>CM061527.1:68643782-69843782 GCA_030068015.2 Neoceratitis asiatica | reverse complement strand
GTGTAAATTTTGGCACAGAAACCACACTCCAAAATACTCTGCCCAACACTTGCTTAACAGTAACCTTCGGCTAAAAAATTTTATTTTATTTTGAAAACCTAAACAACTCGTCGGTGCGCTTAGTTCTCGACAGAAGAAAGTCTATTCGTGAATAAGTTAAATGCGCATTTTTTGTCCCCAACAATCCTTCTATGATGGAACTATGGTAGAGAACGAGCCACCCGACTCGCCTGTTGATAACTACAGTTATCCGTGCAGCTGGGATTGAGTGGAGACCATCAAGAACAGCGGAGCATATCATGTTCAGCCAACCACGATTTATCGATTCTAAATGCCACTTTAAGCACAAACACAAATGTTTTCGAAGTTTAAATTTTTGGAAAAAACTATCTTCTGGAAGACAAAAAAAAATTTTTAAAACCTAAGTTGAACTTGAATTAGTCTTATTTCGTATAAATATTAGTAAGTGAAACTTTAATTTTTTAGAAAATTAAAAACTGTCTTTCGAAAGACATGAAAAAATTGCTAAAAAAAAACTTAATTGAAAAAAGACAACATGCATTTCTCAAAAACATTTTTTCTCAGAAGTTGGAAAAATAAACTATCTTTCGAAAGACATAAAAATTAACTGGTAAATAACATTTAAAATAAAACACTCTTATATGTATCCAACTGTTTTCGAAGTTTTAGCCGTAGAAAAAAACTGTCTTTCAAAAGACAGATTATTTTACATAAACATCCTTATATCTGACAAAATATTGTCGAATCTTTAGTTTTTGGAAGAATAAAAATTGTCTTTCAAAAGACAGAAATAACGCGAAAAAATCACTAGAAACTAATTTCATTTCTCAAAAAGGAAAAAAATATTTTTCAAAAGACAGTTTTTTTATATTATTAAGCATAAATCAACCTAATATTTGACAAATATTGTCGAAGCAATAGTTTTTAGAAGAAACAAAATTGTCTTTCAAAAGACAGAAAAAATTGCTAACAAAAAAAAGTCGAACAAGAACTATTTTCATTTCTCAAAAACGAAAAAGCTATCTTTCAAACTATAGCAATATTAGCTCGTAATTAACGTTTAACTTTTCTATTTTAAAAATGATAGTCTTAAAAAAACTGTCTTGCAAAAGACAGAAAAAAATTTCATAAATAACATGAAACATAAATTACTCTCATCTCTCACAAAATTCTGTCAAAAATTTTGTACCTAAAAAACTGTCTTTCAGAAGACATAAATTTAAAAAACCTCTCTTTCAAAAAACAGAAACTTTTTTCATAAATAATATTATTACATAAATTACTCTTATTCCTCAGAAATTCTGTCAAAAGTTTAGTTCTTAGAAAAAAACTATCTTTCAAAAGACAGAAAAAATGCAAAAAAAAAAGTTTTACTGAAACTACTTGAATTTCTCAAAAACGAGAAAACAAGCTTTCAAAAGACAGATTTTTTTTTATATAAAAAAGAAGTTGAACAGAAACTTCTTTCATTTCTCAAAAACGAAAGAAAGTATCTTTCAGAAGATAGTAACATTGGATCGTAACATAAATAAGACCTTCTTAATTAGTCTATTTTCCAAATTTTAGCCTTAGTAAAACTGTTTTGCAAAAGACAGGAAAAAATTTCATAAATAACATGAAACGTAAATTACTCTCATTTGTCAAAATTGCTATCGAAAATTTAGTCCTTAGAAAAAACTGTCTTTCAGAAGACAGCAAATTTTTTCAAAAGTAAGTTTTAGAAAAAAAAAAGGCAAAGTTTAAGCTTTAGAAAAAAAAGCTGTCTTTCAAAAGTCACAATTTTTTTTTTAATTTTCCTGCAAATTCTATCGAAAATTTAATTCTTAGACAAAAACTATCTTTCAAAAGACAGAAAAATTCTCTGAGAACATTTGTTCACCACCTATACCTGTACGCATGTGATAACTGCTAAAATATTCGAATTTACAGTTAAATATTTACGTTTTACCTACGCACAAACGCAGGTGTAGCGCAAAAAATTTATCATCATGGATAATCTTAGAGTATTTAACCGTAATTACTTACTGTTTTGAATACGTAGTATGCTAATATGTAATACATACAATAATAAAATTCTGTTTAGAAACATTCTCAAAATAAAAAAAGCCCAATTACGTATTAAATTTTGACTATTAAATCACTTAGAAATTTTTGAAAAGTCATTAAAACGCTTTAAGAGACCACACGTCCCACCAATTAGAGTAAATTTGTATGTTTTGCAGGCATTAATTAAAAAACTGTGTTTTTTTTTTTTTTTGACTATTTATCATATGTTGTCTCTTGTTTACTCTTCAAAGACATCAAATTTTATTGTTGAAAGTCAGAAGATATGATATATGTTATCAGTATCTAGATATCTACATATAAAATGACTTGTTTTTCAGTCATTAAAGAGTATTTAAACGTGTTAAGTAAATAATCACTGGGCGAACTTTTAATTACTGACATAATTTATTTAGCTTTATTTAATGAGCTGAGTAAATTTCAAAATTATTTAGCACGTACTAACGCTGGAAAATATATGTATATTTGAAGTGAAATGAAGAACTTAAAGTGACTTTACTCATATTTTATTATGTTTTTATCGCTTTTTATTTGTGAAATATTTTTAATAATCATTATTATCATTAATATTATTAACATTTTTTTAGACAATCATAAATTTTTTTTACTACTTATTTTTCATCGTTAAATTATTTTACAAGTTTGTTTTGTTTGTCCGAGTGTTCATAAAAATATTTTCTTAAGATAGTATTAACCTTTGACTGTGACCGTCAAAGTGAAGAATAAAATAGAAAAAATTTTAACAATCCAAAAATGCTGATAAGATAAGTTTTTCTTAATCTTTATGTCTTTGAGATATTGAAGCACTTGCAATAATAAAAAGTCATCATTAGGCCCCCTGTTGTCAACAAAACAGTTAATCAATTTTACACCATTTTTTTATACTCATGCTGAAGAGTTTAAGAAATGATAACTGATTTTTATGACAGTTAATTTTGCTGCCATCAAAAGCAATTTATTTTTGTATTACCTGAAGGACGGAGGTAAAAATTTTTTAAAAAGAGACAAATATTTATATACTTGCCTATCTCAAATTAAAAAAAAAAAGTTAAACCTACCTTTCGAGTATTGCTTTTTATTAAATATTTTTTAACTTACATACTGATCTAGAAAAAAAAACTCACAAACACATATTACTTTAGTATAACATTGTAGAAGCTTCAGCTTTAAAATAAACTATCTTTCATAAGACAGGAATTTTTTCATAAATAACGTTAAAAATAAATTATTCTTATTTCGAAAAAATGTTTTCGAAACTCTAGTTTTCCCAAAAAAAAAAACTACCTTCCAAAAAACAGACAAAAAACTATTTTTCATAATACAGGAATTTTTTTCATAAATAACGTTAAAAATAAATAATTCGTATTATTCGTATACAAATGTTGTCGAAGCTTTAGTTTTTCGAAAAAAAAAAAAACTATCTTCCAAAATAGGGAAAAATTTTTTTGAAAAAATTAAATTAATTATCACCAATTTTTCTTAATTCGAACAAACAAAAATTTTTAATAAAAAAGAGCTGTCTTTCCTAAGACAGAATTTTTTTTAACATTGAACATAAATTCATATTATATTTCACAAATCTTGTCGAAACTGTAGTACTTAGAAAAAAAACTATCTTTTCAAAGACAGAAAAATTATTTAAAAAAAAAAACCCGGAACATAAATTATTATAGCCTTCTAAAGTAAAGAGAGACTGATATACCCGCTTATCCCAGGTAAAAAATAAAAACGAAACCTCCCTTGCTATTATTTTTTTTTTTTATAAAATACTTTGTATCTCACATATTATTTTTGTATAAAAAAAACTATCTTTCATAAGACAGAATTTTTTTTTCAAAAATAAAGTTAAAAATAAATTATTCATATTTCAAACAAATTTTGTCGAATCTTTAGTTTTTCGAAAAAGAAAATATCTTTCATAAGACAGAATTTTTTTATTTTTTTCATAAATAAGGTTAAAAATTAATTATTCATATTTCGAAAAAATGTTGTCGAAGCTTCAGATTTTCGAAAAAAAAACTATCTTCCAAAAGACAGAAAAATTTGTAAAAAAAAATAATATAAATCATCAATTTTTCTTATTTCGAACAAACGTAGAAAATTTTTTATGAAAAAACAGTCTTTCCAAAGACAGAAAAATTATTAAGAAAAAATCTTCGACATAAATTAATATGGCTTTCCTAAAGCAAAGAGAGACGAATATTTAAATGCATACTTATCTCAGATAAAACTAAAGACTAAAGAAAACCTACCTTTCTAGTATTTTTTTTTATTAAATACTTTGTATCTCACATATTATTTAGACTAAAAAAAAACTATCATTCATAAGACAGACATTTTTTTTTCTTTTATAAATAATGTTAAAAATAAATAAATCTTATTTCTCCCAAGTGTAGCCGAAGCTTTAGTTAAAAAAAGCAATCATTTTATAAAAACAAAACTTATTAAAAATTAAAAAAAAAAATAGTCTTATTCTTCACAAACGTTGTCGAAAAACTGCCTTTTCAGCGACATAAAAATTATTATAGAATAACGTTGAACATAAATTATTCATATTTCGAACAAATCTGGTCGAAGCTTTAGTGTTAAAAAAAAAACATAAAAATAATATTTTATTATTGAAACAAATGTTATTGCAACTTTAACTTTGAGAAAAAACTGTCTTTGGAAAGACAGAATTTCACCTGCATACATTATAAGCAAATCTATTGCTCGGAAATCTTAAAGCAATTAATTAAATTAATTAAAAAATTAATTAATAAAAATTACCAAGGTTTTTTATGATAAAAAATCTAATTTACAATCCTTTTTTTTTCTTAACATTTTAATCTAAAACCGAAATTAATTCGCTAAAAATCCATTCTACAAACGTCTTAAGACTTGTTTAAGCGGTTTTATTGCGTTTATGATGTACTCGTTAAAGATAAATATTTTTTGATAATTTTTCTCAAGCAATCAAGTATTCAAATCGTAAAAAAAAAATACCGTAAAAATCAACGCACACTTGACAACCTGTTATTATTTAGTGCACTTTCGTCGTGTTAATCTTGTTAATTAAATATTCACTTTGTTTTTTTTTTTCAAGTTTGCACAAGACGTACTCGTACGTATTCACCTGCAGTATATACCCTGTAGAATGCCCAGTGTGGAGGTGAAAATTTCATAATTACACAGTGGGGTTTCCTCTCCTCACCCGTATTTACAGCTCGAGACTCTCTCCATCCCCACCCACAAAGAGTCTCGTTGATCTTAAATGATTAGGATTACTCGATCTTGGCGTTATGATAAACTTTATTTGAAAGTAAACTGCTAGACAATCGCGCCTCTCATCCACGGGTTAATCTTTGGCGCCTCTTTTCATCGTCGATTCCGACTATAAAAAGGCCAAAGTCACTGAGATGGCCTATACTTCAAAGTTACAACAAAAAAAAACCCTCAAGTCGCGAGCGAGACACAAATTAGGAAGCTTGCAGTCCTACTCAAAACATCGCCTTCATGATCGTAACAAGAAAAATGCTCCTCATGTCGACTTTTATATATCTATGTACATTGTGGGACATCTATGCTCCCAGCTAAGAAGCATAATGTTTTGCTTAACAAACACTATCTGTAAGAATGCACATCCCGAAGATCGAAACTACAAGACTACAGCACAAACTTTATATACCAAATCTTAACATAACCACTCGATGCAACGTATTGTCGACATGCCATAAATGCCAAGACCTTCCTCAACTCTCTTTCCATGAATGGCATCTTAAAAATCCGATCCCCATCGGTTTAACGAAAGAATTTGAGTAATCTGGGCGTGACTAAAATTTCAATACTGTGGTATACTCAATTGCTACCTTTCTAGACCCGAATCCGGCATAAGCAATGCCCGCACTGAGTTGCAACCTGGTACTAATCACCTACTTGAATGTCCTCTAAAGCCGACTAATCTAACAGCTCTCTTCCTTTGGTCCTAATCCATTGTAAATATTCGTTTGCTGCGACTCCCATTAGATTAAATCCAGAAATTTGACAGACCGTTGCTTTACTAAGCTATACGTTTCAGGGAACTCTGCGTCCGAAGAACTAGCTGAAAGAGCTAGTCAGATGGTCCAGGCGTTGAGTCCAATTTTCGATGACTCGTTCGAGCATTTCGACTTGTAACTGGCAGATTGGCGAATGACACGCGTGATGTTTTGCCTGAATAGAAGCGGGAATGTCCACCTAAATTTTAGACTTTTTATATTCCCACAGAAAAAAGTCGAACGTGAGATATCACATGTTCTTGGTGTCCAATCGACCGGCACAAAACGTGAAATTATCTGCTCACCGAAGTGTTATCTCAATAAATCCATTGATTAATGCGATGGGTGTGGGAAGTGGCGCCATGTTGTTGAAACCAAATGTCACGGAGATAACGAGCTTCAATTTCAGGCATCAAATAGTCGGTTATCATGGCGCGATAACGGTCGCCATTGACGGCTACGTTTTCACTGGCGGCATCATTTTTGAAGAAATATGGACCGTTAATTCCACCGGCCCACAAACCACACCAAACCGTTATTTTTTCTGAATGAAATGACAGCTCTTGAATATCTTCAGGCTACTCTTCATTCCAAATGTGGCAATTTTGCTTGTTTACATATCCATTGAGTCAGAAATGGCTTTCTTCGCTGAATAGAATTTGGTTCGAAAACGTCGGATCTTCTTGGAATTTTTCAAAAGCCCATAGAGCGAAGCGATGGCGTTTGGAAAGATCGAGAGGCTTCAGTTCTTGCCCAACCTGTATTTTGTACGCTTTCAATTTAAGATCTCGACGTAAAATGCGTCAAGTCGTGCCATACATCAGTCCGAGCTGCTGCGAACGGCGCCGAATCGACTTTCCACGATGGTCTTCGTGTACACTCTCAGCTGCGGCCGCTTTATTTTCTTCACTGCGTGCCAGACGTGGTCTGTTCGCTCGAATATTATCCAATAATGAATGCTGGCCCTCCAGATGGGTGACGATGGGTGATGGTGTTGCGAATAGTACGCTTAGTAGGCCGATTATGTTGACCATAAGAACGAGCGAAGTGCACATTCTTTACAGAACATAAATGTTCGAAAATAAAGTTTAATGATTTGTAAATGTTGTTCAGGCATAGGTGACTTTCCATGATGAAATGCCAAACAATATTGAAAAATAATATCATTACAGCGATGACACGACTCACGAGTGATCTGTCAAAAAAATTCTATTGAAAAAAGTACCTCTACTTGGATCACCCTTGTTTGTACAATATATGTCAAATTAAATAAATTTTCGAGAATAAATTATGAGAATTAATGACGTCATATGCAACGAGTGTGTATAATATTTAAACAAACAAAAAATGCAAAAAAAAAATGCAAAAAAAAATTTGAAAACGCAAAAAAATTCAAAAAAATCAAAAATTTAAAATATTAAAAAATTCGAAACAAAAAATTACATAAGTATTGTATCACAATTATTGCACTGTTGACACGTTGAAACATATGTATGTCTGAATCATACAAAAGTTTATTAATTTAATTGTTGACATTTTTCTCTTCTCTTTTCTCACATAAATTGCATTTATAGCGCCACTGATGATGCCCAATAGTAAGTACAAATACAATAACAATTCAAAAAAATCAAAAATTATTATTTTTTTAATAAAACCAACAACAATTAAAACCTTAACAGCGTTTAATACACGGCAAGCGTTCAGAGGTGAATGCCTTCAACGAGGTCTGCTGTGCAGCTAGGTTGCACTAAACAATTGCAAGCACAAAGTCACAGTAACAAAAAAAAAATCTTTCAATTTCTTAAAAAAAAAATTATAATTGTAAATTTATGCGGGAAATGCATTAGCGCACACTTACATACATAACACATATATAGAGTTAGCTAGTTTTTCCAAAGTATTAATTACCAGATTCCTAAATTAACTACAAAATAGTTTTGGAGCGAGAAACAAATGTCAAATATTCAAAAGGGTGTGATAAAATTTAGTAGCATACATACATACATACATACATACATACATGCACACCTACATAAAACAATAGAAAAAATTTTGTCTTAAACGTGTCAAGTTCTAAAAAATCACGAACAACGGTATCGAGTTTAGTTACGCGGGTGGTTGTAAGCTCTTTTACAAACACCTCACATTATACAGATATACATATACATATACATACATATGTACATGCGTATGCAAATATTTGTGTATATATAAAGATAGCGTAATCAAAGCCTACCACAGCTACTACATACATACATATGTGCATATGTATGTATGTATATATATGAATATCAGTTAAACAAGCTACTAATGGGCCACCCATCTACACCTACTCACCCTGCAGCGTTACCATCCCGTGGTTGTGCCTAAGATAACATACTTACATATTATAAATAAATAAATTGTGCAAATTTGTGTGCAAATACAGTTAAATGAGTAGGTCAGTAGTAAATATTTAACAGTAGCTGCAAAAAAAAAAAGATTTCATCGAAAGGTCAAATTCATTTTTTTTTATTCAACAAAGTTCCCTTCAAGTGTATAACACACTGAGGTTATAGCGACCTTCCAACCTTTCGTTATCATTTTTGTAGTACGATTTGTCCTTCGCTTCAAAATAGGTCTCAGTTTTGGCAATCACCTCTTCATTCGATTTCGAAAATTTCTTCCCGGCAAGCAGTCTTTTGACATCTGAGAACATGAAATAGTCGGAGAGAGTGGAGAACAACACGGTGGATGTAGAAGAAATTCGAAGCCAAATTCATGTAGTTTTCCCATCGATTTCACTGACTTGTTGGTGCATTGTCTTGGTGCAACAGCAATTTCTTTTTCTTCAAATGCAGCCGTTTTTTTGGCGATTTCGTCCTTTAAGCGGTTCAATAACGTTACTTTATTAGTCGCTGTTGATGGATCCCCCTCTTGCAAGGTAGTCAATGAAAATTATTCCATGCGCATCCCAAAATCGTGTGCAGTCCACTCGAATGACTCTCGATTGGACTTCGCTCTTTTAGTAGTTTGGTTTGTCTGTACTCTATTTAGCTCTGCAGCTTAGTATTATTTTCTCCGGCAAGAAATTTAAGAAATCTCACAATAAGAAATCACCTTGTCTGACCCCACCTCGTTTGGTGTCGTACGGCACGGAGAGGTAATGCCCGATCCTGAATGAGCTCCTGGTCTTGCTTCGGCTGTATAATAAGTATTCGAGCAAAATTTCTTACCGGTGAGCATTTGTTTGAAGACTGCAAATAGTTAGTAGTTGCTGAGAGCTAAGATCGATCCAGCTGCGCGGACTGTTTGTTTATTTGATGTCACGATACAAATATATCTCGTCTTGTGCTTGTCATGACTCTTGCGGGGCCGCAGTAGCCGAGTGAATAGCGGAACTTTCATAAAACAATATAAAATTTCTAATCGCCCTTCGAAGTGTATTTCTGACGTGAGCTAAAAAGCTCCATCAACTGTTCCGAGGCGACTTTAGAATAAACTGTAGACCCCTCCAGTTTGTTGGGGAAGCATCAAGACGCACACCACAAATCGAAAGAGTAGATCGGTTGAAAAATCGTTTCAGCGGTTACAAAGCGCCAATTATGTTGCTCACTACCAGACCAAATCGCTTCCCTACTTTGTCTCCTCTTCTTTCCTTTTTTTTTTTTTTGTGTTGTTAATTATATTTCTTGGACGGCGGTGACACCAGCCTTATCTTTTACATGGACATTCACCAGCAGGACAATGGCAGTAACCAACACTTAGTGTGCACAAATTGCTCGAATCGAAATCTTTATAACATTTACAGTGATCGTCATCGAGCTTTTTTGTTGTATTTTTTCTTCGAAGCAGGAATTTTATGTGTTGTATCGCAAGACCCTACTCACAACCCACAGGTGTTTGACCTTCTCACCTTAGCTCGGCTGAAAACGGTTTCCCAGAGAGGACACTTGGACTAAGAACGGAAGTCGAGAGGTGATGGAATCACTCTCAGTTGAAAGATAATCAAATTCGCTTTTTGCGCACATGTGAAATTGGAAGTATGAAGGTTATCGATATTTTTTGCAAATATGAGAGTACCTTCAGTTCTAATATCTAAAGTGTACCAACATCGATATTTTTCTCAAAAAATTCTGAGAAATTTTTGTTTTTTCATATTACATACATGTCCAAAATTGTCATTGAGTCATAATCTAGACAAAATTGCATAACCGCCCCACTCGCCACAAGTATACTATAAAACCAAGAAGCATAAACCCAGTTCCCTTGCGCTAATTCCAATAAATATCGTAAAGTATTGTTTTTTTTTTTAATTAAAATGAAAATAGTCATCGCAATTACTTCCTGAGGCGAACTCAAATTAAATAGTATAACGCCACGAGTTGCTATAAATACACACATTTCTATGAATATACATACATTTGTGCATGCATATAAGTACTATAAATACAAATGTATACATGTGTCCAAATTTATGCGCTATGACAAATAACGGTACATCACAATTAACGATTAAATTCAGTCAGTAGTGATCAGTAAAAAAATAGAAAGGAAAAAAGTCGAGCCCACAATCGCCGCTTGCACGGATATATAAATTGCAATGCATACATACATACATACATACATATATTTATATGCAATTTTGTTGAAAGTTACTTACGTTCAAATGCTCGTAAGCGCGGAGAAAGTTCCCTGTAGGGTAAATTAGAAAAAGAAAAATTAAGATTAAAAAATTTAAAATAATAATAATAATAATAAAATAAATTAAAAAATAAAAATTGAAAAGAAAAATAGTAAAAAAATAAATATGAAAACATTAAAAAATTAATTT
This sequence comes from Neoceratitis asiatica, assembly GCA_030068015.2. NCBI lineage: Eukaryota > Metazoa > Arthropoda > Insecta > Diptera > Tephritidae > Neoceratitis > Neoceratitis asiatica. Next base: position 69,832,868 of record CM061527.1, on the reverse strand, counting down.
AAAACAATGGAAAACAATAAATTAATTAATTAATAAAAAATCAAATAATAAAATAATAATAAAAACCAAATTTACAAAAAATTTAAATAAAAAAAAAAAATAAAAAAATATAAAAATAAAAAGAAAAAGAAAAATAAAAATAAATTATTTTAAAAAAATATAAAAAGGTAAAAACATTATAAGAAAAAAAGAAAAAAATATAATATTAAAATAAGAATATAAAATAAAATAAAAAATTAATAAATAAAAATACAGATAAAAACTTTATTTAAATATATATATATATATATATATATATATATATATATATAATAAATCAAATAATTAATAATTAAAATAAAAAGCTTCCAAAAAACTAAAAATTAGAAGTATTAAACAAATTAATAAAAGTAATAAATATAAATATAAAATAAAATAAAAAATAAAAAATAAAACAAATATAAAAAGGCATAAAAATAAAAATAAACTGAATTTAGAAAATAATAACAAATAAAAAAAAATATTAACCAAACCTAAAATGTAAAAAAAAACTAACAAAATTAAAATATAAATAATTAAAAATATCAACAAAAAAAAAGGTTAATAATATATAATTAATATAAAAAATTAAAAAAGAATTAAATATTAAAAAAAAACTTACAAATAAAAATAAATAAAAAATTATATAATTTAAAATTAAAAGAATTAAAAAATAAATAAAAGAAATAAATATAAATATAAAAAATAAAAATATGAACAATTAGAACAATATGAAAAACGTAAAGAAACAAATTAAGAAATAAATAAAATAATAAAAATTATTATAAAAATTTTACATAATTAAAAATTAAAACAATTAAAAAATGAATAAAAATTAGAACAATATGAAAAAGGTAAAGAAACAAATTAAGAAATAAATAAAATAATAAAAATTATAATATAAAAAATTATAATATTAAAAATTAAAACAATTAAAAAAGTGAATAAAAAATTATTATAAATATAAAATAAGTTAAAGATTAAAAGCAAAACAAATTAAAAAGGTATAAAAAGGAGTTAGGAAAAGAATAACAAATATATAAAAAGAAATAAATATATTAACCAAACCTAATATGTACAAAAAAATTTTTATGAAAAAATAGGTAACTAAAAGGTGAAAAACCCATAATGTATAATAAATAATAAAATAAAAAGAAATTGAAATTAAAAAAAAACTAAAAATAAATATAAAATATCAAAAAAAATTTAAAAATGAATAAAAAAAATTAATTTGTAAAATAAAAGTAAAAATATGAACAAAAATTAAAATATAAATAAGAAAATAAATAAAAATAAATAAAAATTTAAAACAAAAATAAAATATAAATAAATAAATAAATTTAAAATAAATAATAAATATAAAAACATAAAAAATAAATAAATAGCAAAAATAAAGCTAAAAGTATTAAAAAAGTAAATAAATAATCAAAATAAATATTAAAATATAGAAATTTAAAAAAATAAAAGTATAATAAATATATGAAAGTAAAATAAAAATAAAAAATAAAATTAAAATAACTTTTATTTATTTATTTTTTACATATATCAAATGTTATTTTAATTTTTTAATTAAAAAAGTATTATTTTTTAAAATAAAAATAAATAAAATAATAAAAATTAATATAAAACTGAATACAAAAATTAAAGAAATTAAAATTATGAAAAAGTTGTCAAAAAAATAAAAAATTAAAGAAGAACTAATAAAAAAAAACTTCTTTTAATTTGCTGATATCAACATTATTGTTAACTATGAAGTTGAAATATTCGATTTGCTTTAAATTTCATTAAAAATTTTATCGCTCAAAATTTTCAAGAGGCAAAATTCTTACACATATGTGTTTAATTTTGTAAAATTTAAAAAAAAAATGTTTAATTTAACTAAATATTTAAAAAAAAAAGTCATTTTTTAACCTAAAAATCATAAAAAAACACCTTAAGTTATTTTTTATACTAAAAAAGTTTAAAAGACTCCAAAAAAAATTCGCATTGAATGAGACTTCTCCACGCATTAACTACATTTTTTAAGCTTTCGCGCTCGATTTGAATACTTTAACCTAAAAAAAAAACTAAATAACGCCATTAAAATAACTGTATAACCTAAAAAAGAGTGCAAATAAATCCTTTAAAACACTGTCTAAGTGAAAAAAAAACTAAATAAATAATTTAAAAACTTCAAAATTTTTATTGCACCCGCTTCGACTACATTGGTAAAGATTTTGATCTCAAAAATAATTATTCAACTTAAAAAGAAAATTATTTAAATAATTTTTTTAAACCAAAAAATTAAAAAAAAACGCTTTTAAAATTCTCATTGAATCAGTATTAAAAAAAATTAACAAAATAATGTTATAAGCAACAAAAAAATTAAATAAAACAATTATTAAAAAATTTAATAATATAATTAAAAATATATATAGAAAAAATAAAAATTTATTTTTATAAAAATTTTTATAAATTTAAAACTCATTAAGAATTTAAAAAAATCCTACATGGCTCACCTAACCTTAACATTCCGTTCATACTAAATTGTGGTCTCCGATTTTCGCAAACCAACACACCCACAATTTTTATGTTTTTTTTTTTTTTTTGCATAAATACATAACAAACCAAATCGCATATGTACATGCATACATGCATATATCATTATATCCTATACGTCATTAAAACATTTACTGCGGCTTAATCCACAAGATAAATAGTTCAGAAACGCTTTAGAATGGATCATTCACAAGTTGGCCGGCCCTCACTTCCGACATTTGCCGTGTTGCTCTTGTTGCGGAAGGAAGTCTACAAGTCTATAAGTGTTGACGTTGTTTTTAAGTAGAAAAAAAAAAAAAAATACGTAACGACGTCTTACTAATATTTAGAGAATATAACGAGCATAAAATGCGATAAATATCCGCGTACAGCCGCTGGCATACTAAATAATTTTGCAAAAAAAAAATTAATTAATTACTTACATACACATACTCACTTGCATGTGTATGAAAGTAGAATAAAAAAATAAAGCGAAAAAATCAAAAATAAAATATTTAAATTGTAAAATTTGTGCACGAAAAAGGAAATACTTGCCTTAAGCCGGCGCTACATACGTACATACAAACATACAAGTACATACAAGTGTAAAAGTGTCGTAAGGAAACGCATTTTGAGCATTTTTTCTTCACTAAAAAAAGCATAAAATATTTTTAATTGTCAAAAATTTTGGTTAATTCCTTAGCCGCATTTGTCAAGGTGAATTTTTGCGTATTAATTAAAAGTTCAAAACATTTTTACAGCAAAACATTACAAACCGAAGTCGAAATCGTTGGGGGTCGAACAAAAAAAAAAAGTAATAATAATTAATAATAGAAAAAAATAATTAAACAAATAATAAATCATACCAAAAAGTATTAATTTCGCATAAACTCAACTACGCCAACACACCAAATTACTTATCTACATACATACATATATGTACATACGTAAAAGCCTACAAACCATATAGTATATTTATTACAAGTATTATTAAACAATTTACACACAAAAATAAAAATAACAATAAATCAAAAAACAAAACAAAAAAATTGTGATGAAAACAGTCCCAAGTAAGCGCTTCTTCCCAAGCGTGCTCTTCATACTAAATATATGCGTTCGATCAACGCTTACGCGTACGATCGCCAGCACTAGTAATTTAATACAAAAACGTCTCTACGACGATATCGTTCCGGTGACATGGTAAGTGGGAAGCATAAAAATATGAAATTAAAAATAAAAAGTAACCCGCTGCAGCATACATGAAATAACTATATACATACATACATATGTACAAAAGAGCAAAGCAAAAATTTTTTTTACATAATTTCTCTTGAGCAGGCTCAAAGGGAATTCGAAAAAAAAATCTAGAAAATTTTCGCAGATTCATATATGTACGTATATTTAATTTACTGCTTTCTTAGTCATTTCTTATCCTGTATTTTGACAGCTGTCAAACCTTAACTGTCAAAGCAAACATGTTTTGTTTTAGTTAAAAGTCGGGCATTTATGAAAAAGGGAACGCTTAACAAGCGCATAACGCGTTAAAACTGTTGAAACCTGCAAGAGAAATGGTGTTTCAAACACTTGGCCACGTTTCGTGCTTTGTGCGGAGATTGTGGTACACTTAAATCGTCCAACTACTCAAACAATTGCTAAATCTCGGTTAGAGATATTATAAGGCCTATGTATCATCGTCTTACTCGTACCACCCCAAATATCACTGCTGTAATTGAAAGGCGGCCGCAATAGCCGAGTGGTTAGTATCGCGTACTACAATTCGAAAGGCCTGGTTTTGAGTCCAGGTTCGAGCAACTTCCAAAATTATAAAAGAATAAATTTTTCTAATTGCGGTCGCCCCTCGGCAGGTAATATCAAGCTCTCCTAGTGCATTTCTGACATGAAATAAAAGCTCCGCATAAAAATCCATCGGCCGTCAGAGGCGACTTAAAATAAACTGTCCCTCCACTTGCCGGTAAAAACTTCAAGACGCGAAAATCAAAAATTGGAGGAGGAGCTCGGCCAAAAATCGCTTCAGCGGTTGAAAATCGCCAAGTAAAAGTGTAATCGAAGACCCGAATGTGTCTATTTCCCGATGTTCCCAAGAGCTGCAACTTTCTTACGGCATATTATGGCGCATTTTTCCCTTCTAGTTACGCTTACATCCATATAAAGTGCAGCTCACATAACAACTGAAGCCAGCTGACCATTCAAAACACCGTAGTTAAGTCGATTGGATGCTTGAAGAACAAGAACAAGAAGAACAAAATTTTCTTCACCGACCAGGCAAATTTCTCACTCGGTGGAGACGTAAACAAGTTAAAGTTACATAAAGTTAAAGGACGAAGGATTGCTAGCTCGAATTCAATGTGTGGCATTCTCGGAATCCAAACACCACCCAATGAAGAACAAGAGCTCGAGCTGCCTCGAGCTGCCTCGAGCTGCCTCGAGAGACCCGAGTAACACTGACACAATTAAGGTCGACTTAATTCTCACCAATCCAGACTCGTCTCCATCACATCCAATGTATGTCCTATGCCGTTCCGAATCCCAATCAGACGAACGTTTCCTGGACCACCCGTTAGATGAAGTCGATGACTCGGGCTAAACTAACCTCACCCTAGGCGAGGTAAGTGAACCACTACAACAACAATTCAGTGGATACTCAAATGAGGCAGAAACAATCAGGAAAACAAAATCGTTTTGAACATATTGATGATACTGAGCAATGTTTGACCTCGTTTGAATGTAACTCACCGCAGTTTTTTCGTTGATACGGGACACTTTACGTATATACATATATTGCTGAATAAAGCCAAGTTTGATCAGAAAATCGTTTCATTTTAAAGACTCGAACTTTTCAGCGCATGCCAACGAGACCGTTGTCTATAAAGGGTTATCCATTTCGAAATTCCCTACTTTTTTAACGAAAAAAAGGCAGAAAATTCAAATTTAATGAGGAATGTACGTCTCAGATGGTCCATGCGTTGAGTTCATTTTCGATGACTTGTTCGAGCATTGCGACTGGTAACTGGAACGCGTGATGTTTTGCTCCAAGCCCTGAATCGAAGCGGGATTTTCCGCATAGACTTTAAAATTTACATATTCCCACAGGAAAAAGTCTAACGGTTTGATATCACACGATTTTGATGTCCAATCGACGGGCCCAAAATGTGAAATTATCTGCTCACCGAAGTGTTCTCCCTCAATAAATTCATTGATTGATGCGATGTGTGGGAAGTGGCGGCGCCGTCTTGTTGAAACCGAATGTCACGGAGATCACGAGTTTCAATTTCAGGCATCAAATAGTCGGTTGTCACAGCGTGATAACTGCCGCCATTGACGGTTATGTTACCACCGGCATCATTTTTGAAGAAATATGAACCGATGAATCCACCGGCCCACAAACCACACCAAACCATTTTTGTTGTTTTTTCTGAATGAAATGGCAGCTCTTGAACCTCTTCAGGTTGCTTTTCTTCCCAAATGGGGGCAATTTTGCTTGTTTACATACTCATTGAGCCAGAAATGGGTCTCATCGGTGAACAAATTTTGGCTCGAAAACGTCGGATCTTCTTGGAGCTTTTCACGAGCCCATAGAGCGAAGCGATGTCGCTTGGGAAGGTCGAGCGGCTTCAGTTCTTGCACAAACTGTATTTTGTACGCTTTCAATTTAAGATCTCGACGTAAAATGCGCCAAGTCGTCGTTCCATACGTCAGTCCGAGTTGCTGCGAACGGCGCCGAATTGACTCTCCATGGCCTTACACGGTGTACACTCTCGGCTACGGCCGCTATATTTTCTTCACTGCGTGCTGGACGTGGTCTATTCGGTCGAATATTATCCAATAATGAATGCTAGGTCTCAAGATGTGTTGCGACTGGTATGCTCAATAGGCCGATTATGTTGACACCATAGATAAGTTGAGCGAAGTGCGCGAAACACATTCTTTACAGAACGTGGGTTTATTCGTAATAAAATTGAATGATTTGTAAACGTTGTTCAGAGGCGTAAGTCTTTCCATTCGATGAAATGGACCAAAGAATGTTGAATAAAAATAACATGACAGGTTGACACGAATCTGTCAAAAAAGTCTATTGAAAAAAGTACCTCTACTTGGATACCCCTTTGTATGAACATATCTATACGAGTATCCATTTAGCATTACTTTGTGTGTAAAATAATTATTTAAGCAATTTAATGATGACTGTTTTGACTAACGTCAACTGAAACTCAATTTTTATGTTGTTTTTCCCCATTTTGAACAATACAACCACCCACCCACCCACTCACCCAAGAATGCATTATAATGTGCACAAACATACAAACATCTATAAATACAACAGTCATTTTGTAATGCAAATCTAAAAACGGCACTTTCACACAATTTAATGCTCGTTTATTTAGTAAAAAGTTGACAACGGTGTAATTTCACTGAAAATCATAACAAATATTCAACATTTGAAATTTCACCTTGAAAACACACACGACCTGAAAGCTTTCTGGATATACGAGTATATACATATAAATATTAACTAAGATGAGAGAAAGATATACTTTGTATAATAAATTATACAATTTATTACCGTTATTTACGGTCTGTGCATTTTTACTGCATATGAGTAGATTGAGATTTGTTTTAGTTTTCTTCATTTCAATTATTCTTTATTATATTTGTTTGGAACGGAGAGGACTAAATTGTATTTAAAATTGTTGAAACCTACTACAAAAATGGTGATTCAAACACGTGGACACGTTTCGTGCTTTAAGAGGAGATTATTGGTGCAAATTTTAAAGACATTTGAAGAGACTGAATTGGTTAAAGATATTGTAAGGCCTGTGCATAATCATTTCGCTCGTTCCACCTCAAAAATCGCTGCTGTAAGTGAAAGTGGAAAGCCAAAGACCCGAATGTGTCTATTTCTCACACGTTCTGAAAAGCTCGGACTTTCTTCTGGCACATTGTGGTGTATTATAGCACAAAGTCTTACACCTACATCCATATGAAGTCCAGCTCATACAACAAGCGAAGCCAACGGACCATTCACAACGCCGCAGCGGAAATATAAATGAACAAAATTGACGCATTTGGGGCTTCGAGAATCCTTAAATAATTGAAGAGAGCTCATTAAATCCAAAAAAAACTTACTGCCTGCTGCGCTCCTTGGTTCGGAGCTGTGAGTGAACCTAAAACTTCTTTGAAAACGATAACCGCGAGACTGTCACTGTCAATTCGGAGCGTTATGGCCGTATGATAGCCGACTTTTTTGAGGTCTGCAATTGAAGAACGCGACTTGAGCAATATGTGGTTCCCAGAAGATGTTGTCACATGCCATACAAAACGAGCGAATATGGCTTTGTTGTGAGAGGAATTTCCCGGCCGCGTAATATCTCGTCTTCGCTATGTCATTTGACCACCGAGATCGTGCGATTTAACACCGTTGGAATTTTTTATGGGCCTACGCAAAAGACCGCGTTTATGTGAATAAATCTTTTACTCTTGAGCACTTGAAAACCAACATTCGTCAAGTTATGACTGAGATACCGCCCAATATGTGCCAAAAAGTAGTCGAAAATTACCTCAAACGGAACGAAGTTTGCTGTCAAGAAACAAACAGTCAACGCATTCACGACTCTACTCTAGCGAACAAAACCCAAAATCTACCAGTCACTTGAGATTTCCATCCAGCTATATGTTGCGGAAGCGTGGACGATGCCAACATATGATGAATCGAAGTTTTCGAGAGAAATGTTTTGCGAGAGACTCGTGGTTCCTTGCTCACTGAAACGGCGCATACCCGAGACGATAAGACAATGAGCTGTATGAGTTATACACTCATATATGTAGTTCAGCGAATTAAGAGAAATCAGCTACACAGTAATCAGTACTATCTGGAAGCAGAGGAAGGTGATAATCTATACTCCGTTCGAAAATAAACGACTGAAACGCTATTTTTAATTCAGCTATAATCATTTAATCGGTGGCCGCCCGCGCCAATTTTTTCTCCAACATATGAGGATCAAACAATTTAGGGACGCCTTCGAACGACTGAGGGCATTTTATTGAGAAGCGTTTTTTCCATATGAGAAATTCACTCAGCGGAATTCGAACCCATGACTCTCTTCATTGCTAACCAGAAAGGCTAAAGCATCCGCTACTGTCCCGTATATAAGAAATAGTATAAATTTTTTTTTGAAAAATCTCGCTCGGGCCGAAAAAATATGTGTTTTCTTGATATGAGTACGAAAGAGAATATTTCCCTTTTTTTAAGTACAAAAATTCAACTTTTCTTCTTATAACTGTCTATTATATACAATATCTCCAAAAAAAAGTTTCAGCCACAAAGTTTCGCAATACTCCTAATGCGAGTAAAACATTTTAATAATATTTCGGTTGCTCTAAAATCCTTCCTTAAGAATTTTTTTCTGTGGTTTTTTGCTCACCAAAAAATTCAAGCTTTCAAGCTTGTGTCTTAAGCTCTTAAGCATGCAGAGCTTTTTCATACGCTATACTATGGAAAATTAGTAAAATACTTTTTTTAAGCATATTCTTCTGTACGCTCTTTCTCACTCTTCAAAAACTCAAACTCTAATAGTAGTCGTCTTTAAGTTCTCCATAAAAAGCATTCTCATATGCTAAAGCTAAAGTTGAAAAACACTGAAAAATTAATACGGAAAAAATATTTTCCTTATTCAAAAATTCAACTATTCTCTATCTATTCCATACAATAATCTTAAAAAAAAAAAAGCAAAAGCTTCAGTCTTAGGTGTATTGCGAGTAAAAAAAAGTATCCATTCAGTTTATCTAAAATTCTTCCTTAAACATCTTCTTCTGTATGTACTCTCAAATTCTTCGAATGCTCAAACTTTCATTATGATCCATAAACTTTTCAACAAGAGCTTGCTCATATGCTAAAGTTCATGTTGAATCACTTCTCAAAAGCTCAAGCTTTCATGGTTACCATTAAGATCTGTCGTCCAGAACTTTCTCATATGCTAAAGTTAATGTGCAAAAACACGAAAAAATTTGTGTTTCCTTGATACGAGTATCAAAAAAATTTTAAATTTTTTACGTAATTTTTTTTTTTTTTTTTTTTTTGTATATTTCTGAGACGGTCGGGTCTACTGTACAAACTGTTTCTTAACAAAAGTTTCAGCCTTAAAAGTCTTATGTTAAAAAAAAATTCTTAGTTCAGCTGTTTTAAAATCCGTTTTTGAGTACGTTTTCTGTACATGCTCACTCAGCAAAAGCTCAAGCTTTTGATTCTTAAGCTCTTCATCTAGAGTTGAATGGTTGTTATGCTAAAGTTCTGTGCTTTCTGTGAAGCTTTATGCTATTATGATATTTTGACTAAATTGTCGTAAATTTCAAAAAACTCTAAGCTTTCGAGCTTTCGTCCATTACCAATTTATATGTATATGCGAAGAAAGCTTTATGAAGCTTTTTTTCCAAATTTTTTCCATTGGAAAAGCTTCTCTTACCACTCAATCCATCTTATTTTGTTTTCATACAGAATATTTCAATAAATATTTGTGAAAAACCTAAATACGAGTATACAATTGTGCAGCTCCCAGCTGCTTCGCAATGCTTCCTATTTAAAAAAAAAAAATTTTATTTTCTTTCATTATTTGTATTTGGTTGAAATGGCTAATGTATGTATATACTCTTTTCGTTTCTCCCTAGTCAAATCTATTGCTATGGACCTCTACTGCATACCGTGCAAATGGCACATTTATACAAGGATTCGAAGACATTTGTGGACATGAAGCTGAAAAATCTGCCAGACAAAACTATGGAGGATTTCAATGAATTCATGGCCAAGCGCAATAATACGCCCACCGAAGCGGAGATACGTGATTTCGTTGATGTAAGTTGAAAGCTTGGAAGGCAGGTAGCTTTGTGACCCAAATCATTCGTTTTCTTCTTTTTATCTCCACTCCATTTCCCACTTAGACCCACTTCGAAGAGCGTGGTAAGGAGTTTGAACCCTGGATACCAGATGATTGGAAGGAACATCCAAGTTTCTTGGATGCCATCAACGACCCAGATCTCAGACAGTGGGGCGCTGATTTGAATGGCATTTGGAAGGATTTGGGCCGCAAAATGATTGATGATGTACACAAAAATCCCGAATACTATTCCATAATACCTGTTCATCATCCAGTCATAGTACCGGGTGGTCGCTTCATTGAATTCTACTATTGGGACTCTTACTGGATCATACGCGGTCTATTATATTCCGAGATGTATGATACAGCACGCGGCATGATTGAGAATCTTTTATCTATTGTACAACGTTTCGGTTTCATACCGAATGGCGGTCGTGTCTACTATATGGGACGCTCGCAGCCACCACTCTTGACCGCCATGGTTCACTCATATGTTGAATTTACAAAGGATTACAGTTTCGCCATAGATGCTCTGGATATATTGGAACATGAATTTGAATATTGGATTAATAATCATACCGTACAGGCGAGAGGTTACGATGTGGCTATCTATATGGACACCTCAACGGGTCCACGTCCCGAATCGTATCGTGAAGATGTTATAACATCGCAATCTTTCCCCACAGACGAAGAGAAGGAGCGTCACTATGCGGAATTGAAGGCTGGTGCCGAATCGGGCATGGATTTTAGTGCACGTTGGTTTATCAGTGAGAATGGCACGGATGAGGGTGATTTAACAAATTTGAAAACGCGCTCAATTGTACCCGTCGAACTCAATGCGATTCTATATTGGAATGCGAAAATGATTGCGGAATTCCAGGAAAAGGCAGGAAATCAGAAAAAAGCTGCTGAATATGAACTGAAAGCTGCCAAGATATTAGAGGTAAGTACCCAAGACTGATTTAGTAAGTTATTAAGTACACGAAGAGAGACAGCCGGGGATTCAGCTAGCATTGTGTTATTTCATTCAAACCTCGCCAACTCGGCTTATTTTTCGTTACCAAGCTTGCGGCGATTAAAGATTTCTTAAGCCAAATGGTTCTAGAGATATTGTTCTTGTTCCTCTAGGTTCGGTGCACAACTCTTCCAAACTATTGCCTGCTCTTCCAAACTGAGCTCTTTGCTTTTGTCTCCACTTCATGTTTCCAATGGCTTGGGGTCTTTCCTCTTCATCTGACTTACAAAGTGTTGTATGAGCGATGACATAATTTAGTCAGCTGTAGCCGCCGTTCCTTAATTCGCTGAACTATGTCAATATCTTCGTCGTACCAGCTCTTCTCTTGGGCTTGTCGAAAACCTATAGCCTCGTTTGCAACTGTACGTAGGAAGCCGTCCTATAGTTCTCTTATACCGAGTCGCTGATGAGTGCTCTCAGGTAGAAGAAGTGCAAGTCGAGTAGAAACTCGTTTGGCGGTCTGTTGTGATTGCAGCTGGTTTATTGACGTACGTTCTTTGCTGCAAGAGCGGCGGAGGCGTATCTCTGCTACTGTAAGATAGTGCTCCGAATCAATGTTAGGTGCTCGCAGTGTACGCACGTCAAGAACACTGCAGACCTAACGTTCGTCCATCACAACATGATCGATGTGGTAGCAAGTTTTACTATCCGGATATAGCCAAGCAGCTTGATTAATTTACTTATGCTGGAGTCCAGTACTACGGTAACCATATTTCGGGACAGGCGAGGTCGACGAGCCTCAAATCCCAATGGAGGCTGAATTTTTTGACTGTTGTGCCGAAGGTACCTTCTTTGCCACTCTGGTAAATACTGACATAAGTACGCTTCAGACGCTCATAAAAGCCGATCGTCCTTCTCTTCCAACTGCGATGCTTTGAAATATTTTGTTTTGATGTGAATTGTAGCGGGACGTTCATCCACCGGGACGCCAGGACTCTACAATTGATCCACTATTCTGTAGTACATGTCACAAGAACCCACTCGTTTCTGCCCTTAGAGCAGTCAAATGGGTTTAGCTAGGCTTCAGTATTACAGGCATTTTCATATAGAAAGATTTGGAGAACTAGGCATCTATAGCAAAATGATGTCCATAAAACAGAAGCAATCTGAACAGAATTACAACTACAATAATAAAAACATTAAATAATCGTATATTATTCTCATTCTTATTATTCTTCTTCTTCTCTCTTCTCTCTTCTTTAAGGCTATCCATGCTGTGCATTGGAATGAAGAAGCTGGCGTTTGGTTAGACTATGACATGATCAATGAGAAACCACGAAACTACTTCGTATCGAGCAATCTGTCACCACTCTGGACTGGTGCCTTCAATCGCTCCGACGCCGAGAAAATCTCAACAACCGTATTGAAATATATTGACGATTTGAAATTGGACAGTTATCCGGGTGGTGTGCCAAATACGCTGGCACAAACCGGTGAACAATGGGATTTCCCAAATGTATGGCCGCCAGCGCAATATCAGCTCATTATCGGCTTGGACAACTTAGGTACGGAGGAATCAAAGAAGCTATCCAAGAAATGGGGTTATCGTTGGGTAAAATCGAATTTTGAGGCATACAAACAGACGCAGGCGATGTTTGAAAAGGTGAGTGAGCGAGCGAGCGTGTGCGAGAGAGAGAGAGTGTGAGAGAGACAGAGAGAGAACTGAAACTTGAATTCCTTTTTTTTTTCTATTCCAAGTACGATGCGTTACGCTTTGGTGGTCACGGTGGCGGCGGTGAGTATGAAGTGCAGAAGGGCTTCGGTTGGACTAATGGCGTTATTGTTGAATTCCTCACCAAATATGGCGGAGAGCTGTCGCTTTCGAATAGTGCGGCGCCAACAGGTGACGATGCGCTTTAAAATACAAAATATACATCAAAACACAAATTGCATAAGTGTAAAAAAAAAAAGCATTGAAGAAGAAGAAGATGATGGTGATGATGATAAAGAAATCAGTATAATATATCGATTCATTACATACTACAGTTCATTTGTCTTTGTTGTTGTTATTGTCTCACAGCATATTGCTAAAAAACTATATCTCTCTTTATTAAAATATATAAAAATAAAATAAACAAAAAAAAACACATAGTGAAAAATTATATAAAATAAAATTGAAAATTTGTTTCATTACATACATACTCGTATAATGTGATCCCATTGACATCAATGTTTATGTAAATATGTACATAATGTATGTGCATATGTATGCTTGCTACTGTGTACTTATATATAACATACATATGTAAATACACTGCATTTATTCATAATACCAGCATTTTCATGAAATTCCCAATATTCATTAAATTAGAAAAATTAAATGTTAAAGAAAAATTAAAAAAATTATGAAACGAAAATAAAGTTAAATAAACTAAAAAAATAAAAATAAAATAATAAAATAAAATAAAAAACATTAATTTAAATAAATTAAAAAACAAAGATAAAAATAAATAAGAAGTAATTAAAATTAAAAATTAAAATAAAAAACTATTTAAATAAAATAAATTAAAAATTAAAATAAAAAACTATTTAAATAAAATAAATTTAAAAAAAAAAACAATTTTTTTCAAATTAAAATAAAATTAAATAATAAATTAATAAAAAAGGAAATAAAATAAAATTAATAAAAATAAAAATAAAAATAAAATAAAATTAACATAAAATTTAAAAAAAATTATAAAAAAATTTAAAAATATATTAACTAAATTAAAAAAAAGATAATAAAATAAATTAAAAATTAATTTAACTAAAATAAAAAATTTAAATTCAATTAAATATTTAAAAAAAATTATTGAAACAAAATAAATTCAAATAAAAAATATGAAAAAATGTATTTAAATGAATGATATAAAAAATTTTTTATTGAAATATTTTTTATTTTATTTTATTTTAGTATTATATAAATTTTTAAAATCTAAAGATATTAATAAATAAATTAACATAAGAAACAGGCATTTAATAATAATTAAAACTAAAAAAAAAAAACATTAAAAAATTTAATTTAATTTAATTAAAAAAATAAGCAAAAATAAAAAATTAATTAATAAGTAGAATAAAATAAAAAATAGATAAAAAATTATTTAAATAAAATAAATTTAAATATGAAATAGGAAAAAATTAAGTTAAATTAAATAAATAATAAATGTATAAAAAAAAGAAGAAAAAATATTAATTCAAATAAAAAATAAAAAATAAAAATAAAATAAAATGGAAAACATACAATTAAAAAAGAATTTAAATAAAAATAAATAAGAAAAAATATTAGATAATTTAAAAAAAAATATCGAAATTATTAAAATATAATTTAACTAAAATAAAAAAAAAAATAATTAATTACAGAGAGTAAAATAAAAATTATGAAACAAAATAAATTTAAATAAAAAGGTTTAGAAAATTAAAATAAAATAAAATAATAATATCAATAAATTAATAAAAAAGATAATAAAAAATATTTATTCAAAAATAAAATAAATAAATAAATAAAATATAAAGTTTATAAAAAATTTAACTAAATTAAAAAAGATAATAAAATAAATTAAAAAATAATTTAACTAAAATAAAAAAATGAAATTAAATTAAACAAAAAAAAATTTAAAAATATTATTGAAATAAAATAAATTTAAATTAAAAATATGAAGAGGGAAATAAAAATAACATAAAAAATATTAATTAAAATAAGTTTATTAAAAAAAAAATTTTTTAAATAATAAAAATATTATATAAAAAATTATTAATAAATAAAAAATAAGTTTAAATGGAAAATAGAAAAAAACAAATATTTTATTTAATTATTTTTTTATTATGTATAATATTAATATAAAATATAAAATAAATAAATAAATAAAAATAAAAATATTAATTTAAAAAAATGAATTAAAATAAATATTAAATGTAAAATTAAAAATTAAATAAATAATAATTAAGATAGAATAAAATAAAAATTAAATAAACTTTATTCATTCAGTAAACAATTAAAATGTATTCATTTTCTACTAATAAGCACTGAGTTGATTCCTGAGTGTAACAAAAGTATTTTTTACTGCTGTTGTGACCGTAAAACATTTCCTGAAGGGTTTGATGGGATTTTATTGCAAGTGATATTCCTTCGACGTATAAAAATCGTTTAGTTTCGGTACAAATATGAAAATTATTTAAAAAAATTATGAAAATTTTTAAACTAAAATAAAATTTAGAAACTACAATAAAATTTGAAAATTCAAATTAAATTTAGAAAATAAAATAAAATATTGAAAATAAAATAAAATTTGAAAATTAGAAGAAAATTTGGAAATATAAAACAAAATTTTAAATCAAAAAAAATTTTTTTTAATTAAAATAAATTTTTGAAATTAAAATAAGATTTTGAAAATTTAAGTATATATATTTTAAATAAAATTTTGAAATTAAAATAAAATTCGGAAATTAAAATAAAATTCGGAAATTAAAATAAAATATTGAAATTAAAATAAAATAGTGAAATTAAAATAAAATATTGAAATTAAAATAAAATATTGAAATACAATAAAATTTTGAAATTAAAATAAAATATTGAAAGTAAAGTAAAAATTTGGAAAAAAAATTTGGAAATATAAAAAATTTTTTGAAGCTAAAATAAAATTTGGAAATTGAAACAAAATTTTGAAATTGAAATAAAATTGGGAAATTAAAATAAAATTTGGAAATTAAAATATAATTTTTAAATTTAAAAAAAAAAAAAATGAAAATGTGTATCTAGCAGAATATTGTTTGCTTTTGTTATTAATCTCTGAACTAATTTTTTTTTATTTTTTTTTTTTTATTAACTATTTAAGTGAAAATCAATTTGCCTTTTTTTGTTATAGTATTTTCCAGATAATTAAATTTAAAAAAAGATTCTTCTTAATCTTAAGCAATTATAAAAGAACAACTGAAATAAAAAAAAAACATAAATTTCCAGAAGAATAATACATCAAAACTTTAAGATTCGCTTCTAAACGAAAACTACCATTAATCTGGTTTGAAATGAAAATATTTTGAAATTAAAATAAAATAAAATTTGGAAATTAAAACAATTTTTTAAACTAAAGCAAAATTTTAATAAATCGATAGATAGAAATTAAAATAGATCTTGATATTGAAGTAAAATTTTGAATTCAAAAATATTTGAAATTAAAATAAAACTTGGAAATTACTGTAATCTGTATTGGTCGCAATCGATATAACCCTTTTGGTCCTTTTAACGATACAAAATAATACAAAAATATTTTTAGGACTCTCGTTCCGGTAAATAAAGCATTTCGTGCTCGACAAACGATCAGAGATTAAGCAATGCTGCCACAGATCTCTGGGTATGCTCTTTAAAGAGCTTTCGATTTTCATTGTCAATGTGTGTTTATCATCAAAAAAAAAAAAAATTTAGTTATTAAGAAAACGAATGCCCACGTTGCTTTCAATGTATATATATATATATGTATGTACGTAATGTCAGTCATGCACACGCCTGTTGTAACCATTATGTATGTATGTACAGTTGTTTTTATGCTTCAAAAAATATGTACATATATATACTTAGATGTATATATGTATGTACGTATGTATGTATATTTACCCCAACCACAATGTATGTATGTATATATATATATATATATCTTTTGCAGTTTCGCAAAATACAATTTTTAGTTTGACTGTTGCGCTGGTGATTTCACTCTTCGGCTCACTGCTGGGCCAAACGCTGTGGTGATGTAGGTCGGAAGCCTGAATTTTAAAAAAATTGATTTTTTATTTCAAATTAGATTTAATTTATTTTCAGCCCTTTTTGCCAACTTCACTACACACTTATTGCAGATATGACCATGGCGGCTTTTTGCTTCGTTACTTACACAACTGTACCACACTGGGCACAGGGGCACACGCGCGCACACACCCACAGGATATTAGCAAAACAATTGCAAAACAATATGTACGAATGAATGTTTATGTATTTTTATGCTTAGCAGTTATATTCTTTAATTTATATATGTAATAATAGAGAATTGAAATTTAATTTTAGTTGTTTTTTTTTGTTGTTTTTACTTTGCACAATTACATTTTTTTTGTTTATTTTTTATAAATTAAATTTCTTACAATTTTTGTTTGCTTTGCTTTTTAATAAAATATATATATGTATATGTATATGTATGTATGTATTTATTTGTTGGCAATAGCTTATTAGCAAATACTTGTATGTATATATGCATGAGGGTTTCTCTTGCAAATAAGCTACATAAAACGGAGAAAACGTAACGTAAACTTAAAATACATACATACAGTTAGTACTCATTTAATGAGCCGATACCTTATGACTGGATATGCATATGCTTCCTTTTTTCGATTTAACAAATACATACACATACGTAACTATCTGCTAAACGTTTGAATATTTTTAACCAACATGAACAGAGCAATTTATTTGTAATATTTTTTTTTCTTTTTTTTTTTTTTCTTTTCTTCAAACCTAAAGTACCATTTTCTCTAAGAAATATGTATATGTATTAAACGCTAAAAGGAATATATAAATTTCTTTTCTTTTTTTTTTGACAATAAACTGTCACACTATCTAAAGAACATTCCCCCCCATCTATATATGTATGTATGTATGTTTATGTGTTAACAATAAAAAATGAAGAATTAGTGTATGCACAATTGCCTAGTTAGCGGGTAACGGATTTTGACTAAAATAGGGCGCGGTATTTGGCGTTAACAGTGTATGGCAAATATCACAGACGCGTACAATCTTTTTACGTGGACCCGACGGCACCGTCTTCGTCAGACATTTATCGCAATAGATGTGCCCACAATGGCGGCAATGAATTTTTCGCACTGTCACCGTGAAACAGATGCTGCATGTGGGACAATTATCAACGTCTTCATCCTCTTGCCAGCGCACTTCGGTATCGGATTTGCGTAATTTCTCCAAGGACATCTGCAATGGAGATGTTTCAATTGATTGAATTGCGAGAGAGAGAGAGAGAGAGAGAAATGAGAAATACACAATGTAAAGGAAAACGAAGGATAAATAAGTTGGAAAAAAATACAAATCAAAATAAAAATAAAACATAAAATAATATAAAAATATGGAATAAAACGAAATAAATTAAAATATATATATAAAAAAACTTTTAAATAATAAAAAAAATTATTTAACATAAAATAGAATAAAATAAGATAAAAATGATATAATACAATAAATTAAAAAAATATATAAAAAAAATTAAATATAAAAAAGAGAAATACACAAAATTAAAAAAAAAATTAAATAAAATCGAAAAAAGTAAGTAAAACGTAAAATAAAATAAATTAAAATAAGTCAAATTATATTTTAAAATAATAATAATTTAAATTAAATTTAAAAAAATAAATATATTAAATTAAATAAAACTAAAAATACAATAATATCGAATAAAATTTAATAAAATGAAATAAATTGAAACTAAGCCGAATAAAATTTAATAACATAAAATAAAAAATTTAATAAATAAAATGAATAGAATAAAAAATTAGGTAAATTAATATTAAATAAAAAATATTAAAAAAACGAAAACGAAGAAAATTTTTTATAAATTTAAACAAATTAAAATAAAATAAATAAAATAAAACTAAAGAAATATTACATTAAATTAAATTAAATAACAAAAATAAAATAAATAATATCGAATAAAATGAAATAAAATTAATTAAAAACAACAAAATAAAATATATTAAAATATATAGATAAAATTTAATATAAAAAATAAAATTCAAAAATTTAATAAAATAAAAAAAATGTTACAAAATAAAAAATTAAGTAGAATTAAATTAAATTAAAAAAATTCAAAAATTTTAAAAAAATTAACCATATAATTGAAATATATTGAAATAAAATAAAATCGAATAAGTAAAAAATAAATAATAAAATGAGTGAAATAAAATAAAAATAAATAAATCAAATAAATTAAAATATAATTAAAAAAAATAAAATAATAGATTAAAATGAAATAAAAAAAAATTAAAAAATACTACAAAATATATTTAAAAAAATTATTTAAATAAAAATAAAGTAAATAAAATGAAATTGAAAAAATATTAAATTAAATTAAATAAATCAAAAAATAAAATAATATAGAATAAAATTTAATAATATAAAATAAATTAAAAAGAAACCTCATAAAATATATAAAATAAAATAAAACTAAATATAATACAACGAAATAAAATATATTTAAATACAGTCAGACAAAATTTAACATAAACAACAAAATAAAACAAAATTTAATAAAATGAAATTTAATATATCGATTTAAAAAAATAAAATAAAAAATAAAGTATAATTAAATTATATAAAAAAAAAATTTAAAAAAAATTAAGTAAAATAAATTGTAAATAAAATAAAAATTTAAATAAAATTATTTGAAACAAATCGAAGAAAACTGAATAAATTAAAATAAATTGAAACTAAATTGAATAAAATGTAATAAATGAAATATATTAAAACAAACTAAAAACGAATAAATAAAAAATAAATAATAAAATGAGTGAAGGGAAATAAAATTAAATACATTAAAATAAAATAAAATAAAACAAAAGATAATTTCATAAATTCAAATAAATCGAATAAAATTAATTAAAGTAAAAAAATAAGTAAATAAAATAAAATAAATGAAATAGATTAGAATAAAATTTAAAAAAATTAATAAAATACAACAAAATATATTTAAAAAAATTTTAATAAATTTAAATAATAATACGCACTTAATAGTTGTTGGTTAGTAAAAAAATTTAATAATACAACAACAGATTGCATGGCAGGCGTTGGCTCAGTTGGTAGAGCCCTCGCCTGCGATGCCAGAATCCGTCGGTTCGATTCCTGCCAAAAGAAGTCTGATGAGGAGATGTGGTGATCTCCGAAACAGCTGTCACTTCTACTAATTTTTCTTTGTTGTATAACAAAATATTCAATGAAAAATAATTTTTCTAACAAAAATAGGCCTTTGAATATGCTCATTTACTTATAACCAAAAATAAAACGAGTTAAATTGAATAAAATTAATTAAAGGGTAAAATAAAATAAAATATAAAATAAAATAAATTAAAATAAAACAAATAAAACAAAGTAGAAGAAAATAAAAACTAAATAAAATCATTAAAATTGTGAAATAAACTACATAATATACCACAAAAGTCATCAAGTAAAATATATGTATGTAAATTACAGCGAAAAATCAAATTAAGAAATATAAATATATACACATTTAACAAACACAATTTTAAAAAAATTGTAATAATCAAAATAAAGAGAAAAAGAAAATAATTTTTTTTTTTTTGCATTGCTCACTTGTAAATTTTGTGATAATCTCACAAAATCTTTCTGCACTTGTTCGCTGGTAGCCAAATCATCCTGTAGAATTTTGATTTTTGTTTTATAATCTGTATTCACTTTGGTTAGCTTCTCCTGCGGCAGCAAAAATAAAAAAATAAAAAAATATTTTATTTACATTTTTCAAATAGTAGTCGAAGAGCGTCAATAATAATTACGATGGTATCCTGCAGTTCGATGACCTCAACACGAAACCGTGATATTTGCCTATTCAACTCAGTTTCTTTACGCTCCAACGTGGTCTTCGCCGTTTCATAAGTTTGTATTGTAAGCAAGTGTTCGGTTAAACGATCCCTTTAAGATGGAAAAATTTTAATTTAGTGTTATCATTTAATAAAAACTAGTTTTAAGGTTTTTTTTTTAAGGTTTTTGAATAAAAAATGAAAATATAGATGTTATATATTCTCTTTTTTTTTAATATTTAAAACAAGAGCCTAATTAAAATAAAAATTTATTCAAAGTAAAACTTT
Organism: Neoceratitis asiatica; assembly: GCA_030068015.2. Classification (NCBI taxonomy): domain Eukaryota; kingdom Metazoa; phylum Arthropoda; class Insecta; order Diptera; family Tephritidae; genus Neoceratitis; species Neoceratitis asiatica. The sequence goes on along the minus strand of CM061527.1, from coordinate 69,811,592 downwards.
CCTTCATTATACGAATTTTTTTTTTCGACACTATGGGAAAAAGCCCTTTAAAAAATGAATATTTTAGAGGGAAAATATACATATAAATATGTATAAGATGAGGGAATATTTTCAAAAAAGGTTATCTATATTTTCGAATCTAAATTACATATAAATATTTACAAACATTTAAATCATACTACTAGACAGTAAAAACAAATATAAACAAACAACTGTAGATCTAAAATAAAATTAAAATAAAATGCATGCAAGTTTCATAAGGGGTTTTCGACTTACTGCCACGATTTGTTGTCGACTTGCATCTTTTTCTTGTACGCTAATCGTTCATTATTGCTTTTCTCCAATTGATCGCGCAAAATTTCAATTTCATCCAATGAAGTTACACATTTTTTACGTTCAAATTCGCTACTTACACGCGCTTGTATTAGATCGTTTTGCTGTTGTAATATTAATTCTTGTAATTCCTCCACCGTGTCGGGTAAATTAATATCTTGACTCTCGATTTCCTCCGAAGTTGCCAGATAGCGACCAGAGAGAAAATCATTGTCAGCTTGCAAAGTTTCTAATTGTTTGTTAACCCGTTCACGCTCATCCGTGACACGTTGTAGCTGTCGCATCACTTCCTCTTTAGTATCAAGAAACTTTTGCTGCAATTCTAGTAATTGTTCCTCGTTTGATTTGACCTGTTCGCGTAGCTTTTGTACCTCGGTTTTGTGTGCTTCGCGTCGTTCTTGCCATTGATCTTCCAAATCTTTACGTAATGCTGCCTCTTTTTGTAGATCCTCACGCGATAAAGCTATAGCTTTTTGCATAGAATTAATTGTAGCTTGATCTTCGGCACTCTTTGCTTGTAGTTCTTGTAGTTGTTTTTCATATTGTTGACAGGCGTCACAGGGAATAGTGTTAATATCGATAGAAGTGGATTTGTTTATGCTAGCATCGTCTTTAGTAGTTTCATTTTCCGTTGAATTTGCAATATTTACGGCATTGCTTTCTTGATTTCGCAATTTATCATCTGCTTCACGTAGTTTTTCTTTTAAAGCCTCCATTTCTTCCTGCAGTTGTACGACAATCGAACGTAGTACTTCGGCATCCTCTTGCGCCTAAATGTATGCAAAGTTTTGATAATTTACTTGTTCAGATAATTTTTATATGCTTTTCACTTACATAGTCCTTTTTGCCGCCTTTAGACTTGTTGTTATCATCAATACTATCCTGTTGGCTTAAATTATTAGATAATACATTACCAGCCGTTTCACCACCTAATATACGCAAGGTTTTTTTCATTGTACTTAACATCTGCTGCGGCGCTAAACTAGTGCTTTCATTGGGTTGATGTTGTAAACTATCGCGGATTTCGCGATTCTCTTGCCATAACCGGCTGTTTTCCTCTTTCATGCGTTCCAACTCAGCCTTTAGGATTGTTGATTCCTCAATTGTGTCTAAATTAAAAAAGGATATAACGCTATTTTATTTATTTACCGGTATACAAAAAGACCCACCCTGCACCAGTTGTTGCAATGAGGAGATTTCCTCTTGTGCTTTTATCTCTTTCAGCTGCAACTCGCTTTCCGACTTCAAATCGGCCACTAGAAATTGGCTCTTCATCTCGTCAAGTTCACGCTGCAAATTCTTACGTTCGGCATGACTCTTGTTCAGTTCCATCTCCTTTTGCAAGTAGAGCTCCTTCATTTTTGCTCGTTGAGCATTAAATTCATTTTGCATTTTTCTTTTCTCTTCCCGTAAGCTTTCAATGTGCAAATTACCTGAATTGATTGTATTAAGAGAGATCAATATTTTCATGTATGTTGCTCAAAATTGATATTTATTTGAAATTTCATAGTCACCACCATCTTCAGCTGGGGCCGTATCCGCTGGAACGGGTGTAGTACTTTCTTTTGCTTCCATTTTAGGACAAACTTTGCATGATTTACTAGAAAAATTTCTGCACTTTAACAAAATTTATAAACTTTCTTCTTCTTACTGGTGGAACATGAACAATAGACATACCGTAACGTTAAAGGTTTTAACGCAACAAAATAATGCGATTTTAACGCAAGAACATGTATTTCTGCTATCTTACGTTTTTTTTTTTGGACGTAAATTATTAAAATAGCCATTAATTGCGCCGTAAGGAAAGACAATAAATTTGCATTCATGCTGTTCAAGGTATTCTGGAAAGTGGGAAAAAGGATATTGATTTTATAACAGTTTTTTGTAAACAAGAGCTTATTTCACTAGCTTAGAAAGCCCAGTGTTAGACACTTCACAATTCTTCTTGTCTTCCGTAACGTCTGAAGATGCATAATAATTATTACTTAATTATGGATCGTTGTAACGCAACATCAACTACTTATAATCAATCTGGCAGCACGTACAACGTAAGGTTGTGTTTTTGTTTGTTATTATATTCCAGCTGATTGGTGATTGTTATTTCATGTTTTGTATTTTCATTCTTTTCTTTTCGCATCTCTTCTACTGGGCACATGCGTTTTACCGTCAATTCATAATAAAAAATTAATTTTACTTCGCTTAATTAAATTTGGATATAAAAAAAATGGTATGAAGTATATTATATAAAAATTGTTCGATTAAAAAAATACCTAACTGTAATACACTTTCAGGGTAAGGGCAAGAAAACTTTCATCGATCGAAAAAGTGCAGTGACGTTTCATTTGGTACACAGAAGTCAACACGATCCTTTAGTAGCCGATGATACTGCGCCCCAGCGAGTACTTGTGGAAGCAGTGTCCCAAAACCAAGCAAAAGCGGAAGCAAAGCCTCTTGACGTATCGAAACGACATGAAGAACAACAAAAATTTGGTATTTTCTTTGACGACGACTATGATTACCTGCAACATTTAAAAAAACCCGAACAAGAAGTTGTTTGGGAATATGTAGAAAATCCAAATCATGCACGTAAACGTGTTGAAGAAGGTAGAGTAACAGCTCCACCAAAATTGACACTGCCGAGCTCAGTATTCGCTTCAGAATTTGAGGAAGATGAGGGTATGCTAAATCGAGCGGCCACTGTGTCAGGTCCACGACCCGATTGGGATCCAGATGTTGTTGCAGCTTTGGATGAAGATTTTGATTTTGATAATGAAGAAAATTTGTTGGAGGATGATTTTGTTACGAAGGCAATGGCTGAAGGCGAAGATGATGATGATGAATACGAAGACGATGGTAGTGAAGAACATGGTTTATCAGATGTCAATGAAGAAAATGAGGAACAAGATTTTGATTCTGACGATTTGAATGACAGCGATGATGATGACGAAAAAGGTGATGAAGAGCTAATGGATCGTCTCGGGCCATTGCTGCGTGAACGCCGTTTTAACGATGAAGAAACAAAATCTCGCTTCACTGAATATTCAATGTCTTCAAGTGTTATAAGACGCAATGAGCAATTGACATTACTGGATGATCGTTTTGAGCATTTTTATGCAACTTATGATGACCCGGAACTTGGTGACCTAGCATGTGAAGAAATCGAGGGCGATTGGGACCAAAAACATCGAGTTTTGATGGCATGTTATAGAGAGCACAAACGTGGCAAAAGAATGCAACCATATAAAAAGGAATGGGACCGTGAACGTATTGAGAAATATCGTAATATAGTTGAAGGTGAAGAGGATCCAAATGAAGAACTAATTGAAATGGTGCTGAATGATGATAAACAGAAAAAATGGGATTGTGAATCTGTACTATCAACATATTCCAATATATACAATCACCCAAAACTTATTGAAGAGCCAACACGCAGAAGCCGCAGAAGCAGTAAGGCTGAATCAAATGATGGTCCCAGCAGAATAGAAATTGATCCGAAAACAGGGCTGCCAACGAATGTTTTACGTAATGGCGACAACAATCAACTCACAGAGAAAGCACTAGCCAAATTGGATAATGGTGCAATTTCCAGTAGTGGACCTAAGTCACTATGCAATAAATCGTTAATGTCAACGCTAAGTGTACTTTCTATCAGACCAGCTGATGAAACGCCTGAGGAAAAGCGAGAACGTAAACGTTTGTTGAAGGAATACCGTATGGAACGACGTATCGAACGGAAAGCAAACACTGAGGCATTCAAAGAAGAGAAAAAACGACAAACTCACGTTAAGATCAATCAAAAATGCAATCAGCAGGGCAACAAAATCATATAAACTTGGTTTAAAATTTTTTTGGAATTAATAAATAAATATATTTGAGTATCTGCTTATATTTATTATAATGTGGCGAAAATGCGAAGCGAATGTCAGGCGAAAGAGAGGAGCTGACAACTGGCATGTTCTAGAGCGTAAAACGAGACGATTATTGTAACGAGAAATCGTATTCCAGGGTTTCGTTTTCAAGCAAACAAGTATATAAGGGAGACACTCGACTGCAAAAGCAATCAGTCGTAAACTAAGCGCGTTGGAGATTATATGGCAATAAAGTAATAAAAACGGTACATTGTGAAAGTTGTATACAAGTGATTGTACATAGTAAAATAAATTGTAATTGAATTGTGAATTACTGAGTAATAAAAGGACATTAAAAAAATTCTTTATAAATGAAAATGCAAATTAAGTTGCCAATTTTTATTTAACAATCCAGAGATCGTGTCCGAAGGATTTGGGAAATCATCGAGGTTTAATCAGCAAAATCGTAACAATAAGTTAGTCTGAATAATTTCTGCATTTTCGTCCTTGAGACCATAAAAATGTAATAAAACTAACAGACGGTCTAATTAGCACTTTCCCTTTCATTTTTATGGGAAATTAAAATATTTTTAAAAATTATTTCTTTTACAAATATTTATTTTGTCGCTTTACCTCACTGGTTTATTCAAAGCGTACAACGTCAGAAAGTTTATCATAAAACAACCCTATCAGAAAGTATTGAGTCGAACAGAACACGGACGTAGAAAAGTTTTATTCACACAAATGATGGTGTACTACTGTAATATTAGAAGAATTTCGGTATTATATTATTGGAAAAAGTGAATTTATGATTTATAATTGAATGAATTATATAATGCGTGTTTAATACAAACTAAAATTTAAATAGCTAATTGCAATTCGAAAAAAGTGAAAAGATATGTAAAAGCAGAAACTGGAATTGCAATAATTGTGCCATTGCATTGGTGTGAGAAGGGGATAGCTAGACTCCACCAGTGATGCAAGTGTGTCCAAAATGTGTACGTAAAAAGGAGTTGGTTCTATCATTGTCAGCTGGGACTGTCAAAAAACGAATGAAAACAGGAAAATTTGCTTTTGTTTGTTAGTTTGTCTTCATTCTTCCGCTGTCTACTTTATGCAAATTAGTTGAAAAATTGAATTAATAAACGAAAAAATAAAAAAGGAAATTGAATTGTGACAAATGTGTAATAATTTGGTGCGAAAGTTCTTTGAATAAAATGGAAAAAAATCATTAAATTGGATATGATGGAATAATGAAAATTTACACAAAAAAGAAAAAGAGAATAGTTACAAAGACATTCCTCCAATTGAGAGAAGAACACTGAAAAGTGAGTTCTGATAAAAATGGGAAGTGGTAAATAGAGTAACGCGTTGAAAAGAAAATTGATGAAAACGAATTATATAGTAATGGGATACAAAGGGAAAACGAAATCAAATAAACGGGAACGAATAAACGACGCACGACTTTATCCATCCACCACTATAAACGGGTAGGAAGAAAAGTGATGCGATAAATCTGAGATCTATAGAAGAAATGTGCTTCAGAGGCTATAGAAAAATTACAGAAAAAACGAAAAGCAACAATTTTGGTTATAAAGCCGAGTCATATCTCGACTACAAAATTTAGCAAACTTCATCTTTCTAACATTAAATTTTGGCTTTTTCGCGTGCACAATGAGTCCAGCGATCAGGTAAATCTGAATTTTACAAAGTATGTAATGGGTATTGCGTACCCGTATAATAAGGGCCAAATTAATAAATGCATACATATGTACGTGTTTGGTTAAAATAATTATTCGCTAATCACACTACTCTATACCATTATGTGATATGAAAAATTCGATAGTTTATATATAAAAATAAACTATTGTTTCGATATTGTCCTATATACATACACATAACGCAATTGGAAATATCAAGCCGAGTTGGAACTTTTGTAAATAAATAATACTAAACAAACTTAAAAGTGTTAAGGTGGTTACAATTATAAATACATATACATATATGTATATATAAAGGCAAATATGCGCATAACTATTTTATGACGTTTTTCGCAGTCCATTTTTCTCATTAGAAAATTAAAATTTTATTCGTTTGCAGATATTTGAAAAGAAGGTTAGGGCGTTTATTTATGTATATTTGTACGTACAAATTTGTGTAGTAATAGGCGAATTGGGTTTAATAGAATCGGAAGTTATTAAACTCGTGTAATATGTACATATATGCATATATATACATTCAGATATGTGCATATATCGAAACAATTGGTATTGTCAATAAAACTTCTTTTACGTTAGATAAAGTTGATTAAAACTAAAATTTTTACTAAATACTTTGTGATTTGCATGCATATGTTTTGTACGTATATATAAATATACATATATGTATCATAAAATCAGATTCAAGCCAATCAATCGTTATGTTGAGCAGTATTCTCCAAATGCATTATAGATTTGTCATGTCATAGAATATTATTCACCATACGGCAATAATAATTTTAAAAAATTTATTCAAAATAATATTGCATTTTACACAATAATTACACACATATTCAACTTATGAAAATAATAAATTTTTAAACTTATAATAATAACCTGTAATAGTGGGGAAGGATAGAGGTGTTATAATTTTCATACATGACCCAAAAAAGAAATGCTTAAATTCTAACCAAATCATAGTAAAAAGTTCTTAAAAAATACCATTTAGCGCTCTATCAGCATGTTTATGAAGCCGATACAAGTTAATGCTCATTGTACTCTAGTTGATCACAGATAATTCCATTTAACTTAACTCGAAAATTAAATATCTGCCGAATAATATTGCAAATTGGCGTAATTTTTGATAATAATTTCAATTAGATAGAATGTGTTTTTTTTACTATTGAAATTTTAAAACCCAAGGCGAATTTATTAAAATTTATTTAAATTTGCCTTTATATTACTTAAAACAATATTTTTTTTTTCAAATAACTACAATACCTTTAGTTCAATAATAATAATTATTGTTTTTTTGTTCCAATTTATTAGATTGCATTGTGTCGCAAAAATTATCGGATAGGTACCTAAACCTCATATGCATGTGCCAAGAGTATGAGAACGACCTTATTGGGTACATCAATATCATATCGCCCAACAAAAACAAGCCAACAAAATAAAATCTCACTGAAAATGGAATCCCATACGCCTTCTGTGCGACAAAAAATAACTGCTGATCCAATTTCGGAAAAGGCAGAGCAAGTAAATCTTTTAAGTGAGGAGGAAGAAAAGGATCCACTAGCATTAGATACAGCAATCGAACAGCCAAGTTCGCGAAATAAACTTTCAAATAGCGCTAAGCACAGTCATAGTTTGCGGTAAATTTTTATGCCAATTTCTTATATTCACATACATATATACACATATAAACATTGCTAAAAAAATGTTATTTCTTTATAGACGTCATGTTCCTCGTATCATTGTTAAACCTATACCACCCGAAAAAAAGGTTGCAGCTACGGCGACAGCCACATTAAGTAGCAACGTGTCGACAACAACATCGACCGCTGCAACAACTGTGATTAATGCCACCAGTGGGAAGAATACAACACCAAGCCCTTCAAGCCGTGCCAGTAGTAGTCGACGTGCGCAACAGCAAGCCAAAGCTGCGGCCGCAGCCGCCGCTGCTGCCACAGCCGCAGCTACTGCCGCCGCATCATCCATATCTCTGCCCACAACCCTAACCGCCATTACACAAGCGTCCACAATGCGCGAAGTGCTCGCATCCATACCAGGCTTTAGTTTTAAACCACGTAGACGTTCTTCCAAGAAAATTTCCACTGCTGCTCAAATTGAGCAAACTAAAGATGGAAAAATCGATCTGGAAACACCAGATTCAATATTAGCTTCAACCAATTTGAGGGCCTTACTCAATAAACAAACTTTTTCTATGCTGCCTCCACTATATCAGTATAACCTCATACAGTTGTTGCCAAGCGTAGATCGCGAAGCTATAGAAATCGAGCGTAAGACCAATCCCGATTCCACCGTGTCTATGGAATCTATAAAGTTGGGTCCATCCAGTTTAAATAATGAGTTCTTTGCACGTGCCTGCTTAGAGTGGCGTGAGCGTTTAGCGGAAGGTGAATTCACGCCCGAAAATCAAATGAAAATGAAAACGGAAGCCGAAAGAGAAAAGAATAAATTGGATCCATGGAAATTAAAACATTTTGAACCGATATGGGGTGAGAAATCCTATAATCGCGCCAGTAGCACTAGTAGCAATAGCAGCAATATAAGTTATAGTAGTGGGAAAAGCAGTGATAGTTATAATAATCAAATGGATGAGCGGCTTGAATTCAAATTGGAGAGTAAAGGTGGTCTAGTTGCGACCATTGTGAAGACATCTGCGAAAGCTTCAACGGCGCCCTCTACATCGAAAGCCGTAACAGTGTCAGCAACAATGTCGACAACGAATGCAACTGTGACTTCGGCAGCAAGTACTGAAAGTGCTGAGTATACAACATCATCATCTTCTGCTGATATTAAAGAAGAGGATGAAGAATTTATTGATGAATCGATAGCGAGCACAAATGTGAATTCAATAAGAAGTGAGCAGGAAATACAACTCGATGAGCTGCGGCAGCAAGAACAAACCGGATCTTCGACGACAGATTATGAAAAACAGACTGACACAATTTGCGATGTGGTAAGTGTTTCAAAATCAACTCGATTTAAACTAAAAAATTATTTACTAAAAATGTTGTAATATTTTTATTAAAATTCATTTCCCCATAGGATAACATTGGTTGCACAGACTCATCGTCCACCTTTGAACTATTGCGTTCGGAATGTAGTAATGCTCAGGTGGAAACGACAGTTGAAGAATCTGAGATAACATTAGCGCTAGCCTCATTAGATCATGAAAGGCAAATTATTGATTGTGGGAGTAGCGGCAATATACGTAAGCGTTCCGAGTCTGAATTTGCCTATGAAAATCGCACACAAAGTAAGCAAATGAAAATGGAAATGGGACAGGAACAACAACAACAACAACAACAACAACAACAACCACCTGAATATGACATAACGGACGCTGTAACAAGCGGAAAAGAAAACGTTAACCACACTATTACCGATGAGCTTAAAGGCACTCTTTCACCCTCAATATCATCGGCTACTTCGAGCTCACAGGAATTGAGTGGTGGCAGTAATAGTTTGGCAAATAGTTTATCTGCAACAAAAGCGCCCACCAACGAAAGTTTTTTGTATAACAGTAATCTGTATAATACGAAATTCGAACAGCAGCAAGCGAACGCAGAAATGCTGCTGAAAGAAACTTTGATGTCTTCGGTTAGTAGTGACGAAGCCGCCGTTGTTGGCAATAATATCAATGAGATTAGTTTGAAAACAGCAAATTTCCTACAAAACCAAGAGACATCCTTCGCGTCAGCAGCAGCAGCTGCGGCCGCAGCCGCAGTTGCAGCAGCAGCGATAGCATCATCAGTGGGAAATAGTACCTGTAACAGTATTGCAACCCTTTTGCCAGGCACCTCAACGTATGTGAATGTTAATGCAGTGACATTACCGGCATCATCATCATCAACATCGTCATCACCCAGACTAAGCTGTGGTCTACCGTTGCAAAGTTACCCTACCTCACAGGGTAAACAATTGAATGCATGTTCGGTAATTTCACTAGAAGATGGTGAGGATGATGATGATGACGAGCTTATCGAACAAAAATTCGCTGATGCACAAAATTACGTACTGGAATCTGGCGAAGTTAGTACAGATAGTAGTGCAGGTGCGTACATGAGTGAAAAAATGTTTTCCTAATCTTCATTTTATCAGTATATTTTGGGATTTTTTCAATAATGAATTGTTGTTGGTTTTATAGGTGCAAATAGTGCTTTACTTACACCTATCGACAGTGGTAATACAAAGGAGAAGAAGTTCATTTTCTGTGATTCAGTTGATCAAGGTAATTGGGGTTTCCCCCAGTAATATGGTAGACGACAAATACTTTTGTTTTCAGCATATTTAATCAAAATACTCTAAAATTACTTCCCGTATATAAAGTAAAATCATATATTTTACTTTAAATTAATTTCAAAGAAAAAATATGAACTAGCAATAACAGGAAATACGCTGTATTCATAATTTATGCCTCATGCATGCGAATATAAGCATGTTACCCTACCGAGGCTAGATAACCGACTCATCTAACACACCTCTCCCTTTGGTCCGAACCCGTCGAAACAGCACCTTTCCTGGGCCTCCCGTTAGATGGCCTCGATGACTAAAACTAAACTTGCCTGACCCTAGACGGGACTGGTGTATTGCCGCTACAACAACAACTAGAACAACCGCGACTAGATGAGCGGAGAAATTTGGACAGATCTTGCGCGGTAGGCAATCTCTACTCCGATGCGTTGCAATACAATTCTGACGAGCTTGCAGATGATCCAGTTTGTAGGTGACGCTTTTTTATAGTTTTTTGTAACCGCTTACGAGATTTACAAGGCGCCACACACACCATATCTCAAATCAAAACTGTTGGAAAACTGCCGAAATTTGTCTTGACAATGCACTAGGACAAGAGGGCAACATTTTGAGAAGCGGAAAAGGTGACAAAACGTAGAAATTTTAGATTTCTGCTCTGAGAAGAGTTCCAAAAAACAAAAACACTACATTTTCTAGGTTAAGAAGAGCCGGAAATGGGCAATTGAAAGCAATTTACCCTCCACACATGCAAAATTTGCAAGGTGTTAACTCAATTTGACCTTTAAAAAGATAGAACCGTTAGAAAACACAATGAAATATTAGAAAAATAGCTGAATCTAACAATATGTCTCCTTGTGGGAATAACCTTTAAATTCATAGAGTTTGGCAGGACGCAGATCAAAAATCCAACATTGAGACAAAATATTAAATAAATTTTGAACCTGCGCAGCTAACGGATTTTTTTGAAAGGGATCGGTGAATAAAGGGAAATATGTAACAAAAAAAGGCTAATCAAGACGCTCAGGGAAGTATAGCGCCAGTGTATGATGTAAATATTTCCCTTACATGGAAATATTTCTGGCTAGAGATTGGTAGAAATAAATTTAAATATCACAAATTCATATTTTATAACCATCAAAAAGATTGTTTATAATCTGTAAATATTGATCAGCTCCACACAGAACTTTTCATGTGACCAAATAGTCGATAGAACACAGTTGCTCTATGTGTGAGGCGTCAAGTTATTAGATCATAGTTTATGCCGAGAAACCGCAGGGCAGCTCTTTCAAAAGCTCTATGATACAACTAACAACTTTTTAACCTTCTACATCTACACAGCAGCTCATTCCAAAGTTAACAATATTTTCTCCGATTTTACCTTCTACACCTCAAAATATTTTCTTTTCCGCTTATCTAGCCACAATTTCTCAAGCTTGCGACAATCTCTTCGAAAATAAGCAAGACATTGGCAGTTGCATTTCATCGGTGGCCACATCATCCGCCTCTTTATCCTCTTCGTCCTCCTCATCTTCAATGAACTCAGCACCGACCACCAGCGCTGATCTTATATATACACCAACGGCGGCACAGCAACAATTGCCTCTCAATCCACGTGTAACGTCCGAACAAAAGCAGCAGCAACAGCTGCAGCAACAACAACAACACCAACACCAACACCAACAAATTATATTATCTATGACGGGTGGTAGTGGTGTTGAGAAGAGCGAGGATTTGTTCCATCATGTACAACACGATTGGAACTTTGGCAGCATCAAATTGCAACAGCCAACAGAAGCGGCATCGAGTAGTTTTAACGGTGTGATACAAACGCATCAAGGCGTTATAAAAATGAAAAATATAAATACGATATCAGTTGAGGATGCGACTATGCCAAGCGTGGATGCAGCTCAAACTGGTGACGTGGTCATGGAGTGTATGCGTGTCGAAGATGGCTGCGAGGAGGCAACGGCAGAGGCGGCGATTGTTAATTGTAGTGTTGTGGGTGGAGTTGGTGAGGATGATGCTGATCTCGGTGCGGAGGCTGACGATGATAATGATGATGAGGAAGCGGAGGAGGATGAAGACGATGATGATGCGGATGATAATGATGCTGTACGTGATATAGTTGACGAGTTGCAACAGCAACATAGGCAACTACTTAAAGATCAGCAACAATTGCTACAACAACAGCAACAACAACAACAACAACAACAACAACAACAACAACTGGATGAACAACAAGATGCGATGCATGAGCAGGAGAACACGCAACAACGTGGCCATTTAACTTACGAGAACGTTGATTATGAGGTAAGTCGTCCGGAATGTGCTATTTGAAGGGTTTTTGTATTAAACTACTAACCTTTACTGTTACAGTTGGACTCGGATATGATTTGTGATGTACAAATATCAGCTAACGAAATGGAAGTGTCCAGCACGGTAATAACAAATAGCAATTCGGACGATAGTGTTAACGAGTTGAATATTATGGCCGGCAGTAGTCGCCTCGATGGTACTGCTGGCATTGGTAGTGGTGTTGGCAATGTCACCATACAGCTATGTGCATCCCCACCGTCAAGTTTAGGTCATTTGCAACAGCAGCAGCAACAACAACACCAACAGCAGCAGCAGCAGCAGCTGCAGCAACAATCGCAACCATCACAAGCCAATGCGGAGCGTCAAAATGCACCGCAGCGGCAAATACTCGTTGATACAAATGGCCAAATTATTGGCAACTTCCTTGTACAGCATCAACAACAGCAACAACAGCAGCAACAACAACATTTTGAGCATCAGCAGCAGCAGCTTCTGCAACATGCAACACAGCAATTCACCTTTCAGGCAGCACAACCACAACAGCAGCAGCAAACTCAATCTATAGCGCTTGCGACACAGCAGCATGTACAACAACAACAACAACAGCAACAACAACATGTGCAGCAACCACAACAACATGCACAAAAAACACATCACATCCCTTCATCGCTGTCGACAATACGTAAAGCAATTGAATTGAGCACAAATGGTCAGCACTTTCTATCAGCTGGTGGCATAACGCCACAACAGCAGCAGCAGCAGCATATCGGCCAGCAATTGGTGCTAACGCAGCAGCCAACCCCACAACAACGGCACTTTTTGACTCAACCACAAGTTCCTACGTTGTCTGCTAGTCCAACACATCAACAGCAGCAGCAGCAGCAACAACAACAACATCAACTTCAAGTGCAGCAACAGCTTCAACGCTTTCAGCAGCAGCAGCAGCAGCAGCAGCAGCAACAGCAACAACAACAGACACAACATATGCCCGCCTTTCAATCATTAGCCACTCAAACCCAAACGAACGCTGCCAAATATATCTCCAAGCAAATGAATCTGATCACAATGACACGCGGCGCGAACGCCAGCACAGTTGGTGGTGGTGGTGGAGCCTCTGTAACTATACCACCTGGCGCTGCTGTGAGTACCTACCCGCCTTTTAGCAGCGCAGCCATCAGCAATGCCACACGTGCCGCTGAGCTGATGGTCAATGCTGCAGCAAATCTTAATAATGCGAACACTTCGAATGTCAGCGTTGCAAATGCCTTGAAAGGCTTAACCGCAGCTGGCATTCCAAGTACAATAGCCCAACAGCGGCCAACAAATAAATTGCCAACCACCGGTAAAGGACGTAAAACAGTAAATAAATTACCGCCAGGTGCCGTTAATTTAGAACGCAGCTATCAAATCTGTCAAGCAGTGATCCAAAACAGTCCAAATCGTGAAAATTTAAAGGCACAACTACGACCGCCATCGGCTATATTAAATATGCAACAGCAGCAGCAGCAGCAGCAGCAGCAGCAACCACAGCAGCAACAACAACAGCAGCAGCAACATCAGCCACAGCCCCAACAACAACTGGTACAAAGTAATATACCAACACCAATGACGCTGCAGGCCACAAGCGCTGTACCCGCTACTGGTATCGCATCATCGGCCGCCATATCCCTATCATCGGCGTCACCAACAGCAACTGGCGCTTCGTCATCCCAAAATTTCATCAAACAAGAGGACTTATCAAGCATTCCTGCAAATATAATGGGTGTTGGGCGACCTGGCGTGTATAAGGTAAATAAAAAAAGGAAAGATGTAGGAAACGCGCATGGTTTTAGGTGTCTCTGAGTTGACTGAAAAGGTGGTTGATTCGATTAGTTACGCAAGAAATGAAAAATTCCCAACCAATTTTTTTCCATCCCCTTCAAAATAGTAAGGGAGGAAAGTCTTGGTTATTTTCTAATCAGAAAAGTACAAAAAATATTAAATAGAACTCTTGGATAAAAGATTTAGCTGTTGTTGTTGTAGTAACCATAAAAATATTCGGCAAATTTGCTTTCGGGAAATATTACGGGTTGTTCCAATATAAAGACCGGACTTGCGGGAACTATTGGATTACATTGTTGTACAGCCAACCACGAGGAAGCTCAATCTTCCCTTTAAAGTCAATTTTAGGTATTTTTTCTCTCAAATTCCACGGTTAGTCGGAATGAATGTCTTTCACTTCTAAGGGTGACTTCTCAGCAGCTTCGTAATCATTTATTCAGCCTAGAACCAGGTCCGAAATTCACTTTTCTCTAGTGAGAAGCCTTCGTAACTGCTCAAAAAGAAGAGAAAACTGCAAGATTTCTAGGTCATTGTAATAAGAATAACATTTCCAACACTTGGAGCCGATAAAATAATTAAATTCGCGCTTACTTCAATTGATTGATCGTTGTTATTTTCAGGTTTTTGGTCCACGTATGGGATTTCCCCGCAAAAAGTATGTACAGCGAAAACCCTCACCCACACTTATACGCCATATTTTCACACCACAAACGGCGAACGCGCTGCATGCGAATGTAACGGCTAATCCACGTTTACAACAACAATTGACGGCAGCAGCAGCTGTTCAACAACAGCAACAACATCATGATCTACATCAAAATGGTAACGGTGTTATAGGCGGTGGTGGTGGTGGTGGACAATATGTGCTGGTGCATCGAGCAAATGTTGGCGCAGCTGATAACCAAGCGCCACGTGCCTCTAGCGCACCGCCAATTCCACAAACTGCACAGGTTCGTTAATGTAGAATAATGCGTCCATTGTCCCACATATACATATATTTAAAGTAGATACCTTATTGTTTCTTATAGAGTCAACTGCACAATATGAATGGCATGCCGATAACAGGACGCGGGCGTCCTGCATCTGTCGATATTGATGCATCGATTGCGATACTTGACCACAATAATGTGCAGCAACTATATCCACCACACCATCTGCATCATCATCAGCAACAGCAGCAGCAACAACAACAACAACAACAACAACAAATAAATGCTATAAAAACAAATACAACAGCTGGCATGATGCGTCGAAATTTTACTGCCGGTATGTAAGTTGCATTAATACATACATAAGCAATTGTATACATATGTATTGAAATATTATTTGAGGAAATTCATAAAGAATCCTTTTAAGTTTGTAGTTTACAAAAGCAACAAATAGCTCAATTTAGTACGTACAAGAAAGTAACACTAAATTATTTGTACGGAATTTTTAAATTAAAAAAAAATGAACTAAAATAGTTTGCAACAGGTCAATTGAAAAGTCCACTATAGTAAAACAAATTTTTTTACACTGATTATAGCGACCCTCCAACTTTTCGAAACCATTTTTTAGTACGATTTTTCCTTTATTTCAAAATCAGTTTCAGTTTATGCGATCACCTCTTCTCATTCGACGAAAATTTCTTCCCAGCGAGCATTCTTTTGAGATCTGAGAACATGAAATGGTAACTGGAAACCAGATCTGGAGACTAAGGTGGATGCGGTAGCAATTCGAGGTCTAATTCATGAATTTTCGCCAACGATTTCACTGACTTGTGACACGACGGTGCATTGTCTTGGTGAAACAGCAATTTCTTTTTCTTCAAATGCTCTATTTTTTCGGCGATTTCGTCCTTCAAACGGTCCAATAATGGCTATTTAATAGTCGCTGTTCAGGGTTCTTCCTTTTTCAAGATAGTCAATGAGAATTATTCCGTGTACATCCCAAAATGCAGACGCTATAACCTTGCCAGCCGACTGTAGCGTTTTTACCACGCTTTGGAGCGGATGCATTGTGTGCAGTCCACTCAGATGACTGTCAATTGGACTTCGGAGTGAAACGATGGAGCCATGTTCCATCGTCACATGTCGACGCAAAAACTCGGGTTTATTACGCTTGAATAGCACCAAACACTGCTCCGAATCATCAACTCGTCGTTGTTTTTGGTCAAAAGTGGACTCGCGCGACATCAATTTGCACAGAATTTTCTCATACCCAAATATTCGTGAATGTTAGGATATACACGTTCATTCAAAATCATTTTGTGGATTTTTTTTGATGTTTTCGTCGGTAACAACCTCGTTTGGACGTCCATTGCGTTGTTGTTGTTGTTGTAACCACAGAAAATTTCCCGAATTGAGCTTCGGGGAATATTGCGCAAGTTACAGTCCTTGGCCGGATAAAAAATCCGGGTCGTTCCCATATAAAGACCTGACTGTCGCGAGAACTTTTGGATTTTAGTCGCCTCTTACGACAGGCATTCCTTTCTGCGGGTAAATTCTTGAACCTGGAGTCGAGTCCGAAAAATTCTTATCAAGCCAAGTTTTTGCTTCAACTGTATTTTTCCCCTTCAAAAAGCAATATTTGTCAGCAAGAGAAATTCCTTTTTATCCAATTTGTTCACAATAAAAAAAGTTGTTGCACTCAATATGCTACAAATCACAAACAAATGGTCCGATAGCTGTCAACTTTACACACGCATCTTTTGAAGGCTAGGGCTAACTAAAAATCTTTACCGATTTAATTCTCGTAGAGCTTATCTATGTGTCAGACCGTGGACTTTTCAATTGACCTGTTAAGTCAATTTTTTTTCTCTACTCAATTTCCTACATTATTTTCTTATAAATATTCAAAATTTACTATTTTTGTTTTCTTCCACACCAGGCAACGTAACTTATATAGATAATTTAAGTGGAACAGCAGCCGCAGCCATAGCCGATGGCAATTACATAGTGACCACAAGCAATGCCGGAACACTGGATGCCGAACAATTGGTTAGCAAAGCCGTTGCTGTAGCCGCCGCTGCGACTGGTAGTGGAGGTAATGGAGGTGTTAGCGTAGGCGGTGCCGTTGCCATTGCACCCGGCGGTGGTGGTGCCGGCGGTGGCGGTGGCGGCGGCGTCAATAATATCATCACACGTACCGATGCTGACAATTGTGCCTGTTCGTTAAACGCAATGGTTATTTGTCAACAATGTGGCGCATTCTGTCATGACGATTGTATGAGTGGTGCAACGAAGGTGTGTGTCTCTTGTGTGATCAGATGAGAGGATGAAATCGTCTCTATAATAACCTTTTAGGCCTTGCGCACATGTAGTAGAAGTATTTGTGGTTATGCACTTAACAAAATACAACAACAACAACAATAGTTACATGTATAAATAAACAAATATATATATATATAGAGTATATATAGCAATATAGTTACACATATTGCTGATAGATATATTTGTAACATTATATCAAATACATAAATACATATGTATAACAAAAACACCAATTCTCCACTCGGTAAAACGAAAATAAAAAAATTAACATCATTCAACATGGCGACACAAACACATAGCATACATAAAAACAAATGCATAAATACCGTTATTCAAAGTTTTGCTAAAGAAAATGCTTTATGCACACATACATACATACATACATACATACCCTATGTAAAGCCGTACTATGAGAATTGCTGCCATTTATTTGCAACATAAATGCGTTGGTTGTGAATTCTTCTTTTATATTAAAGCAAAACAACAATAACAACAGTGTCTAATGGAAAATGTTGGTCTTACATTGCAAGGGCAATAAAACTAAGCAGATTAATTTTAAAAAATATACTTTTTCGAAAACAAATTCAACATAACTAAACGGAATGCTGTTTGTAGATTCTATAACAGCTATAAGAATATATATATTATTTTTCTTTTTTCAAAAATTTTATGAATATTTTTTATATTTCGTTGTTATACACACATGTATATTGTATATATTTAACTAAAGGAGATCACTAAAACTGTTTAATTCAAGAAAAATAAGTAAGAAAAACAAATTTTCAATGGTTATATTATTTTAGCTTTTTTTATCATTCCGATTTTTCGCTAACTTTGCTATAATATACAAAAAAAAATGACAACGCATACATACATATTATGTAGATGTTGGTATGCCTTTTCGAAGCTGAGTTGATATGATTAATGATATTATCAATATTTTCCATGTTAATGTATGTGTATAATAGCATATTTTATGCGAAAAAAAAGCGGGAATTTGGAAAACTAAATTTAACCAAAAAAAGTTTCGATTGTACAAATTACAAAGAAACAATCATGTTATTTATGCACGAAACAAACACACACACACACACACGCGCACGCCTTCACACAACTAAAGCGAAGGTAACTAAAAGATAAAGATTAACTGTTGTTAAACATGTTTGGCGCAGCAAAAAAGTAATCATGCTAAAGGAAGGAAGAATTGTGAACATTTTTTTGCATAATTTGATTGTGAAAACATTGGAAAGACTTCAAATATATAATAATATAAACTTATATATATATATATATATATATATATATATATATATATATAAATATAGAATTAAAAATAAATACATTAATATATGTATATAGTAATACTATTTTTTTATTGCATACCATAATTGTTTCTTAATCAAAAACAAAAAACAAAAAAAAAACAAGTTTCATTTACCGTTATTTTTGAGGAGTATTTCAATTTTTTAAGTTGTTTTTGCTTGAACTTTTTTTTAAATATTTTTTCTTTAAATTTTTATCTAGTTTTATTTATTTGTTTTAATATGTTTTCATGCGATATGAGTTTGAAACGGTCGAAGGTATTTTTATTACGTAGCATGCAAGTGTTTATGCTGAACAAAATTGTATGGCAAGTTTAAAGTGTCGAAATTTAAATATATTATATACATAATGCATATGTATGTATGAATTTTCCACACACACACACACACACACTTGCCACAACGGAAAATACGTTCCACCAAAAAAACATAAATTTATTTGCATTACAAATTTGGTTATATATACTTTACTTGAAATACAAAAAAAAACAAGATATGGTATTTTGAAACAGTAACTCCTTTTTTTTAATACGACACCGTTATACATTACATAGTTTTAGTGTAACTTACTACTAAATGATTGCGTTAAGCGTTATGTAGTATATGAAGCGTATATATATATATATATATATATATATATATATTGATAAGTATATTATGTGTGTGTATATTTTTCATAGACATAGACATACATACAAGTGGCTACATACATATGTATGTGCGTAGTATAAATATATGTATCAAATGATAATGTGTATGTAATAAATATTTTGTATATATTTATTGAAATTCGAATATTTTATGTTCGTTACTCTTATTAATTATAATTAAGCTATTATTATTAAAAATAAAAATAAAAATAAAAATTAATAATACACCATTCACACACACACTCACAAAACATTACATATGTTATGTAGCGCATAAAAATTTAAGTAAAACATTTGCTAATGGTTCCAACTGTTCCAACCCTAAAAAGCTTGCAAATATACATATATATACATAAGTACATAAATTAAAAGTAAAAAAAAGCAAGAAGGCTTAACTTGGCAGTACACACATATTTACATATTTGAAATGTAAACACACGCGCTCACACAATTTTAGGTTTTTTTTTGCTTTTTTTTTTGCTTTTTTTTACTATTGCTTGATGATTGCAAGAAGAGTTAGAGTTAGTTGAGCCGCCGACAACAGACGACAGGGAAGCATTGGAACCTCCTTAAAAGCAGCATATTTTGTAAATAGTAACATATAAGGACACCCATACATTAAATGCATACATACGCATACACTCAACGTACTGTATTTTAAACTAAAAAATAAAGTAAAAAAAATATATATATATATATAAAACATTTAAAAACAAAAACTAAAAACTATAACAAATAAATATAATAAATGAAAATCCGTTGATACAGAAAAATAGAATTAAAAACTATATACATAATAAAGTAAATACATAATTTTGCTCCTAGACGCACGTATCGCAAAATATCCAATAAATATTATATAAAAACAAATAAAAGTTAAAAAATTGGTGTTTGTGTTTTAATCGTGTTTTGGAAATTTAGATTTTTTTTAAATAAATAACAGTAGAACTGCCCAGAGAAAGCAGCTCGCATCTTCCTTCTTCCTGCTTGCGCAATAAAAAAGAGGTTAAAATGTTTTATTATATGTAAGCATAACCTTTAAATTTATTTAATTTTTTACGTACTACGTATATAAGTATGTATATAAAAGCATAATACTTAAAATTAAAATTATTTGAGATTTTTTTAAGTTCAAATGCGATAAGTAGCTTTCGCGCATAGTTACTATGCACTTCTCGGCCACTAAGTGTCATGTATGTAGCTTGGAATCGTTTAAAAGAGATAAAAACGCCTATATTTAGCTTATAGTTCCTCATGTACTCTTGCATGTCGTTCCTTCTCTTTCGGGAATGCCCAAAAATATGAGGGTAAACCCTTGACATCACGCTCTCTCTTAACAAATGCACTAAATGACGAAACACAATTTCCCACGAAGTGATTCGACATACCCAATATGGCAAGATCGAGATGCGGATCATCATTATCCAGCCTGTGGGCGGTAACATTCATGCGTGACAATGCCGTATTTAATTCAGTTATCATGTGATTCGCATCGGCAGCCACAAATATGGAACGTATTTCATTTTTCGGATTACTTTGTTTAACACTTTTAATCAAACGTTTAATTTGCCGTATAATTAATTCCTTGGTGGGCAAACAAAGTTCAAAATAAATTGTACCACGCTCGTTATTATAGCCAAGACATTGTGGTGATGCGAATAATTGCTGACTATCACGTACATGTTCACAAGCGCGGACCCAATCTATGCCGTTGCGTAAGTGTATGCCAATGAATGCACCAAGTGGTAGTTTATTTTTAATAAATTTCTGCCGCATTTCTTCATAAATTGTTGACCAACGTAGATAACGTTGCAATTCTCTATTTTCCATTTGGACGGGAAAGCTAGCTGGTGCGCCAGTAAATGGTATAACAGGCCATTCCGAGGCGGGGAATTTCTCCTGCCATTTTGTGGCCATTGCCCGGTGGTGTATATCAAAATTAAGTGGACTGTAGAATACGGAGTCAACGAAGGAGATATTGTATGTGTCCCAAAATGGTCCAAAAGGATTTCCATCCTTGGCATGGCAATCTGGTTTGGTGGCTTTGTTGGGCGCTAACGTTTTACGCTCCATGTAGCAAAATGAAATACGTTTATCTTCTGGCCATATTTCTGGCGCTATACGCTTCATAAAATCTCCCATTAATATGACGCGATGATACTCTTGTAAGGGTTCTACTTGAAAGTAGGTATCGAATGGCACCTGCCTTGAACGTATTTCACCCTTTCTATATTCCACCCATGGTGGTAATATAAGTGTACGATTTAATGCCTTCGAAAAGGCTAGGGCGCCCAAGAAATGATCTGCTTGATTGCCAAATCGGCCTGTAATATGAAATAAAATTGACATAAATAAAAATGAAAAGTTAATTTAAGTAATTAAAACATTTCTATGTGCTTGCACTCACCCATGCATGGACAATAGGCCAAATAGCCGTTGACATCGATATCAACCGCATTGTTGAAGGATATAAATAAGCCAAATAAAATAACGAGCAGAAATATGTGCATTCTACCGGCTTCTTTTTCTTTTCGATCAATTGGAAAAAAGTCAGAAAAGTACAAACAGAATGTAAAAAAGCAATAAACAAAAACGAGTTTAGTGTTGTTAAGTGAGCTGTGTGAAGAAATAAAAGATAATAAACAAATACGCCAACTAGTGCTGCAAAGTAGTAGACATACGTTTGACGTGTTATTCGGAAAATTTTTGTTTGAAATGGTTTGTTCATTTCATAATTAAAAAGATGCAAAAAAATAAATAAGAAATATAATTATTAATAGGCAAATTAAAATTGATTAAAAGTAAAAGCTTTTTTTTTAAATTGTTTAAAATAATTACTTACATTTACAGGAACTTTTTCACCAACAGATGTCTCGCTGGTTTATTTTGTTTCACGTGAATTTGTGTAATCGCGGAAAGGTCGCTTGTAAACCCGTTCCCAGGTAGCCATAAAGCCATTAATTTGTCAAATGAATTCAAATACGCTTAATCAGAAATCATTCATACCCACACCGCCGGAGAAAGGCAGCTTTCCACTTGACCACGAAAGCCTATGCAAAAAATATTATCTTCTATATATGAGCTGCTTGCGTCGGAATAACGATAACAATTCAGGGTGCCGTCAAGAAGCTAAAGAATATCTTGGTTGTCGTATGCAAAACAACTTAATGGAGAAGACCCAGTGGTCAAAATTAGGCTTCGAAGACGAAAGTAAAACAAAAACAAAGGATAATAACTAAAAACTAATAGCTGTAATATAATAAATAGAACCAGTAAAAAAAAAAACAACAATAAAAAAGTAATACAAGCAAATAGAAGCTGAAATGAAACCACAAAAAAATATTTTAATCGGTGTTACAGGCAGTGTTGCGACTATTAAGCTACCATTGCTTATTGAAAAGATACTAGAATTCGAGGAAGATTATGTCATAAATGTGAGTATAGTAGTACTAATGAGGATATAAATTAGTATTTTAATTAATACCCTATTTCGTTCAATTGATAGATCAAAGTAATAACTACGGAGCATGCTAGACATTTTTTCGAGAGTACACTATTGCCAGCAAAAGTGAAGGTATTGATTGACGCTGCGGAGTGGTCAATGTGGCAGAAGCGGGGTGATTCCGTATTGCATATAGATTTAGGAAAATGGGCAGATATTTTACTTATCGCACCGCTCAGTGCGAATTCATTAGCGAAAATTTCAACGGTATGGTTTATTATGATGATCCGCACAAATTCCTTAATCTATAATTTTAATATTCAGGGTATTTGCGATAATCTTTTAACGTGCGTTGTACGCGCCTGGGATCTACACAAACCGCTGCTCTTCTGTCCAGCAATGAATACACGTATGTACGACCACCCTCTGACATATGAACAAATAAGCAAACTAAGGTCTTGGGGATACACCGAAATTCCTTGCATATCAAAGATGTTAATGTGTGGTGATAGCGGCAATGGGGCAATGGCTGAAGTAACCACAATCGTCGAACGTTTAAAACCCTTTTTAGAAAATTCCTAGCTCTCAATTGTACAGCATTGCATAGAACCATTATATAAGATGCAATAATTGTAAAAATGTAAAAAAAAAAATTCAGGAATTGTATAAATTTCTAATATGTACATGCGTACTATGCAGTACAGTGACGTCATTCGTGGATAAAGGGAAGTTACCTACAAAAGCAATATTATTCAATAGGAATAAACCTATGTGCATATATACACATATACAAAAAACTTAGTACTAGATTAACAGCCAAATTAAAGAAATTTCAAATACCTGTTAAAACGCTTTGTAAAAAGGTAAATTATAAAGCAAAGATATTATTATTATTATTATTATATATGAATGGGTATTGGAATTAATGTATTTAATTATAATGTTAACAGGTTGCCTTGATCATAATAGAATAAATTTATATCAAATCTAAAAATATACAAAATTGTTTTCTCATTGTATACTATACTATATGTATAAATGGAGCTTTCTAACGGCTTATCCTATTTCCCTACAAATGGAAGGAGCTACATTTTAAATTAAATCAAACTTTAAAACTGAATGAAGTTTAATTTTTCTTACTTCCGAGTTAAATTTATTTATACCATTTATAAATACAAAAGACCAAATTGTTGTCTGTGGCTGTTAGTGTAAGGAGAACAATAATTGTCAGGTTGATTAGTGTATCAATTTTTGATTACGCGCCAAATCAAGTTGTGCAGCCGAAACACTTCCCAAGCCCTCACGCACCGAACTCAAATTCTCCTTCCAAGCATACAAAAGATCGCGCAACTGTTGCCATTGGGTAGCGCCAAATGTGCGATGCATTGTCGATGAAATGTGCACTTTGCGATTGGCCTGATCTAGACGAGCACGCACCAATTTCGTCTTCAACACTTCTATAACGAATGGTTCAACTTCGTCTTCGTTTATTTGCAGTTCTTTTGTCAGTGTTTCAAATGTCATCTCTGGGTTGCTTTCAGCCAGTTGCATGAATGTTAACAGACGCATCTTTTTCATATTCTGTTCGTGATTTAAACCTTGTGATGTAACGAATTCTTTATGATCTTCGTAGAATTGTATGTAGGATGGTAATTTATCTGAGACAAAAATTGACAGCAAATCATGTATTAAATCACCCTCCAGGAAGCGTACTGGCTTAAGTGCCAACAGGGGATCCAACAAAAATGTGTTGGGGTCTGCTAAGGCCGTAACGATACATTTCATGGCATCTTCACGTGCAACGCAAGCATTATCAGCAGTATAGGTGCCAAGCAATTCAATCATTACTTTAGCCGACAATTCCAAATTAGTATCTTTCGTTACATCATGTAACAAACGGTACAACTTTTGCATTTGCTCACTTGATGGTGGACAATTGGCGAATTGCGATTTTAGCTGGTCTACTCCTGTGAAAACTTCCAAAACCTGATCACTCTGTTTAGCCACTTGAACGAGATGATAGTATACGTGATAGCGCAAAGGAGATGATGTATCCAAGTTGTTAAATAGACGCCATAAAGATTCTAAACAAACTTTAGCCAGTGGTACATTGGGAGCTTTTGTCATCTTTTCACAATAGGCTAATACAATGTTTTCTCCGCGATCAAGTGGAATCTACATAAATTTGATAAAATATTTAACATGTTTCAATAATTTTTGAAATAATTACTCACTGTTATCATAATGGAAACAATACTATTAAGGATGCCATCAATTTGCGATGGTTCACCATCTTTGAAACAAACATCGCAAACTCCTATAATTTTGTGTAAATCGTCTTCAACACCTTTGTTAGACTTTTCGGAAGAAATCTCGGCTCCTAGCTTTTTGAAGAACTTTCTGAGCTCTTGCACCTGAAGATATAAATGTAATTATTAAAGTCGGTACCTCGCTTCAACGCACATATACAGAAAATATAACCTCAAATAAAGACAATTTTACAGCCTTGCTGAATATAGGCCTAGTTCAATTTCTTAATTTACCTGCTCATCCAAGGATAAGTCAATAAATACAGGAGGTGAATTCATTATTATTAGAATTTCAATACGCCAAAGAAATTATTTTTAAAGGCCGAATAAATTCACTACTACAGCTCCTATGCGCTACACGTAGCAAAAAGAAACAAGGTTGCTTCTTCTTTGATGCTATCATTCGGCAAATACAGTGAGCATTCACAATTGTTAATTCATTCCATTCGCATGCAAAAAAAATTGGAACGAACTGAAATAATTTGTGCCAATAAAACAATAAATTTTGCAAATAAATTAGCAAATTTCTTTAATAATAAATCTTTTATTGTGTTTATATATATATACTTCCATATAATTTAATGTTGTTAAGCTCAGCTAATTTTTTTTATTTTAAGATATACTTAAATTTATATTTAATGTTGTTAGGTCCAACTAATTATTACATCAATTTTGAATTGCATATTTCATTCCATTGGACGGCATGCCAGCATATAAACCGGATATAATCCCTTGGGGAAGCTCTGTTGGCGCCAACTTTTAACAATACGGAATCCAGCCCCTTTAATAGCAGCCTCATAAGTTTTCAGTGGGCGTGTGACTGAAGAGTCCTGTTTATCTTCTTCGACCACATTCGACGATGTTACATTTTCTTTGACTATCAAATACCCCTTGCTAGATAGTCCATTTCGCATACGCCGAAAGAAACTAAGAAGGTCAGCTTCGGTTAGGTGACCCAACACCCATTGACACCATATCACATCGTATTTAGCTTCAGCAGGCGTAAATTCTTGTAGACCCATGGTATATATTTCGCCAAGACGACCAACGTGTTCATTACCTTCAGTACAAAATTCGCGTGCTTTTTCTGTAAAGCTGGCATCCTGTTCCACAATGTCTGTAGTATTAAACCGTGGCATAAGCAGATTTTTCGTTATGCGGCCAATACCAGCGCCACAGTCCAATGCATTATTTTTCCCCAAATCTTTTAAATCTCTTAAAAAAGTAGTGGAACCTTGAATGTCAATTTTGTTTAGATATCCCAAACCCCCAAGCATGCCGTTCACTGTGGCTGGCACTTCCGACCAGTATTTTTGCGCTTTACCGTAGAAATCGTCTACAGCTGTAGTACGATTTTCCGGTTTTTGAGCGACTAGAGGATTTTCGTTTTGTAAAGCCATTTCGTATTCTTTTAACTTATCCAAACTCCTTCAACATTCGGAAAAAACTCGAAGTTTGCACATTTTTTATTAAATGTCAAAGTAAATGCTTCTTCTACCTGTATGTTTTATGCTTCTTTTTCGTAAGGAAGCCGGTCAAAATTAATAAATTGTTTTTAGCTCTCCTTTGAACATTGTCAAAGAACGTAAATGAATAAGAAGGGAAAAGAACTGTGAACTAATTTGAAATTTTTGGCTGAGGCAAAGAACGTAAATGAATTCATTTACGTTCTTTGACATTGTAATAAAGAAAATTATTGAAAACTATTGATACGAATACTTTGAAAATTATTTATTATAAGTGAGGTCACTGAAAACTTTGATATTTATCTATAGCAATTCAATAAACACATAAAAACATGTTAACGTTCTCATTATTTCAAACATTTACGAAACATGTGGCAGCAATATATTCCGCGTATTGTCAGTCATTCAGCGACATTCGGTAGCCATTTTGGCAATGACATTTTTTCTTCAAAATCGGGAAAGTATACGTCGCAATCGGTTGTATTTTTAGTGTTACGTGAAAAAAGGATTTTTTAAAAATTAAATAAAACTCAATTTAATCCAGAAAATAGTGCTGATTTAATCAATCTATGATTTAAAGGTGAGTTGTACTGAAATTCGGATTATTAGTGGAGAAAAATGTGACGCATAGGGCTTTGTGTACATTCATACATACATAAATTTTCAGTGAAATATTGAAGAAGAAAAATTAGTTTTTTTTAATGGAAAGTTATCAAATTTACATAGTTTATTCGCTCGAAATAAGTAAAGTACTTCATTTTCTCAATGTTGAAATTGAAAATTGTGATTTTAAATATGAATTTAAATATATATATATATAGTATCTCGCGTACATATGTATGAATACATATAATTTGTATTCAAATTCGTGTATACACGTTTGTGTTGGCGATCATAATCGAACGTATGCCGTAATTTTATAGCGAACGTTTGCAATTCGTTGGCTACGTATAGACTACGTAATTATTGGCAACGTATACAAAACACTAGAAAGTTTAGTGTAATAAAAGCGTTAAAATTATATCCCTAGAAGCGTAGTGAATTGGTTCATTTATAACATATAATTTTTTACTTATTTTTTTTTTTATATAGTAGTTATATGCCGGCTTAAACTGTGTTTAAAATATGTGATTTTGTGCCTAATAACAGTTTAAAAATAAATAGTGATAGATATCCTTGAATTTTATTCCAGGCACTTGAAATGGATACGCCTAGGAAAACTAAGGAAGAAAATGAGAAGCGCGTGGCGGAGGAATATCTTTCTAGCTTATCTGATCTTACCTGCAACAGTAAACCATTGATAAATATGCTAACTATGCTAGCAGAGGAAAATATTGGATGTGCTGCAGTAATAGTTAAAGTGGTGGAACAACACATCGTTAAGGTTAATAATTTTGTTTACGAATTTAAAATAAGTTAAGAAAAAAAAAAGAAATTTCTGTTCACTCTTGCCAATTTTATACTTCGATTGGTGTTATTACTCCATGTAATGATACTGAACATGAACCTTCAATTTACACAGGCTCTGCTGTCGAAAATGTACTGAAAATTTGCAAACATAGAGAAGTCTAGTGTGTTGCCAAACCTTTCTCGATTTAATAAGAAATAATCTCCATTATATCTTGTATGCAAGTATACACAATAAAATTGTGTTAACGTTAGATTGAATAATTCTGAAATTTGTTTGCAATAAATAGAAGAAAAAAACGTATTGCCTTGTAAACAAAAAGGGATACACACTAATACTCAAAAGTCGTATGAAAAAATAGTCTTGATTTAGAACAATTCAAGTATTTTATATAGAAAAGAGGACATGTTTCCATGTAAAAATTGATACATTTGCAATTTATTTATAACTGAATTAAAAATTTGGTAATAATTAAATTTCAATACTATATTAACAAAGTTGTAAATAATTTTCACAAAGTTAACAATTTTTACAGCAAAAAAAAAAAAAACCATTTTTACAGTAGCGCAAATTGTTTTTTGATTAATACTTTTTTTTTTTTTTTTTTTTTTCAAAATTGAAACTAGGCATATACTTTAAAACAGATATTGGTAATGGCAAATCATATACAAATTTATACAATTTCCATATTACCGTTGGTGTTGAATTTAAATGGCGCGAATGATTTTTACATTACTACGAAATGTGATAATTGATTTAAGCTTTTTTGTAATAAACATTTTTTTTTTAAATTTTGCATGCGTATTCCTTGGAAATATTTCCGAGTAAAAATAAATATTTACAGCTATCTGGCGTTTCGTATATTCTACCGGATGTGGCTAAAAAAAAGTGATAATATACTCCATCTACTTAATAAAATTTAAAATATTCACCATATAAACTAAATTTAATAAAAATACCTTATCAAATAGCAGTTATTTTTGTATGTCTTTTATTTCGTGAAACTGTTTTTTAGCCATTGCTTTAGATGAAATGTACTCGGTAAAATTATCATCATACCAGTTTTATTAAACTTGACTTAGTTAGTTCCATGAGAGGATGATCTCTTATCTTATATGTGGTTTATATGTATGCACTATTTCCTCTTTTTTTCTTTCTTGTAAGTGGTTGGTCTGCTTTAAGCAATTAATTCATATTGTTAAAAAAAAAAAAAATTAAAATTGTCTGAATTTTGCTATCCAAGGCAAGTAAAGTTTCTAATTTTCCCTTCAAAATTCACCGCTATTTGTATTGGATCCTGAGCGCAATGCCGTGGCAGGCCTTGAAACATCGGTATCCCCAACTACATAGGCGTGTATATTTGTTGTTGCAGTTTTTTTTAAATGTATTCTTTCGTTTATTCCCACTGTTCCAATTCTTCTATAGGTACCGCCAGATATAAAGTTGCCCTTGCTATATTTAATAGATTCGATTGTGAAAAACGTAAAAAGCACATATATTCATCTCTTCAGTCAATGTATTGTGAACATATTTTGCGATGTGTTTGAAAAGGTAAGTAGAAAAATTTCGGAGCTTCTACTTTAGATTATACAGTTGTTGGCAACGAAAGCACTGAAGTTTGTAGTTATTATTTGTGGTATACTTTTGCAAATTTTTCCTTTAAAAAATTTTTTTTTTTTCGTAAACAAAAATGCTAAAATTTTGAGTTTAATTCTACGTAAATGTGCATAATTTCTTTTTACACCTTAGTTGCCGACAGCTTTATTTCTTTTTTTTTTTGTGAATTATATGAAATGTTTTTTTGTTTTTTTGTTTTTTTAACTTTTAATTGCTTTCATTTCGTTTAGGTCAATGAAAAAATACGTGAGCGCATGTACGCGTTACGTCTCACTTGGAACGAGGTTTTTCCAGCACAGAAACTCTACGCTTTGGATGTGAAAGTCAAGCGTATTGATAATAATTGGCCCATCACAGCGAAACAAGCACAACCATCCATACATGTGAATCCTAATTTCCTTAAACAAGTTAGTATAATCAAAAATTTGCCCAATTTATGTTGTTTATTAGTTATTTGTTTTTCTGCGGCTTTTCAGAATTACGAGCTCAAAGTTCAAGCTGGTGATGTAGAGGAAATCTTACAAGCTAAAACACGAGAATTGCTAGAGTTGAAAAAACGTAAACTCGAATTGGAATTGGAGGCGACGAAAAAGAGTTTGGAAGAACAAGATAAACAATTGAATAAAGTAACAAATGGGCTCATGCCACCCGAAAATATGAACGCAATGCCCAGTGTGCGTATGCCTGGTATGCCACCGCAAATAATGCCACCTGGCATGATGCCACCCGGTTTAATGCCTCAACATCATATGCATCCGCGCGCGGCGCATCCCGTTATGTCGGGTGGCGCTGGTGTACCACCAGCAACACTATTTCATCCGAACTTTCATCAAACCAGACCACAACAGCCACCTCCACACATACCAGTTGGCATGATGAATATGCCACCACAGGTAAATTTGATTTTTGTGTTCGAAACAAAAAATTTCACTTATTAATAATTTATATATATCGCTTGCAGAATTTTCCACCAACAAACACCGTCAACAAACCAAAAGTGCATCCTGTTAATCCGGCATTACTCAATACCATAAGACATCGTGATCCACGTTTGGCACGTCAACAACAAATGCAAGAGTCGGCGTCATCAATGCGGGGTTCATCAAAATCCTCCTCGTCATCGTCAACATTACGCGGTGTCGACACACATAAATCTGATAGCAAGTCATCTACATCCTCATCCTCTTATCGCAATGGCAGCGGTAGTAGCAAAAGTAGTCGTGGCGATGTTGGTAGCTCAGCTTCAGAAAGTAGGCATTCTTCATCATCTAGCAATGAACGTGCACGTAAGGGCAGCTCAACGCGTGATAAGGATAAAGATCGTAAACGTAGCGAATCGAAAAGTTCAACATCATCCGGTGGTTCAAGTTCCTCTGAGCGTCATAAGAGTTCTTCGTCAAGCGCGGCAGCAGACGTATCCAGCAGTCGCAGCAGTAAAAAATCAACAATTAGTAAATGTGATAAGGACGCTTTTGAGATAGCGCCACTTTCAACTACATTCAAACGCAAATCCTCTACAACATCGCTCTCAGGCAGCGAATCATCAACGTCATCGCGTAAAAAGGATACAAAACGCAAAACTCACACATCACCAACAGCGCAAAAACATCGCTCACGCAGTCGTTCACCAATCGAAACGACAATTAACAGTGCGAGCACCACTGTAAGCGCCGATCGTGATGAAAGGCTTGCCATACAAGCATACACCAACAGGAAGCCATCGCAGATAGCCAGTGCAATCACAACAACAACTGATTCGGATCATGAGGAGGAGCTGAAAAACGCTGCTTTAAGAGTAGAGAAGAAAAGTAAGATTCGTTTACACTTTAACATTATTTCACAGCTTTTACGAGAAATGCGTATTGTGTTAATGTGCAAAAAATGCAACAAAACAAAAACAAAAAGCAAAAAGCAAGAGAGAGGTGTGGGGTGCGTGTGGTCTTTGCTTAGAATTTACTACACCTATTTGCTATAGCCTAGTAACATGCTAGGTTTGTGGTAATGTATATAGAGGCACAATTATCTGCCAATATTAGTTAACTTTTAAGAAAATTTTTGATCTCCTAAGTTTATAAATCTGCGCTGTTTGACTTTACTGTTGCCTTTAAAGTTTAAAGCGAAAATTTTTCACTGCGTTAGCTCAAGTAACCCTTGGTTGTTTGTTGTTTGTGGTCGTTTCTCGTGTATGCTCTACAATTATCTCTTACATTTTTATTTATTTATTTAGCTCTCAACCATCCAACCTATTCAAAGAAAATTAAGTATTAGTTTAAGAGCGTTTTTTTTTTAAATTTGAATGTGATAAAATAAACACTTTATGAAAAAAATATGCTTAATCAAAGTTGTTTTACTCTCATTTGTTACTTGAACTCGTTGTCGCTGGAATAAGTTTTTTTTTTACTCTATATTTTCCACCGATATTATTGTCCACATACATTTATTACGAAGTACAGTAAAACCGAAGTGAATTTGCGTAAACTGTATTTGGATCCTGATGAGCACGCCACACGCCCAAACACTCTTTGGTATTACATAAAAATACGTTCTTGTACGAGTAAAGAAATATATTTGTACATTAATTAATTAAGTTAATGCAAAAAAAAAATATAATTATTGAAATACTAGTGCTAAAAACCCTAGCTGTGATAACATAATCTATTTAGATTTATAATGATTTAGTACTAAACAAAAAAAAAAACTTAAAACAAAACCCAAGTGTACAAATATTTCTTTTAAAGAGAAAATAATTATATTAAAAAAAAAAAACATAATAATAAAGACTCAGAAAATAAGTTGAATCAAGTTCATTGCTTGTATTAAAAAAAAAGAGCAGAAAATGTCAAGCAAAATCCATTATATAGTAAATAGAAAATGTATTGGCAGCAGCAGCAGCAGCAGGATTTTGTATGTAGTTTCCCTTTTACATATTTATATTATCTCACAATCTTTATTTACATACTTCTAAAGGTCTTTTTCTTTTATTAATATCAATCGTATTATGAGTGCTTACCAATTCTTTTCCTTTACTATTATTATTATTACTATTATTTTTTAATTATTATATTTTAATTAATTTATTTAAATAGTTGGGAAAAGCAAGGTAAATAATAATTTAATTTATTTCTTAAATGTAGATTCGTTTTCACATAGGATTTGTTATTTAGTTTTTGTAAGGTTCCTTTTTAATTTTTTTTATTTATTTTTTTAATTTTTTTATTTTTTTATTTATTTTTATTTTTTATTTTTTTTTTTTTGTTAAAAAGTATTAATTCTATTTTCTTTCGGACAAAGCCACAAGTATCTGGAAATTTATTTTTATCACTTTCGACTAAAACTACAATAGCAACATTTTGATCATTTCCTCTTTCCAAAATGTTTTTTCCAATTTTTTTCATAAATTTTTTTTCGATTTTTTTTTTATTTTGTTTAAATTTAATTTTTTTAAGAAGTGATAGCGATTTAAATATTCTAACCCGTAACGCAAGAAAAACTCTGCCTGTAAGAGTTTTTTTTTATTAATATTATTTTTATCTCTTAGAGCTAGCATCTTCGAAATTAAATTTTTTTTCATCTAAAACTTAAAAATATTTCAATTTAAAGAATTCTTTGGTTTTTGATCACTTCCGGCTAACATTTCAAAATTTTTCGGCGGTCTGAAAGAATTTATTGTAATATTTTCTTCCAAAAAAATAACTTTTAAATTTTCTTCTAAATTTTTAATAAAAAAAGGATAGTAATTAGATTTTCTTCTAGCCGAAGCTTCAAAATCTCTAGGTTTGAAAGATGGCTCTCAGTTTGAAATAATTTTTTTTTACCTTTATGGTTTTTCCATTTTTATCTTTTCTTCTATCGAAGAATTTTCCTTTTACAAATTTTTTTCTTTTAAATGTTTGTTTAAAAAAATCTAGATTTTCTTCTGACCGAAGCTTCCAAATCTCTCAGTTTGAAAGTTTTATTTATTTATTATAACTTGCGCTAAATTTTCCAAATTTTTCGGCGGTCTGAAAGATTTTTATAAAAAAAAATTTTTTCTAATTTTTTTTTCTAAGTTTTTTTATCAAAAAATTTATAGCAATTATTTTCTTCTAACCGAGTCTTTAAAATCTCGGTTTGAAAGAATTTTTTTGTTTTTATCACTTCCGGCGAAAAATTCAGAATCTCGGCGGTCTGAAAGAACTTTATATTTTTTTCTAGTCAAACTAATTTAAAATTAGTTTAAAAAAATATTGCCCGAATATTCTCTCCGCTGAAGACACAAAATTTTTCAATCTGAAATAATTTAATTTTGTTTTTATATATCTTATTTTTTTTTAATATATATTTTTTATTTTATTTTTTTAATATTATTTTTTATTATTTATTTTTATTATTATTATTATTATTATTATTATTATTATTATTATTATTATTATTATTATTATTATTATTATTATTATTATTATTATTATTATTATTATTATTATTATTATTATTATTATTATTTTTTGTTTTTTTTTTTTTTTGAGTAAGATTCTTCGAATTTCTTCCGACTATTTTTTTTACCTTTCTTCTAACTTTCTAAGTATTATTTTTTAAATTTTTTCTTTTAAATCATTGTTAAAAAAATCTAGATTTTCTTGTGTAGCTTTTCTTTCGTTTTTACCATTTCTCCTAACCAAAAAAAATTTTCAACTTTTTTTTTCTTTTAAATTTTGTTAATGCATATATATATATATATATATATATATATATATATATATATATATATATTAATTAGACGTCTCTCAGTCTGAAAGATTTTTTTTAATTTACTCGAATTAGATTTTCTTCCGGCTAAAACTAAAAAAATTTGAATGGTCGGAAAGTTTTTTAAATATTTTTCCGGAGTTATTTTGTGTTTTGAAGTCCCGTTGGAGTTTATAACTATTTTTTTTAAACTATTAAAGCATAAAATTTCCAATAAACGGCACGATACTTGCCGAGCATTAATACATTTTTTGGGGTTAATTTTTTTTTTTTTTTTTTAATATTATAAACTTAACGAAAACTTGTGAGCTACGCAACGTTTGAAAAAACTCTTAAAATAAATTAATTCACTGAAAATTTCGTAGTTGGCACAATTTTCGAAGCATTTTCCACGCCTTCGTGTAAAACTGTGATCTGGAGCGCAAGTTTACTATTTTTGGTAAGCTAAATTTTTGAAATAATCCATCTTTTTCAATTTATATTCCTTGGAAACTGTTTTGGTGAGTTCTAAATACAAAACTGCAGCATAAATTTTATTTAAAATTTTAATTACATAAATGAAATTATTTTATTTTCCCTTTTTTTTAATTTTTATTATATTTCAATTATTATTTTATATATTTTTTAATCTTAATTATTTTACACGGTATTTACGTATGTTTTTGTGCATAGAATTGAAGTTTTAAATTGGTGTAAGCACTCGAATATGTTTTTGGACTGCCTAACGGCAGTTTATTATATTGACTTTGAAGGAGGGTATTTATAGTAAGTAGTTTAGTTACATACATACATATATTCCCACGCTCAAACCTCCTCGCTCGCTACTTTTCCGCCTTTACTGTTTTATGGTGACGATTGCGCTATCTACGCGTGCGTTCATTACTTTTTTTGTTGTTGTTGTAAACCTGAAGTCATTTTAACTTGTGCGCTATTTTTAATTTTTTAAAATTGGTTTAATAATTGCCTGCCTTTTTAATTTAATTTTTTTTTTTTACGTAATTTCTTATTAAAATATTTTTTTTTTTAGAATTATTAGTAAATTTTTTACTTTGATTTTTTAATTTTTTTTTAATTTTAATTAATTTTCCCATATATATATAAACACTTAATATTTTCCTTGTAAATTTTTGTGGTAAATTTGTATAAAAAAAAACAAGAAAAAATGCCAAGAAAATATACAAATAAATATATAAATAAAAAATAAAATAAAAATAATAAAAAATTAATTAATTAAATTTTAAACAGTAAGCATGAAAAAAAGAAAATAAGCAAATATCGTAAGCATAAAAAACCAATTTTAGATATTAAAATAGTGAGCGACGGATGTTTGGCATTTGCTGCGCAAACGGACACTGACTTAAGGCATTTCCTAAACCCACTTGCTGCGTACGCGCCAAATTTAGAGCAATGCGTTAGACCAGCCGAGGTGGCGGCGGCGAATGTAAAAAATACCAATACCGTAACTACTAGTACTACTACATCAACAACAACAACATCTGCAAAAGTGTCGTTTAAAATTCAGAAATTGTATAATAAATTAGACAAATCTACAGCGCAACAACAAAATCAACACCAACAACAATTAGCGGTGACTTCAACGGCAGCCGCAGCAACATCAACAACAAAAGAAGCAGCAACAACAACAACAACAACAACAACAGCAACAGCGTCGCTTCCACACGATCATGATGACAATGATATGAGGTTAGCCACAATAACATCATCCACAACAACAGCAGCAATAGCCAGTGATAAGGTCGCCACAACCACAAACAACAACACAACGTCAGCGACGGACACAACATTGGTTTCTACACCACCGAAAGGTAGAACAGGCGCAGCGGTGGATGACGACGTTGGTGGTAGCGGTTCCAGCACTAGTAGTAGCGTAGGTGTTAGGCGTCTTAGCGGCTCTGAAACTACGGCGCAACAGTTGCTTAAGGCTAAGGTGGCGTCGTTGTCGCCAAAGAAATTCGATGTGGAGCCCATGGACATCGATAAGGTTGACGAGGTGAGCGAGAAAAGTGATGAGAAGAAGCGACTCTCCTCACCACATAAGGATTTGGATGAGCCTTTGCCCAAGAAGAGTAAATCAGCGAAATTCGATGCGTAAGTACCACAAACGCAGCACTTTGTATGTAACATGTGTACATACATACATACAAACATTTTAAATTTTTTATGCATTATTTATTATATTTGTTTTGGTTTTTCCCTCCCTTAGCTTATTCGGTGATGAAGATGTGGATTTACGTACTGTTATACCACCACAAATACTAGTTGCACAACAGCAGCTGCAACAGAAGTCCCAAAGACACGATAGCACATCGCCAACACCACCGCCGCCGCCATTTATTACCGACGAGCAGAATGCGGAAAGTTGGAATAATTTGAAGGTAAGGTATTTCGAAAATCGTATTTTCGTAAGTTGTAAAAATTTTTAATTTCGCAATTTCCAAAGAAAAAAGTCGTTTTTTTGGGCTATTGAGTGTTGTCTTGAGGTTTTTCCAATAAGTGTTATTTCTGAGCCGACCCGGACCCACTGATGGAAACATCTCTTTCGCAAAACAGTCGAACAGCCTGACTGAATTGCGGAACACCGCATTTCGAATCGTATTTTCTACTTAAGCAGAGGATTTAGCATCAAGGCGCGACTGCCTCCGCCAAGTTGTAGTCGGAAATCTCCTAATCAGTGAACCCAATTTGGAGTTTCTGCAATAGTCGGATAGTCAGCAAAAGCGTATCAAGTGGAAGGCACACTTAAAGTCCTTCAACCTTTCCTCTGATGCAACCAAGCTTTGCACCATCGTCAAATCATTGTCGAAGCCAACGAGACATGATGGCAGGGTGACATTTCATGCGGTGAACACGCCTGGTCGAACCCAAAAAATGTGCGAGCTATTTCAACCGAATTTTTACACGGCACCCTTCGCATAGTTCCTCTAGGGAAGAGCTTCAAGGGGTTATGGGGAAGGCGAAAGCCTCAAAATCTATCGGCCTCAATTAAATAAGCATGTGGATGCTAAAGCTTTTGGTTTCAGCGGGAGAAGTATTACCTCACCCAAGTTCCTCAATTTGTTCTTGATCACTCTGATAATGGGCGAAATGTGTAAGTTGGGTAGAGTAGTTTCGGGCTTCCGCAGAATGAGGTCCTCTATCTGCTATATTTTTTTTGTTACATTTCGAGACTCCCTCCACTGCTAGTGAGCGCTTCTCTTTGTCCGAAAGTAATTTGCTGCCTCGCTGACCTTTGCCACTTCTTCACTGCGCGACCAGTGAAATTCTCGGCTACCCTCTTCACCAGCTGGACGTATGAATGCGAGATCGAATTGAAGAAACTACAATCCTGCCAAAACAACTTGACGGTAAACCTCCTGATGTCTCCTATGCACCACCTACTCAGCGAAACATCTTTCCTCCCGCAGTTAAGGAACTTGCGAGTTACGACCTACATGCAATGAGTCATCGCACGACACTAACCACAGCTTTGCATGTCCACTAAAACCAACTCATGTAATACCTCCTATCCCTCTGCTCCGAACTCGTCGAAACAACGCGTTTCCTCAACTTCGCGACGTAAGCTGACTTTACCTTCCCTTAGGTGTGGTTGAGCTAGCCGCTACAACAACAACAATCAGCTGATGGATTTTTAGTAGGATCCTTTTACTGTTATTAAGTCTCTATCACCATTTGTTTTAATTACTATTCAAAAATTTATTGAAATCAAAAACAAACTAATATTTTTATCCATTTCAAGACCTCAAAAACGCCTAAATCAACATCTCCTACGAAGAAGACATCGACCTTGGATGACGTGCGGGCTAAACTGGCAAAAGCAACAAAATATAGCAAACTCAACAAAATTGGTTAGTACAAAACACATTAAAAAACTACAAATTAAAAAAAAAAAAAGGTACTCATAACCTCACTTATTTTCTTACAGAAAAAACCAGCAAAGATATAACGCGTGTGAAACTTTCAGAGCCACAATTAAATGATGATTCTCAAGATGCAAATGATGAGAAAATACGTACCATAGTGGCGCAGGCACAAGAGCTGCTTGAGACCAACTCCATTAATCAGGATCAATATAAAAATTTGATGCAAAAAGTAATGTCCATAAATGAGTCGAGTAAATTGAAGGAGGCAAAAAAACGCGAATCGCTTGGTGCTGGTCAATTTGGGGCGCAAAAGGCAAAACAAGCAGTGGTGGATGAGGAAACGGCTGAAGAGCAGCGAGCAGCTGCAGCACGTGAAGCTGTGCTGAAGAAACGTATACCAAAGCTGCGTCGTGCTTCAGCCAACACAAGTGAGAGCAATGCTAATAGCAATAGCAATAGCAGCGCGTCAACTGCTGCCGCAACAGATAGCACTATCAACTCAACAACAACACGTTCACCCATTTACGAAGAGCGCAGCAATGATAACACCGATATGACGTTGCCACAACGCTCAAAATCACAGCGTGAAAAGCGTTTAAAACCTTCTAAGTGGGGTGAGAAAATTGATTCATCGATTAACGCGGGTCTGGCAATCAATAATCCAAATCAACCGAAACCATGGACCAAAGGTAATATTATGCGTCCACCTCCAGGTGTTGGTGGTGGCGGCTTCAGGGGTGGTCCATCACCCAATATGCCAAATATGCCAAATATGAATAATATGCATCCACAAATGCCTTGGCAAATGCAAATGCCACCCGGCGGTGGTGGTCCACCATTTATGCCGCCAGGTACAATGATGCGAAGCAGTGTACCGCCACCACCACAGGCACCTATATTGCCAATTATACCACTACCGCCCAGCATACCGAAACCTTGCAATTCCATTGATAACCCACAAGCCGATCTGGTGCGTACGATAACCATAGATGGCCTTTCCAAGGAGATACGCATCTATGATCAAGTAGCCATTGTATTCATGGAACTGGATCAGCCACGTGAAATCGGCTTCCAGGCAGGCCAACGCTCGATCATTATTGATGACCAACCACCAATCGCATTGCAATTCAATGATGACTACAAAACCTTCAACATCAGCGGTCAGCCGCATCGGTTACGTTTCGGTTTTCCATCGCGTGAACTGTACATTGACGATCACTGGTATGAGATATACTTTGGTGGACCGCCCGTTTCTATACCCTTGCAGAATCATATACATATACTTAAAGCGGAGGGACCGCCGCCACAAGTGAATATCGGTGCGTTGCGTCGAGATTTGGTTGTTGGCAAAATCAATATGATTGTAGATGCACACATCGTCATACCATTATTTTTAGACGCGAAACCGCAAATGTTTAAACTGGGCAATCAAGATCATACTGTACAATTCGCGGATAACTTACTCACCGTATTGTTGGATGGTGAGCCAGCGAAAGTGGAGTATGGTGGCTTGCCTAAAAGTTACGTGCTGAAGGGTATAAGCTATTTCATACGCTTTGGAGCTCTGCCACAAGGCTTGAAAGCGGGTCAAATAATTGTAAAAGATATGATTTATGTAAAAACGGAGCCACCAGCACCAGCGCCTCTACCAGCTAGCGCGTCAAGTGCAAATTCAACAACTGATGTACCACCAGCTGAGAATGCGAAAACAGAGATTGAACCTAAGACTGAAACCACTGCCACTGTCACAGCCGAACCAACTGTACCAATAACGGGCGTAATCAAATCAGACGCAGCCATTAAAGCTACCGATAGCGAACAATCGCCGAGTGAAACGAATGAGCCACAGGTGGTTGGCACGGCGGGCAGTGGCAGCTCTGCTATACCGATATTCTCCGCAACGGCATTAAATAAAATCAATATCGATGAACTATTCCAGAAACTAGTCTCATCCGGCATATTGGGCGGCGGCGGCGGTGGTGGGGGTAATGCGATTGCACCAAGTAACAAAGATGCCGGTGTTTTGCCATCAGCCGCAATGCCCGAAGAGGAGGCACCACAACCGATTGCCATACAGGCAATTGACCTATCCAAATCGGAAACGATTAAAACACGTCAAATGGCCATTGTGGATACACTCTTCTCTGGCATGCAATGCAGCAGTTGCGGTGTGCGTTTTCCACCAGAACAAACTATTAAATATAGTCAGCATTTAGATTGGCATTTCCGTCAGAATCGTCGCGAGCGAGATTTATCACGCAAAGCGCATTCACGCAAATGGTACTATGATCTTGCCGATTGGGTGCAATATGAGGAGATTGAAGATTTGGAGGAGCGTGAAAAGAATTTCTTTGAAACGCAACAAAATGATATTGAAACTGTCGATGAGACATCCAATCAAAAATGGATCAACTCGCCGACGCCACTCAGTTGTCCAGCATTACCGGAGGATGTGGATCGTGCCTGTGATATGTGTCAAGAGAAGTTTGAACAATTCTATAACGAGGAAACTGAGGACTGGCATTTACGGAATGCCATCAGGGTGGAAGATAAGATTTATCATCCATTATGTTACGAAGATTTCAAAGTAAGATTCCAAAAAAAAAAAATATTCTTTTTCACTCCAGCGACTAACAATCAAAATATATTTTCCATTAATAAGGCTGCGCTGAAAGCTAAGGAGGAAGAAACTGATAAAAAGACGGAGGAAGCTACAACTGCAGTGGAAATCGATGCCGATGATGATGTGATTATTAAGATTGAAGGCGATGAGCACAGTGATGGTGAGAAGAATTTTTTAAGTAATAGTTTTTTGTGGCACTTACCAATGAAATTATCTCAGTTGAAGGTACTGCTGCGAAAAATGCCATGGATGATGATGACGATGATGTTATCGTATTGCCGAATGAGGAACCTTCGGTGACTGAAATTGATGATGACGATGAATATGTGCCGGAGAGTGTGCCGGAGAGTGTGCCGCCGAGCAGTGAGGAAGCAATCATTGACATTGACTTAGATGATGAAAACAACAAGAAAGAGGACGTGGCGGAGAACGAGAAGGATAATGATGCAGCTGATGCTGACGCCGCTGGATCAGATGTAGAAATACAAGAACCTCACATTCCATTCACAGATTTGGATACTTA
Organism: Neoceratitis asiatica; assembly: GCA_030068015.2. NCBI lineage: Eukaryota > Metazoa > Arthropoda > Insecta > Diptera > Tephritidae > Neoceratitis > Neoceratitis asiatica. Next base: position 69,770,076 of record CM061527.1, on the reverse strand, counting down.
TGTGGAAAAGGAGCAACCGGAAGCCGATGAAACTTCACAAATGTCATTCATGAATGTGAAAATCAAGGAAGAACCCAAGGATGACACGGAGGATGAAGATGATGGGTTTGAGGATGTAGGCACTGTGGTGATGCCACCTGATGAGGAAATTTCCATACAGAGTAGTGGTAAGTAGTTTGAATTGCATATAGAAATTTTTCTTTCGAACTTTTTCGAAGCTATTATTTTACTTTATTCGAAATTTATATTTTTTTTCGAAATTGAATTTTTTATTGTGAATTATTACTTTTTTCGAATTTGATGCTTTTTTAGAAAGTAATTTTTGAAATTACTACTTTTTCGAAAGTATTCTTACTTTTTCCATGTTATTATTTTTGTTTAAAAATTCTATTTTATTTGGTAATTACTAGGTTTTTTTTGCAAATTATTATTATTTTTTTTTTTTGAAATTAATACTTTTTTTTTTCGAAAAATACTTTTCCAAATTTATTTCGAATTTAATTCTTATTACCTACTATTATTTTATTACTACTTTTTTCTAAATAATAATTTTTTTCAAATAACTGTTTTTTCGATTTTTATTTTTATTATTATTATTATTATTATTATTATTTTTCTTTTGGAACTGCATTCGAATTTTTTTTTCGAACTAGTTTGAAATAATATTTTGTTAATTACTACTTTTTATGAAATTAATATTTTTTTGAAGATATTCCTTTTTCGAAATTATTACTTTTTTCCAAGTTATTGCATTTAGAATTTTTTTCGACCTCTTCCGAAAATTAATATATTTTTTTAATTATTATTTTTTTTTTCGAAATTATTCAATTTTGCGAAATTTAAATTATTCGTTCTGTTCGAAATAACTCCTTCTTTTCGAAACTTTTTTAAATACTTTTTTCGAAAGTAATTTAATTTTTAAATTATAGTTTTTCGAAGTTAATCCTTTTTTTTTTAAATTTTTTTTTTGAAAAAAAATTTTTATTATTTTTATTTTCGATTTTTTAAATTATTTAAATATTTTTTTTTTAATAATTATTTTTAATTTAAAATATTTTTTAATATTTTTTTGAATAACTCCAAAATTTTTTTTAATGATTTCTTAAAAAAAATTTTTGTTGCTATTTTTTTTCGAAATTATTTCTTTTAATTTTGTTTATGCATTTTTTTTTACAGAAGAAACACAAACTCAAACAATTACATCGTCTACGTCAGGCATGTCGCCCACTGCTGAACGCCCCGCATCCGCACAGTCCCTTGTCCAAGTTGACGCAACGGAATTCGCTGAAGGCTCGGCAGCTAATACAGCCATCACAGCGGCAGCGAACGAAGTAAATACCTCCATTGATGGCAATCCCGGCACTGAGGACGAGCATAATTTATCCACAATTGGTCCAGCACCTGCGATACCATTGGCTAGCTTAGTTAATAAAATTAAAATAAATATTGCTAAGAATAGTATAACGGCAAATAGTAATAGTAATAGTAATAATAATAGTAATAATACTGGTGGTAGTAGCAGCGCCTCACAAACAGGTGCCGCCATACCATCAACAACAACAAACACATTAGCCACAAACAATTCAATGAATAGTAGTAATAGTAGTCCCACAAAAGGTTCAACAACCACATCATCATCAGATTCATGTAATACCAAAGGCGACGATAATGATGAAAACACGAATATTGTTGGTGATAATACCACAACGCAATATAGCAATGTCTCGGCAATAAGTGTGATATCCACAATACCGGTACTGTGTGGCGGTGGTACTATGAGCGCACGCACCACAACAACAGTAGCTAAACAGCCGGTGGTGGCGAGCAGTAGCAATCTAAAGAGCGCAACTACCAATGCGGAGTCTAGTGTAAGTACGATATCTGTTATTGGTAGCTATAGTGGTTCATCCACGACGCCGCGCTACTTCCCACCATCCACAACCAGCAGCAGTACTACAACTGCTACCGCCGCATCGTCTGCTGTACACAAGCGTCACACAACAGCAGTGCCGCTAAAACCTTCAACGCCACCGCCGCCACCGGAGGAAACGATGACGTACGAATTGAAACCGGCACTGCAAAATGCGAAGCTGAAAAAAACTAAGAAAGTCCAATGCGGCGTCGAGACATCTGGGCTCTGTTCCATTATGTAAACACAGCGCGCATGCGTAAATACCTAAAGAAATAAAAAAAAAATACTAGTGTAGGCGGATTTTCGGATATTTTAAATAATTGAATGGTATACTAGGTGAAGGCTCTACCTTTGTCTTTTCAAATATTTCACATTTGAATGTGAAGTGACTAATTTACGCTATTGTATATATGCTCTAACCTAACATATATACAAGGGATTAAGCGTAATATGCATATTTGTGCGTGTTTTAGGTTTTATGATGTTTGAGGAAATCAATCACATACATGCATACATATATATATATATATATATATATATAAAGTTTATTGTAATTGTAATTTAAATATCTACAGGTACAAAAAAAAGCAATAGTGTTATTAGTCGATTTTTCCATTTTACCACAATTTTTAGTATATATATATATATATATATTTCTTTTTTTTTAACCATTAATCTAACTGAATTTCGGAATGCATAAACACATTTCTGTTGTGCATTGTGCAGTGCCCGCTCGCATGTGAAGTGTGTGCGTCAACGTGTTCGTTCTCTGTGATTATGTGGGCCACATTTTACTTGCTCCTTAAGCGATCTTGCAATTTTTACCAATTACTTGGACACATTTCGAAATATATGCATACCAATAAACAGAAAAATAAAGAACACTTTGTTATTACTTACTTACTTGCCTACTTTACTTATATTATTATTTGTAAAACATCTTTCGTTATGAATAATATAAATAATAAATAAACTACATTAAACTAAAATAATAAATGAATTAAAAAAAAATCTGTGTTGTTATTAAAAAAAAAAAATTAAAAAAATTTGTCAAAAGACCTGTTGCTTATGTGCAGTGTCAAAATTTTTCTGATCGAGTGAATAGAAGCTCTTGCGTGTGGTGGTGTAGACATATCTCAGTATCCTTATATTTTGGTAACCACCTACCTCTGGTAATATAACCTCAAAATAGGTACATATGTATAAGTTATGGAGGCAAGAAAACATTTACACCACAGGGTGTAAGGAACATTGATAGATGCGCTGAGAGTTGACCGACGAGTTCTATGCCTTTTTATATTATAGCAGAGATTCCTGAAGAACGCTTAGAGGCAAGCAAAACTATGTGATGCTAACGAAGTCATTAAACGGGAGGCATAGAATATTGAAAATTTCCATAAAAAAAAGCCGCAATAGGTATGTATGTATATAAATTTTTGTATTCAAAAGTAGCATATATAAACAGCTATCTCGCCGAACATTCTCGTTTCTCACAGCCAGACATTTGAAATTTTGTATCAACGGGATCGACGGGCGACGTTTTTACTTTTTTTTAAATTATAACAAGAATTGATCTCAATCTGAATGCCAAAGTCGATGATGTTCACATTCCTACTGCTCATAACTTAACTGGGCGACCGCCTATACTCTTTCAATCCGCATCCGACCGTGATTTTCACATAAGTTAAAAATAATCCTAGACTTACTGGGCAGCAGCTACTCGAAAACAGACAAAGAATCGTTGCTAACAGCTTGCAAAACTATCGTCCGGTCTAGCCGCATCGATTTGAACGCCGGGGAGAAGCAATGTAAGGCGGGAAGTAAATAATCCTGGCACAACGCTGCCTGGAGGATCATAAGAGGCAGCATTCTGTTGTCGCTCGCATAAGGAGCGCACTGTGATACCGTCCTCAGGCACAGTAGGAATGAATTACTCGTCTATATGGACTCCATTCAGCAATATCTTATAGAGTATAGTTGTTGCTGTTGTAGCGGTGCGCCTGTTACTCCGCCTACTAGCTCTGTACTTTAGTGGCAATGGCAGTCATATGCGTGGTGAGGGACTGCAGGCTGTCAAATCCTGTGACTCCTAGTCACTTTGGGTTGTTCGTCGTGGGAATTTTTAAGTCATCAACTTTCACACCGAGTTCGAGTTGGTACCTCTTCGTAAAGTTTGTAATGGGTGTGGCCGAACCTTTCACGGATTGTAGTTCTAAGTGTCGTTCAGTGAATAACTGGACGCGTCTATCCCTTTTGTTCGAACCCGCCCAAAAAGCTCGTTTCCTAGGCCAGTCGTTAAATGGCCCGTAGACTAGCTGTGTTTGCTTCTAATCGAGGTTCTTTAGTAGCTACAACAACAACAATGATAGAAAACTGTGTATTTGAGAGGACATGCCATTATCTCGATTTATTTCAGTTTTTACCGATTTTATTTATCCTTTACTGGTTTATTAGGTTTATTCGTATATCAGCTAAAGGGCATTTCTTACTGTGTTCTGCCGCAATGATGTTTTCAGACATCAATCAAATGCCGATAGCAAATTTTTTGTTCGAAAATATATAAATGGACATAGTCGACTTAACCCCAAGTCTAGCTTTTGTTGAAATTGAAAAATTATTTTACTTTCTCTACTAGAGAAAATTAATTAAGTGAAAATAAGAAAAGGTCAAAATTATTAAAACACAAATTCAAACTCCACGCAAAACGTTACACAGTGCACTCATACGCTATCGTTCAAAAATATCAGCAAAAATTTCGATAAATATCGATATCCATCAGCTAGGAAGAGGTTTGCGCCGGTTAATAGTTTTAATATTTATTTATAATAAAAAAATGAGGAATTCCACGCCGCCAACACACACTTTAAGCTTTCCCGAGCAATTGGAGTGTTTTGAATTTTGTAACAGTGATTTTGCTAGTAATTTAATAGCGTTAGGTAGTACCAAGAAGATTATATTGGGACTCATAAACTTGCCGGTAAATATTGCTTGTACTGATGTATAAAAATGTGAGGTTTTTATTATTTTATTTTACTTTCAGGAGGAATCTGGATGTTTTGATTGGAAACGTTTAAAAGATCTATACCACGAAAGTCGTTGTGTTTCACTATGCTTTGCGCCTGAGACATCCTTGTCAGTTGTGCCAAAATTTGTTACATTTTGCGCTGCTGGCTCGGATTTTCGTTTACGTATATTTCGTACGGATTTGCAGAATTCTGATACGTTGCAAATATTGCATGGTAGACGCTGAATTAGAGTGTATCTAGTTTATCGGAAGTTATTATAATTTTAATTTTTTTTTACCATTTTCAGGTCATACAAATTATATCAATGAGGTTATTTGGGATTGTAATGGTGAATTTCTGGCATCTGTCGGCGACGATAATACCTGTCGCATCTGGGATGCAAAATCTAATTTTGAAAATACCGTAATATTTCATCTGTTATCAGCGGGTATGTCTGTGAAATGCCATGTTGAGGAACCACGCAAAGTACTTGTGGCAGAGAAAAGCGGCGTGATACGTCTTTATAATATCCAAACGCAAACGGCAATAATTTCAGTGGAAGCACAAAAGTTTCCACTTCGCTCCGTAGATTGGTGTCCACTGAATCGCATGTGCATTACTGCACTAATAGCTGGTGATATAGTATCATGGGATTTGCGACGACCGACACCAATCGATATAAAGCAAGTGCATGAGGATGGTGGTCAAATTGTGCGTATTGCGCCAAATGCTGAAACATTGGTGGCTAGTGTTGGGCGACCGGATGTTTCGGTGAAAGTTTTCACTGCCAAATCGAGAATACCGTTGGTCGATGCTACGCTAAAACTATATGGTGGCTTATCATGGCATCATCGCATGCCATACATAGGTGTGGCAACGGATAGGAAATTATGTTTGTGGAAGTTACAAATTAAATAAATAAAAATTACGATTTGTGTATAATTTATAAATGCGATGTTTTTATTGTTGAAAAAAAAATTAAACATTTTGTATATTCGTGTGAAGTGCTAAGCGCGTAATAAATAATGGTTAATTATTATTAATAGTTGTAGATAGATATTCTTTATAACGTGCTTCCTGTTGTTGCTGTAGCTTAGTCAATTTCTTTAGTAAACCTTTACTCAACTCCTTGCCCTCAGCATCATGTGTTGGTAAACCCTGAAGGAATGTTTTATTTTAAAAATATTACAAATCACATAACTCTAAGTATGTACACAACTACTTAATTTGAAATTACTCACATATTCATCAAATTTCGAATATTTATCCTGTTCACTAAGAAACATTTCCTGTGGCTTTATACGCTTCTGCGCATCCTTTGCAGCTAAAAGCTGTGCAGCTGCCTCCTGTTTACGTTTCTTTTCAGCTAAACGCTCTGCTTCGGCAAGTTTTTTCGCTTCACGCTCCTTCAATAACACTTCGCGATCCACCAGCTTGACCGCATATTTACCATTCTCTTTATCCTCCAACCGCACACCCAAGTTGGGCAATACATCGTCTCGCAGTTTATCGCACAACTGTAAAATGGCATTTGCCTTAATCGCTTTAGCTTCTTCACGCACATTATTTCGGAATTCCGCAACAGCATCTACATAGGGTAATAGAGTTTTTTCTATATCCACAGTACCGCTTTCACCGCTGCCAACGGGAAAACCTATACCTCCTCTTGGTCCATCAATTGTACCGAATATATGCAGCATATCCGTAATGTAGGCAGCAATGCGACGTAATAAAAGACAATTTAAATGATCTTTGTTATCACGTATGTATACATTAGCGAAGGCGACCAGTTCCCGTAACGCGTCCAGTGTGCTACGTGTGTCAATATTGTCTGCAATATATTACAAATAAGAGTTTTAATATAGATATACTTTATATATGAATGTGTATAATACCACATAATGCTGCATGCACAGCCTCACGTGTCGATTTCAGTTTATCTTGTAAGGCAGACTCAGCATCAGTCCATACACCAAATTTCGAGCTTGGTGTACCATTTTGTAAATGACGTGTCAAATCTTTTACATTCAAGAAAAATTCCTGAAATTTGTACCAAAATTCAGACAAGTTCAAAATGGTTTAATATTCTACCACTTACATTCATAAAACGCTCATATTGGCAGGCCATCTCCATTGTGTTTGGCGAATAATCGAGAGTATCCTTCCATGAGTGCAATAAAAATGCAAGTCTTAATTGACTGGGTGTATTCTTCTTCAATGCTTCCTTTATCGATATGAAATTTTTCAATGATTTTGACATTTTGCAACCAGCAATGGTTAAATGACCCGTATGCAAGAAGTATTTCACCCATTCCGATTGATTGAAAGCGGCTTCGGATTGTGCTAGTTCATTGTCATGATGTGGAAATTTTAAATCGACACCGCCCGTATGTATATCAAACATTGAGCCGAATATATCGGATGCCATTGCCGAACATTCGATATGCCAACCGGGACGACCCCAACCCCAAGGACTTTCCCATGATGGCTCACCCGCTTTACTGGCTTTCCATAGTGCAAAATCGTTAGGTGAGCGTTTTTCGGAGAGGCGATCTTCTGTCACCGACAAATCACCTTCACCCTCCTGCAACGATTTCGTATCACCATATGCTTCTGGCACAAGTTTAGCATAATGATGCTTTTCGCGTTTATCAAAGGCATTCACATCGAAATATACAGAACCGTTAGCGTTATATGCAAGTCCATTTTCGAAAATTCGCTCGATGAACTTTACTATCTGCGGCACGTATTCAGACACACGTGTAAGTACATCTGGCGGTAATATCTAAGCAAATATTTATTATGTGAGCATTTTGTTATATACATAAAACAAAATAATTTAATATTCACTCACATTTAGCGCCTCCATATCCCTATGGTATTCGTTTTCCCAATAACGTGGCAGTGTTTCAAATATAGCGTTATCCTTCACAGTTGAGCCTTCTTTACGATCCAACCACTCGGCTATAGGGTCTTTTGCTTCTGCTAAATATAATACGCGTGCTTCGTCTATTTTCTCAGGGTCATTACTAGCTACAGCCATAATAAGTGTCTCCATTGCATCATTCATTCTGATTAGCATACGTTCGTACATCAGTTTCTTATTAGGATCATTAGTTTCTCTGCATATTGCATTGAATTGTTCCAAAACTTTTTTTTGATCCGCTAATAAATCATCCAATGGTATTGTTGTTGAAGCCTTCACATATTTTTCGTAGAGATAGTTTTGTCTAGCACGCTTAATGATCTTATCATCAATATCGGTTATGTTCATCACATAAAAAATGTTATAACCGAAATAGTCAGCGAGTATACGTCGTAGAATATCGAAAGATATGTATGACCTACATATATAAGAAATTCAAAGAATATTAGCTAGTGTATCTATGTGATAAGACATTCTAAAAGAGTAGAAGCATTTTATCACATACATATGACGAAAACATGCCGATCTACGTGGCAGTAACTATCAAACATAAGTTTACCTTGCATGTCCCATATGTGTTGCATCATACACAGTTGGACCACAGCTGTACCAAGTAACGTTATTCCCATCTAGTGGTACGAATTCTTCCTTTTGTCGGGTTAAACTATTGAAGAGACGCAATTTAGGCCGGTCTGCAATAGCCGGTGGCAGCCAATCTGGTTGAGTACGTTTGGACATACTTAATTGTTACACAGTTTTATTGGAATATGTCTGTTTAGCTGATTTATTTAACTCAGCTTTAACTAATCCTCTGAAAGCACAGATTGTACACAATTGATGATTAATATATACTTTCAACGTGTAATAAGATATTGCACCAGCCGCAAACACTTGACAGATGTGCACGAATGCCTCTAGGAATTTTTGAACGAATGTGCTAACAGCTGAGCTATTAATGGATAAGTGCTGGTGCACATAGAACTTTTCAAAAACGTTGAAGATTTTCAAAATTTAAATATTTTGTTTTGTTTGAAAGTCAACTGATTTTTAATAAGTAAAAAAAAAAAACTGGTGCAACATTTGTCTCATGTGAATATGACATCACATCATATCACATCGCATTGATATCAAACCAAATGATGTGATCATCACATAGACTTCGCTTCCACCTCAGCTTTATAAGCAATAACTAAGCCACCTCGGGAGAAATCATATAAATGATTATCACATCAAGTCGTATGATGCCATTAGCACATAGACCCAGCTTCTACCCCAGCTTTATATGCAATCGTAGCCAAGAGCCAGTCACGTAAGCGGATAAATATATCACATGATCATCACATCACAACATATCACATCACATTGATATGAAATCTGATCATGTGATTATCACATTGATCCGGCTTCCACCTCAGCTTTATATAATATCGTAGCTAAAGACCAGATCTGTAAACGAAGAAGTATATCACATGATCATCACATCATAAGATGAAGGTTCATCACATATCAACACAATAACATGGCCATGAGACAAGGCTTGCTCTTCGTATTTATTAACCACAGAGGTTTTGGTATAGAAAAATACATCACAATACTGTAATATCATATATGTACATATGTATATGTATGTATGTATTAAGTCATCTGTATTGATGCGATAACTTTCTAAGACCGCTGTGGCTTTGCTTATAAATCGGGTTTGAGGGTAGCAAATTTTTCTTATTTATTTATGTATTAAAATACATAAAATTATGTGCTTTGACTTATTATTTATATTATTTTCACTTCGTCTATCACAGAAAAACCAAAGTAACTGTGGAGTCTAAAAGCTCAGCAGCCTTTTCGAAAATAAGCGTCCACCACCGCTGTCCCAGTTGCTTAAGCGACTAAAATTGCAAACTAAAATTACAAACTAAAAATATAGTAATTATTTGGATTTGTCAGTTTCATATGGTCCAATTAGCCTATATGACCTCCTTTATATTTTAATTAAAAAAGAATCATCTTTTTTTTATTAAAAAAAAGTGCCAAAAAAAAACTATAAAATTAGAAATAATATAAAAATATATGAATTTTATTTCTGTCAGCACAAATTGCATCTCTGAATTATTTTTCAGGGTGTAATAATTGATAGTAAGAAAGTCTCCGAGATTTTTGTCACTATATGGCGTTGCTACTCCTACTTCGTAATGTGTCAAACTAACACGTGTTTGAATGATGACGTTTCATGCAAACTTACAGAGAACTTAGAATAACGAGAAGGACCAGCGCGTGCCGTTTACCAAATTGTACCGCTGGCTCGTGTTATGAAAGCGTATTTCACCATTGCTATTTTGAAGCGTATTTCACCTAACAGTGAGCTAACAGAAATTGTGCTCAAAATAAGAAAATGAGTATATTTATGTTTAAAATGAGAAAATATATGCAAATTAAATGTAAAATTGATAAATGTACATATGTAAGATAAACGATTATCAGAAATATCTGAACTATCAATATTTGTTTACTATCTTTTAATAACTTGTAAAATTCTTTACAAATTTTTGGAATGTATAGAAATACATATATATTTTTCATGCACTTGTTTCTTATTTTTTAATTACTATATTTTCAAAGATAAAAAGAATTATAATTATGATAAATTAAATACAATAAATCTTAATATTTATTTAAATGCTATTAAGAATTTGTTAATTTTATCAAAATAATTATACAAATCAAAATTCATTCTGATATTTTGCCATATGAGCACATATGTACGTACAAACTTACTCGTAAATGCAAGCTCGTACATACACACTCGTACATATATATAAGCACAAGCTCGCACGCACAATTCATACAAATTTATGCGCACATGAATCATTTGCATTCTAATTATTTCTAAGTTCTCTGAAACTTATTCATGCAGATGTTTCGGTAATTTATCACTCGTGTTAAAAGTTGTTTTCGTTTGAAAATGAGCGAAATTTCCGAAGAAATACGTTATATGATGATTTTTTACTATAAAGAAGTTCTGTGATTTATGGTGAGAATACTCTTAATGAGCGCCGTACCCAGGAGTTTGATTCCGTTCCGGAAATTTTGATGGTAAAGATGCATCTTATTCTGGCCGCTCAGTAACTCAAAAAGCTGATAAAATTCTGCTACTCGCGGCGCAAGAACGGCATGCAAGCAGACAGAAGATAGAGAAGAAATATAATCATTTCATTTAACTGCAGCATTTTTCTCAGAATTTTAAATACAAAATGCAACGCTGTAGTAGCAATTCTCAGTATCAGCTGTAGGCGGATATGACGGTTTAACTTATTTGACTTATTGTCACCGATTAATTGACAACTGCATCAGCAAGTGAGCAAGCGATTCATTGCTACAATATTTTGATATACGCAATAAACAAGTTGTACGTACGAATTTACAAATAAAGTGGTATTGCGAAATTTGTTTATTTTGTTAATAGCATTCGAGTGTTTGTAAATTTTTACGGCCGTGAAAAATGATGAAAAAATTCTTTTGTTTCCGTCTGGAGACGGCGGCTATGATAATTGGTTGGATCGAAACAATCGGTTCGTTCTTATCAATTTTGCTATTTGGCTTTTGTTTGGGGTATGTTGATGAAATTGTTAAGCAAATTATTGACTCGGCGCCGGATAATGAGAAACTAAATCCTGATGAAATTCGTAAAGGTGAGTACATTATATGTATGTACATATGTATATATGTTACATATGTACATAAGTATTCTGATGTAGAGATACCAAAAGGGAGCGTATTAACAAATTACGCATTCCAATTTACCGCTAGTGCATTGCTTTTGTTCTCCAAATTCTTATCTCTGTTTTCTCATCATTTTACAGTGCTCATTGTTGGATTTGTGGCATTTATTGTACTGAGTGCTATCAATCTAGTTGCATCAGTATGCTTATTATTGGGTACTATTAAGGTAAGTTCTAAATAATGAATATATGGGAATGACTTTATATAAGGGCATATATACTTGTATATACATATAGAGATATATACATATGTATATCTATAAAAGACATATGTTAGTTGATCTCGATAAAAATGTTTATCGCATTGTGTGTCGATAAAAGAAACACCATTTTTTGTATGCATAATTCAAACATACATACGTACATATACATACGAGTATGTTACTTTTGTATTTAAACGAAAAACGTTCGAAAAAGAAGATTCTCATTTCGTCGCGTTTTTCCTTCCTCTATTTGTGGAAAAAAAAATCATTAAGACGCGCGCAACAAAAATGGGCGGAGAGGAGCTGGACCGGATCTCGCTTAAGCGGTTATAAAGCGCCAATTTTATATACACATATGTACATATATATACTTCAATATCTTCATTTAAACATTTTTATTTTATTACTTTGCTAAGTATTTCCCCGTTTTTACAATGATAAACAGCTTAAAATATACTTATGTATGTACATATATATATGTATGTGTGTAAATAAATTTCGTATCAGTTTTCCATAAAGCATTTATTGCAGATAATACCCCTTGCCATGAGTCATTTGGCAATTAATGATGCACTTTCTTGTACTATATTCATTTATATAATGTACATATGTAAATGTATGGTATATGGCCGAAGTTCGCTTCAGCGGTTACAAAGCGCTATATACATACATATACACATAGACCATAAAGTTGCGTTCAACCAACCCAATTTCTTAAAAGTAAGGTACAAACACATTTGGAATAGTTAACTCAGTTAAAATTTTTTTTTACATGAATTCATTCATTATATTTTAAAGGTTAAAATGCAAAAACAAAAACCTATTATCCTATTTCCATTTACGAGATAACGGTATCTAAGTGCAGCAACAAGTAAACATAGGCGCCACAAAGTCTACGTTCAGTTCAGTCTGCTTGATTTGAAAATACCGTTAGTTTTCATGAAGATGTTTCTTCTTTTTTGCATATATTCTATTGTCTTTTATTCTAATTAATCAGTTAAAAGAGTTCGTGACGTGTATTAAACATTAGTTTGAAAAAATTTAAACGAAAGGGAAAGAAATAAGTGTTTCAGAAAGAAAAATAATTATTAAACTGTGGAAAGATGGCGAAAGTTTCCGAAAAATTGGACAAACTAGAGCGTAGTAAATAATTTCAAGCAAACCGGCATTTTAACGTCGAAACCCCGATCTGGCCGTCCAAAAATGTTATCAATACGGAAAGAACGCAAAATAATAAATCTGGTGTAAGTTAACCCGCGAATTAGGTCTACAAATATAGTTGAAAACGTAAATGAAACGTTTAAAAAAAACAATTTGTGCAGAAACTGCTGGAAAAATTTTACGTAAAGCTGGATATCACGGAAGATTCGCTCGAAAAAAACCTTATATCTCACTTGTGAACAGACGAAAGCGCATTGAATTTGCTCATAATTATATAAATAAGTCTTCGGAATTCTGGAAACAAGTAATTTTTTTGGATGAGAGCAAATTTTGTATATTCGACATAAAAGGTCGCCAAATTGTGTGGCGCAAATCAGGAACTGCCCTTGTAAAACAGAATCTTGTTGGTACAGTGAAACATGGTGGCGGTGGAATTATGGTGTGGGGGTGCATGGCGGCTAATAGTGTGGGCCAGCTTGAGTTTATTGATCGACAATGGATAAATGGGGATATTTAAACATTTTAAAAAAGAACTTGAAACAAAGTACAGAGAATCTAGGCTTAAATTCGACGTTTTGGTTTCAACAGGATAACGATCAGAAGCATACTGCTCAAAAAATAGTCAGACTTTGGCTGTTGTACAATGATCCGATCTCAATTGTATAGAGCACCTTTGGGATATATTAGAAAAAAGAATTCGTCATCATATAATAATAAGAAAAGAGGTTTTTGCGAAGAGTTATGCTGGCAGAATGATCTCGAATTACAGCTGAGGAAACAGATAAGTTGGTAAATTCAATGACTAACCGATTGAGTGAGGTATTAAAACAACGTGGTTATCCAACAAAAGATTAAATTTATTTTTTCTTTATTGTTGTTGTTGTTGTAACCGCAGAAAATCCTCCAAACGGGGCTTCGGGGAACATTGCGGGAGTGACAGTCCTTGGCCGGATAAAAATCCGAGTCGTTCCGGTATAAAGTCCCGACTGTCGTGGGAACTATGGATTTTAGTCGGCTCTTATGACAGGCATGCCTTACCGCGGGTAAATTCTTAAACCCCTAAACCGCAGGGGGTTTTTCTTTATAATTTTTAATGCTTTTGTAAATAATTATAAACCTGAACGCAGACTTCATGGTCTATGTGTATGTATACATATAAGTGTGTAAAGAGTTATCCATTTAGTGGTTTCGAAAACGCAGGACTGTCTTTCGACATCTGTCAAACTTATCTGTCAAAGCAAACATGTTTTGTTTTAGTTAAAAGTCAGACTCACACAACAACTGAAGCCAGCTGACCATTGTCAACGCCTTAGTTCCGTTGATTGGGTGCTCTCCTTCAGTGGATACGTAAATAAACAAAATTTTCGCATTCGGGGCTCCGAGAAATCCCAAAAGCCCGAAAGACCGTGTTCAAGCGGATAAGCCTTTTACTCTTCAGCATTTGAAAACCAACATTCGTCAAGTTATGGCTGAGATACCGCCAAATATGTGCCAAAAAGTTGCTGAAAATTACCTCAAACGGTTCGGAGTTTGCAAAAATTCTCGAGGTGGTCCTTTAAATCATGTAGTGTTTCCCATATAATGCCAAGGTTGGGTTCAAACTTTGTAACAAAAACGGAATTTCAAGAAAAAAATTATTTTAAATGCATTTTATTTATGTTAGTTTTGGAAACCGTAATATATATTACTTATTTTTAAATAAAAAATTAATTTATTTTTGTTTTTATTTACAGGAACGCCATCTTTTAATATTGCCATGGCTATTTAACTCACTCATATCTCTCCTATTCGGTTTTATATACTACATAATTCTAGTTGCTGGATCGGCATCGATCTCATTTTCATCCGGATTAGGAACGCTTGTATCGATTGCCATCAGTTTGGGTAAGTTTATGTACATATTTTATGGCAAATTTTTCGGCAAGGTTCGACAAATCGAATATGTTACGAAATTACTGAATTTTTATGTCATATGAGTATCGGTTCAGGAATGGTTGAATGATGGTCTATAATATTCCCGATTTGCCTAAAAGGATCATAACTGATGATGAATCACGGGTTATATGGTTGCATTCCGATGGAACAGTCCATAAGAGCCAAGAACGCAAAAAGCCCCACAAATTCGATGATGAAAGTCTACTGCATCGGGACTTACTTACCGTACCGTACAGTCAGTAAGGAGTACTTTCTTGAGGTTATACGGCATTTACGTGAAATTATACCGAGTGCTTCGAGTATTGAAAAAAAAACGGTGCCGCAATTTTATTATTTACCAGCTGAGATATTCTAATATGGCGGCGAAGAGTTGACAAGCTGCACACATCAGCTTCTTTGCCGTATATGGTCGAACGGAAGCATGTCCGATGATTGGAAGCTAAGCCGGGGCGGCAAAGGACTGTCACTCCCACGATATTCCCCGAAGCGCAATTTGGGTAATTTTTCTGCGGTTAAAACAACAAAAACAACATTGGAAGCTAAGTGTGCTCTGCCAAATCCACAAGAAAGGGGATGCCAAAATGTTCGCCATTAACCGTCCGATAAGCCGCATGTGAGGTCTTATCGAGCGTGCTGTGTTAATGCAGCGTGGCCTCAGACCTAGCAAATCTACAATAGATCAGTTATTCACCATGCTCCAAATTTTGGAATAGACCCATGAGAAAATGATCGTTACATGCCACCACTTGGTCGATTTTGAAGCCATTTTCGAAAGCAGGTAAAGAGGATGTATATTATTTGGTATCCGCCGGTGAAAGCAGAGGAAGAGGAAGACCTTCACTTATTCCTTACTTCTTAAACACTCCGCTTATGTTGGCAATACCACGTGCCCAGCGAAGAGGAGTTTGTTTAGTTGAACAATGTACTCGTATCAGTCAAAAATTTATTTATCCTTGCGTTTTTTATTTATTTACAGAAGGCCTGGGTTCGAGTTCTCGTTCGACTAACATCAAAAATTATAGAAAATTAATTATTCTTTTTGCGTTCGTCCCGAATGACAAGCCCTTCGAGGGTATTTCTGACAGACATAAAAGCAATTTGTTGATAAAAAAACATCTAGACGCAAAACCACAAATTTGCTTCAGAGATTTTCGGCCCAGCTCCTCCTACTAATTTTTGGTGTGCATCTGGATGTTTTTTCAACAAATGGAGGAGTCTGGAGTTTATTCTAAGTCGCCTCCGAAAGGTCGATGGATTTTTATGAGGAGCTTTTATTTCACGTCAGAAATACACTTGGATGGTTTGACATTCCGTGCCGAGGGGCGACTGTAATTAGAAAAATGAATTTTCTATAAATTTGGATGTTGCTCGAACCTGAACTCGAACCCAGGCCTCAGAATTGTAGCACGCAATGCTAACCACTCGGCTATTGCAGCCGCAATATATATACATACATATATATACATATGTATTTGATTAATCATAATTTTTTTCTTTGTTTCTTTTTCAGCTCTACATATCTACACTTGGTTGGCTATGTATTCACATTTCAAAAATATTCGCAACAATCGCGACCAACAAGAACAACTACTTCGTCCTGCTGGTGGCGCCTACCCATCATATACTAATATTTAATGAAAAAAATATATATATATGGAATACATATATGTACATATACTAATATAAATATTTATGCGTGTATATGGATGAAAATATCGTATATATGTATTTAAAGTTTGCCTAAATGTGATTGTGATTGGCCAATAAAAAAAGAGAGTATTCCTACGGAGAGATTTTACGGAGAATTCCGAAATTTCAGACTTACGTAATTAAAGTCATACATACGTATATAAATGTATGTATGTACATATATATACACATACTAACATGAATATAACGATTTTTGAAATGCGAGTATTACTAATCTAATAAATTTAAACACATACATACATACATACATACATACAATTTATGTTCAAACATACATATGTACATATGTATGTAACAACTGAAGTGCGATAAATATAATTTCATTACCTAACACAATGAATTTTTATTTACAATTGGTTTTGTGAGTATAAAAAATTGTCTAAGTGTGTGTATTATCTTGGCTGGACCGAACGGTCGACGTACCTGAACGAGGTTAGATTGCCGTACGGAAAGTCCTATCGAGGCTTCACTGCTCCCGTCTCTCACACGCCATCTGTGCCTAGCTACGCAGCAGCATGGCTACCGGAAAGTGCACAGCACCACCACAACAGTACTTAACACCATAAACACTCAGATAGTTCATGGCCTCAATAAAAATCATCGGTTCTGTGCGCGAACTGTCTTAGTAGCATTGGACCTGTCGAAGACTTTCGACACGTTCAATCACGTAGTGCTACTATCGTACATTAAGGACTTCTCATTACCGCCAGGGTTGAAAAGGTGGAGCATGAATTACCTGAATGATCGACAATCATCGGTTGACTTTCGAAGTCAAACTTCCAAGTTACGAAAAAACTAAACTGGGAATTCCGCAGGGTGGTGAGTCCCCTCCCTGATGCTGTTTAATTTTTATATTTCGAAGCTCCCTTTATCACTAGAGGGCGTTTCCTTTATCTCATATGCCGTTGACAGTTCGATATTGGTGTCGAGCTAGGATATTTATGGCTTCTATTAGAAAGTAAACTGCTATTTTGCCGATCTTGCCCACTTCTTCACTGCACGACATATACAACCACAACCCGCGAAATCCTCCTCCGCCACCCTCTTCAACAGCTGGACGACGGAGTGTCAGATCGAATTCAATGTGAAAGTCGATGACGTAAAAATTCGCCAAAATGGGACAACCCGAAGTTACTGGGAGTCACATTTGACAGCCTACACTCCTTCACTCCGCATACGAATGAAATTGCCACTAAAGTAAAGAGCCGCAACAAAATCCTCAGATCGCTAGCCGGCAGCACTTGTGGTAAAGGCGTTGAAATGTTGCTAGCAACATAAAAGACAATTGACTAACTGGTCGCAAACTATGCTGCTCCGATTTAGAACTCGGGGATTAACGAGACGCGGTTGTAGAAATAACAAGCATAACAGCTCCCCTCGGAGCGTGACAGGAAACCTAATGGCGCCGGCGCATCACTTACACAATGAAACATCTATGCTCTCAGTTAAGGAGCATAAAGTTATACTGTGTAAGCAATATCTGATGGGATGCTACCGCACTAGGGAACAGACACTTACCGGAAGCCGAACCTCCATATAGGCATATAAGGAAGGGAGTATTTTACTACCGCGACTCCGGACAGCAATATCGACAAGAACCGCTGGACAAGACTGCGTACCCTACAATAACGAAAACAACAATACGGTCGACGTACCAACAGCCTTTAAACGCCATTCCCTGAGGGCTCGTTAATACCTTTTTGTACTCCCTTCCTGTGAATGGCATTTTCGAAATCCAAGCACTACCCATTGCAGATCAAGAAGTCGAGCTGATACGAGAGACACGAGCAATACTGGCACAATTAAGGTCGACTTAATTCCCACACATCCAGATTCGACCCCGACATACCCAATGTAGCACGATAACTTGTTAAAACTATGGAGACTGCGCCATTAATTTCATATGTTAAGAAGAGGTTTACTCAGCTCCGTTAAGGCCGGTCGTACCAACAGTATAAGTGACGCCAAACGTTCAGGTCATCCAAAAGAGGTCGTCACATCAGGAATCGTTGATAAAATCCCTGGAATGATATTGAACGATCAGTGAATAAAAGTGCGTGAGGTGGCTAAGGCTGTGGCCAACTCAACTGAGTGGTTACATCACATTTTACATGAACCACATACCAAAGAACAATCAAGACAGTGGGGTTTTCCGGGTGAACGATTACCTTGAAAAGGGTAAAACGATCGCCAGCGAATATTATTCAGTGCAGACAGGCGTATTCGATATTGATTGGAAGCAAAAACAATCGCTTTCGGCGGAAAAAAAGTTGCTGTTCCATCAGGACAATGCACGGGTGCACACGTGTAGCAAAAATTCATAAATTGAGCTACGAACTGCTACTCCAACCAGCATATTTTCCAATATGTGACAATGGATGAAACATGGCTTCATCATTTCACTCCGAAGTCCAATCGACAGTCTTTCGAGTGGACTACACACGATGAACCCGCTCCAAAGCGTGGAAACAGGCAAGAGTCGGCTGGCAAGTAAATGGCGTCTGTAATGTGGGATGCGCATGGAATAATTTTCAGCGACGGCCTCGAAAAAGAAAGGACCAACAACGGAGACTATATATAGCGTTATTGAACCGATTGAAGGACGAAATCGTCGAAAAAGGGCCGGATTTGAAGAAAAAGAAATTGCTGTTGCACCAAGGCAATGCACCGTCGTGTTGCAAGTCAGTGAAATCGAAGGCGAAAATCCATGAATTGGGCTTCGAATTGCTTCCGCATCCACCTTATTCGCTGGGAAGAAATTTTCGTCGAATGCAGGACGATAATGCTGGTGAACTTGTAAAGTCTTTGTTCGTCGGGAGGGGATTTTATTTTGTTAATGTAAAAACAAAGGTATTTCCCAAAGTGATCCTTGAGGAATGTCCTTGATCGGATAAAAATCCGTGTCGCGCCGCTATAAAATACTCTCTGACGCGGGAACTATTGTATTTAAATTGCCTCTCCGGACAGTATTGCCTTACGGCAGGTAAATTCTTGAACCTCTAAACCGCAGGGTTATCTTCCGGCGATTTGTAGCTATTCGTACTTCTTCATAATCGACTAATGGAACGTCTGTACCATTGTCATCGATGGAGCCTTCGGACTCGCAATCTCTTGTGTTTTCATCAATTTAATCAATCAATTCATGCAATTAAGCAGGTTGGAGAAGAGTTCCCAACAAGTACTCAGTGTGCTCTGAACATCACTGACCAGTTTAACCGTCTGGGTGCTGCATGAGAATGCTCCGCATTCTTTCATAGTATTATCGAGCATTACTCCCGTCGGCCAGCCTCTCAAGCTTCGCAAGCTCTTCATACCCATGCACTTAAGTCTCTCTCTCTCTCTCTCTCACGCTCACTTCCTCTCGATAATTCTCGGTATCTTTCCCACAGAGCGCGCTCAACAGTAATAAATATGTATGTACGTGTGGTAGTAACAGTTATTATAAAGCAGAAAACATTCATACATATGTATGCTTTTCCAAGAATTATGTGCGAAATTTCCTTAGAAATGGTGGAAAATTTTATTATTATTTTTACATGATGTGGATTAGGATGGTCCAAAAGTCGAAAAGAAGAATATTTTTTTGTAAATTTGAGTTGAGTTGAGTTTACATATAAAAATTTAAAATTAAATTAAAAAAGTAAAGCTTAAATTTAAAAAAAAAAAAAAAAAAGAAGATCAATTATCCAACTCACTCACCCTGCCGATAGATAAATATTAATTTTATTTATTGAGCTAAGAAAGATGTTCATACGAGGTATGTTCAAAGGAAAAGGTGAACGTTTTGCTCACTGTTTTCTTTGATTACAATGGTGTGGTGATGCATCATGAGTTCCTGCCAAAAGGTCGTACAGTTAATAAGGAATACTACAAGGAAGTTATGCAACGTTTGCGTGAAGCAATACGACTCAAACGATCGGAATTGTGGAAAAACAAATCGTGGATTCTCCATCACGACGTTAAGACACCAGCTCACACATCAATGCTTATACGTAATTTTTTTGGCCAAACAGAAAACCGTAACCATGCCTCAACCAACTTATTCGCCAGATTTGCGACGCCCTGCGACTTTTCCCGATTCCCAAAACTAAAGAAACCAATGAAAGGAAAGCATTTTGCAACCAAAATTGAGGAGATCAAATCAGAATTGAAAAAAGAGCTGATGGCCATACCGAAATGCGCATTTCAGAAGTGCTTCGAGGATTGGAAAAAGCGTTGGCACACGGGACAAAATAGATATTGACTTACGCCTGAACAACTTTTACAAATCATTCAACTTTATTATGAAATTTCACGTTCTGTAAAGAATTTGTTTCGCGCGCTTCCCTCAACTTATGGTCAACCTAATCGACCTACTGAGCATACTATTCGCAACATCATCACCCATCATGAGACCCAGCATTCATTATTAGATAATATTCGACCGAATAGACCACGTCCAGCATGCAGTGCAGACTTGGCGCATTTTACGTTGAGATCTTAAATTGAAAGCTTACAAAATACAGCTTGTGCTAGAACTGAAGTCGCTCGACCTTCCCAAGTAACATCGCTTCGCTCTATGGGCTCTTAAAAAGTTCCAAGAATATCCGACGTTTTCGAGCCAAATTTTGTTCAGCGATGAGGCACATTTCTATATTCTGTTATAGAGCAAAATTGCCGCGTAAGGGACGAAGAGCAACCTGAAGAGATTCAAGAGCTGCCATTTCATCCAGAAAAAAACAACGGTTTGGTGTGGTTTTTGGGCCGGTGAAATCATCGGTCCATATTTCTTCAAATGTGACGCCGGTGAGAACGTAACTGTCGATGGCGACCGTTATCGCGCCATGATAACCGACGACGATGGCGCCACTTCCCACGCATCGCATCAGTCAGTGGATTTATTGAGAGAACACTTCGGTGGGCAGATAATTTCACATTTTGGGCCGTTCCATTAAAATCGTGTGATTTCAAACCGTTAGACTTTTTTCCTGTGGGAATATGTAAAGTTTAAAGTCTATGCGAACAATCCCGCTTCGATTCAGGCATTTTGGAGCAAACAACGTTTTGTTTTTGTTATAAATGGATCGATTAACATCCGCACAAAGCGCTAAAATTGTTGAAATCCACTACTCGAACAATGGCGATTCAAGGTGGACACGTTTTGTGAATTAAGAGGAGATTCTAGTGCACATAATCGTCTAACTACTCAAGCAAGTGGTAAAATTTTAAAGAAATGTGAAGAGGACTGGATCTGTTACAGATGTTATAAGGCCTGTGCATCATCGCTTTGCTCGTTCTACATCAAATAAAGCTGCTCTAGATGAAAGTGTAGCCGAAGACCCGAATGGGCCAATTTCTCGACATTCTGAAGAGCTTTGCACATAATGACGTGTTTTATACTTGGACTTATGGCCAGCTCTCACAACAACTGAAGCCAACTAACCATTCATAATGCCATAGTTGAGTCGACAAGGCACATTCCTCACTCGGTGCGTATTGGTGAAGAAGTAAAAATGTCGCATTTTTAGCTCCGAGAATCCTCAAAAATTTGAAGAGAGTCGATTACAACCAAAAATACTTACTGTCTGATGCGCTCTTTGGTCCGGAGGTGGGATTGAGCTTTACTTCTTAGAAAACGATAACGCGGCGAGACAATCACTATCAATTCGGAGCGTTATGCTCGTATGATAACCGACTTTTTTGGGGCTTGCAATTGAAGAACACGACTTGGGCAATACGTGCTTCCAACTAGATGGTGCTACATATTTTTCGGCTGGCTGGGCAGTGTTGCGTCTGCCATTTTCATCGTATTGGCACGTGTGAAAGAAATTGTTGATGCTTTAATACAGAAAGCAGTAAGAATTGAGGATCCCGATGAAGTGGAGACAAGTGAGTATTTAAGTAGTATAAAAAAAAATGGAATCGAAATATTATACATATGTATATGTACATACATACATACGTGCTTCTAAAATTGTACACTTGTTGAATTCACTGCTTCAAAGATATGTACGTGTATGTATATGCATATGTACGCATATATGTATGTATTTTTGAGCAAGTGAGCATTTAAATTTCTTTAACTCAGAAAAAAATTTAAATCAACTTAAAAAATTTATTTTGAATCCGATAAGCTTCTTTTCATGAGAATTCATACTTATGTATAATAAATACTTATTTTTCAGATTTATTTTACGAATATTTCAATTTTTTTCTTTACAAATAAATGTGAATTCCAACTAGATGGTGCAGAGAACGTAGAAGACAGAGAAGGACCAATTACGAAAAATCTTCTACGTTCTCTGCTTCTACGTTCTCTGATACTACTTATTTTGTGGTGAATTTCTATGTAGTTACAATTTGAACAAAAAAGGCTTAAATAATACTTAAGATTTCACGATTATTTCAATATAATATTAAAGTATATATGGAACATTTTTATAAGAGTTATATTTCCTATCGACAAAATATAAAATATATTCATGGAATGCTGAGATAGAGAGTAAATAAGCTGAAATTCTGACTCTTCGGCCGGCAAATAATGTGCTCTTGTACTACATACATATACATACATATATATATATCTTTGCTACATATGTGTGTACATATGTACATATATATGCATGAGTGCCTCGAAACATGTGTAAAGGTTTAAAATGAAATGATCGAAAGCATTTTGTTGCAGTCACATCAAGTAGCAGGAAGTCTAAACTTATCCCTCCTTACATACATACATATGTACATGCATACGTCGGTACATAGCATAAACATTCAGTGCACACTAAGGAAAATTTGAAATTCAAAGTTTAAAATTTATTTTCTATTTAAATTTGATTTGTGAAAATTGTGAAATTTAAAAAAAAAAATGGTTGAAAAATTCTGTTGTCTCCGCTTAGAATCGACTGCGATATTTTTCGGCTGGCTGGGCAGTGTTGCGTATGCCATTTTCATCGTTCCATGCATAATAGCATTGGCACGTGTGAAAGAAATTGTTGATGCTTTAATACAGAAAGGAGTACGAATTGAGGATCCCGATGAAGTGGAGACAAGTGAGTATTTACGAAAAAAAAAAAAAAATGGAATCGAAATATTATACATATGTATATGTACATACATACATACGTGCTTCTAAAATTGTACACTTGTTGAATTCACTGCTTCAAAGATATGTACGTGTATGTATATGCATATGTACGCATATATGTATGTATTTTTGAGCAAGAGAGCATTTAAATTCTTTTAATTCAGAAAAAAATTTAAATCAAGTTAAAAAATTTAATTTGAATCCGATAAGTTTCTTTTCATGAGAATTCATATTCATAATAAATATTTATATTTCAGATTTTTTTTTACGAATTTTTCAATTTTCTTCTTTACAAAGAAATGTGAAAATTTTCAACCCAAAAAAAAAAAAAATTTAAACAAATCAAAAATATTTTTTCTAACAAAAAATTAAAAATTTTTTTAATTCAAAATATTTGTTTTCAACAAAAAATATATTTCTTTAATTTTTAACTAACATTCTAACAAAAAAAAAAAAAAAAAATTAGATTCTAACAAAAAAAAAAAAAAAAAAAAAAAATTAAACTACTTTTTTAACAAAAACTAAAAATATTGAAAAAAAAATTTTTTTAAGCAAAAAAATAAAAATATTTAAAAAGAAATTAAAAATATTTTTTTAAACAAAGTTAGTTTTTGTTTAACAAAAAATTAAAAATATTTTTTGAATAAAAAATTAAAAAAAATATTTTTTATACCAAAAGTTAAAAAATATTTTTTTAACTAAAAAAATTTGAAATATATTTTTAATAAAAAACAATATTGTTAGTGCAAATTATGCTCATGACCCTGTACAACTCAACTACATACCTAGCTGTTAACTTCCAATTGTTTTCTATTACTTATGCCTTATTCTTAGAGTTCATTATGAATATGCTAATATTAACTACTTCACTTTGTTTCTGAAATCCATCCAATAAACTTGTTATATTTAGACGGTCGTGTGTTTAATTTCTCGGACTTCTAATTCTGTTAATATTGGTTATGGGCCCAGAGTTAGGCTCCATCATAAATTACACGTGGTCTTGAATTTCGTAAAATAATTTATTAAATTAATAAAAATCGTTGGTCGATATAATGGCGAATACGTTTACGCAAATAGATAAATTGGATGGAGAAAATTACGGCGTCTGGTCGGTCCAGATGAAAAGTCTTTTAATCACATTAGATTATTGGCATGTGATTGAAACGGCATGTAGCAGCACTGCAAATGCAGAACATAAAGCAGCCTGGTTGTCAGTCGACCGAAAAGCACTTGCAATAATAACCCTCAACGTGAAGCCGTCAGAGCTATTTAATCTTAAAAATTGTGTGTCAGCGAATGGTGCATGGCTCAAATTAGCAGAAACATATCGCGCTAGAGGACCCGCCAGAAAAGTTAACCTCTTTAAGAAATTGGTACGCTTTCAATTTCAACGCAGCGTGAGTTATAGCAGTCAAGTGAACCACTTTTGTTCTATTGCTGAGAATCTGAAGGAGATTGATGTAGCTATTCCTGACGACATACTGAGCATAATGCTACTGTGTAGCCTGCCGGAGGATATGGAAAACTTTGTGGTGGCGATTGAAAGCCGCGATGATTTGCCAAAGATCGAGCAGTTGAAGCTGAAAATTTTTTAAGAAGAAGAGCGGCGCAACGGGAAGGTGAACATGTAGTTTATGCAGTGAATGGCGTGAAGGTCAAGTCAAGTACAACGCGAAAGCCGAAAAACAGTGACTATTCTAACAACAAACGCAATGTTAAGTGTTATGCATGTGGAAAGAGAGGGCATATGCGAGCCCAATGTAGACAGACAGCGAATTCCGAAGTCGTGCTTTGTGCATTCGATGATGGCGTGTTACGAAACCGTAAGCAGTGGATTTTGGACAGTGGAGCGTCATCACACATCTGCAACAACAAGAACGTATTTACTTCGTATAGAGAACATACTCAGAAGGTAACATTAGCATCAGGTGAGAGCGTTTTAGCAAAGGGGATAGGCAATGTGAAAGTTAAATCAGCTCATGCGAACATTAATCTATCGGAAGTTCTCTTTGTGCCCGAGTTGAAATCAAATTTTTTGTCTGTGGGAAAAATTATTGGCAATAACAACTTAGTAAAATTCAACAAGAACAAAGCGTTTGCATACACCAAAGATGGTGCTTTAATTTTTATAGCGGAAAAAGAATATGGTATATTTGTTGTAAATTTTAAATGCGAAGAGTATGCGATGATGAGTTGTGCTAAGGCAAATGAATTCGATTTATGGCATCGGCGATTTGGCCACTTAAATATGCGTGATTTACACATATTGTCAAGTAAAGAAATGGTTCGTGGGTTAGATATTAAAATGCCCAATGATTTTTCTTGTCTTACATGCACTTTATGTAAAATTTCTTGTAAGCCATTTTCCTCATATGGTACTGTACTTAGTAAAGGTAAACTGGAAGTAATCCACACCGATATATGTGGACCGATGCGAAATGCTTCTCAAAGTGGATCTCTGTACTTTATTACTTTTATAGACGATTTTACAAGGTATATGAGCACTTATTTCTTGAAACGAAAGTCGGAAGCATTAAATGCATAAAGATTTTAAAATACGAGCCGAAAAAGAGACTGGCGCTTTTATAAAAGTTTTGCGTAGCGATAATGGTAGAGAATATCTTAGTTCTGAATTTAATTTATTTTTGAAGGAGAACGGAATTGCTCATCAGACGACCGTAGCTTACACACCTCAACAAAATGGAATTGCTGAACGAGCAAATAGAACATTAGTCGAAATAAGTCGATGTATGCTAGAAGAGTCAAAGGTGTCCAAAAGCTTATGGACAGAAGCTGTGAATACAGCTACATACTTGCGAAACCGTGCGCCTACTAAGGTTTTACAAGGCAAGACGCCTTATGAATGTTGGTTTGGTTGGAAACCATCTGTGTCTCATTTCAGAATGTTTGGTTGCGACGCTGTAGCATTGCAAAAGCAACAGAATCAAGGAAAATATATGCCAAAAGGTCGCAAATTAATTTTTGTAGGTTATTCAGACCAAAGCAAAGCTTACAGGTTGTATGATGTATACAGAAAAACCACAGTAATATCACGTGATGTGAAATTTTTTGAAAATTCTTTCTCAGAAAATCTAAAAACAGATTCGTTTCAGAGTGCGTCCATGCCTAATACAGAAGCAGACGAATGCAGAGAAAGAGCAACTGTCGAGAAATCAAATGATGTTATTGTTGCTGATAATTATGTTAATGCATCGGATAACAGCATTGAAAGTGCAAGTGTTGTTGAAGTAATGCCTTCTGATAGTGCTGTTGACGTCGTCAATACGGAACGCACTGAAAATGAAACTGAATATAGCACAGCAGACGAAGCGGACGCAGAACCAGCAGACATTGGTGGAAAGCGGAAGAGAGGCAGACCGAAAATTGATCGCACTGGTTGTGTTGGTAGACCGAGAAAAATATTTCTAGTAGAAGAGAATGTTAATTCGGAAGTTTTAAATGCTGTTGTTGGAAGTCCGATGTCGGTAAAAGCTGCGTTAAATGGTTCAAAAGGCATTCAATGGAAAGATGCAATGAAAACAGAGTATAATGCATTGATAAAAAATAATACGTGGGAATTAGTTGACAAGCCTATTGGAAAAAACATTATTGGCTGTAAATGGGTTTTTTCTACGAAATTGCGAAGTGACGGCAGCGTAGAGAAATATAAAGCTAGATTGGTCGCACAAGGTTGTTTTCAGAGACACAATATCGATTATTATGAAACTTATGCGCCTGTTGTTGGACACTCCACAATACGATTAATTTTGGCGATTGCCGTGCAAAAGAAATTGCTGGTGAATCATATTGATATAGTAGCAGCTTATTTAAACGGCACATTAAATGAAGAAGTGTACATGTACCAACCAAAAATGTTTGTTCAGAAAGATGCAAAAGAAAAGGTATGCAAATTAAATAAATCTTTGTATGGCCTAAAGCAGGCCGGACGACAGTGGAATAAGAAATTTAATGAGATTTTTTGTAATATTGGTTTCCATAAGTGCACGTCAGATAATTGCGTATATGTCATGTCAAATAGTGACGAGCTAGTTATTGTAGCTTTGTATGTTGACGACATGATACTAGCTTGCGAAAATCAATATACTATGGAAAAAATTACAAATAAATTAAAAGATTTTGTAGATGTTGTAGACCGTGGTCCAATATCGTTCTATCTTGGTATGGAAATAGAGAGAGAGACGGACTGAGAGGT
Organism: Neoceratitis asiatica; assembly: GCA_030068015.2. Classification (NCBI taxonomy): domain Eukaryota; kingdom Metazoa; phylum Arthropoda; class Insecta; order Diptera; family Tephritidae; genus Neoceratitis; species Neoceratitis asiatica. The sequence goes on along the minus strand of CM061527.1, from coordinate 69,742,172 downwards.
GCTATTACGATCCATCAGAAAAAGTATACAGCCGAACTGTTAGAAGCATGGAATATGTCCCAATGTAAGCCAAGTTCAACTCCATTTCCAAGTGGCTTAACTTTAGAAAAATGTACACGTTCAAATTGTTCTGATACGTATGATGCTAAAGTCTATCAGTCATTAATTGGCGGTTTAATGTATTTGGCAGTCATATCAAGACCAGATATTCTGCACACACTTTCGAAATTGTCGCAATTTAATAATCACCCACACAAAGAGCATTTTACAGCAGCGAAACATATTTTGCGCTACCTAAAGCAAACAGCTAGCAGAAGTTTAACATATAATAATATGAATACAAAAATTGTTTGCCGATGCAGATTGGGGCGCAAACATTGTTGATCGAAAGTCATATAGCGGATATGTACATTTTCTTGCTGGCGGACCAATTGCTTGGGAATCCAAAAAGCAAAGTAGTGTATCCCTGAGTTCAACCGAAGCCGAATATGTAGCAATGTGTGAAGGCGCTCGAGAGACAATTTTTTATCGAAACTTATTAAACGAGATGGGGTTAAAAGAGTATTGTAAGAGAGCTACAGTTATTTACTGTGATAACAAGGGAGCGGAATTTTTAGTTCGGAATCCAGTCACGAAGAAAAGAACAAAGCACATCGACATTAAATATCATTATTTAGGAGAAAAGTACGATACCGATGAAATAGATATTAAGTATGTTGCTTCGGCTGATAATGTCGCCGATATATTAACAAAATGTTTGTCAAGGTTAAAGCATACCAATTGTTGTAAAATGCTTAACATGAAATTGTAATGAAATTATTTTTAATATATACATACATATATTATGTACTTGAGTTGAGTGGGAGTTTGTTAGTGCAAATTATGCTCATGACCCTGTACAACTCAACTACATACCTAGCTGTTAACTTCCAATTGTTTTCTATTACTTATGCCTTATTCTTAGAGTTCATTATGAATATGCTAATATTAACTACTTCACTTTGTTTCTGAAATCCATCCAATAAACTTGTTATATTTAGACGGTCGTGTGTTTAATTTCTCGTACTTCTAATTCTGTTAATATATATATTTTAGTAAAAAATAAAATAAAATATTTTTTAACAAAAACTAAAAGTATTTTTTTAACTAAAAAAAAAAATTCTTGAACAAAAAATTAAAAACTAACAAAAATTATTAAAATTTTTTTTTCAGTAAAAAATTAAAAACATTTTTCTCACCAAAAATTGAAAAAAATTGTAGAAAAAAAAAATTAATATATATTTTTAACAAAAAATAATAGTTTTTTGTTATATTTTTATATAAAATTAAAAATATATTTTTAACAAAAAAATTAAAAACAGTTTTTACTCCAAAAATTAAAAAAAATTTTAACAAAAAATTAAAAACATTTTTTTTTACCACAAAATTTAAATATTAAAAAAAAGTTAAAAAATATTTTTTAACAAAAGATTAAAAATAGTAGAAAAAAATACAAGTATATATTTTTTGCCAAAAAACTAAAATTTTGTAGAAATAATAATAAATTTTTGCTTAACAAAAAATTAAAAATATTTAAAAAAATTAAAAATTTATTTTATTTAACAAAAAACGTTAAAAAACTATGTATTTTTAAATAAAAAATTAAAATATATTTTCTCACAAAAAATTGAGTATACATTTTTCAAATAAAAAAATGTTTGAACCAAAAAAAAATTTTATTAAAAAAAATTTCTGCACTATCTACGCACATACATACATACTTTCAAGCATACTTTCTAATACAATTTATTTATTACATATTAATAATTCAATATTATTTTAATTTTGCAGTTATAACTATTTTCCTCGCTGTAGAAATTGTCTTATTGGCCATCAATGTTGGTACGCATATTTGCCTGCTTAAGGGCACCAAACAGGTATGCAACACATATAAACATATTTATTTATTTATTTATTTATTTATTTATTTATTCATTTATTTATTTATTTATTTAATCAAAAATATGTGTTATTAATCTCTCTTGTGAAATAATTCAATATAATCATTTAAAGTTAAGTATATAATTGTATTTGTATGTATGTATGTAATTGTAAGTAAGTATAGAAAAAAATATTAATTATAAATATTTACGTATGTACAGACGCAGAGATTAAACTTTTCTGCAAAAAAAAAGTTGGGAAACTTGTTTGAAACAAAGCTAGTATTTCCATTTATTTTGAGATATATACATATGTACATATACATATGCATACATACACATATGTACTTAGGAGAATGCAATTTAGCTATAATCTGTATTTATTGAGCAGAAATTTAGAAATCCTCCCTTATGCTTCATAAGAGCGCTCACTTGTTAAATATGACATTTTGCGGAATATTTTTTTTTTACTTTTATTTTTATTTTATGTTACTTTATTTCATTTTATTTCTAATTTTAGTTTATTTTATTTTATTTTTATTTTATTTTTTTTTAATTTTTATTTTTTCTTTAATTTAATTTTAACTCCTATTAGTTTATTTTATTATTTGTTTTACTTTTAATTTAATATAATTTTTGTTGTTGCTTTATTTTATGTTTAATTTTACTTTACTACTTTTATTTTATTTTATTTACTTTTATTTTATTTCATGTTATTATTCTTTGTTTAATTTTTTCCGTTTTTTTAATTAGTTTTATTTTTTATTAATTTTCTATTTTACTTTAATTTATTTTATATTTCTTCATTTTATTCTTTGTTTATTTCATTTAATAACTCTTATTTCATCTTATTTTATTTATTTATTTTATATATTTTTTTTCGTTTTTATGTCTTTTTTTTTAATTTTTTAATATTAATTTTAATTTATTTATTTATATTTTTTTACTTATTTTTCTTTTGTTATTTTGTATAACTTATTTTAATTAATTATTTAAAAATTTTTTTTTTTATTTCATATTAATATATATTTTTTTATATATTACATTATTCCTTTTATTTTGTAACTTTTTATTTTATCCTTTTAAATTATTTTTTATTTATTTATTTTTTTGTGTCTATTTTTTTAAAATTAATTTTAATTAATTTTATTATATTTTTCATCTCTTTTTTTAATGTTTTTTTAATTTAATTTTTTTTATTTCATAGTAATATATATATATTTTTTTTGTTAATTTTTTTTGTAACATTTTATTTTATTATTTGAAATTCTTTTTAGTTATTTACGTTTTTGTGAATTTTTTTATTAATTTTATTTTATTTTTTATATTTATTTATTATTTATTACTTTGTAATTTTTTTGAAATTAATTTAATTTATTTTGTTTCATTTCTTTTATTTTATATTAATTTTAAATTTTTGTTTATTTTATTGTTATTGTTTTATTTTAAGAAGTATTTTGTGAAATTTTTTTTAGCTTTTTAAATTATTATTTTTTTAATAATTATTTTGTGTCAATTTTTTAATTAATTTGAATTTAGTTAATTTAATTTTTTTATTTATTTTTTGTTTAATTTATTTTAATTAATTTGGTTTATTTTATTTCATATTAATATATATTTTTTGTGTATTTTATTACTTCCATTTTGTATCATTTTATTTTATTTATTTTTTAATTATTTTTTAGTTATTTATTTACTTATTGTCTATTTTATTTTAATTAGTTTTAATTTTGTTTTATAATTTTTATTTTTATCTTACTTTATTAAATTTTAATTTTTTATTTCATGTTTTTTTGCTTCACTTTATGTTTTTTTTTGGAATGTAACTTGATTACTTTTATTTATTTTATTTTATTTTTTAATGTTTTTTTTTTTTTTTGTTATTTTTTTATTTTATTTTTTTTAAATTATTTTGATTTGTTTATTTATTTATTTTTTTCTATTTTATTTTATTTAATTTTAACTTATTTTTATTTTTTTATTTTTTACTTTATTTAATTCTTAGTTTTTTATTTCATGTTGTTTTGCTTCACTTTATTTTATGTTATTTAATTTAATAAATTTTTTATTTTACTTTATTTTATTTTATTTTTGTTTAATTTTATTATGCTTCATTTAATTCTTTGGTTTTTTTTTTACTTGATAGTTTTTATTTAATCTTTATATATTAATTTTGTTTGTCTAATTTATTTTAACTAATTTTAGTTTTTAATTTTATTTTATTTTATTTCATATCAATATATAATTTTTGCTTATTTTGTTAATTTTATTTTGCCTTAATTTCTTTTACTTATTTATAGTTATTTTTTATTTATTTATTTATTTTTTGTCTATTTTATTTTCATAAATTTAAAATTTTTTTTTATATTTATTTTTTGTCTATTTTATTTTCGTTATACTTATTTGCTTTATCTGTTTTTTTATTTTTTATTTTATTTTTTTTATTTTTACTTTGTTTTATTTTTGTTTTTATTTCATTTCATTTTATTTGATTTAATTTTTTTTATTTCAATTAATTTTACATTAATTTAATTTTATATTTCTTTATATTATTTGCTTTCATTTCATGTTAATATATTTCATTCATTTTTTCATTTATTTTTTTTCCTTGCAGAAACGTCATGATTTGTTGCTCCCATGGCTGATAGTTAGCGCCATAGGCATTGTTCTATCCATCATAATCATGTACATCATTGGATACCAGACTATTTTAAGTATCGGTAAGTTATGTACATATGTACATACATTCATTCATATACATATGTACATATATGAAAATAAATAGATAATTTCATTAACATATACCAACATACCTAAATATTTATTCGTAATATAATTTATTTTCTTCTTCTTCTTTTTTTTTTAACTTTTCCCTTGCAGCATTCAATATTTATCTATGGATCTGTATGTATTCCCTCTACAAGCGTATTAAAGCTGAAAAGGAACAGAGTCATTATCAAGCTCGTACAGAATACTTCCCCAAGCAAACGGTTTAGTGGGTGAATAAGTATATTGAAAAAAAAACGCCATTAGATTTCATTTCATATATTATTTGTTTAATAAATGCAAAATAAACTCATTAATACTTTTTTTTGTACAATTTATTTCTGGTTTTCCCCCTATAATTGCAAATTTCTAATGATTTTTTGTAATGGTAACGGGTAATTTTTTATATTAAGTGATTATTTTTATTATTATAAAAGTTGAATTGTGGTGTACTGCATTGTCGATAGCCGAACACATACGAACATACACATGTAGAAAGGAATGAGTGTGTGTACATAATAATTTTTTGCTAATACGATGGATAAAAATATACATATTCATATAAGTATGTATGTATATATATATATATATGGTATTTTCTGAAAGATTTGTAATTTTTGACATTTTTCTCTAAAATTTCGCTTCAATTTGATATAAATTCTTAGGATTTTTTTGTTTTGATTTTTTTTTGTATTTGATAATAACAAACATATGCCGGGGGTCGTCATCAAAATCCTTGGAGTATAGTTTTTATGTGCTGGGTTCCAAACCATACGCACAATCGCAGGGGATTCGCCTTCTCACTTTAGTTCGCATCCAAACGGATGTTCGTTGGCTATCCTCTGGGTACTTGCTCTAAAAACGTAAGTCGTGAGCTGCTTGAGTCATATGTAAAAGAATCGTTTCTGGCCACTCCCAGGTAAATGCCGGTCAGAAGCTTTCCTCACTTGCGTGAACTTCTACACATGGCCCCATCCTCTCCATGAATGTGCAATTGTTGGCGTAACAACCGCACCATAAGTTCTGCGTTCTCCATATTAGACAAATAAGCGAAGCGAATGGGTCTAGTAGTGAACGAGGGCAAGACGAAATATCTCCTGTAATCAAATAAACAGTCATCGCTCACTCGCGACTTGGCTCCCACGTCACTATTGACAGTCACAACTTCGAAGTCGTAGATAATTTCGTCTATCTGGGTACCAGCATTAACAATACCAATAATTAATTTGGATTCATTGGAAAAACGAAGAAAAATTATTTCCCTTTCGTTCGTGTTCAATATTATTAATAGCATCATCGACTGCCCAATTTTACTACAGCGGATTAGCTTTAATATTCCGCAAAGAAATCTTCGGAGATTTTACCCTTTCTATGGGGAAAACTTCAGAACAGTTTATGCTAGCAACGCGCCTATTGCGCGTACACTGCGAGAATTCAATGCTTTGTTTTTATCTTCAAATCAAATCGACTTTGCATTATCAAAATCAAGTTTTGTGAGAATTCTAAATTCTATTTGTTAGTAAGAAATTTATTTTTATCTAGTACTTACTTCAAATACCTCTCCGGGGGTCTTATGTATTATTATTCTAGTCTGTAAGGTATTCTGTACTGTAGACTCAAAATAAATAAATAAATAAATAAATAAATTTAAGCCGTGAAATCCAACGCAGAATCACTCTTGCCAACACGTGCTACTTTGGACTGAGTGGGCAATTGCAACAAGTAAAGTCCTCCCTCGATGAGCTAAAACCAAACTCTACAAGTCGCTCTTCATTCCCGTCCTGACTTGATGACTTTCTTTTTTTCGAGAGAAAAGTTTTGCGGAAGATTTACGGTTCTTTGCGCGTTGGCAACGGAGAATACCGCAGATGATGGAACGATGAGCGAGTACGAGGTATACGGCATTGACATTGACAATAGTTCAGCGAACCAAGAGACAGCGGCTACGCTAACTATGTCATGTCGGCCGAATGGATTAAAGCACTCCAGCTTTAAAAGTATTCGATGGAGTATCCGCGGGTGGGAGCAATGGGGAAGAGGAAGACCTCCACTCCATTGGAAGTATCAGGTGGGAAGCGACCTGGTCTCACTTGGTATTTCCAACTGATGCTAAACTGCAAAGACAAGTAACGAGTGGCGCACTATTGTTGATGCGGCTAAAAATGCGTAAGCGGTGCCTACGCCAAAGAAGAAGAAGAATTTATTTAATTTGAAATAATTTTTTTAATTTTTGTTTTTTTTTTACTTTATTTTTTTTTATTTAAGTTTTATTTTTATCTTTATTTTTTTTTTTTTTTTTTTAAAGAAATATACTTTGAACCAAAGAGTGAAAGAAAGAGGAAGAAAAACTCGAAAATCAACTTTTAATTCTCATAATAATTTCGCATTCTACAAGCCGTCGTCATTAACCATCAACACGACAATTTGATGGATCAACAAGCGGCTTAGCTGTTAGCCTGTCCACTCATGCAGGCGTCTAGGCGGAATTCAAGCGTTGGTTGCTGGAAAGACACAACAAATACAAACATACCACTTGCCTTTTCTACTATTCTTTATCTGTTTATCTACTGCCGCAGAGACTCTCAGCTTCTGAACTTCTGCACGACTACGACTGTCTTTCTGTCTGTCTGTCTGTCTGTCAGCCTCTTAAACCAAATACCAGTTCAAATCAGCTGGTTGTTGAACAACTTTTCGCTTCTTGTAGCGGTTTTTTTAGTAGCTGTTTGTAGTTGTTTTTAATTAATGTGTTGGCGCATTAAAATTCTAATTACAAAGAATATGTTGCTTTTGGTGAGTGCAGAAAGACATATGCGAGATTGTAATGAACCATAAACCGTAGAAAGTTCAAAATCATACACTTTGTTTAATGGAAAATATAAAAACAAGCATTAAACAGAGGCTAAATTTATTCTGAAAGCGAAAATATTTACTTGTGAAATGATATTTACCTCATATTATACTAAAAAAATTCTGCAGAGATGGAGTCATAATAGAAAATCTGGTTTTTGAAGAATTATTTGTATGGAAGATATATGCCGTAGTCGTACGGTATCGTTGATTTTCACTGTCAACATTCTACTACTGATATGTATGCAGCATACCACGGTTTATACTTTTAGTTGCTTAAATGTGTGAGTTTTGATGGAAAAACGCATTTTCGAACATTTTTTTTATATTAGAGCTATATAAAAAAATTGACCGATTTCGTTTATTTTTTCTGACAATGTTTTACTTACGATTTGTATGCAAAATACCAAATTTCATATTCTAAGCTCTTTTATTGCAGCAGTTTTGTACAAAAAACGCATTTTTGAATGATAAATTGTATGCGCGCTATATATTATAGTACTTCGATTACAATAACTATACTATACACAATAAGTAGTCAATACACTTAAATTCACGCTCCTAGCTGTTGATTTGAGATATTTTCACGGAAAAAAACCTATTTTTGGACAATAAATTGTATAGAAACTCCATGTTAAAGTAGTGCAATAACAACGAAATTTATTATCTATATACTATATATGATATGTAGGTAGCATATTAAATTTTATGCGCCTAGCTGCTGATCTAAGAGAATTTTTGCCAAAAAAACGCATATTTGAACGATGAATTGTATGGCAACTATGTGTAATGGTAGTGCGATTGCAATCATATTTAGGCACAACATACTACACATGATATGCAATCATTATATACAATTTCATTCCCCCCGTTGATGATTTGAGAGAGTTTTCGTCAAAAAACTTATTTTTGAACAACTAGTTGTATGGCAGCTCTATGTTATAGTAGTGCGATTTCAATAATTTTTATTTTGTATGTACTATCAATGATATGTGGTCAGTACACTAAATTGCATACTCCTAACTGCTTATCTGAGAGAGTTTTGACCAAAAAATCTATTTTTGAACAATTATTTCTATGGGTAATATATGTAATAGTAGTGCGATTTCAATCATTTTTTATTTTGTATATACTAGACATGATATTTGGGCAGTGTACTAAATTTCATGCACCTAACTGCTTATTTGAGAGAGTTTTGACCAAAAAATCTATTGAACAATTATTTCTATGGGTACTATATGTTACAGGAGTGCGATTTCAATAGTTTTTAATTGCTATGTACTATCTATGATATGTGGTCAGTGTACTAAATTTAATGCACCTAACTGCTTATCTGAGAGAGTTTTGACCAAAAAAATCAATTTTTGAACAATTATTTCTATGGACACTATATGTAATAGTAGTGCGATTTCAATCATTTTTTATTTTGTATATACTATACATGATATTTGGGCAGTGTACTGAATTTCATGCTTCTAGCTGCTTATCTGAGAGAAATTTAGCCAAAAAATCTGTTTTTGAACAATTATTTCTATGGACACTATATGTAATAGTAGTGCGAATTCAATGATTTTTATATTGTATATACTATACGTGGTATTTGGTCAGTGTACTGGATGTCATACTCCTATCTACTTATTTGACAGAGTTTTGACTGGAAAACGCGTTTTTTAACTACCAATTGTATGGCAGATACCAAGTAAATCGAAAAACTTATTAATCTAACTTGGTAATTTCTGTTCAAAGATCTATTAGGCTGCAATATGACTAATTTAAGCACTGATATTTTATTTTTTTCGACCACAAAAATAACAACTCTCCAATTGTGTATAAATTTATTTCATAATCGTTTTATTTAATTGAAATTTATTACACTGCGCAAGTTCATTTCAATTTGCTAAAGATATACATAACCTCAGCAGCGTATTGAGTCATATTCGAATTATTTGTTTGTATGTATGTATGTAAGTAGTAAATTGTGATTGTATTTTCATTTCCAATGATTCTATGGATCATTTGCATACAGCCATACACATATGCGCATACTACATATCTCAAAATACAAGTGTGTGGCTGCTGGCTTTAAGTGGCTTTAGTTTAAAATAAATAAATTAATAAGGCATAACAGCTCATAAAATTTAAACTCTTAACCGTTTTTATTTGCATATACATACATACATATATTTCAGATTTTTTTTATTTTTAATTTAAAAATCGAAAATCCAGCGCAATGTGCGTGATTACATACAAGTCTATGGTGAAGTAATAAAAAAATTAAAATTAAAATATATTAATTGATCACAAGTGCATACATACATACCTAAAGCAATATTGAAAAATTAAAAATTGAAAAAAAAAACGAAATAAAATATTAATTCCAGCAAGCCATGCAAGCGTATTTAAGTTATTAAGCGAGCCTCTTGACTCACCCAAATAACATCATCACCATCATCAACCAATTTAGCAACGGTATTTTTGATGCGCAAAATTGGCGTAAAATTTTTTTTTTTCATTTTTTTTTTATTAAATATTTTTTAATTTGATTTAATTGCAGCTACTCTCTGGAAAACATTGGAAAGCGTCAGTGGAGTGGCCTTCAAAATGCATGTTTCATGTTGACAGTTTGAAGGGTACTGTAGTCCCTCTGATTTCAGTATTTTGCAGCAGAACATTATACTCCTGTAAATCTTTCTGACAAGGCACTTACTAATTAGTTTAAAAATAATATCGACAGTTTGAGAGGCACTGTTTTTTAAAAAAAATTATATTTGAAATTTTTATCGAAAATTAATACGAATAATTAATAACTAGATGTTGAATGTTGCAAATTCGGCAAAAAGGATGAAAACTTCCTCTCAGAGACTCGTTTACTCGCTTCCAAGAGCCAGGAACAATTGTTACTGGGTTAAATGCAACTCTGGGGGTTATTACTACATAATAAACTGTCGAATTCTTGCTGTTTAGAAATCAGTAACAGCTACTCTACATAAAGTTGGGCTCTACTGTCACAGTTCACTTATGGAGATGACTGAAAGGAACAGACTCTCTCTCTCTCTCTCTAATTTAGGTTCCTGGTAATAAGGTTGTTGAGAGGAACTATATGGCATATGAATTTGAAAAACAAGCTACGGCCAAGCAGAGCTACTACTAAAGAAATCTCGGCATATATACAAACCCCGTTGCAGTTTTCCAAGCAGACCTGGATGAGATGGGAATGAAAGAGCTCACATAGCGTATAATCCCTGCAAGGAGAAGGCACTTCATTTAGTAGCCTTGGTGGTGATTAGCAGTGCACGCTAACATGCGGAGAGTCAAAGGTTGGAACCCAAAAACAACATCCAAAATTATAGAAAAATATTTTTTTTAATTGACGTCGCTCTGAACAGGGAATGTCAACCCTTCCCTCTGAGTGTACTTCTGACATGAAATAGAAAAAACCTCCTCAGAAAAATCGGCCGGTCATTAGGGGGTGGTTTAGACAAAACCTGTAGGTCTCCTCATTTCTAGTAGAAAAATGGAAAAATAAAGACTCACACCAAAAAACGCTTCAGTGTTTATAAAGCGCCAATTACATATGTATATATTGCCCAGCCACTGCCTGATATGTAGGGCCAACATGCTGAAGAACTACGAGCTCCCTTCGGAGTATGTTGCAGGAGCTGTATAACCAGTGAGGAGCTGGAGAAGACAATTTCTTTTCTACTATGTGATGCCCGGCTCCGGGTGAAAGTAGTCTCCGAAACACTTTTCCGAGTGGCCTTTAGCAGATGGTAAACGTCAAACAAAACGATCTACTGAGGCTTAGTAGAACTTTCACGTGAATGGCTAGCGGTTTTTAAGGAATAAAAATGTCCTCGTACCACAATGCGCTTATTCCGGCCCGTTGTGAAGGCAACAACGTTGTTCAGCATTCAGCATTATCTACATGTTTACCTGTCTATACCTGAAAATGATAAAGAGAAGGGCTGAGCTCATCTGGAGTTGTTGTAGTAACTACGACTGCACTCCGAAAAATTGGTCTTGGGGTGCTCTGGCATGAGAGTCGCTATAGAAAGCGGAATAATAAGATCCTTCAGTCTTACAAAAGCTTGAAGTTCTCCTTAACCTTCTGCCGTCAGGCCTGTATGGTAAACTAAGTTCATAACTCCATAAGGTTAAATGCAACTCTACCATGGAAAAACCACAGCAGTGGACACGGTCAAGTATTAAAGTCTACATCCTTCCCGTAAGAGGTGGACTCTGTCGACAACACTTTCCCAAAAAAAAAAAAAATTCCAGGAAGTAATGAATCGGGAAAACGAAATAGAAAAACGTCTTCACAAACGGCTCACAACTCGACGGTAAAGTGGGTTGTGGAGTTTGATCCGCTATCGACATGAGCAGGAGAATACCTGACTAATCGCAATAACTACGGTAAAATCTGCACAAGGGATTGGAATATCTCTTCCCTCTACTCTTTCCTCGACAAGGCAGCTCCTAAAATAGCCTTCACCAAAGGGGCGAATAACGGTTAGCAGGGTGAAACCACATGAGCAATGTAAGCATTCAGAACTGGCTATTGATCGAAGAGAAGAGAACTAAGTCGCTACTACCCTCCAAACCAAACTTCCATGAGCATAACAATCGGCATAATAAACGGACAATGGCTGATGGGAACTCGTGGTAGAAGACTTCTGTTGCAGCTGCAGAGATATAGTTGAGAATGAGTCCGTAGAGCATTACCACTGCCACTGCTCAGCCCTCAATCGACGGTACGACATCGTTTGCTCGGTCATTTTTACCGCGACTTCCGGCAATCGAACCGAAGTTCCTGAGATAGTTCAAGTCTTTTTTTTTCTTTCTTTACTGAGGAGGAAGTAGAAGTAAGCACGGAAACCCCCTCCAAAAACCTATATTTGCGCTCGCGTTCTCCATTAATAATTTATCATATTAGTCATGGCGGTGCTGTGTCACGCCCATTCACTCTAAATAGATGTTGTTGAATCACGAATTAATGTGTATCCCAACTAACGTAGGAATTCAGCTGAAAATCTGAGACCAAATACATACGTACATATAACCGCGAACGTTGAGCCTTCAGGAGGAGTGCGGATGCCACATAAAGCTAAGCAAAAACATGAAGGAAATTCAATTCATTCATTCACTATTCACTAATAGATGCCGCAAAGCCTATTTCAAACAAGCCATTCACTTAAGCGGTAACTGTGAACAGCATTTACAAATGTGTCAGAAACAGCTGTTTTCAGCATTTCTTTGTTTACAAAACAACATTTGTTTTGCTTGACTGGTTTTCATTATTCCCTTATTTCGATATCATTTAAATGTTTTGTATTTGCGCAGTAGGAGGTAGAAAACTCTAAGCAAATTCATATGCGAAGCTTATTATGAATTAGTATATATTATCAGTGTTCAACGTTTGGGTAGGAAGAACGTCAGTCTATGTGTGAAGCCTATAAAGAAATCATTGAGGAGCATTTTCTAAAGTACTTCGAAATATTGGCTGCTAATGCAAAAATTTCGCAAACAAAACAGCTTTATGTTGATGGCGTGAAAGCGTATAGCGACAACGGTTGTGGAAGCAGTAGTGGTGGTGGTGGTGATGGTGGTGACACACGCTGCTCTTGTGTACATGTATACAAATATTATTACCGAGTGAATCGGTGCTGGACTGTGTTCGTGACTCTTCAGTCAAAGTATACGTGTAACGGTTGTTGCAGCAAAAATATCAGACTGTTCGGTTTAGTTGAATGGAACCAGATTTTCGAATTTTTGTCTGCAAGCTTTTTTCCTTGCAATTTTCACACTTCTTAAATATTTGCAAATTCTTTTCTTAATAATTACTAATTGAATGTGCAAATGTGATTTGTTAAAATGTATTTTACAACAAGTTTATGCAAATTTTGTACGTGCAATCGTTAGATATTTTTTTTTACATAAACGAAGTGGAAGACCATTAGAAAAATTACATGTGCAAAAAAATCCCCACTTAATTTCATCACAATTATATTATATAAAATATATTTTTCAAGTATATTGAAAAACTAGTGAAGCCAATATGTCATTAGCCAGCGCTGCAGGTATTTTACTAAAACCACAAACGCCATTACAACAACTCTTAGAGGATATAAATTTTCAACGTACCAAAGAAATGCGACAATTGCTCAAGGATGGTAAGTATTAAGGGATGTTAGATCAAAAAAAAAAAAAACATTTGTCTACTGGTGTAGAAAAATAGTTAAATTTCGCAATAAATTGTAATATTTTTTTTAAATTTATAAAACTGCCTACATCATTGAAAATTATGTACATTTGTACTTTATCGATTTATCAAATATTCTTTATCCTGTGCCAACGCCATGCAATCGACAACGGTTTTGTTGTAGACATATGTATATATGTATGTATGTATGACTATATGCTGTCTCGAACCGTGACTATCACACAGGTTAACAACACATGCGTAAATGCAACTAATTTTGTTTTTAATAACCAAAAAGACTATATACTTAGACATTTCTGTATATACATACGCTTATATGTGCACATACATAATTATATAAAAGTCAGCTGTTTATATATGTAAATATGTTTGCACATAAAAAGTGTATATAAGTTAAGTGTTAAGGGTTGTTGGGCTGCTGTTTTTTTTTTACATTGATGCATACATATGTTTTGTTTAACCGGCATTCTTATCTACTCCTGGCAGTGAATCATAATACCGTGTGCATTTTCATTTTTTCTTTAATTCGTGCTTATGCAAATGCACTTTTTTTATATTTATTTTAGTAAAATACACTTAAAAAATTTTAAACCCAAAAATTTAGTTTTTTTTTTACTATAAAACTATTATTTTGTACTTTTTTCTGTAAATGGATTTATTTTCGGACTATAAAACCAACAAAAATTTCTTTTTTCCCAATAGATAGCGGCTTTGTGGTACTCCAAGGCACTACATATTGGACAGATTTGTTTGTGCGACATTTTCTCTTTCAAAGTGAGCCGGTGCATAGTATAGATTCAGATGATTTGCTCTTTTTTGTACGTAAAAAACACGTGAAAAGCTCTTCCCGACATATGCCAAAGTATGAGGTAAGGCAAGCGTACATAAATTTCTCATAACACACATACACTGGTAAATAAAAAAACTTAATTTTCCCACATTACTTTTACAAACATTTATTTTAATAAAAAAATTCTCATTTTTTGCATGCAGACAGAAGTCGATGTCTTTCGTAAGGACTCGCGTAAACTTCCAATCGGTGATCCGGATGTCGATTGGGAGGAGACAGTCTATTTAAATATGGTCATACATCAATTTGATTATACGCTTACTCTAGCCATTTGTACACGCACATCGCCAAAGGAATTGCAGGTATTGAGACGACACTCACAACGCGTCTATGCGAGTCCAAGTCGTCGAAAAATGGATACCAAAGGTGAAGGTGAAGAGATAACATACCCGCATATATGTTTTATGGTGGACAACTTCGACGAGGTATGCCATATACCACGCATATATTGCTAAATACTTTTCGAAAAATAAAAAATAAAAATAATAATAATAATCTCTAAAAAGGTTTTCAGCGATATATTGGTGCGCGATGGCGAAATGGTATGTGTGGAATTGGTTGCGAATGATAAAGATGGTTCCGTGCAAGGTGTTATATTTCTGGGTTCCATACGCTATGATGCACTAAAAAAGGTCTACGATGCAAGGGTGTGTGTGTTTTACTTACACTTATTAGTTGTAGAGCATATTATATTAATTAAATTTCTGCACATCTTACTTACTCAACAGCAATCGAGCCTCAGTTCAAAAGTGGCACAACGCATGTCTTTTGGATTATTTAGCAGCGGTGCTGGTGTGCAAACACGTTGTGAATTTGTGCGCATGAAGGGACCACAAGGCAAAGGTCATGCCGAAATGGCCGTAACCAAGCCGAAAGGTTCCGGCGTGGAGACACCAACAAGTGAACCGGGGTAATGTGCTGCAGTGAATATGAAATTTGAGGAAGTCAAATATATAGTTCACTCAGCCTTGACTTTAGCAAATTAAAAACTGCAAATCAAGTACACTTTCTAATGCGAAACTTTTATTTATTTATATAGCTTTTGTGCCACCGACATGTGGGATGATTGGGAGGAAGAAAACGATGATTACTGTACTTATCGTCATCAGCGTCGTTTGAGTGATCCTAGCGCTAATTTAAATAATTTCTCACGTTACGCTTGGCGTACGAAGGGTGCACCCGATGCGGTGGGCGGTACAGCAGGTGCCAAAGCCCGTTCGGAGAATGAAGGACTCGATTCGTTGGCCAATGAGGTGTCGGAAATTGAAGCAGGCGATTTGCGTGATGGTAAATAGAAGAAAAAAATGTATTTTGTAAGCGTGTACTTTATATTACAAAAGAGATTTTCTTTTTTCATAACTTTTTGGTACGTAAATGTAGTGTTTAACGAAATTTTTGTAACTTTTTTACTTCATATGCTCATTTCGTATTATCATTAAAGTATTTGAAAAAGCTTTTTGATGCTAATAACGCGTTTTAAAGTGATTTTAAATGAAATAAATTTCATTAAATTTTTCAAGTTAATTTCTTTTCACTTTTTTTATATCATAAATTCACTACATACACATTTACCACTCACATTTACCACTCTCAAATGCTGCCGCATTTTGCAACATTTTCATCACTCAATCCGTTCAAAGCTATGCATGTCTTCTCAAGCCTATAAACACTTGTAGATTATATTTTTTAACGCTTGTTAGATGTTTTAAACAGTTTTATTAAAAAAAAATCTTATTTTCAAAGGGCACTTAAAGACTTTTCACTCTGTAATGCTGTGTGTAGGCCAAAACAGTTTATTCAAGTTATATAAAATTATGCTATAGATTGAAAATTATGTTTCCAAAATTGAATTTTCCAACATGAGTCACTATAGTCATGAGTCACTTAGGCTATTTGAAGGGCTTCTAAAATAGAATTTTTCTTTGAAATTAAATTTTTTCACGGCTATAATTCTTAAATAAGCTTAAAGAATTTGGGGGGGAAAAATTCTAAATGCAAAACGCGCTCTTTGTGCATCAATTTACTCTCTGTTCGGTATTTTAATTTTCTCTTTTATTGTTTTTTGTCTGTTTTTTATTGTTCTAACATTGTAAAAGTTCACTAAAAAGATTAAAAAATGTTAAATAAGACGACAAAAATATGAATTTAAAATTTTCAATGAAATTTTGTTGCCATTTTGTATCGTTATAAAGAATTAAACTTTGGAATATATAAATCATGGTATTACATTGTAGTTAGGGCAGCGCAACATTTTAGCTCAGCAAATACGCTAGAAATATGCGACAACACTGCGCATGCGCAACGTTTTGTCGTGAAAACATAATGCAAGACAAGTTAAAGCGCTGTTGGCTGTGACAATATTTATTATGATTATATTTTTTGTTAAAAATGAAACCCTAAACAGTCTTCTATTCGCTTTGCATACTAAAAATTGAAATAAAAGTATTTTCCAACCTATTTTCTATGCCTTAACTTGTTAATTTTGCTTTTTTATTAAAAAAACTTATAAAGCAATACTCTGTACTACACACTAACTATACAGTTTTAATATTTATTAAATAATATTAAAAAAGATTTTCTAATATATTTAAGTTTGAATTAACGCTTGCTATTTACTATTTTCATAACCCAACCATCCTGTAATTGTTATTGTAATGTGTTGTTATTCTATAATCAATTGTTCCCCTTTTGATTTTCACTTACAATTTTAATTTGAAACAAAAAATAAATAAATTAACAAAAAACAATTTTTTAATAAAAAATACTATGTGAAAAATAATAAAAAATATATATAAAGTAAAAATAAAAATACATAAAATAAAAATAAAATATATAAAATAAAATAAAACTATAAAAAATTTAAAAAATAAAATAAATTTTTTTTTTTTTAAATAAAAATATACATAAAAAAATAATAAAATCTATAACACAAAACAAAACTCTTCTTCCGCTTGTAGTACTTATACTTTAGCAAATTGATTGCTAAGAAAAAATTCAAAAAAAAAAAGACAGCAATAAACACTAAGTGTATCATAACCTCAAACGAAACTTGAATGCCGAGAAAGCAGGACTTGGAATACACACATATTTAATATATATCATTTGTATAAATTTTTTCAAAACTCATTATGACCATTTGACTCTATTTGATACAAATGCATATTTAATTGATTTTTTTTTCTCTATGATTTTCTTGTTTGTCTGTTGAATTTGTAGAGTTCTACCTGCGATGTGTGTGCAGTCCCCTGTTTTATAATTTCCAAGTAAATTTTTTTTGCAATATGCTATTGTAGTAAAAAGATAAAGTTGCTTTGCATATTATTTAGCTGCCATTTGATGAATATTAATTTTTCTAAAAGAATTTTTTTTTTTAAATGTATTAAATTAAAATGGGAAATATCAAATGGAATTTGAAATACATGTATAGAACAGTTCAAAATATTTTTAGAATTTTATTAAATTGAATTAAATATTTAAAAGTAAGGAAAATAGCATATTTCTGTGTATAACTTTAAAATGGTATAATTTTGGATGGTTTTTCCGCCTTATGCAGTATAACCTTCAAGCCACAACTCCATAGTAAAAAAAGTGAGGCATAGTAAGACCTACTGCGGGCTTAAGGTTCAAGATTTTAACCTCGGTAAAGCATGTACATATGTCGTAAGTGGCGGCTCAAAGCGGTTTCAAGTACACCAAAGCTAGACTTTGAGTGTGCTTAGCATAATTTTGTGAGGTTATGTTGGCATTGTTGAATGTAATATGTATGCATATGTATTTAAATGCCCGTTATACCTCAGCAAATAATGTTTAAAGGCATAAAACTTTTCAAAAAAATCTCATTTAGCTCAAAATTTGGCATTTAAATCCAAAGTGTTCTGCCGTTCCGGCCAAAAATCGCTTCGCCGGTCAAATACATGTATAAAATCTGATACCAACAAGGCTTTCGTTGGCGAAATATAGTTTTTTTTCTACTTTTTCTCCAAATCCTATACTTTCCAGCATTTTTCCTATTACCATAAACAACAACAACAACAATGATATTGACCTTTTTTTGCGACCACACACCCGGTTTTCCTTCCTTCTTTTACTATTTTAAGCCCCCACCCAATACTTAATCGTAGAGCGCAACAACAACTCCTCCATATCATTTGCGTAACTCATTTATGCAACATAATATTTTTAATTTTAATATTTTATATATTTTTATATGAACCATTTCTGCTTTTTTTTTGCAAAATAATTATAAAATTATTTTTTTTAATATTATTTCTACTCGCTAGAACTTTTATTTGTCTTCTTTTTTTATAATTTCTAATCTAATTTAAAAACCGTTTGCCAACGATCTATATTTCATTGTAGATCCACGTCCTGCTTTCTCCGCATCCGAGGCCAAACTACATCTCAATCCGAACTGTGAAGCGGCCAACGCTGCTACGGTTAAACTACCAATTTCACCTGAAAACGAAGTGAAACACGGTACGCAAGCGGTACGAGAAACGTCCACGTCCAATAACGTCGCCGCCGATGACGGCGTGCCTGTCGCTGAGGCAATAGAAGTCACTGCGGTGACACCAACCTCGAACACCAGCACTGCCGGTTGCAGTAATTGTTTTGGCGGTAAGAAATGTAAACGTTGGATGGGTGCGTCGAGTGATAAGAATACGCCCGAAATGTCAGAGATATATTGTCCGACGTGTGATGATGCGGCTAATGAGACGCCGGCGTGTCTCAATAAAATGCCCGATAAAAAGACAAAGCCCAAACATAAAACCATACTCAGTGTTGAGAGTGAGTTGATTGTGAGTAAGCGAGGTAGTCTACGCTTGATTGGTAGTGCGGCGCAGAAGCAAAAAGGTGTGGCACGTAGCGCTTCGCTGAGTGCGGCCGATCGTAAGCCCAAGCGGACGACAAGTCCGGCCGAGAGGAAGGAAAAAGAAAAGGAGAAAACTAAAATTAAGGAGAAAGATAAGGATAAGGAGAAGAATAAAGCTACAAATTTACTTGCCAAGGTTTCACCCAAACGTATCCGGTCCAAAACAGGCGCAACGCTCGCAACCAAAACGAAGAACAATAATACAGCGAAAGACACTAGCAAGGAAGCTAACGCAAAAACGACGACTGAAGACCACAGCAACAATAGCAATAATAACAGCGTAGCAGAAGAAGAAGAAGGGTCGACGACACCGAAAGTGGAAGAGTATGAAATAGCCGATGATGCGACTTCGTTAAATGGCACTACCTTGACGGTAGTGACCGAAGCCAAAATGGCCATACTGAGCGCACAGGATACGAAATTAATGATAAATGTGCGTGGTCGTGAAGAGCTGCCCGTTGTAGAGCAGCGCTCACCGCCTACCACAACCGAATTACATGCGCCCAGCAGTGCTGGGAATGCGGGCAAAGCCAATCCCTACAATTTCGAGAAGTGTGTACGTGTACCTGTACAAAGAGAATGCCATCCATTGCAGCAGCAGCAGCAGCAGCAACAGCAACAACAGCTTGAGTCAGCGCCACATAGTGAGGCCACCACTGCTACTACTGCTACAGTTGCAACAATTTTTGATAACAAGCGTGACAATAGCATAACGACGACTGTGACAGCGTCGGTGACAACTACAACAACCACATCAACACCAATAAAAACCACAAACATCACAAAACTGCAACTGCAAACCCAAAGTGTTACGAACGACACGCTCAGCGACTGTAATGGCAATAGTCATCTGGTGTCGCCGCCAACACAACCTTCAACGTCATCGAGTGCACAGCGTTCGCCCATATCTCCGCCGCCACTGTCAAGCACTGAAAATGGTAGCGTAAGTGATGGTGGTGCTGGCGCTGACAACGATGCGGCTGCGGTGGCAAGCGGCACGCCGGAGAATGGTCATTCGAATGCAACGTTGCCACGCGCAAAACGCAGTGCCGCTCAACATGCGTTCTATCAGCGTGCGCTGAGCTTGGTGCCGAAGCGACGTACGCCCGACGGCACAAATATTTACTATTGGTGTGATTTGCCGCGTAAGGCACTCAAAGGTGTGTGTTGTGGAACAAATTTTTTTTCGTGTGTTTGCATGCGGGCAGAAAGAGGGGGATGGGGGTCGTACTCACGGTATAAAGCAGAGATTTACTAATTGTTGGTGCTTCTGGTGGTGGTAAACCAGCTCTGAAGAGAGAAGGAGATTAAAAAAAATGTAACTCGGTATGTGGAACCGAAATGAGTTGCTTGTCGTGGCGTTAGGTATAACAAGCACCAGTCGGAAGAGTAGCAGCATAGTCTGCTGTGGGTTAGAGGGACATACAAGGTTATTAGGCACTGACAGACAAAACAAAGAATAAAGCTTCGAATATATATATATTTTTATGAAGTAGAAAAGTGTGAAGAGACACAAAATTTCGAAAAACAGTTATAATGACACACAATCGGATCGAGAAGGCGCTGTAAATATTTGCTAAACACATTTTTTCACACTTTAATTAAATAAAATGAATGAATAACACTAACAAATACATAAATAATTAAATAAAAATGTAAGCTTTGCAACCATTTGTGTATACGTATGAATGTTAATTGTAAAAAATGCATTGCCAAAGCAAAAAAAAAAACAAATTTAAATTTCTAAATTTCCTTTTTTTGTTTTTCTTTTCCAGAATTAGATGATGGTGCCTACAATCCACTTTGGGCCAGTCGTGGCTTCACGCAATCATTTCACTTTTGGAAAGAGAATCGCCGTCAACAGTCCACACCGCTCAATGCATTCCTCACCTATGTGACACTGCCTTGGTGGAGTATTGCTAAAGGTATGTTGTGGTCATATAATTTACTCAATGTGCTTTGGAGTGTAATGTGTGTATTTTTTTTTTTACTTTACAGATCTATTGGATCACCGTGAAACGCCCATTTTAACCTTTTAGTATTAAATTTTTATTTTTATTTTAACATTTTTATCAATTGCATAACTATTTATTATTTCATTCGTTGAAATAGTTATATTTTTTACGACATAAGTACACAAATAATTTAAAATGTACATACCTATATTAGTGTTTATTAATTATGTACAATATTTACTTTTTAATTATTATTTTTTAATTTTAAAATATTTTTTTTTTGTAATTTACTCATTTAAATTTATTTTAAATTATTGTATTTTTCCATATTCTTTATTTTATGTCGTTTAATTTCTTTTTTAATTTATGTCAATTAATTTTATTTAATTTTTTTTATTAAATTTATTTTTCTTATTTGTTTTCAATTTATATATTTTATTTATCTCTTTTTTATTTAATTTTTGTATTTTATACTAATTTAATTTAAATTATTAATTTTATTTTTTTTAATTTTATTTAATTATTTGTTGGATTTCCCTAATTTATATTATTTTCTTTTATGCTATTCTGTTTTATTTCATTTTATTTTTATTTCGTTTTTCAATTTAATTTATTTTATGTATTTCATTTTAATTTAATTTTACCATCTCTTCGTCTGTCCGACCGTCTGTCTATTTCAACGCAAACTAGTCTCTCAGTTTTTGAGATATTCCAACCAAACTTGGTAGGCAGTTGCATCTATACGTTTAAACGATATTTTGTTGGAACCGCACAGATCGGACCATTATAGCATATATACGACCGATTTTTCAGATTTTTGATTCACAAAATTTGGTATACTACGCATACATAATGAACTGCATATTAGTTCTGAAATCGGACGAATATAATATATACAAGAAGTGGCTTCTATACACCGATTTCTTCAGATATGAGGTTTTGGGTCAGAAAAAGGCCGCTAAAAAGACATCTAGGAGTTTGAAATTCGGTATTATCCACACATATTGTGGACTGCATATTGTGATTAGTGATACAGTGAAAATCATCAAAATCGGAATACTATATAATGATTTAAGATAGAGGAGTTGGGTCAAAAACCCTCACAAAGTGACCAGAAGCATGAATTTTGGTATACTGCAGACGTACGAGGTATGCTCAAAGGAAAAGGTGAAGGTTTTGCTCACTATTTTTTTTTTATTACAATGGGGTGTGGTGGAGCATCATGAGTTCTTCCTACCAAAAGGTCGTACAGTTAATAAGAAATACTACAAGGAAGTTGTGCAACTTTGCGTGAAGCAAAACGTGAAGTTCAAACGATCGGAGAATTGTGGAAAAATAAATCGCGGATTCTACAACACGATAATGCACCAGCTCTCACATCAATGGTTATTCGTGATTTTTTTTTGCCAAAAACAAAACTGTAATCAAGCCTCAACCAACCTATTTGCGACGCCCTGCGACTTTTTCCTATCCACAAAACTAAGGAAATCAATGAAAAGGAAAGCATTTTGTCACCACAATCAATCACAGATCAAGTCCGGATCGAAGAAAGAGCTGATGGCCATACCGAAAAACGAATTTTAAATGTGTTTCGCGAATTGGAAAAAAGCGTTGGCACAAATGAGGGGGATTACTTTGAAGGGTACAAAATAGATATTGATGAATAAATAAGTACTTTTAAAAATAATACTATATAATAATAATAAAAAAAAAAAATATTAATTATATATATTTTCTAATTAATTTTATTTTATTTTCTTCTTTTTTTTCTTCTTTTGCTTTATTTATGTTATTTTATTTTATGCTATTTTATCTTATTCCATTTTATTTTATGTATTTTATATATATGTTTTTTTTTTTTCAATTTAATATATTCTATTTTTAACTTGTTTTGTTTTATATTATTTTATATTATTTATTTATTTTATATATATATATATATTTATTTTTTTTTTTTGATTTTAGTTCACACTAAATTAATTTTAAAATTTTTTTATTTTATTTCTTTTTTTCATTTAATTCAATAATTTTTTGCAAAATAATGTAATTTTTTCAATTTTCTTTTTAATCTAATTTTTTTTTTGTTGATATTCAATCAATTTTAATTTTTGTTTTTGTTTTTTTACTATATATTTTTTAATTTGATTTATTTGATTTGATTTTATTATAATTTAAGTTAGTTCACAATTTATTTTTTTTTAATTTATTTTTTTATTATTTTTTTATTATTTTATTTTTTTATTTATTTTTTTATATTTTTTTTCATTTCATTTAAATAATGTTATTTTATTTTAATTTTTTATAAAATAATGAAATTTTAAATTTTATTTTTAATTTATTTTTTATTTTTTTGATTTTCAAGTAATTTTTATTTTAATTTTTATTTATTACTGTATGATTTTTTTAAATTTGATTTATTTCATTTGATTTTATTATAATTTATGTAAATTAATTTTATTTTATTTAGTTCACATTTTTTATTTATTTAAATTTATTTTATTTTTTATTCTTTTTTTTTTTTTTTTTCATTTCATTTAACTAATTGTTTTATTTTTAATTTTAGCAAAAAATGTAATTTTATTAATTTTCTTTTTAATTTTATTTATTTTTGATTTTGAAGTAATTTTTATTTTTATTTTTTGTTGTTATTTTTTTACTATTTGTTTTAATTTAATTTATTTTATTTTATGTTTTTAATTTATGTAAATTTTTTTTTATTTTAGTTCTTATTTTCAATTAATTTAAATTATTTTTTATTTATATTTTTTCTATTATTTTATTTTGTAATATGTAATAATTTTATTTCTATAACATGGCGCTAAATTTTGTGAAAAAAATAATTATAATATTTCTAATGTGATTTATTACTTTAATTTATATAAAATTCCATCAGTAGTTGTACATACATATATGTGATTACTTTTTAGTATTTTTTATGTATTAATTCCACAAAGTTTGACATCAAAACTAATAGTTTATACATACATATATACATATTTACTACTTATAATTGTAACGTACATACACTATAAGTACATAATTTTTAGAGCTTTCATTATATATTATATTTAAAAAAAATTTTGTTTTGTTATTTTTTACCTTAAAAACATAACTACACATCATTTTCATACAAAAAAAAGTGCGTATTAAATGAAAAGAAAAAAACTGCAAAGGGAAAAATGATATTGATTCCTACACACAAATATACTAAAAACATACAACAAAAGTTAAACTAAAAATTAAAAAAAAAAACATACACAATACATACATACATTGTTGAAGAAAAATATAAATTTTTTAGCCAAAACAAAACTCATATTGCCAGTTGTTGCTGTGCAGAGAGAAAAGTAGCGCTAGTCGCTTGTTATACTATACATACATACATACAACATATACAAAATTCAGCGTGTCAAAATTTCAATAAGGTTTTCAATACTAGCTGTTTAATTTTTAAGTTTTTAAAAAAAAAATTCAACTAAAAGCTCGCTCACAGGCTTATCGACCTTTTTAAAAATTAACTATCAATTGTGTGTGTGCAGTGTATTGATATTTGTATATGTATTAGCGTAATCTATGTATAATTTAGTTATATTTTCATCTGTATACATGAAAAATCTCAAATTTGTCTGCATACATATATACATACATTTGCAGTCAGTTACATACATATACATATACATAGACATATAAATTAGTTTGTAAACACTTCGCTGTGCGTACATACATATAGATTTGCATATTTGTAACACAAAATTGTAGGCGCGTTCAAATCAAATAATACAAACACATACTCGTACATACATTCATTATGAATGGCAGGAAAAAGTATATTAAAGAAAAAAAAATTTGAAACTAAAAAATTCATTCACAACATTTATTAGCATCAAATTAAAAAAAAAATGAACGAAGAAATGCAAATTGTCATATACGAATTCTATATACATACATACTATTTAAAAATAAAGTCAAACTTATAAAAAATCGTAAAAAAGAAGAGATCGGTTTTTATTTATTAAATTTAGAATTGTATTTTTAATAAAAAAAATAGTTTGAGTTTGAGGTTAGATTTTAAATATTATATATAAAAAAAAATATAAAGAAAAATTAGATGCTTAGACTTAATAAAATTCTTTTCAGTCTCTAATTTTGTAATGTGCTGTCGTCGAGGTCATTTATTGATAGATTGTGCTACAGTCTGGAGTTGATAGAGCTTAAGCCTAGCAGTAGTAGTTGTTGAGAGAATGCTTAAAAAGCCACGAAGGTGCGTGCTTAAAGCCAGAGAGTCATTAGTTCACCCCTTGGCCAAAACAACAACGACAATGAGCACGCCTTTTAACCGAAAATATCAAAAGCGTCCGCCAAGTGCGTGAACCGCTTGCAGCGCAAGCTTTCAAGCACCAAAGCGACTTTTGATTTCAACAGCCAAAAGGTTCAGGTAGTAATCAGGTAGTCTGAAGCCCTCAAATTCATCAGCCACGACGTGAAAAACATGCTGATGCTAAAAAAACTACGATCAGGCGGAACAGACACACCAAAGACCTCAATCCGTCTCTAATCACTCTAACCATATCCGACTTTTGAAAATAGGGTAAATCTGGAAACCCGATCGAGATAATTAGATGCAAGGTTCAGCAAAAGGTCGCCAAGTAATGCTGTTTATCAAATCAACGCTAGCAATAGTGATTGCTGACCAGCTACGATCGCTCAAAATCAATCGGGTTTCACCTCTGAGTAGACCGCCTATATGACGACGATATCCTACCGGTCAACAAATAACCGGAGGAATGTATATATTAAATATTTCTAGCTGGACACCGCCTGATCGCGTAGCTATGCGCTGATATTCTATGGTTTTTATACTCTGGTCGCTGTCGCCGTCGATAAGACGATATTGCACGTTGCTGTTATTGTTGTTGTTGTTGTAGCGGCTAGCCGACCCCACCTAGGGTCAGGTAGGTTCAGTCTTAGTCATCGAGGTCATCTAACGGGAGGCCCAGGAAAGGTGCTGTTACGACGGGTTCGGATCAGAGGGAGAGGGGTATTAGATGAGTCGGCTTGAGATGACCAACACCGTTTAGGTCATCGATAAGATTCTGCACGTTGCGGATGAACGCTAAACCATCACCATGACCTCGCTGCCGATCCGAAACCGTCACAGCTGAGAAAAACTGATCTTGGTTTCTTGGACTGCAGCTATCGTTGGGTGTGCCCGGCTCATAAAGTGGAATATTTCGTCGAAATGCTCTTGAATGGCGTTGCTGTTAAATTGGATGAGTCTAGTCTGTCTCAGAAAAACGTTCGTGATGCGGGGGGCGAGTGAGTGCTACATGGGTCTTGGGTATTGCTGATGGAATAATCGATGTGAAGATTGCCGCACTTCGGTAGTTGTTTTTGTTGTTGTAACCGCAGAAAAATTCCACAAATTGGGCTTCGGGGAATATTGTGGGAGTGACAGTCCTTGGCCGGATAAAAATCCGGGTCGTTGCGGTATAAAGACTCGACCGTCACGGAAACTATTGGATTTTAGTCGCCTCTTACGACAGGCATGCCCTACCGAAGGTAAATTCTTTTACCTCTAACCCGAAGTTGGCGGCGACGTAGTATTTGCAGGTGGATGCAGACTACCAGACCAACATATGCATCACTTTCCGCACGAATGAGGCGCAGGTTAGGTCAGATCCGAAAGAACTATCAGCCCGAGCAAGAATTACATCTGACGCCAGTCTCATGAGATTGGAAGTCATGTTGCGGAGAGCTCTTTTGGACCGTGGAGGCTTATGGGTGGTTGCACAAAGTCGGTAATGGTGTCCGTAGAGGCTTGAGCGCTGGCCGCATGGTGTCACGTAAGAGATAGTCCACGCTATGTAGTTCTTAAGGTGACTCCAGCTATTGCGTCGAAAAGGAAGAATGCTGGAAGCAAGATATTGCCCCATTGATGTACTTAGACCAAACTTACCATTACTGAGAGGGCCTTGAAAGCCTAAAGACCTCCGATTGGAAAAATTTAGTTACTCTCTGCACTACATGGACTTAAATCTGTAAGAATTTGTTGAATTTTTTGAATTTCTTCAGTATAAGCAAAATCTTTGCGTAATTATATGTATTGAAATTTCAATATTTTTCATTATTCCAGTAGCTCTGTGAAACAAAGCCACGAAATGAGCTTATCAGCATTCATTTTGAACTCGAGGGTCAATCTCATAGGCATGCGTTGGTGCCTACAATCCACTTTGGGCCAGTCGTGGCTTTACGCAATCATTTCACTTTTGGAAAGAGAATCGCCGCCAACAGTCCACTCCGCTCAATGCATTCCTCACCTATGTGACACTGCCTTGGTGGAGTATTGCTAAAGGTATGTTGTGGTCATATAATTTACTCAATGTGCTTTGGAGTGTAATGTGTGTATTTTTTTTTTTACTTTACAGATCTATTGGATCACCGTGAAACGCCCATTTTAACCTTTTAGTATTAAATTTTTATTTTTATTTTAACATTTTTATCAATTGCATAACTATTTATTATTTCATTCGTTGAAATAGTTATATTTTTTACGACATAAGTACACAAATAATTTAATATGTACATACCTATATTAGTGTTTATTAATTATGTACAATATTTACTTTTTAATTATTATTTTTTAATTTTAAAATATTTTTTTTTTGTAATTTACTCATTTAAATTTATTTTAAATTATTGTATTTTTCCATATTCTTTATTTTAAGTCGTTTAATTTCTTTTTTAATTTATGTCAATTAATTTTGTTTAATTTTTTTTATTAAATTTATTTTTCTTATTTGTTTTCAATTTATATATTTTATTTATCTCTTTTTTATTTAATTTTTGTATTTTATACTAATTTAATTTAAATTATTAATTCTATTTTTTTTTATTTCATTTAATTTTTTGTTGGATTTCCCTAATTTATATTATTTTCTTTTATGCTATTCTGTTTTATCTCTTTTTATTTTTATTTCTTTTTTTCAATTTAATTTATTTTATGTATTTCATTTTAATTTAATTTTACCTTCTCTTCGTCTGTCCGTCCGTCTGTCTATTTCAACGCAAACTACTCTCTCAGTTTTTGAGATATTCCAACCAAACTTGGTAGGCAGTTGCATCTATACGTTTAAACGATATTTTGTTGGAACCGCACAGATCGGACCATTATAGCATATATACGACCGATTTTTCAGATTTTTGATTCACAAAATTTGGTATACTACGCATACATAATGAACTGCATATTAGTTCTGAGAATCATTGAAATCGGACGAATATAATATATACAAGTGGCTTCTATACACCGATTTCTTCAGATATGAGGTTTTGGGTCAGAAAAAGGCCGCTAAAAAGACATCTAGGAGTTTGAAATTCGGTATTATCCACACATATTGTGGACTGCATATTGTGATTAGTGATACAGTGAAAATCATCAAAATCGGAATACTATATAATGATTTAAGATAGAGGAGTTGGGTCAAAAACCCTCACAAAGTGACCAGAAGCATGAATTTTGGTATACTGCAGACGTACGAGGTATGCTCAAAGGAAAAGGTGAAGGTTTTGCTCACTATTTTTTTTGATTACAATGGGGTGTGGTGGAGCATCATGAGTTCTTCCTACCAAAAGGTCGTACAGTTAATAAGAAATACTACAAGGAAGTTGTGCAACTTTGCGTGAAGCAAAACGTGAAGTTCAAACGATCGGAGAATTGTGGAAAAATAAATCGCGGATTCTACAACACGATAATGCACCAGCTCTCACATCAATGGTTATTCGTGATTTTTTTTTGCCAAAAACAAAACTGTAATCAAGCCTCAACCAACCTATTTGCGACGCCCTGCGACTTTTTCCTATCCACAAAACTAAGGAAATCAATGAAAAGGAAAGCATTTTGTCACCACAATCAATCACAGATCAAGTCCGGATCGAAGAAAGAGCTGATGGCCATACCGAAAAACGAATTTTAAATGTGTTTCGCGAATTGGAAAAAAGCGTTGGCACAAATGAGGGGGATTACTTTGAAGGGGACAAAATAGATATTGATGAATAAATAAGTACTTTTAAAAAAAAAAATAAAAAAATAAAAATATTAATTATATATATTTTCTAATTAATTTTATTTTATTTTCTTCTTTTTTTTCTTCTTTTGCTTTATTTATGTTATTTTATTTTATGCTATTTTATCTTATTCCATTTTATTTTATGTATTTTATATATATGTTTTTTTTTTTCAATTTAATATATTCTATTTTTAACTTGTTTTGTTTTATATTATTTTATATTATTTATTTATTTTATATATATATATATATTTATTATTTTTTTTTTTATTTTAGTTCACACTAAATTAATTTTAAAATTTTTTTATTTTATTTCTTTTTTTCATTTAATTCAATAATTTTTTGCAAAATAATGTAATTTTTTCAATTTTCTTTTTAATCTAATTTTTTTTTTGTTGATATTCAATCAATTTTAATTTTTGTTTTTGTTTTTTTACTATATATTTTTTAATTTGATTTATTTGATTTGATTTTATTATAATTTAAGTTAGTTCACAATTTATTTTTTTTAAATTTATTTTTTTTTATTTTTTTATTATTTTATTTTTTTATTTATTTTTTTATATTTTTTTTCATTTCATTTAAATAATGTTATTTTATTTTAATTTTTTATAAAATAATGAAATTTTAAATTTTATTTTTAATTTATTTTTTATTTTTTTGATTTTCAAGTAATTTTTATTTTAATTTTTATTTATTACTGTATGATTTTTTTAAATTTGATTTATTTCATTTGATTTTATTATAATTTATGTAAATTAATTTTATTTTATTTAGTTCACATTTTTTTATTTATTTAAATTTATTTATTTTTATTTTTATTCTTTTTATTTTATTTATTTTTTCATTTCATTTAACTAATTGTTTTATTTTTAATTTTAGCAAAAAATGTAATTTTATTAATTTTCTTTTTAATTTTATTTATTTTTGATTTTGAAGTAATTTTTATTTTTATTTTTTGTTGTTATTTTTTTACTATTTGTTTTAATTTAATTTATTTTATTTTATGTTTTTAATTTATGTAAATTTTTTTTATTTTAGTTCTTATTTTCAATTAATTTAAATTATTTTTTCTATTTTTTCTATTATTTTATTTTGTAATATGTAATAATTTTATTTCTATAACATGGCGCTAAATTTTGTGAAAAAAATAATTATAATATTTCTAATGTGATTTATTACTTTAATTTATATAAAATTCCATCAGTAGTTGTACATACATATATGTGATTACTTTTTAGTATTTTTTATGTATTAATTCCACAAAGTTTGACATCAAAACTAATAGTTTATACATACATACATACATATTTACTACTTATAATTGTAATGTACATACACTATACGTACATAATTTTTAGAGCTTTCATTATATATTATATTTAAAAAAAAATTTGTTTTGTTATTTTTTACCTTAAAAACATAACTACACATCATTTTCATACAAAAAAAAGTGCGTATTAAATGAAAAGAAAAAAACTGCAAAGGGAAAAACTGATATTGATTCCTACACACAAATATACTAAAACATACAACAAATGTTAAACTAAAAATTAAAAAAAAAACACACACAATAAATACATTGTTGAAGAAAAATATAAATTTTGTAGCCAAAACAAAACTCATATTGCCAGTTGTTGCTGTGCAGAGAGAAAAGTAGCGCTAGTCGCTTGTTATACTATACATACATACATACAACATATACAAAATTCAGCGTGTCAAAATTTCAATAAGGTTTTCAATACTAGCTGTTTAATTTTTAAGTTTTTAAAAAAAAATTTCAACTGAAAGCTCGCTCACAGGCTTATCGACCTTTTTAAAAATTAACTATCAATTGTGTGTGTGCAGTGCATTGATATTTGTATATGTATTAGCGTAATCTATGTATAATTTAGTTATATTTTCATCTGTATACATGAAAAATCTCAAATTTGTCTGCATACATATATACATACATTTGCAGTCAGTTACATACATATACATATACATAGACATATAAATTAGTTTGTAAACACTTCGCTGTGCGTACATACATATAGATTTGCATATTTGTAACACAAAATTGTAGGCGCGTTCAAATCAAATAATACAAACACATACTCGTACATACATTCATTATGAATGGCAGGAAAAAGTTTATTAAAGAAAAAAAATTTGAAACTAAAAAATTCATTCACAACATTTATTAGCATCAAATTAAAAAAAAAATGAACGAAGAAATGCAAATTGTCATATACGAATTCTATATACATACATACTATTTAAAAAATAAAGTCAAACTTATAAAAAATCGTAAAAAAGAAGAGATCGGTTTTTATTTATTAAATTTAGAATTGTATTTTTAATAAAAAAAATAGTTTGAGTTTGAGGTTAGATTTTAAATATTATATATAAAAAAAAATATAAAGAAAAATTAGATGCTTAGACTTAATAAAATTCTTTTCAGTCTCTAATTTTGTAATGTGCTGTCGTCGAGGTCATTTATTGATAGATTGTGCTACAGTCTGGAGTTGATAGAGCTTAAGCCTAGCAGTAGTAGTTGTTGAGAGAATGCTTAAAAAGCCACGAAGGTGCGTGCTTAAAGCCAGAGAGTCATTAGTTCACCCCTTGGCCAAAACAACAACGACAATGAGCACGCCTTTTAACCGAAAATATCAAAAGCGTCCGCCAAGTGCGTGAACCGCTTGCAGCGCAAGCTTTCAAGCACCAAAGCGACTTTTGATTTCAACAGCCAAAAGGTTCAGGTAGTAATCAGGTAGTCTGAAGCCCTCAAATTCATCAGCCACGACGTGAAAAACATGCTGATGCTAAAAAAAAAAAACTACGATCAGGCGGAACAGACACACCAAAGACCTCAATCCGTCTCTAATCACTCTAACCATATCCGACTTTTGAAAATAGGGTAAATCTGGAAACCCGATCGAGATAATTAGATGCAAGGTTCAGCAAAAGGTCGCCAAGTAATGCTGTTTATCAAATCAACGCTAGCAATAGTGATTGCTGACCAGCTACGATCGCTCAAAATCAATCGGGTTTCACCTCTGAGTAGACCGCCTATATGACGACGATATCCTACCGGTCAACAAATAACCGGAGGAATGTATATATTAAATATTTCTAGCTGGACACCGCCTGATCGCGTAGCTATGCGCTGATATTCTATGGTTTTTATACTCTGGTCGCTGTCGCCGTCGATAAGACGATATTGCACGTTGCTGTTATTGTTGTTGTTGTTGTAGCGGCTAGCCGACCCCACCTAGGGTCAGGTAGGTTCAGTCTTAGTCATCGAGGTCATCTAACGGGAGGCCCAGGAAAGGTGCTGTTACGACGGGTTCGGATCAAAGGGAGAGAGGTATTAGATGAGTCAGCTTGAGATGACCAACACCGTTTAGGTCATCGATAAGATGCTGCACGTTGCGGATGAACGCTAAACCATCACCATGACCTCGCTGCCGATCCTTACGTATGACTTTGAAACCGTCACAGCTGAGAAAAACTGATCTTGGTTTCTTGGACTGCAGCTATCGTTGGGTGTGCCCGGCTCATAAAGTGGACTATTTCGTCGAAATGCTCTTGAATGCCGTTGCTGTTAAATTGGATGAGTCTAGTCTGTCTCAGGAAAACGTTCGTGATGCGGGGGGCGAGTGTGTGCTACATGGGTCTTGGGTATTGCTGATGGAATAACCGATGTGGAGATTGCCACACTTTGGTAGTTGTTGCTTTTGTTTTTGTAACCGCAGAAAAATTCCACAAACTGGGCTTCGGGGAATATTGCGGGAGTGGCAATCCTTGGCCGGATAAAAATCTGGGTCGTTGCGGTATAAAGACCCGACTGTCACGGAAACTATTGGATTTTAGTCAACTCTTACGACAGGCATGCCCCACCGAGGGTAAATTCTTGAACCTCTAAACCGGAGGGGGGGCTTTTTGGTGTCAGTTGGCGGCGATGTAGTATTTGCAGGCGGATGCAGACTACCAGGCCAACATATACATCACTTCCCTAACGAATTGGTGCGCAGGTTAGGTCAGATCCGATAGTGCTATAAGCCAGGGTAAGAATTACATCTGACGCCAGTCTCATGAGATTGGAAGTCATGTTGCGGAGAGCTCTTTTGAAACGTGGAGGCTTATGGGTGGTTACACAAAGTCGGTAATGGTGTCCACAGAGGCTTGATCGTTCGCAGCATGGTGGCACGTAAGAGGTAGTCCACGCTATGTGGTTCTTAAGGTGGCACTCCAGCCATTGCACTAGTTGCATCTAGCCGAAATGGAATAATGCAGGAAGCAAGATGTTGCTCCGTTAACGTTCTTAGACCAAACTTACCATTACTGAGGAGCCTTTGAAAGTATAATGAACTCCGACTGGAAAAATTTAGCTACTCTCTGCACTACATGGACTTAAATCTGTAAGAATTTGTTGAATTTTTTTAATTTATTCAGTATAAGCAAAATCTTTGCGTAATTATATGTATTGAAATTTCAATATTTTTCATTATTCCAGTAGCTCTGTGAAACAAAGCCACGAGATGAGCTTATCAGCATTCATTTTGAACTCGAGGGTCAATCTCATAGGCATGCGTTAGTGAACGAAAGCTTACAAAGTGTTATTTTGTTCAAACAAAAACAACAAGAATGCGCCATTGAAGGTTTAATTTCTATTTAAAGATTTCGAGAAAAAAACTGTAATTTTTATTTCTTAACTGGAAAATTAGCATATTTTTAAGAAATACTGTTATCCGGATCCATAGGATCAACGCTTATCAGTTTCCAGTAGCATCTTCATATGTATATGGGTATGTATATACATAGAAGATACATAAATGCTCCAATAAATTATGTTATCAGCATTTGCCATGCATACATATGGAAATATCACATTCATACACATTTGTATATACATATGAATTAATGTATAATTCCATACTCGCTCGCTCTGTCATATCTGCCTTTTGCGTATTCTCTCCAATCATCATCACCAGCTCAGCAGCTAGCTTCCAGTGCCACTTTGTACCCCAGCATCTTTAAATTACACGCTCATCTTTCATGGTGTATTCAGTCGGAGCGCGTATGTCGTCTAGAATAGAAGCATTTAATAAGCTATTTGAAAAGCTACATACATACATACATACCTACCTGTATAGTTGTCGCGTTGTGCGTTAGCGAATAAACAGTTTTTTTTAAGCTAGAAAATTTTATTTTTTCTAATTTGTGCAGTGAAATTTTTTGATTGTGCAAATGTGAAACACAACAACAATTTATAACAAAAAAAAAAAAAAAAGCAACAATTATTTTTGTTATAAAACTTTAATGTAGCGAAGTGTACATATACATATACATATACGTATATATGTATATGCATAATTGTGCATTTATTTTCTAAAGCAT
Organism: Neoceratitis asiatica; assembly: GCA_030068015.2. Taxonomy (NCBI): domain Eukaryota; kingdom Metazoa; phylum Arthropoda; class Insecta; order Diptera; family Tephritidae; genus Neoceratitis; species Neoceratitis asiatica. The sequence continues at coordinate 69,707,291 of CM061527.1, read as the reverse complement.
TGAAAAGAATAAAAAACAAAAACAAGCAGAAAAACAAAAACAAATTAAAATGCAGTGTCAATTACTCAGCAAGTGTAACTTGACATTTTTACTGTTATGTTTAGTGGCGTTTCAATTGGCGGCATGTTGTACGCGTGCACCAACACATCTACCGCACGGCAGACGTTCACGCGGCGACAATGGCTATAGATTAATCGTGGCTGATGGTGATATTGGCTATGTGGCGGGTGAAACTTATAACGGTAAATATGTAAAAAATAAAAGAAAAGAAAAATAATTATAACTTTTTAATATATAAAAAAATTTTAATATAAAAAATGGTGAAAATGTATGAAAAATATTTCAAAAGAAAAATAGTTAAAAAATTTAAAATTAAAAAAAAAAATTAATAAGAGTTTAAATTACACAATTTTTTAGAATAGTTGCAAAATAAGAATAAAAGTATAAAAATTTAAAAAATTAAAAAATTATAAAAAAAAATTTTAAAATACGAAAAAAGTTTGAAAATATATACATAAAAAAATTATTTTTTATTATAAAAAATTATTTGAAATATTAAATAATAGTTTAAAAATATTAAATAAATAGTTTATACTAAAAAATAATTGTTTAGATATAAAAAATAGTTTAAAAATTAAATAAAACAGATTTTAATATAAAAATAATTGAAAAAATGAGTAATTGGTTAACAGTATAAAAAAAATTTAACATAAAAAATTATTTCAAATATAAGATAATAAATAGTTTGAAAGTATAAAAAATTAGTTTGAAAAAAAGGGGTTAGGCGGATTTCAGTGGTTTAAAAAAAAAGAAGAAATTTTCACTATTTTTTTATCATTTAATCATATATTTTCTTCAAACAATTTACCATATCAAAGATACATTTTTAAACAGTATTTTGTGAAATTTTTATTCAAAGATTCCGAAAACACAGCCATTGGCACCTCATCTCCCATGACGTCTTAAAAAAAATGCTATGGCCGTGGATAGCATAACTCATTATTGGTTCATCTCAAAATCAAAAAACCAAAAATGCTTCGTTAGTACATGGATAAATCTCGTTATTGAACGAAGGAAAAAACAAAAAATTTAAATTAGAATTTTTGACTAAAAAAAAAAAAAAACTTTGATCGAATTTTTATATTTGTCTTGCAGTGGCTCGAAAAAATTAGTTGTATAAAAAATCCTTCGTTCAATGACTAGATAATTTTATTCAAAGATGTGTGCCAAATTGGAACTAAATCGCTTTTTAACTTTTCGAGAAATCGTGTCCGCTAACTTAAAAAATAGAGTTTTGAGATAAACGCGTTTAAAGTTTCAAATTGACACACACATGGCCTGACGGGCGAAACTTCCAAAGGGTCCATCTCTTAAAACTTTACTCCGATCGATTTGAAATTTTAAGAGAATACTTTAAACATATTGTACAATTTAATAAGACAAAAATATCGATTTTTTTTTTTAATTTTCAAACCCACCTAACCCCTTAATTATAGTTTAAAATATAACATAATAAATTAAATAAAACAAAAAAAAATAGTTTAAAAACATAAAAAAAGAAGATTTTAATATAAAAATAATTAAAATTAAAACTATAAAAAAATATCAAAATGGTTCAAAATATAAATTTATAATTTAAAAATATAAAAAAATAGATTAAAAAAATAAATTTAATAAATAGTTTAAAATATAAAATATTTGTTGAAAATATAAAAAATTGTTTAATAATATTCAAAAAAATTAAATATAAAAAAATTTAAAATATAAATAATTTAAGATATAAAATAATAATTTAAAAATATAAACAAATAATTTAAAAATAAATATATTTACTAAATAAATATAAAAAATTGTTGAAAAATATTAAATAATTGTCAACAATAATTAAAGAAGTTAAAAAAAAAAATGTTTAAAATTAAAATTTTTAAAATGAGTTTAAAAATATAGCAAAAAAGTAAAAAAAAAAAATTAAAATTTTTGAAAATTTAAAAGTTGTTTAGTAATGTAAATAATGAGCTTAAAAGCATAACAAATAAGTATAAAAAATTAAAAATATATTTAAAATTCTAGTTTAAAAAAAAAATTTAAAATATATTTCTTAAAAATAGATAAAAAATGTTTTATAGAGCAATAAAGCCATATTCTGATTTTTTAAATTTTGCACTTCGCAACAAATTTAAAAAAAAAATTGTTTGAAAAATAATACAATTTAAAACCATTTTCTCGTTGGTTTTTTAAGTTTTGCACTTCATTACACATTTGTTTTATTTTGATTAAAAGTATAAACATTGTAAAATATTATTTAAAAAAATAATTTAATTCACTTTTACTACTTAAACCTACAAAAAAAAGGAAGAAAAAATACTGTGAATTCAAAAAAAAAAAAAAAAATTTGATTTAAAAAGTAATATACACATAAATATGTGTAAAATTTATATAAAAAATATATATATGTATATATTTGTATAAATTAAATAGGGCATGCATTTGTATTGCCATTGCACAGCTTGAGATGCTGTTTCATTAACGTTGCCGTCGGCAGAAACACCTCACATGTCCGGCATGTATAATCCCAGTGAAATGAGTCTTGTCGATGTTTCTGCAATTTCAGCGCCGTATCAAAGAAACGATTACATAAGCCACAAATTATCGGATATTCATGTTCATGCCAATCTAAATCCGCTGCTGTTGCGCACAATTTGCCACATTTTTCACATTGAAACATATGATTGTTGCGCAAATGATACTCCAAATCGGCAGCATTTTCAAATTCACAACCACATTCAATGCATATAAATGTGACACAGTGTTTTGCATGCATTTGTAGCTCACTACGGCTAGCGCATTTAGTTTGACAGGTGGCGCATATTGACGATACGTCAACATGTCCCTGACGGTGAGCCGAGTATTTCTGCTGCGTTAGGAAATAACGTGGACAATCTTCACAGTAGAAAATGCGACGTGCTGTTTTCGGTAGATAAGCAAAAGTTTGCAGATAATAAAGTACTGGCGTTGAGGCACGCTTCTTCTCAATAAACCATCTATGATAGATTTGCATGTACCAGAGTGAGATTAGATTTACAATACGTTTAGTTTGTGCGATTGTCAGCTCAAATTTATAATGCTCATTTAGACGTTGCATTAGATTATTGAAGTCTAATTCCAATTGCTCATAGCTTTTGACGCCTCTACCAAATTTCCAAAGGTACTTGAATTTATAGTGAATTTTCGCAAACGTATTGGCCTTTGCACGCATCTCCTCCACTTTTTCCAAACACAAATCATCTTCAACATTCGGATCTAAAATGATTTGTAGCTACAAGTAGTAAAGAAAAAAAAATATAATTACTAATATTTAATGATATTTTTGTTAATTGTTCAAAAACAAATAGTAATTATTAATTAAAAAAAAATTTATTTAATAAAAATTCTTTTCAAAAAAAAAAAAAAAAAAAAAGGAACAAAAAGCTTACTTACCCCAATAGAACGTAGTAATTTATAGTTTTCCCAATCTTCATCAGACTGCAGACGGAAAAGAAAAATGGAATTTAATCCCAAAACAACATATTGAAATACATATATTACTTACAGCAGTCGAAAGCATGCTTTCATCATTTGTACTATTGTGACAGTCACTCGTAAATGAAGCCGTGAGATTAACACTATTTTGCTGTAAAACAATTGAGATATTAATACAAATTAAAAATTAAAATTAAAAAAAAAAAAAAAATTCTTGCTTTTTTTTTTAACTATAATTACCATTGTTGAATGAAATAATTGTTTTTCATCGACCATCGCTTCCAATTTCAATTGATTGAGCGTATCTTCTGGTGTATAGTCAATTTCATTGAGAAATGCCATCGGTTGCTGTTCGCTAGTACTATCGGCTGCGACATGAGCGCCACAAGTTGATTCTGCGACTGTAGGCTTCTTAATCTTTACATACTGTAATGAAAGAATAAATATTTATATAAAATGATTCACTTTTTATTTCAACACCTTAGAGTTTATGCCACCTACCGGTATTAAGTCCTCTATAATACTTCCGGACGTACGCTCATCCGCATTGTTCTCCACTACCCCTACTACTTCGGCATGTGTCAGTTCCGAATTGTCACATCCTTCTGTAATTGGTTTGTCTTCACGACTATCAATTGTATTAGCATTGCTGTTATGTAAATTTAATGGTTGGGGTGTGGTGCTTTCGCTTGGTAATAAAATATCAACACTTAATATTTCGATACCCGGTTTCTGTGTTGTTTTTGTTTCAGTTGAATTTTCAATGCAATTCGCCTTTTGCTTTTTGCATTTTTTCAATTTTGTTTCCTTCATAAGATTTTGTTGCGATACACGTTTTATGGTTTTCATTTGCAGAGCAGTTTTTTGTTTTGGTGTTGATTGTGCCATACAACCGTTAGTAGTTTTTAAACTATTTGCATTATTTTTAAAAAATTCGGAGAATGATGGCAACTGATTTTCGCCGATACTTTCAGAGTTTTGTAATTGTTTAGATTCGAGAAACATGGTTGGCTTAATGCTTACATTCGTTTGTTGGTCTAATAACTTATCAAATTCTTTTACAATCATCTCAGTGGTAGTTTGTGCATGCAGTGCATTAGTTGAAAGTAATTCTGAAATTTCCTCAAATTGCATATCAGTTAATTCGGTGGATTTATTAAAGCTGAGATCAAGTGGTTTTTCATTATTATCTATTGTTGGTGCGATGCATTTTCGTTCTGCCTCCAAAGATTTTTCATATAAAATGCCGTTTTCATTAATTTCATTGTAAATTATATATTCTCTTTGGAAATCACTAAAGTTATATTGTATCGACTCTTCATTTTTCATTTTTTCGATAGTATATACTTTTCCTTCCGTCTCTAGTTCTGTACTAGAGCACTTGTTACTCTTTAAGTTATCACAAACGGTTACATTCTCCTTAGCAATCTCAGGTTGTAATATTAAATCATCATTGACAGTTAACAAAGAATTTGTATCCTTTTCGTCTGTAATAACTGTATTTGCGCTATCTTTTTCATTACCAATTTCAATACATTTGTTGATTAAGCGTGCGGATTCTATTAATTGCTCATTTTTATCATCAGTACGGGGAATTATTACAATGTTACTCGAAGCTTCCACAGTGGTTGTAGCAGCCTCCGCAGATTGTGTGTGTGGAGCTACTTCCAGAATACTCCCCAATTTGCCAGTACTTTGAACAGTATCTAGCTGTTGTTGAATTTCTTTGTTGGTTTTGACATGTTGATCATTCACGTCTGTTTTGTTTTCTTTGGCTTTTAATATACTTTCTTTAGGATTCGTATCAATGTTGTCAAAAAGGAACTTGTTTGTCTTCAAATATTTTTTCAATGGTATTTTATTTTTAATTTTTGCACTGCTCCTATTTTGAATATTTAATTTTCTTTTAGAATTCGTATCTTTCATCTTAACTTCACTTTTAGTTGTTTCTTTGGTATACACTTTGGATTGGTTGAGGTTTTTTATACAACCCGTGAATTTATCATCTGCAATGGTTTGAGATCTTTCTTTTTTTGTTGCTTCCAAATTAATTCCAGATTCATCTTTACGTCCATTGGTTTCTTTTTGAGGAATTGTTTTGATATCTAAGGTTTCAGCTTTATTCAATATTTCACTTCCACATTTGTGAGCCTCCTTTGCAGTGGTGTGCTTGCTTACGTTTTCCCCTTGGGAATAGCGGTTGGTTTGTCTATTTGTACTTTCAAAGCCAGAGTCATTTTCAGAACATTCAGCCTCATAATTACTGGAACAATCATTCGAAGCAATACTTTTTAGCAGTTCTTGGATCTCTTTTTCTAATTCTTCATCACTGCCTAATCCTGTGTCATTCTCCTCCTCCTCCTCCTCCTCCTCCTCCATTGTTGTTGCAGTAGCAGCATCCTCATCCGTCGTTGATGTGCCTTCACTTGATTCATTGTTTGTACTTCCATCTGTAGCATTCAGCAATTCCTCTACTGTAAAGGAGTTTAGATTATCTGCTCGCTGCAAAGGTTTACTCTTCAATTTATCCTCTGCTAGATGTTTCCAACGCAAATGTTGGGCAAAAATAGCAATTTGGAAAAAAGTTTCGTTGCAATGGATGCAGCTAAAAGCAAAAACATTTTCTTCATGACACAATTTTATTTCTCCACATTTCTTCCAATCAGATTCACTGAACTGGCCCAGTTCTTTTTGAGCACCACCAATTTGCTCCATGAGTGTTTCTCTTCAAAAAAAAAAAATATTTTTTGTTATTAAAAAGAGTTGTTCCAATTAGTTTCTGAAAACAATAATAAAAAATAAAACGGGACGCCAATCAAAGTAACGGCACTTTTAAATGGCAATGGTGGCGCGTTAGCTTCGAACAGCTGTTTGCACAAAAATAGTGATGGAAAATGTTTAAGAAAAATTATATATTTTTGTAAATTTTTGTAATTTTTACTTTGATAAATTGATTATTTGAATATTTTTTACATTTTGTAATTGCAAATATACAGAGTTAAAATGAACATGGAAAACAAATTGCGGAGCAGGAGAACGCCTTCTGCAAAACAAGCTACAAGTTGATGTGAGCAAAGACCGTATATAGTATTTTCATATTCATATACGTTCTTTGTTCATATACGTTCTTTGCTTTCGCATTCGCACAAAGACCGTATGAGTCTTGTCGCTTCATATTCATATACGTTTTTTGAATCTACTTAGCAAATTCTGTTTTTTCATTTCTCTACACTGGCACATGCTTTCTTAACAAAACAGTGGCGGCTCAAATAAAAAATCGGTAAAATATAGTATGGACTTGAATTAAGGTTGTTCAGAATGTTAATAGCAGTAAAATTAAACCACTACTTAAACATTGGAAGTTGTATTCAGTTAATTATGCCACTGCTGATATAGTCCCCCAATTAGGGACACAAAATCTAATTTGATTTCTATATTTAAAGACCATACCAGTCTCCCGTTCTGTTCGTGAAGAAGTTTTTAAATCAGTCAAATATATTTATGCAATATTTTCCTTTTAGTTCTGCTTATCGGTGCGCGAACCCATGAAAAGGTACAACATTTCACTCATTTCACAATCACTGCGGAGGCCCACATACCCGGTCGCCGTGCGCAGCCTGCAAGTCCGCAGCGAGTTGGACGATTTGTACTCTTCAGTGATGCATTGACGAAATTCAGTGACCGTTGCGTCAACACCGTGCAGGAAGCAGAGGATTTACCTAAAACGGAAATACAAGTTATGTGGACAGCACCAGCGGCAGGCTCGGGTTGTGTTTCCATATCAGCTATGGTCTATGAAGGTCCACGTGCATGGTACTCCGACGATGGACAGTTAACAAAGGTCGTGTGTGAGCGAAAAACCAATGTGCATACAGTGAAGAAGGAATGCTGCGCTTGTGATGAAGCTAAATATAGTGTAAGTGCATACATTTTTTAGGATATATACATATATCCATATGTGTTACAAGCTTTTCTTCTACTAAACACAGTTCGTTTTCGAGGGCATTTGGTCGAATGAAACACATCCGAAGGACTATCCTTTCGCTATATGGCTAACGCATTTCTCAGATGTGATTGGTGCTTCACACGAGGCGAACTTTTCATTCTGGGGTGAAAATCATATTGCCACAGACGGTTTCCGTTTCTTGGCAGAGTTTGGCTCGCCATCAGCTTTGGAAACTGAATTGCGCGCTAGAGGCCCACGTTTGAGAACGCTTATAAAAGCCGCTGGTCTATGGTATCCGAATGTGAATAGTAATACCTCTTCGAAATTCCGCGTCGATCGTACACATCCAAAAGTCTCATTGGTTTCCATGTTCGGTGAGTGTGAACTAAAGAGATGTTAATGGATGTACTTATAATTAATAATCTGTTACATATATGAAAATAGGTCCTTCCCCCGATTGGGTTGTTGGTATTAATGGCATAGATTTGTGTACTGAAGACTGTTCATGGAAGGAATCGTTAGACTTTGATCTCTATCCGTGGGATGCTGGCACTGATAGTGGCATTAGTTACATGGTAATATACATACATATGTACATATACACACATACACACTATGGGACTCACAACAACTCTCAATTATAGTCACCGAATGCCGAGACTCAGCCGCGAGAACGCATGTATCGCATTACCACTATGTATCCCGAGGACCCACGTTCGCCCTTCTATAATCCGAATAGCAGTGATATGACACCATTGGCCAAATTGTATATCAGACGTGAGAAGATAATCTCGAGAAGTTGTGATGACAACTTCTTGGAAGCTTTACAACTGGATGTCTCTGATGATGTTGAGGAACAGGATACTAGACGTATGCACAGAGATAAGTTTGCTATTAGTTTTTGAATAAAATTCCTCTTTTCGCAGCGGAATGCCGTTTAACGCCGTACAGCGAGTGGAGTCCTTGCTCCGTCACCTGCGGCAAGGGTATACGCAAACGCACGCGTGAATATGTCAACCCAGAAGCGGCCGCTTCAGCCGATTGTTCTCGCCAGACGGTGTCGAAAGAAATGTGCGCTGCTCCAGTAGCAGAATGCAAGTAAGTTCACTTCATTACTATCTCTTATCTCACTTTAACTAAAGAATCTCTTACCTGGGCAGCGAGCAACCACAAGACGATGATGATGAGGGTGAAAATTTGGCGCATGCCATCTCTTTGGTATCGGACGATGGCGAAGGTGCTGGTATTTGCAAAACCAACGCATGGAGTGCTTGGTCCGAGTGTTCGGCTAGTTGCGGTATTGGTATTACGATGCGCACACGTACATTTATCGACCATACTGGACGCAAACACTGTCCACATGTTACCACAGTTGAGAAACAGAAATGTATGCGCCCGGATTGTAAGTTCGAAGAAATCGAGCTGCCTGATCCAATGTGTCCGACAACACAATGGAGTGACTGGAGTCCGTGCACGGCTACTTGTGGACGTGGTGTTACTATACGCACACGACTTGTACTATTGGAAAATGGACCGGCGAAGGACAACTGTGCAAAACGTATGGAGTTGAATCAGCAAAAGGAATGCAATGTACCGCAAGATTGCACCATTAACATGGATATGGCCAAAGGTTGGTACAAATGGAAGGGAGATTGGAAAAAACTAATAACCTCCAAAATATGTGCGAAATTATTTCAGATATTTGTGTGCAGCCTTATGATAGCGGCCCGTGTCGTAGTTCTTACCAACGTTATGCCTACAATCACGAGAGTGGCCGCTGTGAGAGTTTCAACTATGGCGGTTGTCGCGGTAATCGTAATAACTTCCTTACCGAACGTGATTGTTTAAACGCCTGCAGCATGCTGCGTAAGTTGAGATTGTAAAAAATATATTTAAATATATAATCTTACCCAAACACTTAGAAACTGTTGAACCCGCTCACAATCGCCCTCCGGCTACCATTCGAGCTCAACCAAATTCACATCAGTCATCGGCCTATCAAACTGTGGATTGTGTTCTGTCTGAATGGTCCAATTGGTCTGAATGCAGTGTAAGTTGTGGTGCAGGCTATTCCAACCGTAGCAGGTATATAATTAAAGAGCCCAGAAATGGTGGTCAGCCATGTCCGAAACGTAGGGTGAAGGTACGACGGTGCCAAATGGCTGACTGTTGAGGAATTCGCAACGAAGGCGCACAGAGATGAATGATATTATAAGAATTTTCAGAAAATTGCTACTGTTAGGCAAAGAAAGTACATTTTTTGAGTGAAAAAAACTCAATACTTACATAATTGGGTAAGAAAAAAAAATTATACTAACTGCTCTTTAAATAAAATGAGATTATTTCGAAAAACTCTACCTCAGGATTTATTTAAAGACCGATTTGGGTGAAGCTTGTAAACGTTCAGGTTGGGGTCTCGGTGATAGATACTTGGCTTGAGTGAAGCTCTGTAAATACTCCAATGACTCCAAATCGTGAGCGTTCTCTGGGACCTTGTACAACGACTCTTCGAGAAAGTACACGATGGTGGTTGTAGAAGACTCTGAACATCTAGGGAATAAATGTGGGCCGCATTAGGTTATATGAAAGGAAAGATTTCCCCCGGAAGTACTAAAATATGACAACGTGGTTTATAGACGCTCCCCAATATACGCTCTTTGCTTCTCACATAAAGGTTGTCAACGTTAATTAAAAAAAAGAGCTGCTATAGGAATACTTGATTTTTCTTCGATGAGAAAAGTATACCCAATATAGGTCGCAAAACTTTTTTTTATTTGGTTACCACCCGGTAGGCAAGGAATCTTCATAGATACAAGTAGCCCGTACTATTCGCTTGTCCGATTTGCCTCCTGGCACCTACGGTCTAAACCCAACCTCCTTCGTAGGCTGGGCCTGTGAGAGCCCTGCGGGACTATCAATTCCGATATTACTTCGCGGAGCAGGTACTGGACGTTATTCTGTCCGTCACTCAACGTGCGATTTCACGTCGCGCTTTGCGCTCTTCTTGTCTGAGACGCTTCATTATTTCAGTAATGATATCTGCGCACTTTGTCCATGTATGTTTTTCGAACAGCATTGCTTTCAACAGATTTTCTGGCGTTTTCCATCTCATCATGGCAATGCAAACAGTATGCAAATATTCGCGGAAGCAGCGATGTGCGATGAGGAACTTTCACCAGTTGGTTTCATCATGCTGTCTCTCTACCCATTTGTGTATACTTCGGATCAATATCTTTGTCCATTTTCCTTTTGGAGACGAGTACCACCCCGTTGTTGCCATTCATTCATGTTCTGTTGCATAATTTCTTTGCGATTACTCGGATTTGCTATCTCTACTGGACATGTTCCAGCCAACAGATTTGCGACTTCGTCTGCTACTGTCCGGTACGCACAACAAACCCTTAGTGACGCTAATCTGTGTACCGAGGCTGGTGCTCTCGAGTACGCCGGTATCAATGTGACTTTAGCCCAGATTGGTGCCGCATACATCAAAATAGACGAACTGCAACTCGCAAGAAATATCCTTCTCTGCTGTCTTGTGCTACCCATATTTGGCATGAGCCTCGCGATAGCTGTACCGACTTTACTCGCTTTCTCGCTGGAGTATTTCAGAGATGTTCTTTGAAGTTCAGTCGGCGATCAAGAACAACTCCGAGATATTTAATGGTTGGACTGGAGTCTATCGTGCAGCCTCCTACACTCCGACTAGTCATTAGCAACGCCTCATTTTGTGGTCTGCTAACTCCAGACCTGCTGTTAAAAGCCATGTTTTCACGGACACTATAGTTTCATTGCATATACGTGATACGTCAGTCAAGATAGATACACACCATCCGGTTTCCTTATTTTAAAAATGCCATAGTACATTATGTTCCACAGGAGTGGACCCAGGACCGACCCCTGGTGGAACACCTGCTGTTATATTATACTTCATCGGGCCTTCGTTTGTATCATATAGCAGAACTCTTTCACTAAAATAACTCATAATTATGCGTATTAGATAGTTCGGAATATTCATGTTTTTTTGTTTCATTTTTTCACATCTAAAGGTCGATATGCAGCTCCTGCGAAAACCGAAAGCTCCATATATAAAAAGTGCAGAAAAATGATGTGCGAAAATTTTTTTTACGAAGCAGTACGCACCTCGAACGAAAAAAATCCATTTTCTACTACCTATTTCTAAAGTTCGTAAACAAATACGAAAGCACGACAACACAGGTTTCCGTGCGAAATATGTAAATAGTCTCACATATATTTCGCGAGAAACAAGAGGAAGACTAATTTTCAAACGAAACGTATTAATGCAAACTTATAAAGCAATTTATGTAATGTTTTTAGTTTTTTCATCAATTTCTACACCTTTTATTTATTTTTAGCCATGAAAAATGTTATTTTACATAATCAGCGAGAAATATTCACTGCGCTCTGCTCAAGTTTTTCCTTTTGTTTATTTACGTTTGCATATCTTCTTCCTATGTAGAGAGCTGTTCACAATAGAAAATCATCTGTCAAAATTCCATGTCTACTACCTTTTTCCATCCACCAAATATATGAGTTTTTTTTCGCAAGAGGTGCATACCGACCTTAACGTAACTATGGCGCCGCAGTACTGCTGGCAGCCTTCAAACCAAAACGCAAATGCAGTCAACTGACAATATTTGTCATATCAACTCAAACAGCAAATTTTTCATATATGGCAACACTTTTATATACAAAAGACGCGACTGTGGTATTATGCTTGCACCATTATGCTGCTATTACAAATGGAAATGTTGCCATATCGGCGATATGGCTACTTCCTCTGCGCTGATAGTTTTCTTTATTTCCCTCCGTTAATGTATTTGCTAACAAACAAATTTTAAAAATAAAAAGTGAATACAAGGAGCATAAGTGAATAAAATTAATCGTTTTTGACTACTGCCTGCAATGAATTTTCCCCCGTGGATACCAATGAATTAATACTTGAGTATTTATAGAAATAATATTATGGTCCAAACTACTTTTGTGTATTCTACGAAACTCTAGGTGCTTGCGTTGGAACATTCAAGGTATTTATTATCGTATACTTTAAGGGCGTCTTCTTCTGAAAATCTTTTTGAAAAATCGATTTTTATTTTATTTTACAAATCGAAAGCTGAAAGTGTCTAGAATATGTTGGTAAAATGTTTTTTCGAACCGTGAATTAGATGCCGTCGCTACACGCCTTTGAACGGACCTACGTGCTGTTGGCGTTGGCGGACGCTTAGAAACAAGTTTGCTGCGCGCACCAAGCTCCAAAACAAGTTACAAGAAAACATTTGTTTTCATCAAATTTCATATACATTATTCAAGATTACTTTTTGGCCGTCATATTGAATAGGATATTTTAAATTTTTTTCAAATCTTACCTTAAATTCGTGTTCAGCGACCATAAATATCCTTATATACAAAGTTTCATTGATATTAATGAATATTTCACTTTTTTTAGGCCGTCATATTTGATCCATCATTCTGAATTTATGAAATCCGACCTCAAATTTGTGTTCAGCGACCCGAAAACCCAATATAAACGAAGTTTCATTCAAATTGATAAATATTTTACTTTTTAAGTTCGCCATATTGCATTCGCCATTTTGCATTTTCCAAATGTAACCTCAAATTCGTGTTTAGTGGCCGTAGAAACCTATAAGTTCACTTACTCTTAGACAAATAGATGGAGTAACTAAAATTGTAAACGAAAAACTGTTTTCAAACTTTGACACGCGTTGGTCTCGAAACAAGATTTTTCACATCTGCGGGCATTCTCATTTTTGAACTATTTAACCAATCAACTTCGCGTTTTTCCCGTCTAAAAGAAGACAAAACTATGCGGCGCTGTAACCTATAAAATCGCAATATTTTGAAGAGTAATGATTTTCTACAGCCGGCCAAAGTGTGGAAAAATCATGCGAAAAAACGATACTTAATTTTGAAGTAGTCACCATTTTGTTTTTATATAGCGAATTTTTTAATGTTTTTTAGGTTGGGGTGCCTCTATGGAATGTAATCTTCAAGAATGTTTCGGTTTTCTGCTTGTAGACGATGAATTGCGACCTGCATTGTGCCCGCAGATGAGGTGGGTTTTTAAAACACCTTTTGCTGATGCCGCCATTTTTGACACCCGACACTCAAAAGTTTCGATTGTGTAAAGGAAACCTAAATAAACAAACATTTTGTAGAACAGCGCACATGTCTGTTATTTTATTTTTTCAAAAAAGAAAAAAAAAATCAAACATTAGGACCTCCTTAACTCGTTTGCTAAATTAGTGTTTTATTGTAATATTTTCTTAAATTTTATTTATTTGCGTCGTTTACAAGTCGTGTTTTTTGCCACTTTACACTCAAACACATTTTTATATAAAGGTTTTTAATACGAAAATAATTTCAACATATAGATGGGTTATAGCACACACATCTCCTCTCACTTACCAATAATTAGTATGAAAAGCTTAAGACTAAATTATTTTTCTTGTACTTATTCAGCTTAACGAACTCGCAATCGTTTTTTTTTTTTTTTTTTTTTTTCTCAAGTATTACAAGTAAATTTTAAATTCTTCAATACAGTATCAAGACTATAAAATTAACTTACTACTAACATCCTGAAATCGTTTACAAACTATGCATTTATTTATAAAAATTTAATATTTGGTTTGAATAAGCTAGAATGTATAGCTTCACAGTTGGAAAAATGGAAATCAATCAACTACTATCACTAATATTTTCCACTTCTTCGCCTTTATTAGCCAGTGCCTCAGACATTTCTACCATATTTTGTTCCTTTTTATCAGTTGTATACACTTCGATCGGCATTTCCGCAGTCTTTGTTTCGACTAGGTCATCTTTCAACGCTACCACATGCTCATTTGCTGCAAACTCTTGTACAACAACTTCTACTTTACACACCCCATGCTCTGGTTCTATTTGCTCAGTCTTTTTAATAATCGTATCTTTTACCACATACGCCATAGCAGGTCTCACTTTATCTACGCAACAGCTGCTGCTATGCTTGTGTATATGCGCTGCATCGGTTTTACCATTTGGCGATGAACTGATTATCTCACGTAGATCAGTGCGTGAATCCTTACAGCATACTTTATCCACACAATCGCTGGCATTACACTGCACCAAACACTCGACAGACGCTGATTTGGCACTTTGGAATTCTGGCTGTATGGTGACCTCAGTAATACCACGATCTTGAAAATAAGCGCGTACATCATCAATGATTTTCGTGTAGAGACGTGGATTCTGAAACATTATATGTACGGTAGCTACTGATTTGTCTGCTGATAATTGCCATATATGTAGATCGTGATAGCTAACTATTTCGGGGAATTTCATGACCAGCGTACGTTCGAAATCTTCCATATTGATAGAACCAGGTATGGTTTGCAGAAGAATGAGACAAGATTGTTTCACTGTAGTAGGGAGATGAAAATAAAAAAAATTAAACATGTTATTGGAAAGCATACACACACATGCATCAGTATACTTACTGTATGGATAGCTTAGTGATACTAGCAAAACGCACGAGAAAATCGACAACACAGGATCAATGAATTTCGCCGTATGCTGCTCATCTTCAGCCATATTCACAATAAAAGCGCAGACTATCACAAATATTGTGCTCGACACATCACGTAGCATCTCTACGGCACCTTGACGTTTACCCACGTAATGTAATTGCCCGATTTCGGCCTTAAGATCATCCTTTAACTGCCGATCAATTTCAATATTTTCATTATTTGGTTTTGACAGCTGTCGTTCGTCAGCCTTCAATTCTTCATTGTGTGAGGGTACGCGTTCCAAGACCACATCACCACTGGGTGTCACATGTAAAAAGCTACCCTGATGCATTGTATAACCACCGATTAGTAAATATGTCAAACCATTTAAAATTAGACCAGCCAAACCGAGTATCATTACTATAACTGGCAAATGCATTGTATCTTGATGATCGATATGCACGAGTGTCTGTAACGCCTCCACAATTAATGAAAACGAAAGTGATGCGAGTATGATGAAAACAATTAACATGGTGAGTATATCGATACGTGTCCAGCCGAAAGTATTGCGTAATTTCATTTCACGACGATGACGCGTAGCCGATGGTGAAGGAGCGCCAGACATATTTACCACAATGATTTTGTCCTTATTCAGACCATAGGGTAAATTACTCTCACTGCCAGCATATGCTGAGCTGATATATTGCTCATAAGGGTTTTCATCATGCTTTTTGCTGTGCTGCAATGAGAAATGTAAAGAAATCGAAATTTAATTTAATTTAATATTCTATATATGTACATAAATGAGTGAAAAGCTATGTACAGCATTTCGAGGAAAAAAAATAAAATAAAATAAAAACAATATGATTTCAAGCACTTGCTAAAATAAATATTTTTAACGCATACATTTTTTATTGAAGCTAATAATATATCTAAAACACTTCAGTAAAGCATTCGACAGAGTAAATCGTATAAAACTTATAAAAAAATACTAGATCTTCTTGGATTTCAACCAAGCCTTCTCCAATGGATATCTTCCTACGTCTGTAACAGGACTCAAAGAGTATTATTTAATGATACCTTTTCTGACACAATTGATGTAACATCTGGTGTTGCGCAAGATAGCCAACTGGGACCGAGATTCTGTTCTTGTTATTTATAAACGATTTGTCTACAGTTATAAAATATTCAAAGATTTTATTATAAGCCGATAATGTCAAGCTTTTCCAATCATATACCTCAATTAATGAAAGATGTTTTTTACAAATCGATTTGAACAATTTAGTAACTTGGTGTAATAACAATGGAATGCCTCTTAGCCATAAACCATGTTATTTACACGAGAATAGTATGTTCAATCACCAGCTTACACAATAAACAACTATATTGCCTTGAGTAAATATGTAATTTTATTGATTTGGGTGTAACAATGGATACCAAACTCAACTTCAATCTCCACATCAATACAACTGCGTTGAAAGCTAAAGTTGCCCTTGCCTTGGTAAAGCGGTGATCTAAAGAATTCAGAGACCCAAATATAACGAAAATCCGTTTTACGTCATTATTAAGACCAATATACTTGTATTTGGAGTACGGTTCGTTTGTTTGGAGGAACCCTAATTATAAAATCCATTCTGATAAAATTGAGTCCGTTCAAAAAGAGTTTTTGTTGTTAGTTTTACGTCATTTGCACTGGGATTCGCACCAAAATCCCTTTTCCTTATACTAGTCGCTTAAAACTTAAAAAAAAATACTCACACTTTCTAGTCGTAGCGAAATGTTAGGAATAATTTTTTTGGTCAAGCTTCTAAATGAACTGTTTTGCAGTTCATTTCTCTTAAGTGAAGTAAAACTTAATGTCCCCATCCGTTTATCACGACAATTTAGACCTCCCCCTGCGGGCTAGGGGTTCAAGAATTTACCCGCGGTAAGGCTTGCCTGTCGTAAGAGCCGACTAAAATCCATAGTTCCCGCGACAGTCGGGTCTTTATACCGGAACGACCCGGATTTTTATTCGGCCAAGGACTGCCACTCCCGCAATCTTCCCCGAAGCCACATTTGGAGAATTTTCTGTGGCTACAACAACAACAACAACACAATTTAGACCAATAATTTTAAAATCCTGTAAAAAAATTTTGAACTATATGAACCGTTTCGCCGTTTATGTCAAGATTTCAATTGTTATTCCAGCATATTCCATAAGATAGACTCATTTTTCGTAACAAAAAATACTGTACTCACTTTTCTTAACAAGTAACTCACTAATTTTCTATTGTAGTATAAATAATCTCATATATTTCAGCTGATGATTCAAATCTCGATGCTTAACAAACTCTTGCTGTCATGATTCGCCAATTCCGTACGTTATGCGAGTGGTGCCTCTCTTGTCGGTTGGGCGGGAGGAGGGTAACCGTTCAGCTTAATTAATTAAAAATTTATTAATTAATTAAAATTAATTAATATCACAATTATTTAATTAATACTTTACATTTACAAATAGATTTTTAAGTTTTTAAGCTCCATTTCCGAATTATACTTATTTACTCCTACTGTTTTTCCATTGCTGTAATATTTTCTCTTCAATATTGAATAGCGTTCCGATTTCCATGTCATTTACTATGCAATAACGCTTAACAACCAGCAGCGCTTGTAATGCTTCATTTATTGTGGGCGCATAATTATCTTCTGTATCTACCCGTACTACTGCGTCATTATTAGGGCTAATTTGCGCAATTGAGATGGGTGCAGTAGCTTCAAATTCGTGTCTAAAATTTTGTATTGTCGAATTTTCATCACAGCTTGACATATTTGCAATAAAATTTACACATTCTTTTTTACACGTTGTCGTTGTTGTAAGTAATGAGTCTGAATTGTTTTCAGAGCTTTCATTATCAGAGTTCTTAGAATAGTGTTCTTTGGCTGCATTACACTTGTCGTTTACACTTTTACAATTCGCAACGTCAACGCCATGCCTTTTCCGCCATCTGAGCAGCCAATTGCAACAAGGTTCGAAATCATTCTCTAACAATAATGCCAACTCTTTAGCTTTCCTAAGCAATACGGCATTTGTTATTAGTGTAGGGTCGTTTCGGTCGTTTTGATTTTGTTGAAACCATGCATATAAGGCATCTTCCAACTTGCCGTATACACCTTTCCTTTGGCGCTTTCGTTGCAAACTACCATTCTGTGCGGCTACTTTATAACACTCTTGATTTTTCAATATACGATTTATTGTTGATATATTACACTTGTACAACTTTGTCAATGCCTTTTTATTGTGTTTATTATCCGTCACTGCGTTGATAATTTCCAATTTCTGTTTTAACGACAACGAACTATGATTTCGCCTTCTATCCATTTTGTGTTGTTTGTTTTGATTGCTTGCTTTTACAGCTGTGCTGTGTTAACACAATGTTATCGTTAGTTATCGACTATCGGGTCTGTTTGCGTACTTTGCGAATTAAAATCCTAAATATTCAGAAATTGTGTGCGAGTAAATATACAGAGAAAAATATTTATAAACGAAAAGAGGAAAAAGAGGAAATAGACCCGGTCCACCATTCATCTTAACGATTTTTTATGTTCGGTAGGCGACGGCGAGGGAATTTTCTTAAATTTAAAATATCTATATTTTGAAAATTCAATAAGATTATCGTTGTTGTTAAGCTCCGCCCAGGGGACGATAAAAATATCCCGAATAATCTAGGTCATCTAACTGGAGACCCAGGAAATGTGCTGTATCGACGGGTTCGGACCAGAGAGAGAAGTGTTAGATGCGTCGACTTTAGGATGTACGCAAAGAGGTGGTTAGTGGCAGGCGGGGACTTATTGCGTGTTGAACATACGTTGGGTATGTCAGGATCGAGTCTGGAGAGGTGGAAATTAAGTCGACTACAATATTCAGACTTTGATTGAGCAGGTCTAAACTTAAACTGATAAAGTCTGATTAATTCTATGTCCATGTCTTTTCCACAATCTGCTAGATAGGATATGCGATAATGAGAAGTCTCATCTCACGATACTTGAAGCCCTTCTTATGGACAGACAGTCAGCTGATGAAACGTCTGCACTATCGTTATCAATTGGGGGATCGAGTTCACCTTCGCCTGCTGGCCAGATTTTCGATTGCTTCGTATTCACACGTTTAGCTGCTGCAAGATTGATTTCAAGTTTTACGATCCGGTGACTCAATATATTTCGTATTCAGGAATCTCATACTGCAGATTACTTTACATCCGGCCACGGCGAATTCGATCAGCCTCAGATCATGCCTGTGAAGGTTAAATTTACCAACTGACGCGCCGAAAATACCCCCCTTTGTCCGTACTTGGCATTCCACTTCTGAAATTTTCAGTTGAGACGCTGAACGAGTTTTTCTTTTACCACTGACATACCAAATTGACATAAATAAATCTATACATACATATGCATATGTATGTACGAAAATGAAATGAAAACAACTATGCAAATACATTGTAGTCACTTGAAAAATTGCAGTTTCCAGCTGTTGGCGCTACAATTTTATTGCAATTTTCAACCGTTTGCCGTTATTTGTCGATTCATTTCACTGCAGCGCTTTACGCAATATTTCCCTCATACATACATATATATGTATGTATGTGTACATACAAACGTATATTGAAATAAGTGCATTTTCTTCTTTTTCATTTTGCATATTCCCATATAAATTTTCTTTACCGTATGTAACACGTGCGCCGGCGTTTTTGTTTTTAATTTGTATGCTTGTGCGTTTGCGGGGGGAAACGTCGCGGAGTGTGTCGGATTTTTTTTTTTTGCTGTTTGTGTGGAATTTCACGCACAAATTGGCGCGTGCCCGGTTGATCAGGTGTCACCACTGTGGTTAGCATACAATTTCTGGTAATGTGGTAGTCGGTCGAGTGTTACAGATGGATAACGAACTGGAAATCGATGTAATCGATTGTAACTGTATCAATTTTCAGCCAAAGCGATACTATATGCAATTTGACGTATTTTTTTATGTTTTAATAAATTTGTTTAATTGAAAATCGGGTTTTGACACAAGTTTATGCAAATTTGTAACTTTTTCAAACAAATTACGCTTATAGATATATGTACATAGGAGTCCTTATGTACAAATGCATATATATAAGTATATATATACATATTTATGAAATTGCAACACTATCAATGCGTTGGGCATTTTTGGTGGGAGACATTATTTTTATAGCTTATCTTTGCTGGCACTGCCGTTTATGTTTGTTTTGGGTTTATTTTTATTGTTTTAAACGTTAATCATTTACATAAAATAGTAATTTGCGAGTAATTTGTTAACCTTGAATGATGTTAATCATACAAACATATCGCGTGTATATCGAATACAATACCTGCCGAGATACATTTCAATGAAAATTTGATTGTTTGATGGGCCTATGAACGCTTTAAATGTGTAGAATTTCTTGGGTGGCGACATAGGGACGGCGAGTGTCACGAAAATCTACGTTGTTTTCCTAAATTATTTTCTTAAGTAGGAAGCAGATAATTGATCTTATAATGTTATCGATTTTTTTCTCATACTTTTTGAAGATTTTTTCTATTTTAATAGCAGAATGAGTAATTTTGACAGATGATTGATCTTTTAATATTATCGATTTTTTTTCTTATACTTTTTGGGGATTTCTTCCAATTGATCACATATGTATATCTCTGGAAAGTTCTTTACGAAATATGCTCGATAATGCACAGTCGTTTTCAACACTTTGGAATATGCCGCCGTTATCGTTGCATCTGACATTCATATTTGACAACTTCACATCTTCACAATATGTCATTTTGGGTTTTGATAAATCCGCAATTATTTTGAAAGGGAGGGACGTGCAAATGTTTTTCCGGTATCAAACATATTTTTTAGCTATCGAATTGACGTTTTTGCCTTGCCCACTAGTAACTACAGTTGACGCAGGCTAAATGAAACAAACGTTAATTCTGCTGTCAATTGCTCTAGGCGTGTCGGCTTATCATAAATATATATATATATATATAAGTAGATAAGTATAACAAATTTATTGGTTGCTTATAGTAGTCTGCATTTTCAATACATATAGTTCATCAGTAGTCCTAGTGTTTTATATTATCAAAGATAAGATTTGTAAGTGCACATGAAAGAGGATTTGCAATGACAATTTGATATATAATATCTTTCACGAAAATTATATATATATTATATGTAAGAAAATCTTAAAATTGTTCAAAACTTTATGATACAGTCAAAGACGTTTGTAAATCACTTATTCATATATATTTTTACGACACGTGTAAACATATTATAACCGAGACAAAGTTGCAAACATTGATATCGATAAGATATCGATTTTATTTTGAGTAAAATGTCAGACGTCAAATGTAGCATTACTTTTGACAGACTTCAATGAAAGGGATTTAGCTTTTTTCAATTGAATGTTTAATTATATTTGATATATAACAGTTCAGCTGTCAAAAATATAAGTTACCATAGAGTTAATTAAATGTATTCCATATAATCTTTGCAAATTTATTATTTTTTATAAATTAAAAATTTAAATAGTGTTGAATTAAATAGGAAATTTTTTTAATTTTATCACTAAGCTCTCTCTCAAAGCCATTATAAATCACAGAAAATTCGCTATACCTAAAATTTAAGCCCCTACTAGTAAATGTCAAAAAACAAAATAGAGTTTTTACGTCACATCACCCATGTGATTTGTCATTTATAAAAGATTTCAGCACTATTATTTTTCATTATATATGTACATACATATGTACATAGGCTTACCTTAATTGTTACTATGCAACCGGTGAGCGCAAATATATTACATAACATATGATAGGATGCCATTAATAGTGTTAATGCATGTGTTATATGACTAAGTACTAATTGTACGATAAAATATGCTATCGACATTGACAATACGATATATAATTGGATCGGTTGACAGCGATTGAATAAATCTTTGCCTGCCATTTTAACTATTGTTGTATTTGGCGTTATTTTTTTTTTTCTTTTTGATTGTTTTGCTTTTGAGGGTGCGTGGCACAGATTTTCTTCTTCTTTTTTTTTTTTGGTTATGTTTTTAGAAATTTTCCATTTAAACTGCAATTAATGTTAACGTGCAATATGCTGTGCCTGAAATAAAGAGAAATAGATAAAATTAATATTTTAAATTAATATAATAACTAGAAAGTATGTCTTTTTTCAATTAAAAAAAAAAAATAACAAAAACATTCACATGACGAGGCAATCATATAAATTGTCACTCATACGCCCTGTCGACATTTTTAAGTATTTTCCATAAACACCTTTTTCGAGTTTGTAATACAATTATTTTATTAAAAAAGTAATTAAAATTTTAATTTTTCAATTTTAATCACTTTTTGTATCGCAGATGTGTTCATTTATCAATTTACAATTAAGAAATAGATTTATCGATATATCGAAAATAATGATTTTTTTTCAAGGCGAATTTATGGTAGATAAAGTTGCCTAATTTTGGGTTTTTATATGTTAATAATAATTTAAAATTTATAAAAAATAACTTTTAATTTAATTTTAAGGAATTTTCATATTTATTTATTTATATTTTTTTCATTTATCGTTTCAAATTTATAAAATTTAGCAGTTTTATCGTTTTTATAGAAGCTGAAATTGTCCAGTTTTCGTTTGTTATAGAATTATATCAATTATAATAAATATTTTATAGTTGGATTTTCTTGTTTAGAGAAGTTTTACAATGCCACTTATATTTTTGTTCATTAATCGAGTTAAATTTAAAAATATAGCACATTTATCAATGTATCGGAAATAATATTGTTTTCAAGGCGAATTCATAAATGAATATATGTAAAGGGCGATCCAAGTAGAGGTAATTTTCTTAATAGCCTTTTTTTGACAGATCACGCGCGACTCGTGTCAAGCTGTCAGGTTTTTTTGTTCAGTATTGTTTGGCTTTTCATCGGATGGAAAGACTTACGCCTGAACAACGTTTACAAATCATTGAAATTTATTACGAAAATTCACCGCCTACTGAGCGTACTATTCGCAACACCATCACCCAGCTTGAGACACAGCATTTATTATTGGATAATATTCGACAGAATAGACCACGTCCAGCGCGCAGGAGTGAAGAAAATATAGCGGCCGTAGCTGAGAGTCTACACGAAGACTATGGAGAGTCGATTCGGCGCCGTTCGCAGCAACTCGGACTGAAGTATGGCACTATATAGCGCATTTTATGTCGAGATCTTATATTGAAAGCGCTCAAAATACAATTTGTGCAAGAACTGAAGCCGCTTTCAAGCGACATCGCTTCACTCTATGGGCTCTTGAAAAGTTTCAAAAAGGACCGACGTTTTCGAGCCAAATTTTGTTCAGCGGTGAGTCCCATTTCTCGTTCAATGGGTATGTAAACGAGCAAAATTGCAGCATTTGGGACGAGGAGCAACCTGAAGATATTCAAGAGCTGCCATTTTATCCAGAAAAAGCAGCGATTTGGCGTGGTTTGTGGGCCGGTGGAATCATCGGTCGTGATCTAATCACATCAATCAATGGCTTTATTGAGAGAGCACTTCGGTGAGCAGATAATTTCACGTTTTGGGTCGGTCAATTGGCCACCAAGATCATGTGACATCACACCGTTAAGCTTTTTCCTGTAGGGATATGTAAAGTCTAAAGTTTATGCGGATAATCCGGCTTCAATTCAGGACTGGGAGCAAGACATCACGCGTGTCATTCGCCAGTTACCAGTCGAAATACTCGAACGAGTCATTTGACTTAACGGATGGACCGTCTGAGACGTAGCCACGGCAAATATTTGAAAGCGATAATCTCCAAAAAAATAAATGCCAAGGAATGTTCTTTCGAATGATAATAAACATTTCCCAATTAAATTTGAATGTTCTGTGTTTTTTTCTTTAAGAAAGTAGGGAACCTAGAAATGGATCACCCTTTACAAATATATGAAATGAAAACACAGTATGATACGCTTCTTCGAATAATATTTTGCGAATTAAATTAGTTTATAATTTTTTCTGCTTAACTTCAACCACAGGTCAAGGTCATTATAACTAGAGATATAAAAAATAAAATATTTTTTATACAAATTTTATGCAAAATTAATTCAAATTCATTTTTTCAGCCTAGATCTTCACTTCAATATTATTATAAAATTGTCATAAACAAAGTGACTAAACAAATTTGCATTTGCAAAAAACAAAAAACACGTGCACATAACCTCATTGTATAATTATTCAATATGAAATTGATCGAATATAAATCACAAATACTTGACGGGAATCGCATTAATTAAAGTGTAATGAGCGTACAGGCGTTGAATGTCTATTTTAAGGGAATTAAACAAACATTTATACAATATATATACATACATACATACATTATATAAACACATTTGCGCCTGCTAATATATGCGCTTATCATTTCCGATTGCCCATAAACAATACTAATTTAGATATTAAATAAACATTTAACAATGTTTCAATTAAGCGTGTTACTTGCAGTAGATATATACATACATATGTACATAAATACTGTGGCGAAAATGCGAAGCGAATGACAGATGAAAGAGAGGAGCCGACAACTGACATCTTCTAGAGCGTACGAGACGATTATCGTAACCGAAACGATTATCGTAACCGAGAGGATTATCGTATGGACGAGATTATTCCAGGGGTTTCGTTTTCAAGCAGCAAACAAGTATATAAGGGCGACGTACGGCTGCAAAAGCAATCAGTTGTGAATTAAGCTCGTGGAGATTACATTGCAGTAAAGTAATAAAAACAGTACATTGTGAAAGTTGTATACAAGTGATTGTAAATAGTAACGTAAATTGTAATTGAATTGTGAATTACCGAATAATTAAAAGGACATTGATTAAGTCTTTATAAATAAAGAGACTGCAAATTAAGTTGGCGATTTATTTAACAATCCAGAGGTCGTACCCGGAAGATTAAGGAAATTATCGAGGTTAATCAGCAAGATCGTAACAATTGGTGTCAGAAGTGGGATTGTTAAATAAATTCCAGAGGACAATAACTGAAAAATGGTGAAGATTCAGGATTTGACGATACCTCTTCTCAAGAAGGAGTTGGCCAAGCGAGGATTATCTACAACAGGAAATAAGGCAGAGCTGCAATCGAGACTGCGAGAATTAATGGAAGCCGAAGGCATCGACTTGAACCAGTACGAATTCCGTCGCGAGGATGAAGATGTATCCTTGAAGGATGTTGACAAAGAGGAGGCTAGTGATTCTGCGAAGGAGTTGGAGCAGCCCTCAAGCAAGATTCAAGAAATTGCTCCTGGCTCATCTACCGGTATGGACATGAACATGTTGTTGGCTGCAATTTCCCAAATCAGTGCCAACAACATGTCACAAATCAATGACAACATGTCACAAAAGCTGGATGCACAGGATGCCCGTAATTCACAAAATATGTCTGTAATGAACGCGAACATGTCACAAATCGATGCCAGCATATCACAAAAGATGGATGTACAGGATACCAAAATGTCTGCAATGAATGACAACATTACATCACAAATGGTTGAACAGAGGGAGCAAATATCATCCTTAGGAGGAACCATCGCGCAAATACAGCAAAATCTGGAGAAGGACAATGCAGAACTTAAGGAGAGACAGGATCTAATTGAGAGCAAAGTCAAGGAATTGCACGGTCGACAAGACAAAATAGACGAGCTAATTGAGACCAAAGTGAACAACGCATTGGAAGGTCGTGTGCGGGATTTGCAGTTAAATCGTCCAACCACTTCAGTGAACGCTCCCAAGGTAAAAACACCATCTTTTGACGGAAAAATTCCTTTCCAAGTCTTCAAGCTCCAGTTTGAGAAGACGGCTGAAACCAATAAATGGAGCATGGAGGAAAAATCTGCTGCATTATTCGTTGCGTTGGAAGGACCTGCGGCAGAGCTATTGCAAACTGTACCTGATTATGAGAGAAATGATTATGACGGATTGATGCGAGCCCTGGAAAGACGCTATGGTAGCGAACACAGAAGACAAATTTACCAGATGGAGTTAGAAAAGCGCGACCAAAAACCCAACGAATCTCTACAGGAATATGCTTCGGAAATTGAGAGATTGGCTCATTTAGCCATCGGAGACGCATCAGGTGAGCATCTCGAACGGGTGAAAATACAAAAATTCATCAGCGGCATAAAAGACGTTTATACCAAGCGGGAGACATATGCGAATCCAAAGTTAACATTCGCTGAAACAGTGGCGTATGCTCAAACACGTGAAACGGCGGCACTCATAAGCAGACCAGCATACAAAGTCAATAAAGTGGAGGTTGAAACAGCAGATGTGATGACCGAAATATTGAGAACTCTGAAGTCGTTAGAAGGAATGAATCGTTCTGGTGGTAAGAATCAGGCTGGGAAATGCTTTAAATGTGGAAAGCCTGGTCACTTCGCACGGGAATGCAAAACGGGTTCCAGCATACAAGAAGGACAGCGAAAACGGAAGGCTGACGAAGATAAACCATCAACTTCTCAGTCGTTAAACTAAAACGAGCCAGTCTAAAAGGGCGTATGCTGGCTCCTGCAATTGAATGCCCCATAATCTCCGTCTCGCAAATTGGTAGGAAAACGAGCAACATTACTATTGGTGGATATGTGGATGGACGAGCGCGAAAATTAACAGTGGATACGGGCGCATCACACTCCATCATTCGAACTGACCTGATCGCTAAAGAAGTGAGACCATTACCTGGAGCAATATTGAAAACGGCGACTGGTGAGGACACACAAGTGGTGGGAGAAGTAACATGTGAGGTCTCAATAGGGAATGTGACGGTGTTACACAGCTTTATAGTCGCGCAGATCGTAGATGAGGTAATCATAGGAGTGGACTTCTTGATGGAGCAAGGTATCAAGATCGACTTGAATAACAAGGTTATGGAGTATAAGAACATGGAAGTACCACTAAGCATTGGCTACGATTCCACATACAGCAGCAAACAAGTGGTCTTAGAAGGCAGTGAACTGATTCCACCGAAGTCAGAAGCAGTTGTGTGGGCGAAAATTAATGGAGATTGTGGGACAAACAAATTGTGGGTTGTCGAAGCAGTACAAAATTCTACACTGGACTTACTTATTGGAAAAACCCTGGCTAAGACACGAAAGAATGGACGCATCCCAGTGAGAGTATTGAATGACTTCAGATCATCAGTAAAAATTCCTAGTGGAACTGTATTAGGGCAATGTCAAGAGGTAGAAGCCATTATTAACAGCAATTATTCATCTGGAATCGACTCTATTGGCAGCAAGAAGATGGAGGAAGATATCAATGCATGGACGCAAGGGTTGGAAGACAAGTACAAGCACCAGGCCAGTCAGATGATTCGCAAATACTCCAACATATTCGACAAGGATGGCAACAAACCAGGCAGGACCAACGTAGTGAAGCATAGCATTGATACTGGTGACGCAAGACCAATTCGTCAAGCTCCTCGAAGCGTTCCACTAGCCAAACGTGACGCTGTTGGCCAAATAATTAGGGAAATGAGCGAAAGCGATGTTATCGAACCATCGGCAAGTCCATGGAGCTCTCCGGTGGTACTCGTGAAGAAGAAAGATGGCCAGTTGCGGTTCTGCGTGGACTATCGGAGATTAAACGATGTCACAAAGAAAGACAGCTATCCTTTGCCCAGGATCGATGATACACTAGACTCCTTAACTGGCACAGAATGGTTCTCAACACTTGACCTTAAGAGCGGGTATTGGCAAGTAGAAGTGAGTGAAGAAGATAAAGAGAAGACAGCGTTTAGTGCCGGCAACGGTCTATGGCAATTTACGGTAATGCCATTTGGGTTATGCAACGCTCCTGCCACTTTTGAAAGATTAATGGACCATGTGCTCAAAGGACTACACTGGAAGACCTGTTTGGTGTATCTGGATGACATAATCGTATTGGGAAAGAGCTTCGACGAACATCTGAGTAATTTGGAAGAAGTTTTCCAGAGAATAGCTGGCGCTGGTCTTAAACTAAGTCCTAAGAAGTGCTCTTTATTCAAGAAGGAGGTGAATTACTTAGGTCATCAAGTAACCACGAAGGGCGTGTGTACTGCGAAGGAAAAAATAGAAGCAGTGAAGGATTGGCCGAGACCCAGAAATTTGCATGAATTAAGAAGTTTCCTTGGGCTGTGTACTTACTATCGTCGCTTTGTTCCGAATTTCGCCAGCGTAGCTCTTAGTCTCCATGAACTCACAAGGAAAAATAAATCTTTCGAGTGGAAAACTGAACAAGAGGATGCTTTCCAAGCTTTAAAAGAACGACTATGCACTGCACCTATGCTAGCGTACCCGGTTCCAGGTGCAACATTTATTCTGGACACAGATGCTAGTGGTTGTGGCATAGGAGGGGTACTTTCGCAAGTGATTGATGGGCAGGAGAAGATAGTTGCCTACTATAGCCGGACTATTGGAAAACCGGAGCGGAACTACTGCGTAACGCGGAGAGAACTATTAGCGTTGGTGGATTGCATTAAACACTTCCACAAATATCTGCATGGTCAACATTTCCGCGTTAGAACGGATCATGCAGCGCTAAAGTGGCTACTACAGTTCAAGAATCCCGAAGGGCAGCTTGCACGGTGGATTGAGAGGCTGCAAAGTTATGACTTCACCATCGAGCACCGCAAGGGTAATACGCACGGAAATGCTGACGCTATGTCCCGTCGACCATGTAGTTTGGAATGTAAGCATTGCTCAAAAGCAGAGGGTAAGGAAGACATAATAGACGTCCGGCTAATGACAGTTACATCAGCAGAAGAGTGGGAGGCAAGTCACTTACGGAAATGTCAGCAAGAAGATCCGGACTTGGAATTGGTAATGCACGGATTGGAGGTGAACAGACGGCCAAGTAAAGAACAAATGGCAGCGGAAAGTCCCATCGCGAAAGCATACTGGGCACAATGGAACAGTTTAGAATTGATATCTGGCTGTTTGCATAGATTATGGGAAAGTGAAGATGGCCAGTGCTCTCGGAAGCTTATAGTAGTTCCGAGGTTAAGAATTCCGGATGTTCTTAAGGAATTCCATAATGGTCCTAGTGGAGGGCACCTAGGTATTACAAAAACGCTGGAGAAGATCAAGCAGCGGTTCTATTGGGTTGGCTGTCGTCAATCGGTCGCTGAGTGGATTGCTAACTGCACGGAGTGCATTGCAGCTAAAGGGCCAAAGTCACGAAGTCATGGGCAGATGAAGCAGTATAACTCAGGTGCACCATTTGAGCGGGTTGCCATGGATGTAGCCGGTCCATTCCCTCTAAGCAAAAAGGAAACAAATACGTTCTTGTGGTTATGGACTACTTTAGTAAATGGCCTGAGGTCTACCCAATTCCAAACCAGGAAGCGAAAACAGTTGCGGATGCATTCACTCACAATTGGGTTACCAGATACGGTGCACCTATAGAATTGCACTCAGACCAAGGAAGAAACTTTGAATCGGCGGTGTTCCAGGAGATGTGCCAGATACTTGGTATTCGCAAAACCCGAACGACAGCCCTGCATCCTCAATCAGATGGCATGGTAGAGCGATTCAACCGGACCCTGGAAGAGCACTTGCGGAAAGTGGTGGACAAGAATCAAGATGATTGGGATGTACACATACCGCTTTTCCTGCTGGGATATCGGTCCGCAGTGCATGAAACAACAGGTCAAACTCCTGCCAGGATACTGTTTGGTAGTGAACTTCGGTTGCCCAGCGATTTAAAATTTGGAATAACTGGTGATGCGAGAAGAATTGGGAAGGAAGCGTCTACTGTTCTCGAGGAAGAGTTAAGAGAGATACATGCTCTTGTGAGGCAGCGAACTCAAATTATGAGTGACAAAATGAAGGCTCGGTATGACAAGGCGATGAACTCCGAAGGCTTCCAAAATGGAGATTTGGTGTTGCTGTACAATCCACAACGAAAGAGAGGTTTGTCCCCAAAACTTCAATGCAATTGGGAAGGTCCATACAAGATAATCAAACGACTAAACGACGTAGTGTATCGAATTCAAACTGTAGGGAGGCCGAGAAACAAGATGAAAGTGGTCCACCTAGAGAGGCTTGCTGCGTTTGGAACAGCGAATGTGTCTGATCGGGACGATCAGACTTAGGTGGAGGGCAGTGTGGCGAAAATGCGAAGCGAATGACAGATGAAAGAGAGGAGCCGACAACTGACATCTTCTAGAGCGTACGAGACGATTATCGTAACCGAAACGATTATCGTAACCGAGAGGATTATCGTATGGACGAGATTATTCCAGGGGTTTCGTTTTCAAGCAGCAAACAAGTATATAAGGGCGACGTACGGCTGCAAAAGCAATCAGTTGTGAATTAAGCTCGTGGAGATTACATTGCAGTAAAGTAATAAAAACAGTACATTGTGAAAGTTGTATACAAGTGATTGTAAATAGTAACGTAAATTGTAATTGAATTGTGAATTACCGAATAATTAAAAGGACATTGATTAAGTCTTTATAAATAAAGAGACTGCAAATTAAGTTGGCGATTTATTTAACAATCCAGGGGTCGTACCCGGAAGATTAAGGAAATTATCGAGGTTAATCAGCAAGATCGTAACAATACTATGTATATAGTAGATAATGGATGTCAATTGGCATCATAAATTTCTAAATCTGTGGCAAGCATTAATATTAATGAATCTCTCAACCCCTAATGTGATGATTTCATTCACCTATTTCATGTGGCTGACCAAATGCGAGCGCGTATAGAGAGATTTTTAAACAAATACACACTACTTGAATGGGATACATATTTTGAGGTGTTAAAATTATTATTGTATAAAGGAATGCGATGACATTTCTGTCAGCTGCTGTCAGTTGTAAACTGTCATTGTTTACTCAGTCTAGAAATTACTGCAATATTAGCCGTTGGTGGCATCTCCACATTTTTTTCAATAGGCTTTTTTTTTGACAGATCACGCAAGAGTCGAATCTGCCACGCTATTTTTGTTCACTATTGTTTGGCATTTCATCGAATGGAAAGACTTACACCTGAACAACTTTTTCAAATCATTCAACTTTATTGCGAAAACTCACGTTCTGTAAAGAATGTGTTTTGCGCGCTTCACTCGACTTATGGTCAACATAATCGGCCTACTGAGTGTACTATTCGCCACACCATCACCCATCTTGCGACCCAGCATTCATTATTGGATAATATTCGACCACGTAATAATTGGCCACGTCCAGCGCGCAGCAGTGAAGAAAATATAGCGGCCGTAGCTGAGAGTGTACACGAAGACCGTGGAGGAGAGTCGATTCTGCGCCGTTCGCAGCAACTCGATCTGACATATGGAGCGAGTTGGTGCATTTTACGTGGAGATCTTAAATTGAAAGCGTACCAAATACAGCTTGTGGAGAAACTGAAGCCGCTCGATCTTCCCAAGCGAAATCGCTTCGCGCTCTATGGGCTCTTGAAAAGTTCCAAAAAGATCCGATGTTTTCGAGCCAAATTTTGTTTAGCGATGAGGCCAATTTCTGGCTCAATGGGTATGTAAACGAGATAAATTGCCGCATTTGGGACGAAGAGCAACTTGAGGAGATTCAAGAGCTGCCATTTTATCTAGAAAAACCTACGGTTTGGTGTGGTTTGTGAGCCGGTGGAGTTATCGGTTCATATTTCTTCAAAAATGATGCCGATGAGAACGTACCCGTCAATGGTGAACGGTTTCGCGCCATGATAACCGACTATTTCATGCCAGAAACGCGACATTTCGAGTTACAACAAGACCGCGCCACTTTCCACACATCGCATCAGTCAATGGATTTATTGAGAGAACAATTCGGTGAGCAGATAATTTCACGTTTTTGGCCGGTCGATTGGACACCAAAATCATGTGATATCACACCTTTAGACTTTTTCCTGTGGGGATATATAAAGTCTAAAGCCTATACGCACTATACGGATCAGGCCTTGGAGCAAAACATCACGCGTGTCATACGCCAGTTACAATTCGAAATGCTCGAATGAGTCAACGAAAATTGGACTTAACGTCTGGACCATCTGAGACGTAGCCACGTAGCCGCGGCCAAGAGATAATCTTCAAAAAATAAATGCCAAAAAAATTCGAATTTTCTGTGTTTTTTTTCTTTAAAAAAGTAGGGGGACTCGAAATAAATCACCCGTTAGTTTGAAAAGGACTAGAGGTCATCATTTGGCGCCGAACTGCGAAAAGAATATACCACAGACATGCAGTTGCTGGATAGAAACAAGAAAAAGCAGTCTCATGTGGCAACATATTTTAACTCAAACGAGCTTTTGGTTTTTTGAAGTTCCTAGCAAGTTATTTAAATGTAAACTCTTTTGAAATGAGTCAATGAGTGTGAATATTTTGCTTTTTCTTACTAAACTATACATATGTACATATATAAACTATTTTTCACTTTCATTTCATTTCAACAGAAATTCTCACCCTTTTTTTCTAACTTAATTTGGGCAACTCACGTAACTCAACACGTCGTAATGGATCTCATGGGCACCTACTTACGGGCACTGTAGCATATAAGTAGCTGTACAAACATACGTACATATATGTATATGCCTAATGCCACACCATGACGATCATATGAACGTTAGTAAGGCTATTGTTTCGAATTTACATATTGCTATGTAAGTCTGTATGTGTAAATATTTCACATTTTTAATGCACGTACGAGTATATATGAATTGAAGACAGCGCTCTGGCTAGCTGGCTAGCTAACTAGCTTTATGTGTGACCCATTTGCATGCAAAGCAACGCATAACTACTGGTTTGTTTGGCACTCACAGTTGTTAATGTCCGCCAACACTGCCAATTTTTATTTCTTTTTTTTTTTGCATTTTTTAATATTAGTTCAATTGATTGCTTTATTCTTCCTTTCGTAACATAACTATTCACAGCTATAAATGTGTGTGTTTGTTTTGCCAAAATGGGTTAAAAGCATTTGAACTTGACACAATTATTCATAAAACAAACTATTCGCCGCGCTTGTCAACACTGCGATGCACAGCTGATTGTGTCTGTGTATGGTGTGTGGTGTGTGGTGTGTGGTGGCGCGTACGTCAAGTGTGTTGGGTTGAATAACACACGTGGTAATTAATTGATTAATTAATTCATATTTTGTATTGTATTAAATAATTGAAAAAAAAAACTCACTTACTTCCTAACGTGTCTACTACCGCTACGTGTGTGCAAGAGTTTTGAACTTGATTTTTTTTTTACTTCTCAACAAGCATTTCAATTATGACAATCATTTTTATTGACATGCCAAAAATAGTCAATGGAGTACTACCAAAATTCTTGAAGTATTTTTGTAGTGCCCTCGCCTCACGGGTATTTAATAATCATAACTTGTCAATTGAAAATTTAAATTTATCAATAAATTACTGTATTTCGTATATTTATCACTTCATTATCATTGGAAAGTTATATATATATGTATATTGAAATTGTTATGCGCTTAAAATGATAATACTGGCTGATTAAGAAACCAAATAAACGTTTATAAATGTTTTTGCAATGTCTTTTACGCAGCTTCTGTTCATTCATATAATCCAATGACCGCAAAATGTGCGCTGGCCTATGTGATATTTAAAAAAAATATATATGTAACAGCAATTCCAGTTTTTTTTACTTGTTTTCAGTTAGAAAAAAGCGGAAATTTTTAAATCAGTCACTGTTTTCTTAAAAACTTTTCGCCCTACACCAGTGTGAATGTCCAATGGAAATAGGCAAGCACAAAAATACAAACCATTTATTTTGCTAAGAAGAAGTTATAATAATTTATTTAATAATTAATATTTACATTTTTGTTTTATAAAAACAACAACAAATCAGTTGCTTAAATGCATTTGCGTTCTTTTTGCGAATTCTATTTTTTTTCGCAACAAGCACAAATTTAAGCTAGCCAAATGCTGCTGGGTAGTGGACTCTCGGTTATCGATTATCGATGCATTAGAGCAATCGTCTCGAAACATATGTTCACAGCTATAGCCATGCAGCACGTTTAATTTGTTTGTGAAAGGCATAAAGTTCAGAAGTGGTTTGCGTCTTCACCGATTTTCTATTGAAGTAAAATTTCTAGTAAAATAATAGTTCACAGTATTTCCATAAATTTTTTTGTAAAAATTGAACTTGAGTGCTCAAAAACATGTAGCTGCATGCGGTGCTTTGAGTCAACAAAATTTACTTGCAATGTTGTTAAATTGTGAATGACGACGATAGCCCTGGACAGCAACAACCAAATAACCAAGAAAATGTTGAGAAAAGTGAAGAAACTTGGTATGGAGAATCATCAAAGCACAAACAGTGAAGTTGTCGACATATCTATTGGCTCAGGCGAATAATTTTTTACGGAACATTTGGGCAAGAAGCATATGCAAAGGGAAGTTTGTATCAGAACTACTGAATTTGGACCCAAAAAAAAAAACACCACAAGAACTGGTGGCGAATGATGGGTATATGATTAGGACAACGCAACTAGTTGAAGTTAAATAATTTCAATGGACGGGCTCGAGAGAGTCAAGACCGAAAAACGCGCACCAAATCTGTTCAGATGTCAACAGCAAGGTTACTGTGCACGAAGTTTTGACCACAAGGTCGTCGTATTTGAGGTTATGCGTAGTTGGCGTGACATAATATGATTTTTAGACCAACTACAGTATCTGCCAAATTTGGTACCCTGAAACATTTTCCTCTTCCCAAGACCCATTCGGAGTTCTCATATGAATGCATGGCGTTTAGCTACGGTTAAGGAGAGACAACTCAAATCGCTGGAAGAGCCAGTGGTGCTTTCGGAATTTAAAAAAAAAAAACGCTGTCACAAGTGTAAATAGTGATCATATGTAGATCTGAACTTGACCAATTACTCACTTTCCCTCAGTCGCATAGTAAGACTAAAGGTTTATTCTCTAGTATTGTAAGACGCATACTAACATATGAAGCTCTAGTAAGGTTGGCAACTCCAAAGTAGAAATGACGACGAACTCGCACAACTTACCTATCTACTGGTTATATCAGGTGCTATGACAACCAACTCAATAAAGGCCCTGGAAGTCATTCTCGACATCAGATCAATCAATTGACAAGTGATGTATGAAGCAGTACTAAAAGCTAGTCGGGCGGAAAGCAAGGCCTTCATTAATACCAAAGATGTCCATACCTACACTGATGCGTCTAATTGCGAGGAAGACACAGCAGCAGGGTACACTACTGAGTTTCTGGTAGAGAGCCAAAAGGAAATTGAGTGTGTCCACACAAAGTCCAAATGCAAGAGAACATGTGAAAAGCAATTTAACACGGTCACACGGATGTTAAAGGCAAAGAAAGGGCGGGCTAGCTGTCTCGGGCTAGCGAGGCTGTCACCAACGACTGCTTCCACCCTCTAGCGCCTTTAAATGTTGTCTAAAGCAGTGGTACATGGAGGAATACTTAAGATAATTGAACAGTTTCACCGTCGACCATACCACTAAGTTATTGTGGAGCAGTGTAGATTGTAGACAGACCAAAATGTTGCTTGCACTAAGCAAAGGAGAATTTAGTTTTCCCATGGTAGCATTAATGTCACTGTCCACTGAGATTTTATGTCTACAAGATAGATAAGATGGACTGGGATGCGGAGCCTGCACAGAAGATTACGAAGTGCTGGAGAACTATATTTCTGAGTGACCAACCTTCAGGCGATTGATACGTTATAACCCTCACAACTCCAGCCCGGAGGTGGACACATATAGTTGGAAGAAACTAAAACAGTTAGAAAAAGGCGAGCGAAATTATCGCAAGCGCACATTAGGGATAAGCAGATGCAGGAGCACAATGAGCATACTTAATGGCTCAGGTGCGTCTAATAATCATAATAACTCATAATGAATTGCGTAACTAGTGGAGGACCAGAAGCTTTCTTAAAACCCAACAGCAGTTCTGAAGAAAGTGGAGTGGAATAAATCAATAAGAATCGGCAACGGGCTTGTTACGCGCCTGCCAATTAAAAGGGAACGCTGTTCCAGGGATATCTAGAGCCTGTAGGTAGGACAATTGCCACACTTGTTATTCACATGTGCTCTAGATCGTACTCTCTAATGATTTTTTTTTAGCTCAGTGTAATTCAGTAAT
Organism: Neoceratitis asiatica; assembly: GCA_030068015.2. Lineage (NCBI taxonomy): Eukaryota > Metazoa > Arthropoda > Insecta > Diptera > Tephritidae > Neoceratitis > Neoceratitis asiatica. The sequence continues at coordinate 69,671,154 of CM061527.1, read as the reverse complement.
ACTTGTGCACAACAATTTAGTGAATTGTGAATAAATCAGTTTAAAGTGCCCAACACATTATTGTCATTGCAATCAAACGATGAGGTCTGAGTTGGAATCTGACGTCTGTATAAATTGTATAATTGGATGTGTATCAGTGTGTGTGTGTGTGTCTGTTTTTTTTTTGTTGGACAGTTGTAGACACTTAAATGTAATCGAATTATGAAAGCGGTCTCATTTGAAGCCTTACAATTTGTAATTTATATATATATATATATTTAGTTGTATACATACATATAAAGGGTGATCCAAGTAGAGGTACTTTCTTCAATAGCCTTTTCTTGGCAGATCACGCGTGAGTCATGCCAAGCTGTCAAGTTTATTTTTGTTCAGTATTGTTTGGCATTTCATCGAATGGAAAGACTTACGCCTGAACAACGTTTACAAATCATTCAAATTTATTACGAGAAATTCACGTTCTGTAAAGAATGTGTTTCGCGCGCTTCGCTTATGTTCAACATAATCGGCCTACTGAGCATACTATTCGCAACACCATCACCCATCTTGAGACCCAGCATTCATTATTGGATAATATTAGACCGAATAGACCACGTCCAGCACGCAGTGAAGAAAATATAGCGGCCGTAGCGCTGAGAGTGTACACGAAGACCGTGGAAAGTCGATTCGGCGCCATTCGCAGCAACTCGGACTGACGTATGGAACGACTTAGCGCATTTTACGTCAAGATTTTTAATTGAAAGCGTACAGCTGGGGCAAGAACTGGAGATGCTCGACCTTCCCAAGCGACATTACATCGCTCTATGGGCTCTTGAAAAGTTTCAAGGAGATCTGACGCTTTCGAGTCAAATTTTGTTCAGCGATGAGGCCGATTTCTGGCTCAATGGGTATGTAAAAAACAAAATTGTCGAATTTGGGACGAAGAGCAACCTGAGGAGATTCAAGAGCTGCCATTTCATCTAGATAAACCCACGGTTTGGTGTGTTTTGTGGACCGGTGGAACAATCGGCCCATATTTCTTCAAAAATGATGCCGATGAGAACGTAACCGTCAATGGCGACCGTTATCGCACCATGATATGCGACAATTTGATGCTTGAAATTGAAGCTCGTGATCTTCGCGACATTTGATTTCAACAAGACAGCGCCACTTCCCACACATCACACATCGAATCAATCAATGGATATATTGAGAGAACACTTCGGTGTGCAGATAATTTCACATTTCGGGCCGGTCGATTGGCTACCAGATCGTGTGATATCACACCGTCAGACTTTTTTTGCTGTGGGAATATGTAAAGTCTAAAGTCTATGCCGCCAATCCCGCTTCGATTCAAGCCTTGGAGCATAACATCACGCGTGTCATTCGCCAGTTATCAGTCGAAATGCTCGAACGAGCCATCGAAAATTAGACTCAACAGATGGACCATCTGAGACGTAGCCGCGGCCAACATTTGAAAGAGATAATCTTCAAAAAAGGAAAGGCCAAAGAATGTTCTTTCGAATGATAATAAACATTTCCCATTAAATGTGAATTTTTTTTTTTTTAAGTTGGAAGCCTCGAAGTGGAGCACCTTTTATATATATGTTTATGTATGTAGATATTCATATAAATGCACATTTTTGAATCTAAAATTGAAAAGCGCTATCCGCTTTCAATGATTACGGCAAAAAAAAAATCAATAAAAATATGTAAATTAATACACATTTTAAGTGTAATTTGTTGTTTTTATTGTAAAAAATGCTCGAGTTTTTGTTGTTGATTGTTTTGCCGACAGATTTGAAACCAGTAATATAGAAACGTATGTATGTATGTATGTATGTGTGTTTTATATTTATATTTTCCGCATCATTTCACACTTATGCATTTATAACATTGTATAAACGCGTGTTAATACATATGCATGTATGTATGTATGTAATTTATAATAAATAAAAATGTAATCGGGTTAAATGTTATCGCACCTTTGAACTTGAAAATGCAAATTGACGAATTCTCTACGACATTATTTGAATGAAATTTAACGTTATAAATATCATTTTGAGATCACGCAAAAACGTGAATATTTTTTTAAAAATTAGAATACTATGTATGTATGTACATATGTATGTGTTCAAATTGCGGGTCAATGTTTGTGCTCAGCGAAATATTTTTTTTTTAATTTTTTTTGTTTGTTTTTGTTTTATGTGTTAACTTTTTATTTTAAGTTTTTTTCTCATTATTTTTTTATTCTTTTTTGTATCTTTTTTTGTTTACATTTATCTTTATTATGCTTATAATTTGAATTTTTGAAAATTTTCAAATTTCAGGGCACAAATTTGTAGTATTTTCTTGTGCTTCTATGAGCTTCTATGTACCTCAAACACAACAGGTCAATTGGAATGATCCCGGCCTAACACATAGATGGCGCTACTAGAATTAAATCATATATAATTTTTAATTAGCCCTGACCCTCAAACGACGCGTGTATATATTTGACAGCTGTCGAATCATTAGTTTATGAATTTTAGCGTTTTGAGCGAAGCAACTTTTGTTATTGTGAAAAAAAAATGGATTAAAATCGATAAAAAGGAATTTCTCCTGTTGATAAAATATTCCTTTTCGAAGGGAAAAAAATACAGTTGAAGCCAAAACTTGGTTTGATGATGAGTTTCCGTACACTGCTACAGGAAAATCAACCATCAACGATTGGTATGCCAAATTTAGATGTGGTGAAATGAGCACCGAATACTGGTGGACGCCCAAAAAGGTTGTTACCGACGAAAATTTCAAAAAAAATTCACAAAGATGATTTTGAAAGACCGTAAATTTAAATTGAATGAAATAGCAGACACTCGAAAAAGATATAAACTGAACGTGTACATCATATCATTCACGTATATTTGGGTATGAGAAAGATCTGTGCAAGGTGCGTGCCGTACAAACTCACTTCTGTCCAGAAACAACGACGAGTTGTTGCTTCGGAATAGTTTTTGGAGTTGTTCAAGCGTAATAAAACCGAGCTTTTTCTTCGATATGTGACAATGGATGAAACATGTCTCCATCATTTCACTCTGAAGTCCAATTGGCAGACATCCGAGTGGGCTGCACACGATGAACCCGCTCTAAAGTGTGGAAAAACGCAACAGTTGGGCTGGCAAGGTTATTGCGTCTGCATTTTAGGATGCGCATGGAATAATTTTCCTTGACTACATTGTAAAATGACGGACCATTAACAGCGACTATAACGTACCGTTTGAAGGACGAAATCACCGATTGGAGCCGTTTCCATTTGAAGAAAAAGAAATTGCTGTTTCACCATGATAATCCACCGTCGTGTCACAATTCAGTGAAATCGATGGGAAAAATCCATAAATTGGGCTTCGAGTTGCCACCGCATCCACCATATTCTCCAGATCTGGCACTCAGCGATTATTTTTTGTTCTCAGATCTCAAAGAAATGCTCGTTGGAAAGAAATTTTCGTCGAATGAAGAGGTGATCGCCGAAACTGAGGCCTTTTTTGAAGCAAAGGACAAAGGGTACAAAAATGGTATTGAAAAGTTGGAGGTTCACTATAATCAGTATATCACCCTTGAAGGCAATTATGTTGAATATAAAAAAATGAATTTTACCAAAAAAAAAAGTGTTTTGCTATGGTAGGCCGGGGACTTTTCAATTGTGCTGTTAGTTGGTGGAAAAAAACTCTTAGTGATCTCGAGATAGTCCAATTGCTGAGGCCACAACTCAGGGAAGTCGTTGCCTGGGAAAGTACAATATCTTTCTCATTTCATATAATTTTCTTTCTTCAAAACTTGGTAAATTTCTATTTTGTCTTAGTGACGGATCAATTAACCGTTAAGTAAGCTAACCTCTGTCCATGCTTTGCACTCTGCCGTTTCCACTTCACGTAGCTTATGGAGATGATATCTCAGGGGTAGATACCCCGTACATACAACTAAAAGAGTATGAAGTTTTTTTCGCTTAAGGCAAGTAAGCATTTGGTCTGTTTATAATCCATGCCGCCCCACGATTTAGTGGTACGTCCGACAGTGTTTTAGTGTTCTAGTACCTTAAGTGTTCCTCCATGAAGCACTGCCTTAGACAACATTTAAAGGTGTTGAAGGGTGTGAGGCAGTCGATGGTGATAGCTGGTTCGCTTTTCTTTGCCTTCTATATCCGTGTGACCTGGAGCCCAAATAATAATCATCGTTTGGCTGCCTACAAGAAACCTAATAGATTTTCCCATTAAAGCGCTTTTTTAGTATTTACTGCCTTCAGTAATGCCTGAAAAACTCTTGGAAGACTATGTTGTAGTCATTGAGTTTGAAGCCACCCTAGTTATGGGGACGGTCGCAGAAGAACCCTGATCCTGTACTTGCCGCGCATTTAGACCCTTTAGAATAGACATGGATGTCTTCAGTATTACCGTTGCCCTTCCGCCCAATCTCCTTCCTGCTAGACAAGGCCTAGCTGGCTTGCACCTGACCTTTTCAAGGTCGCATTGAATGTTTAGACGTAGATTTATGTCATTACTTTCTGTACGCTGCAATGTCTCACACAGTGTGGGCATTTGCACCCAGTTGAAAAGTACTTTTAGGCTAGCTCTTAGCTATGTGATGAAGAGATTTTTGGTGGAGCTCCTCAGCAGGGAATGTCAAGCTCTCCGACCGTGTATATTTCTGACATGAAATACAAGCTCCTCACAAAAAATCCATCGGCCAAAATTAAAAGGTTTAGAACTAACCGTTGAAATTTGTTTGGAAAAAAACATCAAGACGCCCACCACAAATTGGAGGACGAAAAATGGCTTTATGTTTGTTAATAATACAAGTGAATGAACTTGAGCTACCTTCTCAGAAGTTTTATACTCATATTAGCGTAATCTATTAACAATTTGAGAAGTACTAGACAAACAGGACGCCTAAAATTATGCTATGAAAAACACTAGTGGGCATAATTCAAGGGATAAGCTTCGAGAAACAATTTAGCGTTTTTTATGGAAAATTATAATAAAAAAAATGAAAATTTTTTATTTTCATAAAAGTACCTCATGCAAGAATATCAATATAGTTATGTATGCATACACATATGTATGTATGTATGCTAAAATTTAATTGAACATATTGATTGCCCAGTAATGATAACATCAATTTCGATTCCAGTAGCGTTTAAATGTGCTTTTATGTACATAGCATAAGCAGCGATGACCTTGCGAACAGTAATTCATACAAATAAAAAAATAAAAAATAAATAAAAAATCACATATGATAACACAAACACGTACGAATGTACTTAGATAACTTGAAAATTACTAATCGCACAGACATACATAATTATATACTTTCATACATATGTGTATACAAACAAATTATTTAGTTTATTCATAAAAAAAATTGAAAAAGCAAACAAACAAAAAAACAATTTTATTGAAAAAAATTCCTCAATTTACCAAAAAAATGCTTCATCTTCTCCACCAAAGAGGTCAGGGTCCACTAAACTGAATTAACCGAGTTACTAGTTGCAATCGGTTTAATAAAATAGCAACGCAAAATCGATTACAACAAAAAATTGCAACAAAAAAAATCCAAATCAAAAATCATTTCAAAAAGCCAATTTATTGCGTACTTGCTTCTTGCCAAGTATGGCCTAAATGGCTCACTTTGTATGCGTGATGGCGCATGCGTACATTTTCTCATACAAATACATACATATTGACAAGTAAATGAGCATTTGTTGATTGAAGGGAAATTACTAACCGATTACTATAATGCTAAAAATAAATCAAAACAAATCGAATGAAGTGCAGAAAAGAGTATAAGTAAATAAATAAATATTTATATTGTATTATTGTCACATGCAATGAGGATAAAGAATACAATAAAAAACATAAAAATGGTAAAGAAAATGAGAAATGTAAACAAAAGTGTAGCCGCTTAGGTGCTTATGATGGAGAAATCTGTGCTTAAATGTACGCAGTTTTATGAAAAAAAAAAACTAAAAATATTATGTTTTTGAAAAAAAAAAAAGATTTTTCTAAATTATAGCGATTTAAGGTAGTTTTAAAAACAAACATTACAAATTGCAAATATTTTAACGATTTCAAATCTGTAGTACCGAAATTTTGCAAAAAAAAATTTCAATTTTCTTTGAAATTGTTTTTCCGTATTTCTATTAGTACATTTTCGTTTTAAACATTTAAAAAAACTCTAAAATACCGAAATTTCGCGATTCTCGACATAAATTCTCGCTTGCATTAATCTAAGCATGGCTGCAAAGTCACTTTTCATTTCATCGATACATTTGTCATACAAATTTGCGCTGCCTGTGTTATCGATAACTAGCACAACGAGTTAACGGAAATTTGGCCGATTAAAAAGTAAACAAAAGAAATGCTGACAAAGAAAATTGGTTTGTGCATGGAAATTTTTTATAAAATGTGCGAAAAAAACAGTTATAAACAGTAAAAAAACCTCGCCGTGGCAAAAATATTAAAGGGTGGACTTGTGGAAAATTAAGTTTACCCAAATAATTGGCATTAATCAACATTTTTTTAACCACACTCATTCTGCACACATTTCTAACAGGGCATTTTTGCTTAAGTGCGTGCGTACATGTGAATGTGTTGTTGCACCCTATCATGAATACATACATACATACATATATACATCTTTAAAAGTGTATCGGTTAACCAAAGTTGTCATTTTGACCATGTCGACTCATTGACAGAATAACAAGTGGTGGACAATTGAATGAATGAATGCCTGCTGGTACTGTTGATGGCAATTTTTGAGTGATTTATGTAGAGATTGTGCAATATTTGTGATATTTCAGTGACTTTTTATGCGATTTCTTACAATTTGGCGTCGATGCGAGCAGCATATCTATAGTGTTGATCAAAATAATGCCATCTTGTGCTGAAATATGGACACTTAAACAAATGAGCGGCGTAAATTTGATTACAAAAAAATATATGTTTTGCATATACCTACGGTATGTTACATGAGTACTTAATTTTATGGTATATAAACCATTTTTGTGGCAGAGTTTTGATTTATTTTGCTCCTTTTATAGTGAAGATTTATTGAATGTTATTATTATGGGCATAATCTGAGATTTAAGCAATGGAATTGCTAAAGTCAGCTTAAGAGGGCACACCTAGAGCAGAAAATATTAAGAAGGATGCTTTTATTGTATTAAAAAGAAATAAATAAAATATAATAAAATAAAATAAAGTAAAAGAAAGTAAAAAAGTTTTTAACTAAATAATAAATGGAAAAAAAATTAAATAAGGTTATATAAAGTAAAATAATATCATATAAATTAATTTAAAAAAATTAAAATAAACTTAAAAAAAATAAAAATAAATAAATAAAACAACAAAAAAAAAATTAAAAAAAATAAAATAATATAAAATAAATATAAAATAAATAAATTAAAATAAAATTAGAAAATAAAATAAAACCAAAGTAAAATAAAATAAAATAAAATGAAAAAAAAAAATTAAAAAAAAAATTTAAATAAATTAAAATAAATATTAAAAAAATAAATAAAATAAATAAAATAAAATAAAATCAACTGAAATAAAACAAAATAAACTAAAATACATAAAGTAATATTAAACAAAATAAAATTAAATTAAATTAAATAAAGTATAATAGATTAAAATATAAACAAAATTAAAAAATAAATAAAAACAAAAAATATATATAATATATATATATATATATGATATAAAATTAATTAAAATAAATAAATTAAAATAGAATAAAATAAAGCAGAATAAAATATAATAAATAAAATAAAACAAGATAATATAAAATTAAAATAAAATGAAATAAAAAATTAAATGAAATAAATTAAAAAATAAATAAATTAAAATAAAATAAAATAAAATAAAATAAAAAAAGATAACAAAATAAAATAACATAAAATAAAATACAATAAAATACATAAAAAATATATATAAAAAAAATAAAGCAAAATGAAACAAAATAAAATAAAAAAGTAAAATAAATCAAAATAAGACAAAAAATTAAAAATTAACAAATTTAGATAAAGTAAAAAAAATGAAAAAAAATAAAATACATAAAAAATAAAAAAGAAATAAAACAAAAAAAAATTAATAAATGAAAAAATGAAATAAAATAAATAAAATAAATTTAGGGGGGGTTTTCTTTTTATGATACAGAGACTGAATTTGCATGCATAAGTATGGACGTATCTCTAAAGGTATGTACGTGAAATTAATATCTAGTATTTTTGTATACATTATTAATGCTCTAGAAATGTCTCATGTATTATGGAAATCTCATGATTGTTTGATAAAATTTCATAATTCGGCTGAAAGCTACACAAACATCAAACACAAAACAAAAATGTAAAAAAAAATAAAATAATTAAAATTTCTATGTATGTATGTATGTATATGTATGTATATCTGAAAGCAAGCAAACACGTGCAGTTTGATTTCTAAAAATATAACAAAATAGAAATTTTGAAATAAACTGTTTACGTATTTACTTGGCTACATAATAAGCGAATGCATGTACAGACATATTTAAATACATGTGAAAACGTATATTTAATATAAATACATACATATATTGTATGTTATGTATTTAGAGGCGCGTGGTATTTAAAACATACTCGTATGTACAAATATACATATGTGTTTGTGTACATATTTTTTATTAACAAATTCTTTGCATATTTTATTGTTTATTGTTTATTGTTTGAAGCGTCTGCTTGATTTTTTTGTGCTACTTATGTACTCTCAATTTCGCACTTTTTTTTGCATAATAAATAAAATTTCATTTTTGTTAACTCCATTGTGTGTACAATGCCTTCAATAAAGCAGCTACACTGACGTCACCGGAACAGCTGATAATGACAAATTGAATGAAAAACGCTCAATGCTCCCACGCTTGGCGTGATTCCATGTGGAATTGAATAGAATAAGTGATATTGTAAAAAAAAAGAAAACTAATTGAAAATTAAATTAAATAAAAAAATATAAATAGTTCTGCGCATAATTCTTTAATTTATCTTAATAATTGCGGTTTTGTATTGTTTGTGATTATGCAAACCGCGCACGATGTTACAAACCCAAAACAAAGGTGCTTGCAGCCAATCATAAATTGTTAATAGATATTATTGTTATAAAATAAGCACGAAATCACTTTTCGCTCAGTGAGAAAATAATTATATAAAAATGCAAAATGCGAAATATTATTTTCTAAAGGCAATAAATTAAAAATAAATTGCACAAAAATCGTAAAAAAATATATAAATAAATGCCAGCGGAAAAAATCGATGTAATTTAAATCAATTATTACAAAGCAATCAATTGCCCTTATTGACATGTGATCTCGTGTGTACCACGCTTTATTTCCGTTAATGGCCGTTATTGAATGGATGAACGTTGATAACAACAACAACAAAAAAGTATATTAATAATAAAGCATGAAAAAAAAAAAAATGAAAAAAAAATAAAAATAAAAAAATAAAATAAAATAAAAAAACTTTCATTGCTTCTGTGCCGCTTTTTTTATTTAAAAAAAAAAGTAAACAGAAATTTCAAATTCAATACATTAAGTTGGCAAAATTAAGAAAAAAATCGCGTGGGAGTTTTTTTTTAAAGATGACAAATACAAACCGTTATTTTAATTTATTGTTCTGTGATTGTTTAGAGTAAACAAAAGTGGTAGCAAACACAAAAAAGGCTATAAGCTGACGAATTTTTTCATTTATTGTACTTTTATTTGTGGATTTTACTTCTTTTTGTGCAATTGTGATCATTAAGTGACATTTAGGCAGTTTTAATGAAAAAATAAAATTTAATTATGTACATATGTATGTTTGTACAAACAAAGCGAGAAAGTTCAAATTCAATGTTGGCAGATGCAAAAAGGAAAACAAGAAGTAGAATAATAAAAGAAAATCGCCTAAAATGTCTACTTAAATCAAAAAGTCTGTTCTAACAGTTTCTACGAAATAATAATTATTGATTACTCAGCGTCAAATCTGTTTTAAACATCGATTAAGGAATGCACACGAACACACTTTCATTCACATATATTTCCTTTTTTAGAAGAGTTTTTTATTACTTTATTGTTTGCTATATTTTAGCACATTCTATAAATGTGCAGCTGTTTTCGTCCACAGAATTACGAACTTCGTAATTAAAAACTGGTGGAGATGATAAATGACTTTGGTAGTTAAGAAATTATAATTATTTAGGTTTTTATTTATGTTTTTATTTGCTTTATTTTATTTTACATTACTTTTTTATTTTATTTAATTTTTTTTTAATTATTTTTAATTTTTTTTTAATATATTTTTTAATTTTTTTTTTAATCTTATTTTATTTTAATTAGTTTTAAAAAAACATTTAAATTTTTTTTCTTCATTTTATTTAATTTTATTTGTTTATTTTAATTTATTTTATTTTATTTTATTTTATTTTATCTTATTTTATTTTATTTTATTTTTTTATTATTTTATTTTATTTTATTTTTTTATTTTATTTTATTTTATTTTATTTTATTTTCTTTTATTTTTTTTTGTTTCTTTTTGTTTTATTTTATTTTTTTTTATTTTATTTTATTTTATTTTGTTTTACTTTATTTTATTTTATTTTTATTTGATCTTTTATTTAATTTTATTTTTTTTTATTTTTTTTTATTTTATTTCCTTTTATTTTATATTATTTTATATCATTTTATTTTATTTAATTTTTTATTTTTATTTTTTTTATTTTTATTTTTTTTATTTTTTTATTTTTTTTTTTTTTCATTTCGTTTTAAATTATTTTATATTATTTTATTTATTTTATTTTATTTATTTTTATTATATTTTATTTATTTTATTTTGTTTTATCTTATTTTATTTTATTTTATTTTATTTTTATTTTATTTTATTTATTTTATTTTATTTATTTTATTTTATTTTATTTTATTTTTATTTTAGTTTACATTTTATTTTATTTTATTTTATTTTATTTTATTTTAGTTTACATTTTATTTTATTTTATTTTATTGTATTCCACTTTATATTATTTTCTTTTGCAACTTACATACATAGTATAAGAATTTTGTTTATTGTGAACGAAGCATAAGTTATTACTATCGAAACATTTTCTTGTACAATGTTTATCGGATAGTAACGTCATTCATTTCCTAGTAGACACACAACAAGGATATATTAATTTATTTCAATTTTTTATTACATATATATTTTGTAACATACATACAAAATTTATATCAATGTGTAGATATGTAGTAAAAATCTCGTATTTTTAATATTTTTTCACATTTGCTCTAATTATAACTAGATCTATACGCGTGCACGCACCACCTACGCGGTGAGAAAATTTTTCGTGCGCGCAAAATTTGTTCAAAATTTTCGAGATATTCGCACTCAAAGGTGGTCAGTAAAGCTCCAATTTGCAACAACAACAACAACAAAAAGAATCATAATAAAAATGTCAACTTTTCCGCAGCAGTGAGAGCATAAATTAGTGTATAAAAACTCATACATACACATACACACAGTCAAGCGTTTACATACATACATATGTAGATATCTGCTCGGCGTTTATTTTGAGTTCACTTTCGGTTTATGAGATATGTCTACATGCAAGATTAAATTAAAATCGCTTGTATATACAGACATACATACATTTAAAAGTAGTATATAAGCATTTAGGTTATTATATGCAAAAAAAAAAAAATTGAGTAATAAATCACCACTTGTTCTTGCAGACAGTTTATTGCCTTGTTGTTGTTTTTTTTTTCAGTTATTATTCGATAGTCCCCGAGATACGCGCTCTAATTTTGATAAAGTTTCACTCTTAGGTGCTATAATCAAATAGAAAATCATATTTGTATGTGTGCATATTTTTGCGGTTTTTGATAAGAAATGTAGTTGTAGTTGTAGTTGTAGCTACATTGTATGCGTATGAATATACATATGTATGTATGTAAATATTTGTAAACATACTTCAATTCAATTAAATTAATAACAAGGGCTCTATTATGTTGATAATGTATATATGTACGTATGTATGTATATGTATATAAAGGTTATTTGATTTAATTGATGGAAATATAACGACTTTCCAAGATTGCATGCAGTGAAATTCACTTAAGGCTGAGATACTCGTACGTGTGTATGTATGCTACCATAGTGCATAGATATGTATTTATTTATGCAATTGCAGAAATTAATTAAAAAAGGAATTAAATACTTTAAAAATATATCTAAAAAAATTTCAATTTAGTTTAGCAAAAATATTAAAAATTTGTATATATAAAAAGATGAAATATTAAAGAACAATAAGTTATGAAATTTCATAATTATTTTTGAAATCAACTTTTAGCGAAGTTTTAAAGAAAATATTAAAAGTTTTGAAGAAATTTTATAAAATAAAAAAAATTTATCTCAAAATATTAAAATTGTGTAAATAAGACTAAATAAAATATACTTTCATAAAACAATGAATTTTTTTGGATTCAAACTTTTTACCATAATTCTAATTGCGAAGTTTTGTTTGAAAATTTCTCCAATACTTTTTGTCAATTTATTTATATTCAAAATGAAATTAAATTTTAAATATATTCAAATTTTCTAAATAAATGAAGATATTAATTAGATTAAATATTATTAAAAAAACAGTAAATTCTTAAATTTCATAATTATTTTTGAATTCAACTTTTTCGTCGTAATTTTGATATCGAAGTATTTAATAAAAATTTAAAAAAAAAAATTTTAAATTTCAAAGTATTTAAATTGTATAAAAAATATCTAAATTTTGAATAAAACACTTAATGTTCGGTTTCAAAATTATTTTTGAAATAAACTTTTTCCATAATTTGAATTGCGAAGTGTTGCTTGAAGTTTTCTCCAACACTTTTTGATAACTTCTTTTTATTGTAAATAATAATTTAAAAATATTAGAATTATTCAAATAAAAAAAGATTAAATATTATAAAAAAAGTAAATTCCAAAATTTTTAAATTTTTTTTTTAATTTTTTTAAATAAACTTTTTTTTTTAATTTTAATAGAATAATTTTTAAAAAAAATTTAAAATTTTGTAAAAAAAAGGTTAAAAATAATTAATTTTTTTATGAAATAAACTTTCCTTTTGAAATCTTAAAAGCGAAATATTAAAAATTGATACAAATTTTATGAAAAAAAAAAAAATTAATAAAACATTGACGCAAAAAATTAAATTTAAAAATATTAAAATTGTCTAAGAAATATTGAAATTTTGAACGAAGCATTTAGTTTTTGATTACAAATTTTTTTTTGGAGACAAACTTGTTACATAATTCTAATGGCGAAGTCTTGTTTTAAAATTTCTCCAACAGTTTTAGATAATTTCTTTTTATTGTAAATCATATTTTAAAAATATTGGATTTTTATAAATAAAGTAAATAAATGAAATAAATTAATAAATAATATTTTGTTAGAAAAAAAACTTTATTTAAAAATATTAGTTTATTAAAGAAAAAACTTTTTTTTATGATTTCGATTTTTTTTTTTGAAACTTTAACAGCGAAGCGTTAAACAAAATATTAAAAAAATTTAAAATGTTAAAGAAAAAAAATTTATTTCAAAATATTAAAATTTTATTTAAAAAAAATATTTAAATTTTGAACAAAACTTTTGGTTTATTACAAATTTTTGTTTGGAAACAAACTTTTTCCATAATTCTTCTTGTTTGAAGAATTCTCTAACGATTTTTATAAAATTATTTAAAAAAAATGGAATTTTGTATAAAAAAAAACAACAAAATTTTTAATAAAGCCATTTAAATTTTTATATTTTTAGATTTAAAAAAAATTATGAAATTTATTTTTAAAATTTTATATTTTTTCATTAAATTTTTTTATATATTTTGTCAAATTTTTTTTCATTATTTTTCTTTGTAACTTTTATTTGAAAAATATTTAAAAAAAAGTTTTAAAAGAAATCTTAATAAAAAAATTTTGCAAAAAAAAAGTATATTGTTCTTGATTAAACAATTTGTATATACTTTTTTATAAAAATATTTTTAAACTTGTCTTTAAAAGCTGTGTCTTGGAAACTTATTTAAAAAATATTTAAACAATTGCGTAAGCTCTTTTCAGCTAAAATTATATTTCTGGAAGATTTTTAATATAGTTTCTATGATTTTTTTTATTACTATACAAAAGCTAAGCTAAATTTTTGTAAAAAAAAAAATATTTAATTTATTAAGATCCAAAATTTTTATCAATTCTTTTGATTAATTTTATTTTTATTTTCTGTAAGAGCAAGGTATTTTCTAAATTTTATTTTAAATATATTCAAAAAAATTTATAAGCAAAATATTATCAGCTAATTTAAAAAATGTTAATTTTTAATTTATTTTGTATAAAATTTTTTTATTTATACTATAAAGCTTAAATTTTATATTAAGAGCATTCGAAGAATTTTTAAAAAACATTTTTGAAAACAAAATTTTGTAAAAAGAAAACTATGAAGATTTTTTTGGATACGAAAACGTTTTCTGGAAAATTTTTCTATTTGCATGTTTTTTTTTAAATTTATTTAATAATTTTCGTAGTTATTGTTTTTTTTTTTTTTTGAACTACAATAGTTTAAGAACTACTAAATTAGGTAATGTTTAATGTTCGCGAAACCGTTAAATTCTATTTTTTAAACAAAATTAAAAATACCTATTTTATTTCTATTTATTCTGTTGAAGTAATAAGTGAAGATTTACAAAAAAAATGTTTCAAAAATTCCTTATCACATACACAATTCATTGCTTAATCATATAAAAACTCACCGCATTCAAAATTATTTTGTTGTTGTTGTTGTTGTTGTTGAAACAATTAAATGTTGACTCTAAATTGTTTGAATTTTTTTCTCTGCGCTATCTGTGATCCAGATATATATATGTGCATATCTATGCACGAGTGGTTGTGTAAGAGTTAAATATACGCGCACTGCATATGATAAATTCAAACAAAAAAAATTACACCATATTACATATGCACATACACACACGCATTGCAATAAAAAAATTCAACTTTTTTATTTGTTTATAAACAATTACACAATATGCTTGATATACAAAAGTGTTTTGAAATTTTATTTACTTTTATTTGTTTTATATATTTTTTTTATATTTTTTTATTTTTTTTTTTCAATGTTTAAGTTTTTTGTTTCAATTGTTTGCGTATTTTTTAATTAAATTTAAAAAAAAAAATTTTAATTTTTTTAAATTTCTTTATTCAATTTTTCAACTATTTTTTTCGCTTACTCTTATATATATTTGTTTTTTATTTTCATTTTATTTATGTATTTACTCGAATGCCATTTTTGTGTTTTTATTTTTATTTAAATTATTTTTTTTTTCGTCTAATTCTAATTGTTTGCACACAATACAATTAAAATTCGAGCATTTTTCTCTTTGTTTTGATCATTTCCTGTTCACTCTTTTCAACATTTCGCCATTTCACCAATGACACCAAAGGAGAAGAAGAAGAAGAAGGGAGAAACAAAAAAGAAAATTTAATTGTTCATTTCCCGCTTTTCTGTCAGTTCAATCAGTGATTTTTATTTTCAATTTTTTCCGACACTCGCTGAAATCTTCCGAATCATCTGTTCGCTGTGGCCGCGCGCTCAAACACAACTGTCAACGGAACATTACGTTCAACAAGTTGAAAACTAAACAAAATGTTTGCACACCGCACACCACACACACATATACACATCCCCACACACACGCACCCACGTGCACTGGCTACTGTTGGCGGGATGAGACAATTTTTATTTGAACCAAATCTCGGTAAAAAAAAGTGTGTGTGATGAACTGTATCTACCTCAACGGTCAGCAGCATTATGATAGCGGAAAAAGTGTATATGAGTGCAGCAGAGAAAGAGAAAGAGAGAGTGTGTGTGTGTGTGTGAAGAGTGAGAGAGAGACGCGTAGTGCGCGGTAGCGTACGATCAGCCTTGCGATGAATTGATAAAGTGCAAACGGACACAGTGACACCACCAGGTACCAACAAATCGCGCTCATACGCACTGCCAATTTTTATATGTGTGTAAGTGTATGCATGTGTGTGTCTCTTTTATGCATTTCGACACACACTCGCGCTCTTATGCGGCCTCCAGCGTGTTTTTGTAGTCTTATCACAAGCTAACCGTCTATCTTCTTTTTTTGTTTTGCGGTTAGTGATAAAAGCCATTGTTGCCTAGTGTATGCCTTAATACAACAGTAACAACTACAAAGTGCATATGGCTTAAGCAGCGCGGCGTAGATAACAACAAAAATGCGAGTATGTCAGTTTGTGGTTGTATCTTGTAGAGATAATGATGATGAGTGATTAGCTGACGATATGACAAAAATAGCAAAGAGCAAAGGCGCGCGAAGTGTGTGAATATTTGATCTAACGGTATGTAAGTAAGTATGTATATAACATGCATGTACATACATGAAAAAAATGCTACAAGGGCGTAGCCTCGGCAGGTGCGCTTAAAGAGGACATACCTGAGAATTCGAAGGGTTCCGAAAGACCTTTTTGTTGTTACTCAGTACATGTATATATGTACATACATATGTATATAAATGTGTTCGTTTAATCATTTCCTTTATGTATCCCTATTGAATGAGTGAAATAGATGATTAACTGACCTCTAAGTTTTCGATGTGTTTTTTAACTCTTCTTCGATAGACAGGAATTTACTCACTTACATATGTACATACGTATCGATATTAACCTATTTTACAAGACAATTCCCCTAAAAAAAGAAGCTGTCCAAAGACACAAAAGAATAAATTTTTTTTTTCGAAAATTCTTTAATTGTATGCCAAAAGTACTATGTCCGTGTTCTTATAACTTTTTCAAGGTGTTTTTGCTATTGCTGTTGTTGTTGTAACCGCAAAAATATTCCCCAAAGTACTTTTTGGAGAATCTTAAGGGAGTGAACGATCTTAGATCTAGATGAAATTCCGAGTTGCTCCAGTGTTAAGGTCCGACTGTCGCACAAACTTCTGGATTTTAGTCGTCTCTTATGCGAAACATGGCTTACCAGTTGCCCAGCAGGTTGATATCGTCGTAAGACTAAAGGCTGACATCACCGTCGTCCCGGTGTTGCGGTGGACGGCATAAGAACGAAAACAAGTGACATTTGCTACAGCAGCCATTTAAAGGAGCGCAAATTTAGTGTTGAATTCGTGATGAGTGTGAGAGAGAGAGACTCAGTTGCTGAGCGTCCAGTCATAATACGCATCAAAGCGATGATCGTCAACCAAACGCTGATTTGCGCCCACGCCCCGACGGAAGAGAAGGACTATGTCACCAGGGATGCCTTTTATGAGCGTCTGGAGCATACTTATGAGCGCTGTCCCCGTCATGATGTCAAAATTGTGCTTGGCAACTTTAAGGCCAGAGTGGGCACAGAAAGTATATTCGGCACAACTATCGGACAACACAGCCTGCTGACGAAACATCCCCAAATTGGTTGAGGTTGATTGACTTTGTCGGGGCCTGAAATATGGTCGTCTGTAGTACTAAATTCCATCACAGGAAAATTCATCAAGCTAAGGATAAACTCTTGATCCCTTAATTCACTTTTAGACGATACTCGACGAGATCAACGAAAGATTATTTAAGGTCTGGCGCCGCAGTACTTAGACCTTTTGACCCATTGTGATATCACAATGAGAATTCTATCTCCTTCTCAAGTGTGCGAACCATTTAGAACATGCTGGACGATTTCTAATGCTCGCTGTGGTAAGCTCAGAGAGGCTGTCCAAATAGAATTTGCCAAGACAGCGGCGTTTCTGAATAATGGGGGACAAGTAGGGTAAGTAGGTCAGTAGTTATTGCTGTTATAACCGCAGAAAATTCCCCAAATGGGGCTTCGGGGATTGACAGTCCTTGACCGGATAAAAATCCGGATCATTTCGGTATAAAGACGCGACTGTCGCGCCAACTATTGTATTTTAGTCGCCTCTTACGACAGGTATGCCTTACCGCGAGTAAATTCTTGAACCCCCCACCCGCTGGGGGCTAGGCCAGTATTAGTTTGACTCGGTTTCACTTATGATGAGTTTTATTCAATTCGAAGTGCGCTGACTGTTGGAAATCTAAAGATCGAAAGTAAAATTCGATTTATGCACTAAACAACTCAAGCGAAACTTACTTGGAATATAGAATTCTCAATCGTAAGTAAGTTTTTTCCACTGTATAGCTTATTGTGAATATATTATGGGTGAAAATGCTAATATACTTTGTTTTTTTTCTTGTTGCTTTCACACTAAATTTCGATATTTTAACAAAAATATTGCATAATTCATCCTTGAGTGTTAAACAAAAGATAAAAACAGCTCGTTTTGGTATGGGGAAATAAATATTTAGTATGCAAAAGGAGTTTAGTATAAGATTCAGATGCTACAAAATTGGAGGAGAGAGAGGAAGTCCAAGTTCGTAGGCATGCTTGGATCATTTCAAGCTTTTAGCCTTTCGCCGTCGTATCCATTTTCAGGAGGCTTATTGTAATTACTTGCCTTTTTGGAATGTATTGTTATTTTTTGTATAGTTTTGTAAATAAATATATTGGTTTTCATATTATTTTGTTTTAATATTAATTTACTTAATTTGTAAACAAGCCATACACAAAGACAGAGGTAAACTATTGTGAATAGCCAAAACAAACAAAATCACAATAAAGCTTTTATCGAAAGCACGTGGTGATAACGAATGAAAATTCGTTCGAATTTCGATTATCGTATCGATTACAATCGATGGCAATACGCAAGTCTATCCCTATATCCGTTATAAATTACTAGAATTTTCTTTGTATTCTCGTCTTTAAGTGCTAATGGCTTTATAAAAGAAAAAGAATTTCTTTTGTTGACCTACAGACACATTATATTTTGGAATTTTTTGTTTGTTTGTTTGCTGAAAACAGAGACACACACAAGGAAAATAAAAAGATGCAATAAAACAAAATTCGTCGCGTCGCGTTCCTATTGAACGAGTTTTTTTTGCAAAAAGCTTATACATTTATAATTTAGTTAACAATAAAAACATATTGACAAATTTATATGTATATACAATACATTGTAGTTAATGTACATATGAACACATGTACATACATACATGCATACATATGTATATATATAAGTGTGTTTACACATGTATTTTAGTTGTTGAACCAGCTGTGACCACTTGCCGTCTATCACCTAATCGATTAACATACAAATGTACAAGTATGTATGCATATTTGTACACAATTACGTTTGTATGTGTTACCCGGCTTATTTTGCTTAATTTGTAAACAAAAACAAGGCAAAAAAAAAAATCAGTTGAATGAAATTCGAGATACAAGAACCATTAGTTGCCACTTAAGCATGCCTGCTATATATGAGTACATATGTACAGGTAGACATATGTGCATATTCTACATGTGTGTCACTGCATAAGATCAAAGTGCATTACTAATATTGTGACCAAAAAGGAAAGAATTTGTCTGAGTTTGAGAAAAACGCTCAGTTTTACTTCGATCATTGCACATCTTGTATTGTCTAGATCTTTTATTTGGTATAATAATAATCATTGTATCCTGCCATAAAGACTTTACAATGAATAACAGACAAATTTAGCACGTAGCTATTACTCGGATGCTTTCCTGGAATTTTTAATTCATTATCGTTGGTTGTTAGTTCATTTCTTCATTCTGGGTCAGATTTATTTTCAAACTCAAACTGCTGTTGGCAACGTGGTAGAGCACTCGCCTGTTCAAGTCCGGTTCAGTTGGTTTGATGGCTGTCATAAGAACTCTGATGAGGCTGAGAGATGTGCTGATCTCTGAAACAGCTGTCACTTCTACCATTTTGTTGTTGTTGTAAAAACTAAAATTAAATTAAAAAAAAATTGGCCCTTTGCTCAATAACCTATGACAAAAATTAAAAGTAAACGGCTTTAGCTCAGATCATCCTTCGACCTGAATCGGCAGCAGCAGTGCACGTTCTCTAAGTCGATATGAATTAAGTTTCATCAGAAAATAATTGTTGTATGTTTTTTATCGAATAAATTTATTTTGCAAACAAACAAATGCTCTATTTTTAGATCTACGCAGTTATTTATACATAAATATTAATTTTGATTTACAACGTTTTTAATTCATAAATACAACCGCATGCACAGTTACGTATGCGCTCGATAAATCGATTATCGATTGTTTTAGTAATTGCCGCTACATTGTTGATAGATAATTGATTGTTGCTTCTCACATTGGTAAGCGCTGTGTCACATTGCAAGTGTAAGAATTTTGAATTATATAAGTATATATTTGATGGATTAGATTAAAAAAGTTAAAAATGAAAGTAAAAGTATATAGCAGTGCTGGTTCTTTTAACAATAATGCGAAGACAATATTAAAATATCGTGATGATATCTTAGCATTTTTTTTACTAAATTTATTTGTTGAGATTACTTATTATTTGTTTACAACTAAGATAACCACGATTAGCTCGTCTAATGTGTGTAGAAAAAAATATAATGTTGAAAATATTATGAAATATTTGCATTTTGCACAAGGTACGCTAGTTGCTAACAACATATCACCAGCTAATCTGATCTTCTCATGGCCATTTAAATGTATAAGCAAATTGAAAATAAAATAAAAAATATTTAGGCCACAAAGTTAAATACATATTTGTATATATATACAAATGATTAACCTAGTTTTTTTATTACAGTTCTTATCAAAGAATTTTTTGAAATGCAGAGCAAGCGATTTGATTAATTTTTTTTTTCGAAAATAAAAAAATTAAAAAATTAAAATAAGTAATGCATCATAAAGAAAAGGTTGTTGTTAATTGTTCAAAAGTCTATTTTAACTTAAGATATATGTAGCTTTAAGAAGACAAGATAAGAGATTGTTAGTTAGGTTAAGTAGTTCTCTGCGTAAATTAATTTTTTTTTTAATAAAATACTCGTCTTCTAGCAAGGAAACCATGTTAATTTACTTGGCTGCAGTAAATTTATTTTCTAATTTAATTTTTTATTGCAATCATCTGGCAGCACACTCCCACGGTATGTGCAAGTGGCAATATAAGATCAGCTGTTTTTTGTTTATTGTCCACAAAGCCGCCGAAATTAAACTTATTATTATTTAAAAACAATATTACAATATTACATTTTTAAAATCATTTTATATCTTCTGTATTCATAAATATATAAGATTCATTCAAAATTAGTGAACCAGAGCATAAGCATCCTCATGATGAGGAAAAACCGGTGTCACAAACTGGCCAAGGGCATCCCGAAGAATCTGCTGCAAATTCCACTGATAGCGAATTGGACATCACCAGCGAAAAGTTTGATCCTTTACGTGCTTTGTATTCGCCAGATTATCGCATCAGTGAGAAGCAGCCGAAAGTGATATATCAGAACCTCGCAGCTTTTGAAAGTGCTTTTAAGCGTTTTGGTATTATGAATCTCAACAAACGTAATAATACAGTAGTACAAAAGAATACCCAAAAAACTGATGAAAACAAGACCAATGTAACAACTGTAAAACCTGGCAACTCAAAGCAACGCCTTGTTATAGCTGAAGAGGCAGAGACACGTCGTTTTCAACCACATCAAATGCCTGTGCAGGGCAGTAGGCGTAAGAAAAAGGATATGCACAATATTTTCACATATATTGATGGAATTACTGGTCCTATGGGCGCATTAAAAACGGGCATGAAAGAGCAGCGTCGTGTACGCGTTATGGTGCGTAATGAACATGGTATACGCGGCAGTCTGGAAGGTACGCTAATATGGTTTGATAAATTTTGGAATTTATGGCTGCAAGATGTTGAGGAAAAATGGCAGCGTCGAAAATATAAGTATGGCGTGAATAAAATGTGTGGCGAACCGCAAGATTGCAGTTGGAGATTACAAGCGCTTGGAATTGAGTTGCCTAAGCATGAAGTGAAGAGTATTAACAGAAAAAATGTAGAAATTAGTAGGCATCTACAACAGCTTTTCGTACGTGGTGAAGAAGTTGCTGTGGTAATTTTCTTACCCGATGCTGTGAATTCAACTACGCTTCCAGCCAAATCCTGAGAATATACATACCAACAAAATTAATGTTTAAGAAACAAGGTTAATCTACATTCTTTTTTACAAATTCTTTTATTTCCATAGAAATGAAAAAAATTTTGAACTACTTTAAAATACAGTTATTTTATTTTATGGAAGTCAATGTTTTTAACCATTTTTTAACTAAAAAAATCCTCTTTTATTGCAGCACTTCAGGTATTTTGAAAACTTTCCGCACCGCTTCGAAGTTCTTTATATTGTATATACGACAACGCGGTGGCTTTTCGCCGCCAAGTGCCAGCGTAAAGGGATCTTCCGGACTTTGTTTCATGCATTGTAACCGTCCCATTTGGAAATCATGTGTGTAAATCTCTTTGATAGCGCCAACATTGAAGTCCCATACCTTCAGCATACCATCAGTCGATGTGGTTGTTAATAAATTCGCTACATTCTTATTGAAGCAAACACCAGATATCTCCTCCGCATGTCCCTTAATAGACCAGAGTAGCTGGTCAGGTTGTCTGCGATCAGCATAATGTAGACTACCATCGTTAGCACCAATAATGAAATGATTTGTGTCTGTTGGATTCCACAACACTTTCTCTACCTCACCAGGTATTTTCCATTTAACATATTCACTATCGACGGTATCAGCATTACGGCAATCGAATAAGCGCACTATACCATCTGCACTGCCCGCCAATATACTTTGCGCATCTTCTGGATGAAATTCTATTGATTGTACTTTTTCCTCAAAAGCTGTTATTGTAGTGTGCGGTTGTCCCTCATCTAAATCCCATAGTATTAATGTCTGATCAACAGAGCCACTGGCTATTATATGCTCAAATTGGCGATTCCAAGATAAATCCAGGACGGCATCTGTATGCCCATACGCCTCTTTATTTTGCTTACGACTGCCTTTCGAACCCAATTTGAAAGTGGGCTCAATTGAATCTTGTATATCCAAATCCCAAACAGTGATCACTGGATCCATGCAACCGATAGCGCACATATTTCCTTCTTTATCACTACCTGGATCATGATTCAACCATTCAATGCACAGTGGAAAACTTGGTAGTATAAAATCATGATGTGTATACAGGGATTCCTCCTCCTCGTTAAACACCCAAACTTCCATAGAAGCGGCATCATCCTGCACGTGTCCTACCAATATTAAATTATCGGTTGGCTTAATAATTTCATCTTCTGCTTCGGAGTCATTATCTTCATCGGGCAGCTGTTCATTGGGATCAACAACAGCACTAATATTAGCTGTATTCGATACCACCTCTTGGTCGTAATTGGCAAAATTAAATTCATCATTCGGATTGCGATTTCTGCTGTTAGCCACACCCTCGTTATCAACGTCCATATTATCTTCACGCTCTTCCTCCTCATCATCGTCGTCGTCATCCTCACCGTCCTCAGCGAGCGTGTTTCTTGTTTCCTCGATTATACGTGCCAGCTCGCTTTGTGTAAGTACAATTTTCTCTGGTCGTTCTTTGGCTACACCTCGAGGCACAAAGCATAATGCTGGTACAAAATCAATGCTTGCTTCTTGCGGGCCGTCCTCCTCCATTTTCACTTAATTTTTTTTAAATTACTACAAAGAAACAATCAGATTTTCGCAACTTTATGCAAAAGGCACCAAGTGAAAACATAAAATAAACACGTGTTTGTCAAAATGAATTTGACGTTTAGTAGAGGTTTGTGTCCATGCTAAATAGTACTTTCGGAGTATTTGGTGTATTCACAGTTTGAGCAGAAACGTTTTAGATTTTTTTAATTACACAGAACCTTTAATAAAGGATTTATATAAATAAGATAGCAAACCTCGCCTAGGACAAAGAACGTATGTGAATTCACTCCCGCTTGTACATTTTAAAATTCAACCGGCTATTGCTTTGTTTTGGTACGAAATTTCGTTTCGCCGTCATTATTGCCCCTCCGTGGTACGACAATGGAGAGAAACCTGCCGGATGCGCCGAAGGCCCAACATGACACGCCAGTATTCACCTCAGCCAAAAATTTCAAATTAGTTCACAGTTCTTTTCCCTTCTTATTCATATACGTTCTTTGAAAGTAGTTAGTGTCTTGCGGGGTCTCATTGGATGCAAGAAATACTTTAGGGATGTCAGGGTTGAGTATGCTTATATAGTGTAGGTTGTTAGGAATGCTGCTCGAGAAATGTTTACCTCGTGACCTATGCTGCCGACGTGGCAAGTTGTAAATTTTTCGTTACCGAAATATTCCTATGGCCGATTAAGTGGTGTCGAAGCAACCTTCTTACTACGCTGGAATTACCACTGGAGGCGATAAGGACAGCTATGCCGCCTAATTCCATTCTGTATCATGCTGTAGTTATTCATGAGAGCTCTTTAGGACTTTTCAATAATTAATACTTCCGCTCGGAGGATGCTAACTGAGTTTTTTTTTTGACGCACAGAAATGGAGTTGCTAAGGTCCTTGGAGTATACCATCACTCTACCTTTTCGTCAGTTTTAGACCCGTTGTTGTAGATTGAGACGATATCCTTCCCTCTTCATTTACGTCTAGAAGGTACTTCATCTAGGAATAAATATTGAATATAATCTTAGGAGCTGTAAAGGTGTTGCGAGCTGGTACATTAAATCGCTATTTCCATAACGTGCATCTGTCGAGCATCACTTAGGGACTGTCTGTGGACCATGTGGTCTTATTTAAGGCCTTCCGGTACTCATCTCTAACTGCATGTAACCTTACGTGGCCTTTCTCAACCACTTTTTTAATTTTGGCCACCAAATCAGTGCTCCATATGCATGACTCATGACTATTTTCGGTTTAAGATTCCAGTTTCTACGAAGTAAGTACTCTCTTGGAAGTGTAGTAAGCCATATATACATTTTTTATTCGTTGCAGCTTAGTTAGATTTCATTAGCCTTGGGAGAACTAAGTTTTATGAGGTGCTATTTTACTTAACTGTCCAATTTTGAAGTGTTACTGAATTTTGAAATTTTACTGAAATTTCTCAACTGTTTGAGACTGAGCGGCAATTTCCTTTGTGTTTCTTCAGTGGCCCATTCACAATAGTACCACTTTTTTTAACTTGCATTTTTTTGTTTAGATTTTTTTCCCCAAAAATTTCCAACAAATATTTAAAATCCCAAATTTTAATTCCTATATATTGCTTATCTGGCAGCACATTTTATTTGATACGCCATGAAATTCTCACTCAAACAGCGCTCTTTAACTCAAAATTGATGTTTTTCGTTCTCTTTACTCTTTTTTTTAGCTCAAACAATCAAAGGGAGCGGTTACAGCGTGTTGTTGCTGCTGCAGAATTGTTTTTTTTTTAACAGACCCCCGAGAGCATCAAGCACATTCGATTGTTGTTGTTTTTATTGCAGACACTTCTTAAAAGCCAAGCATTTTGTTTTTGACTGCTTTGCACATTTTTTATTACATGCGCAGCAGATATACATATGCTTTATATGTATGTTTGTATGTATGTTTTTTATTGCTACTTCTGTTTTTACTTTGCATTTACTGCTGTATTGTTTTTTGTGTTTTTTTCTCGTTTTTTTGTTTTTGTTTTTTGTTTCTGTTAGCGCAGCAGCTACAGCGCTTCGGCTACAGCCGCGGGCAATATTATTACTAGCGCTCGCTTGCTGCTGCATAGTGGTCGAGTTGGATTTATACAAAAAATTCGTTTTAAGTTCGAATTATGCGAGCGATCGGAACGGTTGCTTTGGTTGCTTGGCACGGATTCTCGTCGTTGTTCGTGGTGCGCGTCCAGTGAATAGCGTGTTTTTGAGCAGCTCAAATCTGCCGCTAATGAGCGAGCATATGTATGCACATATACATACATATGCATTTACATAATTTATGTTTATTACGAAAAATAATTGCGAAATCAAAGAAGAGGAAGCAGAAGAATAAATTCAAATAGTAGCGGAAGTGGAGGCTGTGCCTCTTACAAAAATATTTATACGTTCTAATTTGGGGCAACCAGAAGAGGGAAACGGAACAACAGCAGCGTTTGCCAGGAAGCAATCGTGTTTGTTGTGTGTTATTTCCATTGCAAATATTTTATAAAAAAAATAAATATTCTTTTGGTGTTGCCACAAAGTGTATTGTTGCACGTGAAGAATTCCATTTTGTTTGTTTTGTAAATTTTTATGCGGTCTTTTTTGTGTTTTATGTGCCTTCCGTGCCTTTGTGTATGTGTTTTTGTGTTCTCTCTTATGGCTGTTGACATTCGCTCGGCGCACAGCTGTCTGGCAATAAAAAAAATAAATAAATAATAAAAATTTATGCGAAAATATGTGTTTCATGGCGTTTGGCATTTGAATACAAGTGAAGTGTCGATTAAAATACTAAAAGAATTTGAAATTAGATATTGCAAAAAATATATATACATATGTACATATATATAAAACACAAAAAGTGTAAAACATATGAAAATCAATTTGTACATATAACAATCGCTAACCAATCACCCCAATTTACCATTAATTGAAGATGAATAATCACCCAAAAGCCAAATAAGTTAGAAAAATTTAAAAGAATAAAATACATAAAATTATACATAAAAAAATAAAAAAAATATCTACATATACATATGTACATATGTACGAACAGAATATGCACGAAAAACGTAACAGCAAACCGGTTTGGTAACAACAATAGTAACCATTAGTAGCCATCAGCAGCCAAGGAATATAAAATAAATAAATAAAATAAAGTAAGGAAGGGCTAAATTTGTGCTGAGCAGCATAGACGGCGCATTAAAAAAGGTAAAATCATTTTGTACTCTCATAATTATGCATACTTGTATAGGAATTGGACGAATTTCGCGCACTTCCGGTTGCCACTTGGTTACACACACACTCATTTAAATTTTTTCCACTTCGCGCTTCCTCTCCGTTTTATTGTTCCGACATCTAGCTAAAAAAAAAAAAAATACATAAAAATTATTCACTTTTTTTTTTAGCGTTAAATAGTAATTTAAACTTTTGGTCACTTATTGTGAATGGCACACGCGGATAAAAGCAGAACATCGAGGCAAATTGAATAAACGAATTAAATTTGATATTCTCTGTAGAATTTTTATTAATTATTAAAATTTTACAGTCAAGACTCTTGCATTTCAATGAAAAATAGTTCAAAATTCTTAAGAAAATAACTAAAAAAAAGGAATAAAAAAAAAGAATAATCGGATCGGGTTATGGGTGCAAGGCGTGCAGTGGTCATTGTAGAGGCAATTTAAAGCAGCAAAAATTCCTTTCTAAGGGGTGTTTTTTTTATAGAGAGATATAGAACTTTAAGTTGCAATAAAACAGCGATGGATTATTCGATTGACATGAATTTTATTTATCCGAAAGTTAATCTTGTGGCATTAGATTTTATAGATATGATTTCTGGCATATGACCGCCATGGCTGGCGCGGATGTAGTCCAATCTGGACGTCCAATTTTCGATGACTTTTTCCAACATTTGTGGCCGTATATCGGCAATAACACGGCGAATGTTGTCTTCCAAATGGTCAAACATCCAAATGGTGGCTTATCCGCATAGACCAATGACTTTACATATACCCACAGAAAGTAGTCTAGCGGTGTTAAATCACAAGATCTTGGAGGCCAATTCACAGGTGCAAAACGTGAAATTAAGCGGTCACCAAACGGTGTCTTTCAATAAATCTATTGTGGCACGAGCTGTGTGACATGTTGCGCCATCTTGTTGAAACCACATCTCCTGGACATCATGGTTATTCAATTCAGGAATGAAAAAGTTAGTAATCATGGCTCTATACCGATCACCATTGACTGTAACGTTCTGGCCACCATCGTTTTTGAAAAAGTACGGACCAATGATTCCACCAGCCCATAAAGCGCACCAAACAGTCAGTTTTTCTGGATGTAACGGTGTTTCAACATACACTTGAGAATTACCTTCACTCCAAATGCGGCAGTTTTGTTTGTTGACGTAGGCATTCAACCAGAAGTGCGCTTCATCGCTAAACATCGCTAAAATGGACGTAGTGCGCGATACGTTTTCCGCACAGAACCATTATTTTCGAAATAAAATTGCACTATTTGCAAGCGTTGTTCAGGCGTGAGTCTATTCATGATGAATTGCCAAACCAAACTGAGAATAAATCACTTGACAGCTGTTAAATCGGTCGCCATCTTGAAAAGTAATGCCAACTTAAAGTTCTATACCTCTATAAAAAAACACCCTTTACTTATATTTTGCTGCCGCTTGTTAAAAAGCATAGTTTCCTGCAGCAGCCAACGCATCGCAAATCACGGTCAGAAGATGGTACATATATAGAGTGGAAATTGCTCTTTACCGCCGGCGGTATACTCGACTAGGTCAATTTAAATTTCCATCAAACTCATCATTTGGATTGTTAAAAGCCACTGGCAAACCAATAAAGTTAATATACCCTGGGTAAAAATGCTGTGCTCGACAAAAAAAAATATATATATATATAAAATCCCAAATAGTTCGCAACCAATGTGCGATTGAGAAAATACAATACAAAAAGGCAAAAGGGTACAACAATCTTTGGTGCGGTTTAAACAAGCCGAAATTTGTGCCTATATATTTGTATAACTATATATTTATATACATACATATGTATATACTGTATAGATGTTACTACAAAACGCTGCATTGATGTTTTGGCAATACAAAATTGGGTATCAAAAAAAAAGAAGGAAAAAATTCATAAAGAAACAAAACCCCTCAACCACAGCTCCAGATCGATAATTCTGCCGGCTTGCTACAAACATACATACATACATAGTGGCTGCTTTTGCTTTATTGTTGCAGGCGGTATCTTCTGGTGATTATCCCGCTGTCCGCTTTGGCTATACATATTATGTATGAGTAGATTTCCGGGTTACAATATGCCTACATATGTACATAATAATATGTATGAATGTGCGTATAGTCCTCCACTCCACTAGGTATTTCTTAATAACATTGCGTAGTTACGTCTGCTGCATCCACCAACCACTACATATGATTCATAAACGTTCTACCGCTGTTGTGCTGCTGCATCTTATTTCCACTTAATTATGTTACGCGTGTAGAATAAACCGGTCGGCGGTTGGTCAGTTGGAGTCGCCAACGAGTTAAATGCCTGCTCCAGGGCTAGAAGAAGCTGAACAGCGCAGTAACAAGAACAGTTGTGGAGACAACAAATATGTATATGGACATACATATATTGTAGTAGAATGGCAACATTTTTAACGAAAGAAGCCACTGACCTCGCTACGAGAAGTGAAAGAGTTAACAAATTATTGAAAATAAATAAATAAATGTTTGTATCAAAATATGGAATGGAATCGAAGAGATTCTGAGAGTTTTTGAGCGAGAGGGAATTGAAATGATTGTTAAACGTTTTTTATTTCAGCTTTAAGATCGTCTCGAATTAAAGGCCCTGTAGTAAATGATACTAAATAATTAAAAATAAACGAGATTTCTTCACGTCGAGATTTCTTCTTCGACCGGACAATTGAAAAGTAAACCTCTCTCTCGACGCATAACGATAAAGCATTGGGAGTTCTCGAAAGAAATATGGATATTTGCGTATTAACTGCCGCGATTTCTCTCGATCATTTAACGATGACTGGCGGCTATAATCGCGTTTGCAGTGCATAAGAATAAGAAGTCAGAAGTGGAATAAGTAAAAGTTTGACCAGCAGCCCAATTAATGGGCTCAAGTTCTTGAAACTGTTTTTCAAAATCAAATTCTTTATCGAAGATTACGAATATCAAGTAAATAGTTAAAAGAAGAAACGACTGGCCACTATAATGGCGTAAATGGTGCCCTCGATACGTAAGAATGAGAAATCACAAGTGGAATAAGTAAAAGCTTGACTAGGAGGCTAATTAATGGTCGCCAGTTGTTGAAACAACATTCCAAAATCTAAATTTTTTAATACAAACTAAGAAAATAAGCTTCCTCTCTATCTCTAGGGGAGAAAAAATAGATACCGAGTTACTTCAGACTAAAAAGTAAAGTTATGCACAAAGCCTCTCCCCTTATAGTGTCTCAATGAACACCCTACATTGAGACGAAAATCTGTGATAAATCAATATAATTGAGGTGAGACGAGAGAGCAGCTTTTTGGTTCTTCTTGAGCTGATTGGAAAGACCATTTCCGAGGGCATACACAGTTTTTCTTCTAATTTAAGCTCTTTTTCTTTCAATTATATTAAAACGAAAACACATTCATCATCCAACACTCTTGTGGTCTAACATAAGAATTCCCTTACAAATCATTGCTGAAATGAATATCAAACTCGAAGAGAATAAAGGCTTCAAAAGACGGCTGGAAAATGCATTTATGTACTTCTTATTACATTTCACAGCCTGCAAGTATGTACATATGCATGTTTGTGCGCTGTGCGGCCGCAATGTGAGTAATAGTAGTACTCGAGCAGTCAGCTGGAGGTCAATAATTTCAATATATTTCAAGCACTTACATATATGTTTTAGTTGAAATACACTGAGTGAGTGCACAAGAGTCGTGTACCTTCATACTATGTACGTGTGTATGTACATATGTATGTACATATATACACAAAGATTTCTTACTGCAAGTGGTGCTTCACTGCTTGCTATTGAAGTATCTATGCCGCACTCATAGCCGCAATCGAAGTAGAAGAAGGCGTATGTATGCAAAAAAGAAAAAAAAATTGAAAAAAAATCGTACTTAAAAGTGCATGCAGGTTCATTTCCTGCTCTGCTTTACTCAGCTGGTCGTCGTTAAATGCAAATGCGCATTTTTTTCATTCACTGCGATGACTAAATAAATGCAAAAGTGACTTTTAAATACTTGGGCTTGAGAATTACATTTTTTTTTTTTATTTCTCCTTTTTTACTAAACTTTTTTCAATAAAAATTTTTTTAAATTTTTTTCTTAGTTTTTTATTTCATTTTTTTTAAATATTTTTTTAAAGAATTTTTTTGTAGTATTTTTTAAGTACTTTTTTCGTATTTTTTTCAGTATTTCTTAATGCCTTACTTTTTCTTTATCGAATTTTTTTTTTTAGTTTTTATTCTAATTTTTTTTCATTCCTGCAATTCGCATCTTTTTTCGCCTCCAGTTTTGCTGCAGCAGGCAGTTTTTCCACCTTTTGCACTAAGCGCATTAGTTTACTTGCATTTCTTGCAATATTTAATAATAATAAAAAAAAACAGCTTTAATGCTGAGTTACTGGCTTCTTAGGCATTTACTATCTAGTTAGAAACAGACATTTTTGAATTTATTTAATTTGAATAAGTTTTTTAAATTTTGCCGTTTTTTCCTTTTATTTAATTTAATCTTTCAATTTATTTATTTTAATTTTTGCATTGAACGTGCCCATACTTGTTTTGTTTACCTTTTTCAACTCGTTGGTTTGTTGCTAGTTGTTAGTTGGTAGCTACATATGTAGCTCGTTAGTGTACCTTTTTGCTGCTCGCTCTTGCCGTGTCTGCCATTTAGTTATAACCTAAACTGGTTTCCAACTGGTTGGCGACAATGTGTTGCTGTTGTTGCTGTTATTGCTTGCAGCGCATTTGGAAAATGTGTGTACTACCTTTCAGTACATACATACATATGTATGTATGCGCATTCATTTGTACTTAAGTGCATTTGTTTTTTGTTCATAAGTCTGCATGTAAATTTATACTTTTGTTCGTACATACATATGTATGCATGTGTATAAGATTTTGTACCCAAGTAGTTTTATGTGTAAAAAACAAGTTTTAAGTTAGTCTTTACTTTGGTCAAAAGATTTTCCTATTTACTTTTCTTTGTTACAATTTTGTATCCTTTCGAGATGTGTGTGTGTTAGATCAAAACTGGTATGAGCGGCTGTCTAGAAGCATAAGTAGTTAACTGTTAGTAGTAAGGTAGAAAAACATACTTTGTAAAAAAATTATTTTTTATCCAAAATATATCAGTTATTAATTTATTATTTTATTATAAATTCTTTTATTCTATTTTGTTTTTTAATTTAATTTTAATTTATTTCAATTTTATTTTATTTATTTTATTTTTTTAATTTTGTTTATTTTTTATTTTATTTTATTTTAATTTTTTTATTCTATTTTATTTTATTTTCATTTTATTTTGCTTTATTTTATTTTTATTTTTATTTTTTATTTTTTAATTTTTTCATTTTATTTTATTTTTTATATTTTATTTTATTTTATTTGGCTTTATTTTACTTTTTTTAAGTTATTTTATTTTCTTTAATTTTATTTTAAATTATTATAATTTATTTTATTTTAGTTTTTATTTTATTTTATATATATTATTTTTTTTATATTTTATTTTATTTCATTTTGGTTTATTTTATTTTATTTTATTTTAATTAATTTATATTATTTTATTTTATCTTATTTTATTTTTAATTATTTCAATTTATTTAATTTTAGTTTATTTTAATTTAATTTAATTTTATTTATTTAATTTTTTTTAATTTTATTTATTTTTATTTTATTTTATTTTTTTTATTGTATTTAATTGTTTTTAAATTTTTTTAATTATTTCATTTTATTTTATTCTATTTTTATTTTACTTTATATTATTTTCATTTTAATTTAATTTTTTATTTATTTTTATTTTTATTTTAATTATTTTTATTTTTTATTTTATTTTTCATTATTTCATTTTATTTTTTTAAATTTTATTTTATGTTATTTTATTTTATTTTTTTTTTTCACTTTATTTTGTTCTATTTTTATTTCATTTGATATTATTTTAGTTTTATTTTATTTTATTTATTTCTTTTTTATTTTTATTTTATTTTATTTTCTTTTATTTTATTTTCATTTAATATATTTTATTTCATTTTCATTTGATTTTATTTTCATTTATTTATTTTAATTTATTTTATTTTAATTTTAATTTTATTTTATTTTGTTTTATTTTCATTTTATTTCGCTTTATTTTATTTTGTTTTAATTTATTTTCTTTTACACCATTTTATCCCTTTCTTTCTATTTTTTGTTATTTAAATCTGGTCTCACATTCGCATTTTTTTTTGGACTCGTAACAATTCTTCTGTCATTCATTTTCATATTTGAAATACTTCGTTTATGACAGTAGCATTTATAAGCTTTTAAAATTTTATTTGTATTTGAAATATTTGTGTGAATTAGCGAAATTTTCCTGTTAAAACAAAATTTATAACGGTATTCGTGCAATTTCCGGTTTTATTTTCATTTTTAGAAAATCGTGACTATCTTTGTCGCTTTTGTTATAGCGTTTTTCGTACATGTACATGAATGTATGCTAATGCAAATGCATTCGTTTTCAAATCGCGTATTTTGATAACGGTTCAAAAAGTGTATGTTTATTTTGTGGGTGAATAGTGAGTGCATTGCGTCGTTTTTTTAGTTGAAATTCATCCTTTTGGTGTTTGAGTGGATTAATCTGTTGCGTACATACAGATGTTTGTATAAATGTATGAAAAAATTTCAAATACTTAATTTAAATATCTGCCATTGTGACCATTTATGAGAGCCAACTGTTTTTATCCTTATTTTGTAAAATTTTGTTGCAGATGAATTGAAAGGTCTCCGGCCTGCCATAGTAAAACACATATTTTTGGCAAAATTAATTTTTTCATTCATTCAATATAATTCCCTTCAAGGGTGATACGCTGATTATAGCGACCCTCCCTCCAATTTTTCGATACCATTTTTGTAGTACTATTTGTCCTTTGCTTCAAAATCGGTCTCAGTTTCGGCGATCACATATTCATTTCTTCTTAGCGAGCATTCTTTTGAGATCTGAAAGTGGGAAATAGTCGTTGGGGGCCAGATATGTAGCATACGTTGGACGCAGAAGCAATTCGAAACCAAATTCAGGGATTTTTGTCGCGATTTCACCGACATGTGACATAACGTTGCAATGGCTTGTTGAAACAGCACTTTCTTTTCTTCGATTTCGTCCTTGAAATGGTTCAATAATGCTATGCAATAGTCGCTGTTGATGGTCCTTCCTATATTCAAGGTAGTCAATGAAAATTATTCCGTGTGCATCACAAAATACAGACGCCATAACTTTGCCAGCCCAACTGTTGCGTTTTTCCACACTTTGGAGCGGGTTCAACATGTGCAGTTCACTTGGATGATTGTCGATTGGACTTCTGGGTGAAATGATGGAGCCATGTTTCATCCATTGTCACATATCAACGAAAAAACTCGAGTTTGGTACGCTTGAACATCTCCAAACACTGCTCCGAATCATCAACTCGTCGTTGTTTTGGTCAAAAGTGAGCTCGCGCGGCACCCACTTTGCACAGAGCTTTTTCTTACCCAAATATTCGTGAATGATATGATGTACACGTTTAGTTGATATCTTTTTCGAGTGTTTGCTATTTTATTCAATTTCAATTTGCGGTCATCCAAAATCATTTTGTGGATGAATGAATGAAATGATGAAATGATTAATGAAATCAATGAAAAACGCTTTAAGGCGTTCACTGCGTTCACCGTCTTCGGTGCTGATATCACCACGTGTAAACTTGGCATACCAATCCCTGATGGTTTATTTTACCGGGACAGTGTCCGGAAACTCATCATCAAACCAAGTCAATAACAAAAATTGCTTCACTCAAAATGCCATAATTCACAAACTAATGATCCGACAGCTGTCAAATTTATACAAGCTCCTTTCGAAGATTAGGGCTGGGTAAAAGTCATATGGATTTAATTCTAGTAGCGCCATCTGTGTGTCAAGCAGGGGGCTTATCAATTGCCTTTTATCGTAACGGTATATTAAATGTAAATAATCATATTCATACTATACATATTGAAAATTAAAGAAGATTCTGTGGAATCTGTTGGTTCAGCAGAAGGTCTAATCAGCTCTGGTAAGTTTTTTGAAGTCTTTTATTTTATTTTATTTTATTTTAATTTTTAAATTAAAATTTTTTTTTTCAAATTATTTTGTTTCGTTTTATTTTATTGGCTTATATTATTTATTATTTATTTTTTTAAATTTATTTTTTTTTTAGTTAAAATTATTTAATTTTTTTATCTAATTTTTTTATTAAATATTATTTTATTTATTTAAATGATTTTATTGATTTAATTTTGATTTAATCTTTTATTTTTTAATTAATTATTAATTGTGAATGATTTCGTTTTATTTTTTATTTCTATTTTATTTTATTTTACTTTATTTATTTTAGTTTTATTTTATTTTTATTCTAACTTATTTTTTATTATTTTTACATTTATTTTATTTTTATTTTTTAATTTTATTGTATTTTATTTTATTTTATTATTATTTAATTTAATTTAATTTTATTTAATATATTGTATTTTATATTATTTTTTATTTTAATTGAGTTCATTCTGTTTTATTTGTATTTTTATTTCTTTAATTTTTTAGGAGATTTTAATTTTTAATTTAATTTAAAAATAATTATTATGTATTTAAATTAAATCTTATTATATTTATGGAATTTTTGTTTATAATTTTTTATTTTTTTTCAGTTTTATTCAAACATTTTTTTATAATTTATTAATATTTCCTTTCACTTTTTCGTCCTCTTTTGTTTGTTTGTTTCCCTTCATTTGCTACTTCGCCTTTAATAAAGATTTTACCCATGGGAAATGTAGATTATTCACAAAAAGTGTCGAATTTCCCTACACGATTGTTGAAAAGAACGGTTGCTTAAGAGCCTACTTCGTGTCGTAAAGTATGAGGGTGTCTCTTTAAATATGTTTACAAGGGCATTTTTCGCATTTATAGGGGCTCATTATCGCTCGCCGGAAGCTCCAAGGCAATATAAACAGGTTCATAAATATTTTTTCAATCTTTTGTTTAAGCCTGCCAGGGGGTAAATATGCACTTAAAAGATATTTACATATTTGTTTGTGGCAAGTGTGGCAAAAAAATATTTACAAAAAAAGTATTGTTATTAAAAAAAATAAATAAAAAATAAAAAAATCGTATAAATATGTATGTACATATGTATGTAGACAAATAGTAAAATATTTTCAACTTTTACTCGTACTTAGATTGAAGTATGTGATGAGCAGCATGCTGCAACATATGAACATAACCTCAATTTCTATATACACAGAGTGAGCGTTGCAGTGTGTTACAGCTGTCGGTTGAAGAAGATCTTTTAATCCATCAAACATAAATTACACTTGACTGCATTTATAATACTTACTCCACACGCCGTAGTCCACTTTGAGTTTAGAATATTTTCTTTTACCTTTGCTTCTGCTTCTTCTTCTTTTTGCTGTCCAAACTCATTTACTTCAAAATTAACTATGCTGCAGTGTGAAATATTAAAAGCAGCAGTCCATCAAAGGTGCTTTATTACTTTGCAACATATTTTATTTAAGTATGCACACGAGTATGTATACATGTATGTATGTATGTATGTAAGTACCGGTATGTATTTAGCTGCTCGTCCCACTCACTCACCTCACTCTATGTACTCGGATTTACGTCAAATCCGCCGCTCACTTCATTTTGCAGCATAGTAATTCCATTAATTTCACGTTAAATTACAGCCGATTTATGGTTGCTGCTGCTGCTGCTGCTGCTGCTTAGCTTTGCTATGCTTACTATTACTCTCTAAAGTACTTGAGTTTTTTTCGTATAATCACTGTCGGTGATTTTGCAACAATTCGCTCGCCCACAGCACAATTGGGCCATAACTTGGTGGTATTCGTCGTGTTCATATAGCCGAGTATGTATAGAGCGGTAAAGGTACCCTGTAGGAAAAAATTTGATGAAATTGTGTTATGCGGAGAATTATGAAAATTATTTAAATCAAATATTAAATAAATCTTAAAAATGAAACAAACAAAAAAAACATACCGGAATTGCCAACTATGCTTGAAGATTTAATATACATGAAGGTGGAGAATAAATAAATTTTCGCTTATTATAAGTTGCATTCGTCTTACCATCTTTGCTGGGCGTTGAAAATTGACGATCGATCGGCAAATTCGTAATATGAGATATACCCCGCTGCGGTATTTTTCACTGAGTAATCAGTTTTTTTGTGAAAATTAGAATTTTGTTTGCGATTGTGGGAATTGTAAGAAAATGGCTAAAACTAAGAGTACTCTACGTTTATACTCTTTTTTTCAAATTTTTCTATAATTTAATGCACATTTTCCATAATTCAATGCAAATTTTCATCAATTTCATGTAGATATTTAAAAAATGAATTGTAAATTAAAAAAATTTTAACGTGAATAATAAACAATACTAAAAAATAATTTATTTATTGAAAATAGTCTTCAGTTTGCGAGAGAAAATTATTACAAGAAAAAAAAAAAACAGACGGAAGTCAGGAGTCGGCAGCATGTTTAAGCTTCAAGAAGTATATATTTTACTTCTTTCATTTTTTAAATTTACTTTATTTGTATAAATTTGTAACCGAAAATACTATTTTCCATTTACCGAAAATACTATTTTCCATTTGCTTCAAATTACTTAATATGTAAGTGAAAATTCCTGTCAGTCGTCAAAAACATTTTATTGTTAATAGCCAAAATGCACAAAGTTCATAAATTTTATTGAAAGCGCGTGATAATATCGAATAAAAATTCGTTTTATCGCAACTCCGATCACAAGCGAGGCTCGAAAGCTGTTCAAACTTCCTAAATATTCTTTTTCTTATCTATTTCTATACAATATTTGGTTTTTAGATCAGCGACTTTGTATAAAAATGTTTTTATTGACTAACTTATGAGATTAATTGAAAAAATTGCTTGACATTTACCAAAAAAAAGGCAGTAATTTGAAAAATGTTATACAAATTAGTTCAGAAAAGACTATAATATATTAAAAAATTACTTAATAAGTTATGAGAAATTTTTTTTATAAAGCGCTCATGCGATTTTCAGTCGAAAAATTATTAAAAATATCATAAAAATATATTCAAAATGTTGAGTTCAAGACTTCTGTGTAAGACTTGAAAGCGAGTATTTTAAAATGTCTACGAAATATCAATAAAAAAATTGAAAGCAAATATTTTCAAATGAAATGTGTTTTCTTTGTGAAACTAAATGCTTCAATAGTTTTTTGTCTTAAAAACACTATTAGTCTACGTTTTAACTATTCAGAAGGAGTTGTCACTGTGCTGAAATGAAAAATAAATAAATAAATAAAGTAAATAAAAGAAATACATTAAGCAAATGAGCTGTATTCAAAGGTCTGTTTTCGTTAGAAAAATTATTTTTAATTGAATATTTTGTTATACAACAAAGAAAAATTGGTAGAAGTGACGGATGTTTCGGAGATCACCACATCTCCTCATCAGACTTCTTTTGCCAGGAATCGAACCGACGGATTCTGGCATCACAGGCGAGTGCTCT
Organism: Neoceratitis asiatica; assembly: GCA_030068015.2. Classification (NCBI taxonomy): domain Eukaryota; kingdom Metazoa; phylum Arthropoda; class Insecta; order Diptera; family Tephritidae; genus Neoceratitis; species Neoceratitis asiatica. Next base: position 69,632,752 of record CM061527.1, on the reverse strand, counting down.
AACAACTGACAACAACTCAACGTCTGCCATGTAATCTGTTGTTGTATTATTCAATTTTTTACTAACCAACAACTATTAAGTTCGCTAATATTTAGCAGCTATTTTTACTTAATTTTTCTTTGTTGTATAACAAAATATTCAATTAAAAATAATTTTTCTAACAAAAATAAGCCTTTGAATACAGCTTATTTACTTATACCCAAAAACAATTACAGGCCGCATTAAACAATCCAAGAAATAAATTAAATGCTTATTTGTGTTAAAAAAGGTAAAGCAATAATAATAATAATAATAAAAATATGTAGTCTGGCAACACTACATTTTAATTTTGTTTTAAAAACACAATAAAAGTGTATACAAATATACATTTTTATAGGAAAAGTTAATTTTTTTTATTATTTTGTACCAATTTTTTGTTGAGTATACATAAAAATTACTACAGTCTGGTAGCATTAAATTTTATGAATTTTTGCTGAAAACAACACATAACAAACATAAAGAGTATATATATATAATTGGAGCACTTTGCATGCTGGACAGTTTGTCGCTGCCTACAATTTCCTACTCGGCTAACAGCAGTAGCGTGTGTCACTCCCACATGCACTCGTATATGTGTGTGCCTAACGAATGCGGATAAATACGCGCAGAGATTAGTACTGGCATTATTATTATGATTGTTATTAATTTTTAGTATTTTTCAACATGAGCAAATTAATATTATTTTTTTTTAACTTTAATTTTTATTTTTTTTTGTGTTATTTTTACTTTTGTTGATTTTTTTTTATAGCTGTAACTCAGTTTTTTTGTGAATAAATTTTATTTTTTTTCTATAAATAATTATAATGAGTTTATTCTAGGACTTGCAGCTTTTTAAAGAGATTTATTTATATTTATATGTGGGATTATAGTACATAATTCGTTTAATATAAACAATTTACTGCTCAAATTAAATTAAAAAAAAAATTTTTCCAAAATTTTGAATACAACAATAATAATTTTTTTGTTGCCTTTATTATCAATAAATTTTATGACTTTGTGTTGCTAAAAATATTTTTCTTACTAATTTTATATCTTTATTTATTTATTTTTATTCCTTTTTTATTTATTTTTAATTTTTAATTTATTTTTTATATGTTTTTTTTATTATATATATATATATATATATATATATATATGTATGTATCTTTGTAATATATATATATATATATGTATATAATGCTTTTATTTAATTTTTTATTTTTTTTTGTAAATTTTTTTTTGCTTTCAAACTCATTTTGCGCGCTTTACTTGCGACTAACTTATCTTAATATGTTTTTTTAGCTTGAGATAAATTGCGTTATTGAAAGTCTACTATCTATGTATGTAGGTATTAAATTTTATTTTAGCGCATACGTAAAAAAAATAAATAAAAAAAGCATTGATTTGCGGCCGCGGCGACTCTGTGTTGCAAGTGTTGCGTTACAATTGCGATTTAGTGCGCGACTGCCACCAACACCACACACACACACACACACACACACACACACACACAAACAAACTAAGAGCAAGTGTGAGCTTACATACATACATGTATGTACATATATCTTTGTAATACACGCAATAATATTATATGCAACAACACCAAGCAGTAACAATTACCATCCACTAAATACCACTTTGGCATTAGATACTTCACTTTGAGTATCGCAATTCATAACATACATATAAACACAATGGATTACATATGTATGTATGTATGTATGTACATATATGCACCATAAAACATATGATTATATTTTTGTGCTTAAGTCTGCATACAAATACATATTTACAAACACACAAATTTGTTAATGAAAAAAAAACAACTCATTTGTCTGCGCTATTTGTTGGTCTGTTGCAATGCTGACTGACTGACTTTCAAGTGTTTGGCTACTGGGTATTAACCAATGGAAAAAAATGTAAGAAAATAAAGAAAAAATAAAAATGAAATAGTGAAAAAAATAAAAAATAAAAATAAAGAAAAAAATTTAGGAACAAAATAAAAAAAATAATGAAAAATATAAAAGAAAAAATAAAGAAATAAAAGATAAAAAAAAATAAAAAAATTAAAATAAATAAAATAAAGAAAAAATAGAATAATAAAAACGAAGATAAAAACTTGAAAAAAAACTAATAATAATAAAATTTTATGCTTAAGAAATAGCAATAATGAAAAAATATAGAAAAAAAAATATCTTAAAAATAATAAAGCAAAATTAAAAAAAATATATATATACATATACATACAGAGCAGCTTAATTGCGCCTCATGCAAAGAGCTTTCAATGTTGAAATCATTATCGCATGTACGATGTATGCACATATGTATGGTAGCCAACTGCGAAATTTATATATTTTTAATATCATTTGATTTATTAAAAATTTTTTTTTAATTTTTGTTTTTGTTTTTAAAATTATTTTTCCCTTTTCAGTGTTAGTTTTGTCAGTATTTGTTTTGATTATTTGTCAGGCTCTTTCCTGCCGCCTTGAAGAATTTCGTAAAATTAATTGTTGCGCCATCCACAGTACAAAGATTTCTCTTATTCTTTTACTACCGCACTTAAATTCCTTTGTTTCATGTAAGTACCAGAAGGTGAAGAGAGAGACCCACCGAAATTTATACAGAACGAATCAGAATGATGAGCTGAATTGATTTAGCCATATCGGCTGCCCGTTTGCCTGTCTGTCCGTCTGCCTATCTGTCTGTCTGCTCGTCTGTCCATCTGTCCGTCTGTCTATCTGTCTGTCTGCCCGCCTATCTGTCTGTCCGTGTGTCTATCTATCTGTCTGCTTGTCTGTCTGTCTCTCCGTCTCTCCGTCTGTCTGTTTGAAAGCAAACTCGTCCCTCATTTTTTGAGATATTTCAACGAAACATAGTAGGAAGATGCACTTCTAAGTTTAAGCGATTATTTGTCGGAACCGGTCACAGCGGACCACTATAGCATATATACGAGCGATTTTCCAGATTTTTGTGTCATAAATCCGTCAAAAATCTGCCTAGGAACATGAAATTTAGTAAACACTCATAGATAGTGAATTAATAATTGGTTCTGGAAAAATCCGACGAATACAACATATAGCTCCCGTGCTGCGAAATTTTCAGATTTGAGGTTTTGGTCAAAACTCAGTCAAAAAATCAATTAGGAGCATAAAATTTAGTGTTATCCATACATATTATGCATTCCATATTGATAGTGAAAATCATCGAAATCGGAATACTTTATCATGTAGCCCCCATACAACAGATTTGTTCAGATATGAGGTTTTGGGCTATAAATCCGTCAAAAAAGCATCTAGAGCGTGGAATTTGGTATTCCACAGTGATATTGACACTGTAAATCATCGAGATGGAATTTTGATATGTTCCTGAAAGATAAAGGGTGATCGATTGTATAGTAGAGGTACTTTCTCCAGTAGCCTTTTTTTGACAGATCACGCGTGGGTCCTATCAAGCTGTCATGTTATTTTTGTTCAGTAATGTTTGGCATTTCATCGAATAGAAGGACTTACGCCTGAATAACGTTTACAAATAATTCAATTTTATTACGAAAATTCACATTCTCTAAAGAATGTGTTTCGCGCCAACATAATCGGCCTACTGATCGTACTATTCGCAACACCATCTGTCGCCCATTTTGAGACCCAGCATTCATTATTGGATAATATTCGACCGAATAGACCATGTCCGCCACGCAGTGAAGAAAATATAGCTGAGAGTGTACACGAAGACCATGAGAGCCGGTTCGGCGTCGAATGGAACGACTTGGCGTGATTTAGGTCGAGAACTGCAAGAACTGAAGCCGCTCGACCCTCCCAAGCGAGATCGCTTCGCACTCTGGGTTCTTGAAAAGAACCGTTATTGCGCCATGATAATCTACTATTTGATGCCTGAAAATGAAGCTCGTGATCTCCGCGACAATTGGTTTCAGCAAGACGGCGCCACCACTTCCCACATACCACACATCGCATCAACAAATAGATTTACTGAGAGAATACATCGGTGATCAGATAATTTAACGTTTTGGGCCAGTCGATTGGCCACCAAGATCGTGTAATATCACACCGTTAGATTCCTGTGTGGATATGTAAAATCTGCAGTCTATGCGGACAATCCCGCTTCGATTCAGGGCTTGGAGCAAAACAGCACGCGTGACATTCGTCAGTTACTAGTCGAAATGCTCGAATGAGTCAACGAAATTTGTACTCAACGGATGGACCATCTGAGACGTAGCCGCAGCCAACATTTGAAAGGGATAATCTTCCTAAAAATAAATGCCTCACAATGTTCTTTCGAATGATAATAAACATTCCTAATTAAATTTGAATTTTCTGTGTTTTTTTTCTTTTTTCTCTTTTACTTTTGAAGTTATTTTTCAAGCATTTTCCATTATTTTCAAAATATTTTCCTTCTCCCTCCATCACTGCATATTCTCTACCCGTTTTCCACAGCAATTTTGCATAGTTGAAAAGCCGCAATAATTACACAATTTTTTAGTGTCATATTTTGCTACTATTTAAAAGCTTCCACCAGGCAGCAACCAATCGACTAACGGTATACGACTCACAAAGCACTTAACTTAAGAGACTTAAGTGGTTAATTGAGTTTTACTCAAATTTATAACTGTAATTCCATTTTGCGCTTACAGACAAATTTATTATTTATTACTAAAAATGATGTAGTAGAATGCTACTGCTATTGCTACTAAGTGCACTTTTACTGCTATTTTTTGTTAAAAAAAAAAATTTTTTCAAATCTGGTTTTGCATTTTTTCAGATATAAATAATTTTCTAAAAAATAGAAGTTAAAAATATGCATTGATTTTAATTATTTTTTCACTAATTACTGAATTTTTTTTTTTTTTTTTTTGTTTTCCAGCATATTCCACAGCCTTTTCATTATGCCATTCGCGTTGTGTTTTTTTTTTGTTTGCTGTTCTAAATATTTAGTACTGTATACATACATATTTATAGTTTCAAATTTCTTACCATTTCAAGCGTAAAAAAATTATTCATAAATTTAATTGCATTTTTTTTTTTTTACTGCCATAAAAAGAGTAGTAGATAAGTGAATGTGCAGAAATGCATTCAACTTTTTTTTCTTATATTGCTGTTGTTGTTGGCGGTTTTTTTCATATGCATTTTGCATACGAGTACATACCATGCGAACGTGTCTGACATACATAAATGTGAATGTATAAAATGTAGCAATTACAAGCTTGCTGAATGCCTAACTAACTCAACTACTCCACAACTGACTGTCTGACTGACTGGTTGACTGACTGTCTGACTGAATGACTGTGTGATTGTCTGTCTAACTGTCTTACTGCTTGTTCTAACAGCCTTTTTATTGTTGTAAATTTTACATTATCTTGTGTTTGAGTTGCATTTGGGTGTGCATTTGTGGCTTCCACTTTGCAAAAAGTATAATTGCGAAGCTTTTTTCTGAACTCTTATTGTTTTTTACTACTGGAGGTGTTATTGTTGTTTTGTTTTTTATTTAGTTATATGAGTGCTGAGTAGAATAATATTAAATGAATTAAATTAAATTGCGTTTATTTCATTTTTAATTGCATTTTGAGTGCTTCTTTTACGGAATTCGTAACTTTTTTTTTGTTGGAGACCAAAGAGCGGAGTGTGGAAAGTGAATGCCATAGGTGAAGAGCAATTAATAGATTAAGAAATTGTAGTATGAAAATATTAAATTAGGAGAAATTATACAATAATATTATTATTTTTTATTTATTTCTTATCAATTTATTGTTCGAAATTTTATACAAATGAATTTTTTGTGCTTTCAAAAGTTTTTTTTATATTTTTCCGTTTTTAATACGATTATGAATGAATCACTAATTCAGTAGCTAAAACATACAATTTCTGTTATTTTAACTTGTTTTGCCGGCAATTGCTGAGTTATTTGCGTTAAAAAATCGTCAATTAGCATATTTAAATAATTCTGAGAAAAAGTAAAATAAAATAAAAATACGAAATCACCAAAAAAAAAAAAAAGAAGAAATTACAAAAAAACCAAAAAAAAAATAGAATGACTGTTTAAATAAATTTTAATAAAGGCAAAAATAAATAAACTCAAAATTGATAGATTTTTGCAAAGAATAATGTAAAAAAATTATTAATTAGTTTCTGAAAAAAAAAAAAAAATAAAAGCACTTAAATTTGTAAAATTAGAAAAAAAATTAATAAATTTTATGATTTACCAGCTGACTCTACCACACGTTGTTGTGGCTTTCTGTATTTTCTTCAAATTTTTGTTCTAATTGGTGTCGCAAAGCGTCCTTAAAGCTCTAATTAAACAACATCTAAATGAAAATTAATTTTTTTTATTATTTTGCAATATTGATCTAGAGCTACGTATTTCTCAGTGCGTTTCGCTAATTCACTACTCAAAGTCTTTCACCCGAAAATGTCAATATGAAAGCTTCAAAGTTAGATGGACGCAGCTTTCGGTCGCAGGAAAATTTCATGTTGCAGCGAAAAAAATACTCACGGACCTATGCTTACATCCAAATTATCCAAATTTTTACCTGTCTGTCGGTGATTCCTTTCCCGTAAAGAAATGTTTCAAGCAAATTGAACTTTTTTCTTGATACATGGACCACTTCGACATATCATCTAAAATTTTTACCAAATCGAAGCATAAAGCATCAAAAAATATTCTCAATTAAATCGGTCAACAGCCTGGAAATCATCATTCACGTAAATCGAACCATTAATAAGATTTCGAATAGCTGCACTTCCCGGAGAAAAAAGCAAAAAGCTACCTTTGTACCAAATTTCAAGCAAATCGAAGCATAAATACGATTTTCTCGCATAGATCAATCCCAAGTCCAGCTCACAAGGGATATGTGACCGATGCAAAAAATAGATAAAAACAATTCTTGATACAGATTATATATTAGCTCAATCGGTGCAGAAATTTTTGAGTTTTTGAAACGTACAAAAACCAACATAACATTTATATATATAAAGGGTGATTTCGAGGATCCCAACTTTTCTAAAGAAAAAAACTCAAATTTATTGGGGAATGTTTATTACCATTCGAAGAACATTCTTTGGCATTAATTTTTTGAAGATTATCTCTATCAAATGTTGGCCGCGGCTACGTTTCAGATGATCCATCCTTTCCGTTGAGTCCAATTTTCGATGATTCGTTCGAGCATTTCAACTGGTAACTGGCGAATGACGAGCGTGATGTTTTGCTCCAAGGCCTGAATCGAAGCTGGATTGTCCGCATAGACTTTAGACTTTACATATCTCCACAGGAAAAAGTCTAACGGTGGGATAACACGACGGCGACCGGCTCAAAACGTGAAATTATCTGCCCACCGAAGTGTTCTCTCAATAAATCCGATGTGTGGGAAGTGGCGCTGTATGGTTGAAACCAAATGTCGCAGAGATCACGAGCTTCAATTTCAGGTGTCAAATAGTCGGTTACCATGGCGCAATAACGGTCGCCATTGACGGTTATGTTCTCACCGGCATCATTTTTGAAGAAATATGGATCGATGATTCCACCGGCCCACAAATTACACCAAACCGTTGATTTTTCTTGATGAAATGGCAGCTATTTAATCTCTTTAGGTTACTCTTCGTCCCAACGCCAGAAATGGGTCTCATCGCTGAACAAAATTTGGCTCGAAAATGTCGGATGTTCTTCGAACTTTTCAAGTAAAGCAATGTCGCTTGGGATGGTCGAGCGGCTTCAGTTCTATTTTGTACGTTTTCAATTTAAGATCTTGACATAAAATGCGCCAAGTCGTTCTATACATCAGTTCGAGTTGCTGTGAACGAGAAAAGTGCGCTCAGTAGCCCGATTACATATGTTGACGACAAGTTGAGCGAAGCGCGCGAAACACATTATTTACGAAATGTGAATTTTCGTAATAAATTTGAATTATTTCTAAACGTTATTCAGGCGTTAGTCCTTCCATGATGAAATGACAAACAATACTGAACAAAAATAAAATGACAGCTTGGCACGACTCACGCGCGATCTGTCAAAAAAAGGCTATTGAAAAAAGTACCTCTACTTGGATCACCCTTTATATAGAAAAAAGAATTTTTTTTTAGATAAAAAATAAAAAATTAGCAAAACTTATGAAACAAAGTAAAAAAACAATTACTTTTGGATTATGTGATAAAAAATCATAAATAAAAAATTTTTTTTTGATAAAAATTTAACAAAAACATAAATAGTTGGAAGGTAAGGAAATCTGAATAAAATTTTTCTTTTTTATAATTAATTAAATAAAAAAATAATCAATAGAAATTTGCTCAACATTAATGTGTTCCACTTAAGACTAATCCTCAAACAAAATTTATTGAAATCGCTCAAAAAATCATTTCAAATAATATATAAGATTAGTCTCGGTTTGCTCAATCAAATTATGATTAATTAAAATGCAATTAATCAGCATATTAAGAATTTGCATTAATCAAAAATGCTTCAACAATGATTAATGAATTAAACGGTTTTATTTTAGACCATTTATGGCATAAAAAAATAAAAATTAAGAATTTTAATATAAAAAATATACATTCCTTAGAACTACAAGGAAAAAAACTTCTAGAAAATATTCAAAATAGTAAAATGTGCAAAATAAGAAAAATATGAATACAGAAAAATGTAATAAAAAATAGGAAAAAAATTTTTCATAAATTTTTTTTAATAATAATTTTATGAAATTTTTTCTTTTATTAAAATAATGGCGTTTAAATTTTTTAATAATTTTTTCTATTATTGTAAAATTGACACAATATATGTACAAATATTTCAAGATTCTAGTTCAAAATTCTTAAATAATTACACAGTTAAAAATAATTTTGATGAATTTTAATCATTGTGAATAAATAATAGTTTGAGAGTAACTGCAATGACCACATACAGGTGAAAATTGAGGTTTCTGGATTAAAATAAATAAATTTTGTAAATGTTTTTGTTATTTTGTCATGTATATGCGCTCTTTAAAATAATGAAAATAAATAAAAAATAATAAAAAAAAATTGGAAAAAACACACACAAAAAAATAAATATAAAAAAAACAAAAAAAAAAATCATATTGCCGCCCATCACCCATTTTCCCATTCATTATTATTTTATAACCAACCTAAGCCATTACAATTTTATGCCATACGTCACATTGGAAAAACGTGCGAAAAATACTAAAAATGACCTTAAAAAAGAAGATGAGGGCTTAAAAATATTTCTGCTTAAATGAATGAACAATTAATTGCGTTTTAAATTGGCAGCTACCTGGAGGGAAGAGCCGTACTTGGCATAGAAATAAAAATAAAAATAAAAATTAAGGCCATACAGTTCAAAAAAAAAAAAAAAAAAAAAAAAAAAAAGAAAAGAAAGAAAGCCTGAAATGGAAATAACATAAAAAAATATATATTACTACAAAAAAGGTCAAAAACAATAATTTTTTTTCATATATTACCATTTAGGTATTTAATGGCGTCAAAAACTAAGCCTCAGCCGGGCGCACTGTTACCAAAATACACCAAAAAAAAAAAAAAAAAAAAAATAAATTGAAAAAAAAACTAAAACTTAATAACAAAAAAATTAAAAAAAATATTAAAAAAATAAAAAAAAAAAATCAAAAAAAGTAATGAAAAAAATAAAAAATAAATAAAAAAGCCTGTCTATTCTTGGCCACTTTTACCATAAAGTACTTTTCCTTTATATGCTTTTACGCCCTTTTTCTGCCTAATTATTAGGCATATTTAAATTCAAGTATGGTAGAGTAAAACTGAAAAAAAAAAACAATAAAAAAACTACAGAAAATTACTACCAAAAGCACAAAAGGCCAAAATTCTACAGAATTAAACAAGAAAGTCAAGTTAAAGGGAACTACTGTGGCAGGCGCGAATGTGCATAAATTAAAGAAAGAACCATGAGAAGAAAAGCAAGCCAGCGACTGTTTGGTGGCTTTTTGTTGTTGTTCTTACTTGAAATTTCTTTTTTTCTTCAAAGTTTGAAGTTACTTTTAAAAGACGCAACAAAACTTTCTTTTCTTTGTTCTTGTTTGTTTGTAAATGTAAGAATAGCGCACACATGCGAGTATAAGCGCATACATACATACATATGTACAAGTACATATGTGTACATATTTATAATTATTTATGTATGTAAATCAGCAATAAGAGTGGCGGCCTTTAACTTCTTCATATGAAAGCAGTGAAACGCGAAATACAACAACAACAACCATAGCAACAATATAAAGCTTATTCATTATGCATAAAGTGTATGTAATTTCACTTTTGTGTAGTTTAAATTTATGAAAATAAAAATTGAACAAATGAATATGGCCATTATGTGTTACAATAACAAAAATGCGCACAGTAGCAGTTTGGTTGAAAGAAAAAAAACAACAATTTGTTGCTTTTGTTTTGTTATTATTATTGTTTGTGTTTAGTGTTATAAAATTTTTTTGTTGTACTTGTCTTCAACACAATTTTACATACATATGTATATTTATATATATTTCTAATGTGAACTTGTGCATGGTGCTAAATTGGTCAGCGTCACCCTGAAAGTGCTTCTGAGGGTCAAGCTGAATTAGTTGGAAAATCGCAACAGTCGTTTTATGGAAAAAGTTTTTGCCAAACTCAATTTAACATAATTTTATCTTAATTTACTTATTTTATTATTTTATTTCTAATTGATTTTATTTCATTTTATTTTTATTTATTTTATTTTATTTTAAATTTTTAAATTTTTAATTTATTTTATTTTATTTTATATTATTTTATTTATTTTATTTTTTATTTTTTGAAGTTTTTTTAAATTTATTTTATTTTATTTTATTTTATGTTATTTTATTATATTTTCTTTGTTTAATTAAATTTTTTTTTTAAATTTTATTTTAAATTATTTAATTTTTAATTTGTATTATTTTATTTTATATTGATTTATTTTATTTTTAATTTAGTTTAATGTATTTTATTTTATTTTTATTTTTAATTTTTTTATTTTATTTTATTTTATTTTCATTTTATTTAATTTTTATTTTTATTTATTTTATTTTATTTTATTTTTATTTTATTATTTAATTTAATTTTATTTTAATTAATTTTTATTTTATTTATTTTTTTAAATTTATTTGATTTTTTTCATTTTATTTAATTAATTTAATTTTATTTCATTTCATTTCATTTTATTTTATTATATATTTTTTAAATTAAATTAATTTTATTTTATTTCATTTTATATTATTTAATTTTTGCATTTAGTTTTATTTTATTTTATTTTTTAAATTAGTTTTTTTTTCTGTTTGATTTTGTTTAATTTATCGTTTAATTTAAATTTTTTAAATTAATTTTTTTTAATATAAAGGGTGATCCAAATAAAGGCATTTTTTCAATAGCCTTTTTTGACAGATCACTCCTGAGTCGTGTCAAGCTGTCATGTTTTTTTGTGTTTGTATTGTTTGGCATTTCATCGAATGGAAGGACTTACACCTGAACAACGTTTACAAATCATTCAATTTTATTGCGAGAATTCACGTTCTGTAAAGAATGTGTTTCGCGCGCTTCGCTCAACTTATGGTCAACATGATCGCCCTACTGAGCATACTATTCGCAACTCCATCACCCATCTTGATTCGGCGCCATTCGCAGCAACTCGTACCGACTTATTGAAGGACTTGGCGCATTTTACGTCCAGGTCTTAAATTGAAGGCGTACAAAATGCAGTTTGTGCAAAAACTGAAGCCGCTCGAACTTCTCAAGCGACATCGCTTCGCTCTTGAAAAGTTCCAAGAATATCCAACGTTTTCGAGCCAAATTTTGTTCAGCGATGAGGTCCATTTCTGGCTCATGTAAACAAGCAAAATTGCCGCATTTGGGGCGAAGAGCAACCTAAAGAGATTCAAGAACTGCCATTTCATCCAGAAAAAACAAGGGCTTGGTGCGGTTTGTGGGTCGATGGAATTATCGTTCCATATTTCTTCAAAAATGATGCCGGTGAGAACGTAACCATCAATGGCGACCGTTATCGCGCCATAATAACCGACTATTTGTTGCCTAAAATTGAAGCTCGCGAGCTCCGCGAAATTTGGTTTCAATAAAACGCCCACACATCGCATCAATAAATAGAATTACTGAAAGAATACATCGGTGAGCAGATAATTTAACGTACTTTAAAAAAGTACGGAACCTCAAAATGGATCAATAGTTAGAATAAAACTTGAAAACTTGAAGAAAATGCGGAAAGCCACAACAACTGGTGGCGGGATCAGCTGGTTTATTTTCTTTTATTTTATTTCTATTTTATTTTGTTTTATTTTTTTAATTTTATTTTATTTTACTTTCTCAGCAAAATTTAGTGAAATTTCTTTGTGCTAATCATAACATTTCTCAACTCTCTTTGTTTCTTTGGTAACTCGATATCGGTACATTAAATACGCTTTAACCCATAGAAATTTCATAACCACTAAACAAAGCAATTATCGGTGCAAGTGTTAAAAAGCACTTATCGATAAATCGCACTTAAACATGAAAGTGAAAACGCCAAAAAAAAAAAAAAAAAATGTTTGCCAACCGTTTAAAAAAGCAAAAAAAAAAACCAAAAAAACCAAAAAAAGAAAACAACAAAAAATTGTGTAAAAATTCGCACTTTTCGCGAAATAATGAAAATTTTCCCTTTTGTTTTGATTACAATGGCAATAAATCTGCCAAAATATTGTGCAGCCACGAAATCGTGCAAACATAGTTTTTACCCCCGGTATTCGCCTTGCCGAGCTTTTTGTTTCAGTATTTATGTTAGCTTTTTCTTCTTCTTTTTTTTCATCAACAGCAACAGTGCATTCAACTCCCACACATACATACATACACACCGGCATATACATATTCGGTCCAGTGGCCTAACAACTGTTTTGTGGAAAAGTAAATTAGTTTTTGAGTAAAATGTGTGTATACATATATGTATGTATGTATGTATATACATAGGTATATGATTCTTCAATTCGGGGGAGTAAAAATGCATAAACAGACATACATACGTACATATGTATGTACCTCATAATGGACAAAACAAGCGAATTTCTGGTCTGATGTCACCACTTTGGTGACTTGCCAAGTCGGTCGTTGCTGCATTACATTGTTGCTGTTGCTTTATTTTTTTCCACCTCTTAATGTGCAAAAATATGCAAATTCTTTAAATTCGCAGTTCAATGATCTGGGTTGTGTTGTAGCTGTAACGATTTGTTTCGAAAAAAAAGCTATAAATAGAATAAACCGGCATTTCATGAATAAAAGAACGGATTGTTGGTTCTGAAATCATTTCAGAATGGACAGATAATTTTTTTTTTCAGAAATCGAACCCATATTTTCCGTTTGGTCATTCGCTGTAGACTTGTTTTGTTTTAACTTTAGCACAGTAGAGGTCTCCTGACTTCTAGGCTGGCTGGCAGTGCACCAATCTCACTACAGAGGATTCAACTTACATTGTAGGTGTATTGATGGTGTATTTATCCCGGGGATATCATCTTCAAGAACTACGGAAGTATGAAGAGTACGAAACGCTAGAGATTACCTATGCGAGTGTCAGGTTTTCCGCCGATTGAGATGTCATAGCTTTCACGATGCTCCCATCTCTAGCCTAACGGAGAAACTCGAGCAAGGATGGAAGAAAATAATACAGTTTATCAAATTAAGAGAGCAATTAAGGGATTATCAAGCCATCCGAGTGTATTTCTGGCACGAACTAAAAGTTCCCCACAAGAATCCATCAGCCGTTCGGAGACGACTTAGTACGAACTGTAGTTGCCTCCATTTCTTGGTAAAAACATCAAGACCCACACCACAAATTGGAGGTGGAGCTCATTCGATAATCGCTTGAGCGATAATAAAGCGCCATTTATATACTCGGTCGCCATGTTGCTTAAACAAGTCTATTTTAATTAGTCCTGGCATGGAGACCGAGCTCTTTAACCTCCAGTAGATTTTAGTTTTGATGACCTAACTTTTTTCTTGGTTTCACTGTTTGAAAATTACTTAGTTAGTTAATGAGGTTGCTCGATGACGGAACTCTGATCAACTGCACTTAGGCTCTTTTACCTGTTGGGATACCCATGATGGACCTGTGAAAAGAGATACCTCTCATCTTTCTATATGTTGAAATCGTCTGGTGCGCGTTTTATGAAACCCACGTGATCCTTGACGCTTACTGAAGCAAGTTCTGCAAAGTAATCGAAGTAAAAATTACCGAGGAAACACTGTCAAGCTGCAATGAGAGCTGGACAGTGTCAGAGGTAATGCTTCACTGACTACTCCTCGTTTATGTCCTCGCAGCTGCGACTGTGAAGTCGTTAGAGAAGTAGCACATCCTCTTACTGATGTTAACAGTTACTTTTTCGAGGAAAAAGTAAGCTCTCGACGTGTTGTGCGAAGTATATCGTAGCTAGGACTCTTCCGCCTTCAGCTACGTCGTCGACCTCGTATTCACCTGGGATATCCATATGTCCAGGGACTCAAACGGCGCACGTTCGGAAGTTTTTGTAAAATTTCTCTGCATATTATTGCCACCTAAGAGGTGTTGTGGTTGCATTGAAGAGACTTAAGGGCAGCTTGGTTGTCCGATTATATTGTGTTGGCTTAAGTTAGCAATGCTGGGTTGAGTAACCACGAAGCGGCTTCCATTATTGCGGTTAGTTCAGATTGGAAGAGACTGCAATGTTCGGAAAGTCTCTTGCTCACGACGATCGCAATCGAATTTTGAGCCTTCCCTAAAAAAAAGATTCAAAAATTCTAACATTTCCGCATTCATTCCTCCCTGGGAGTTTTTTTTGGGAGGAAAGTGCTGTGGAAACGAAAAACAGTGGTGTTGTAGTTCATCTCTTCCGACATTAATGTAGGCTTAAATATATGGCCGTGTTGTTGTTGTTGTAGTGACCTCAAAAATATTCCTTCAATCGGTTTTCGGGAAATATTACGGGAGTGACAGACCTTGGCCGAATAAAAATCTCGTTGGTTCCGTTATAAAGACCCGACTGTCGCGGGAACTAATGGGTTTTAGTCGCCGCTTACTACAGGCATGCCTTACCGCGGGTAAATTCCTGCAGCCCTAACCCGCAGAAGGTTTGACTGTGCCCTCCTGTGTCGCAGTTTCTCAATGGTAGAATTGCATTTCGTTTTATGGCGTTGGAGTTCGCATGAAGTTGGCCTACCACGCAGGTCTGAGGGGAGAAGATTAAGTAGAATTTCAAAGGCTTTAGTACTGAGAAGGGAGGCCGTCCGTTGAATTCGGTCCAACCTGCTTCTGTAAGTAGGTTTTTTATAGGACACTAGACAGTGGCTACGTAGGAAAATAAGGGGGTTATTACCGCTTTATTTAGCTAGTATACAATATATGGTCTTAGTTCCAATTTTTTATCGATCGCCAACTTGACTTCATAATCGCTTCTCTATGGCTGTCCGTCGCATCCACTCAACCTGGAACAGCAACTTTGGCTTATAACTTTCTTACAACTTTCCAACGCAGACTTTCTGAACCATACTTCGTGGGTGGCTTCTTTGTCCTTGATTCTCGACAATTCAGCTACTTTACTGGAGTTTTTATTTATTTGATTTGCTTTTGGCTCTCAGTCATTCCCAATATGAGATCTGGAATGAGCTCTCTTTTTAATTTTTATTTTTTGTTTTGCCTTTTCTCCTTAGAGCTTGCAAACCAACCGATAGCGATCGGCAGTTCTTTGGGTTCTTGGACGTTTTTATCTAAAAGAGGGAGAGAGGGTTCAATAGGAAAATCAGCCGGGAGTTACCTGGAGCTGTAATAGTCGAAGCATGCTTCTTCTTCTTCTTCTTCAATGCTATTTTCCAGTATTTATCTCTTATCCCACTCCACTTATGTACTTAATTTTTCAATACGCTCTCTATTTTTAGTAGGTTACAGTTCCATTTTTCCCTTTATGAGTAATAAGTGTGTGTGTGTGTGTGCATGTGCGCCGGTACGCTTCAGTGACGTTGATATTTTTAGACATTCCGACGCGTTTATGACTACATACTTACACATTAATGTCGCGCCATGCAAAATATTCATATATACATACATGCACATATATATGGATGTGCATGTGTGTGTGCATATATGGGAGTGAGTAACTCTTCATGTAATGCTCGCGACTGCAATTATCGCGCATGAGGGAGGGCGCTCCACTACCAAGCTAACGTGGCATAAACCGGCTGATGTCTATTAGCTACGTACAAACATACTTACATACTTATGTATGTATGTATGTACATAAATATTTCTTTGCCTTCTAAACTGAAAATTTTCTAATTTCCCCAATTTATGAGGCATCAAGACATGTGCGTGCCGCCGCTGCCGCCACAAAGTTTTTGGTTTGCTTGCCCGTCACTCTCTCCTGCTCCCCACATCCGACGCGTTGTCGCCTTAACAAACTTTTTACACGTTCGTATATGTGAAGGGTGATCCAAGTAGAGGTACTTTTTTCACAGACAGATCACGTGTGAGTCGTGTCATCGCTGTCATGTGATTTTTGTTCAACATTGTTTGGCATTTCATCGAATGGAAAGACTTACGCCTGAACAACGTTTACAAATCATTCAACGACGAATTACTAATATTCACGTTTTGTAAGGAATGTGTTTCGCGCCCTTCGCTCGTTCTTATGGTCAACATAATCGGGCTACTGAGCGTACTTTTCGCAACACCATCACTCATCTTGAGACCCAGCATTCATTATTGGATAATATTCGACCGAATAGACCACGTCTAGCATGCAGTGGAGCAAATATAGCGGCCGTAGCTGAGAGGGTACGCGCAGATCCCGGAGAGAGTCGATTCGGCGCCGTTCGCAACAACTCGGACTGACGTATGGAACGACTTGGCGCATTTTACGTTGAGATCTTAAATTCACAGCATATAAAATAAGGCTTGTGCAAGAACTGAAGTCGCTTGACCTTGCCAAGCGACATCGCTTCACTCTATGGGCTCTTGAAACGTTCCAAGAAGATCAAACGTTTTCGATCCAAATTTTGTTCAGCGATGAGGCCCATTTTTGGCTCAATGGGTATGTAAACAAGCAAAATTTCCTGAAGAGATTCAAGAGCTGCGGTATTTGGTTTCAACAAGACGGCGTCACTTCTCATATATCGCATCAATCAACGGATTTATTGAGAGAGCACTTTGGTGAGCAGATAACTACACGTTTTGGGCCAGTCGATTGGCCACCAATCGTGTGATATCACACCGTTAGACTTTTTCCTGTGTGGATACGTAAAATCTAAAGTCTATGCGGAAAATACCGCTTCGATTCAGGCCTTGGAGCAAAAGAATACCACGCGTGTCATTCGTCAGTTACCAGTCGAAATTCTGGAAGGAGTCTTCGAAAATTGGACTCAACGGATGAACCATCTGAGACGTAGCCGCGGCTAACATTTCAAAGAGATAATCCTCAAAAAATTAAAGGCCAAGGAATGTTCAATAAACATTCCTCATTAAATTTGAATTTTCTGTGTTTTTTTCTTTAAAAAAGTAGAAAACCTCGAAATGGATCACCCGTTACATATAGATATACCAACGCGTTGTTTAATTTTGAAATGAAATTTGAAAATTTTGTGCTTATTTGTTTGTTTGACAACTTCTCGTGGCGATGGAGACAACTTACTTAGAGGAAATACATTATTTAAATATTCTTTCTTACATACATACACATGTACATGTGTATATTTGTATGTACTCCTTCGTATAATTACTGCAAATTCAAGAATTTATCATTTTTACTTCATGTTTTTCTTTCCTTCCTCATTGCCCCGCATTTTGCTTAGCTTTATGTGGCATCCTCACTCTTCCTGGAGGCTCAACGTTCGCGGGGCGGCGAGTAGCCTTGTTGACAGCTGCGTGAGTTATGTATATGTCTCATGTATATTTGGTCTCAGATTTTCAGCTGAATTCCTACGTTTGTTGGGATACACATTAATTGGTGATTCAACAACATGTATTTAGAGTGAATGAATGGGCGTGACACAGAACCGCCATGACTAATATGATAAATTATTAAGTAAGAACGCGAGCGCAAATATAGGTTTTTGGAGGGGGTTTCGTGTTTGCTTCTACTTCTTCCTCCGTAAAGAAAGCAAAAGAGCAACCATCTCAGGAATTTCGGTTCGATTGCCGGAAGTCGCGGTAAAAATGACCGAGCAAACGATGTCGTGCCGTCGATTGAGGGCTGAGCAGTGGCAGTGGTAACATTAGTAACATTAGTAGAACATTAGTTCTACCGGCTCATTCTCAACTATATCTCTGCAGTTGCAACGAAAGTTATTGTGGAAGCAACTCATTCTTCTACAGTGAGTCCTCGACAGCCACGGTCTGGTTATTATGCCGATTTTTATGCTCATGGAGGTTCTGTTTGGAGGGTAGTAGCGACTTAGATCTCTTCTCTTCGATCAATAGCCAGTTCTGCGTGATTAAATAGCTCATGTGGTTTCACCCTGCTAACCGTTGTTCACACTATTGGTGAAAGCTAATCTTATTAGGTGCCTTGTCGAAGAAAGAGTAGAGGAAAGAGCTATTCCCAGATCTTGTGCAGAGTTTACCATAGTTAGGACTGCTCCTCTTCTAGGTAACTAGCTTGTTGGACTCGCAATTCCCTGTTATGTGTCTATGTCCGGGTACCCAAACCGCGGCCGTTTCACAAACTGCATTGAGTGGCCTCAATGTCAATTTGGCTGTCAGAATATACTGTGATGGGTTGAGTTACGGTAGCAGAGTTGAGTAACCACGAATCAGCTTCTATTATTGCGATTAGTCGGGTAGTCTCACAACCCATGTCGAAAGCGAGTGGTTCGGTGCAAACTCCACAACCCACTTTACCGTTGAGTTTTGAACCGCTTGTGAAGACGTTTTTCTGTTTTGTTTTCCCCATTCATGACTCCTCGGATTTTTTTGGGAAAGTGTTGTCAACAGAGTTCACCTCTTCCGAGAAGAATGTAGAATTTAATATTTTACCGTGTCCAGTGCTGTGGTTTCTCCATGGTAGTGTTGCATTTAGCCTTATGGCTTTGTAGTTCGCATGGAGTAAGCTCACCATATAGGTCTGACAACCCCAGATGGGCTCAGCCCTGCTCTTTGTCATTTTCATAGAGACAGGTAGACAGGTAAGCGATGCTGATTGTTGAACAACGTTGTTGCCTTCACAACGGAGACCGAAATAAGCCCATTGTGGAACGAGGACATTTTTATCCCTTATAAACCGCTAGTCATTCACCTGAAAGTTCTACTAAACCTCTGTAGATGGAATTATTTGGCGTCTACCTTCCACTAAGGACCATTCAGAAAAGCGTTTCGAAGGCTACTTCTACCCAGAGTCGGGCAACACATAGTAGATAAGAAATTGTCTTCTCCAGCTCCTCACTGGTTATACAGCTCCTGCAACATACTCCGAAGGGAGCTCGTAGTCTTTCAGCATGTTGGTCCTACATACCAGGCAATGGCTGGGCAATATATACATATGTAATTGGCGCTTTATAAACACTGAAGCGTTTTTTGGTCGGGCTTCTTCTCCAATTTTTGGTGTGAGTCTTTATTTTTCCATTTTTCTACTAGAAATGAGGAGACCTACAGTTTTTGTCCAAACCACCCCCTTATGACTGGCCGATTTTTCTGAGGAGGTTGTTTCTATTTCATGTCAGAAGTACACTCAGAGTGAAGGGTTGACATTCCCTGTTCAGAGTGACGGCAATCAAAAAAAAAAGCAAATAGTTTTCTATAATTTTGGATGTTGTTTAGGGATTCCAACCTTTGACTCTCCGCATGTTAGCGTGAACTGCTAAGCACCAACAAGGCTGCTAAATGAAATGCCCTCTCTTTGCAGGGAGTATACGGTATGTGAGCTCTTGCATTCTCTCATCTCATCCAGGTCTGCTTGGAAAACTGCAGCGGGGCTTGTATATATGTAAAGATTTCTTTAATAGTATCACTGCTTGGCCGTAGCTTGTTTTTCAAATTCATATGCCACATAGTTCCTCTCAATAACCTTATTACCAGGAACCTAAATTAGAGAGAGAGAGAGAGAGAGTCTGTTTCTTTCGGTCATCTTCATAAGTGAACTGTGACAGTAGAGCCCAATTTTAGTTAGAGTAGCTGTTACTGATTTCTAAAAAAAGCAAGAATTCGACAGTTTATTATGTAGTAATAACCCCCAGAGTTGCATTTAACCCAGTAACAATTGTTCCTGACTCTTGGAAGAGAGTAAACGAGTCTCTTAGAGGAAGTTCTCATCTTTTTTTTTTGCCGATTTTCTAATATTCCACATTTAGTTAATAATTACTAGTATTAATTTTCGATAAAAATTTCAAATATATTTTCTTTAAAGGGAAAATAACTAGAGTGCCTCTCAAACTGTCGATATTATTTTTAAACTAATTATTAAGTGCCTTGCCAGAAAGATTTACAGGAATATAATGATCTTATGCAAAATACTGGAATCAGAGGGACTACAGTACCTTTTAAACTGTCAACATGAAACATGCATTTTGAAGGCCACTCCACTGACGCTTTCCAATGTTTTCCAGAGAGTAGCTGCAATTTAATCAAGTTGAGAAATATTTAATAAAAAAAAAATTGAAAAAAAAATATTAAACGCCAATTTTGCGCATCAAAAATACCGTTGCTATTAATTCTTATTATTAAAAATTTATTACATACATACATACGTATATATGTATGCATTAAATTGGTTGATGATGGTGATGATGATGTTATTTGTGTGAGTCAAGAGGCTCGCTTAATAACTTAAATACGCTTGCATGGCTTGCTGGAATTAATATTTTATTTCAATTTTTTTTCCAATTTTTAATTTTTCAATAATGCTTTAGGTATGTATATATGTGTATGTGTATGCACTTGTGATCAATTAATATATTTTTATATTAATTTTTTTATTACTGCACCATAGACTTGTATGTAATCACGCACATTGCGCTGGATTTTTGATTTTTAAATTAAAGAAAAAATCCGAAATATATGTATGTATGTATATGGGTATATATGCAAATAAATACACTTCAGTATTTAAATTATATGAGCTGTTATGCCTTATTAATTTATTTATTTTAAACTAAAGCCACTTAAAGCCAGCAGCCACACACTTGTATTTTGAGATATGTAGTATGCGCATATGTGTATGGCTGTATGCAAATGATCCATAAAATCATTGGAAACGAAAATACAATCACAATTTACTACTTACATACATACAAACAAATAATTCGAATATGACTCAATACGCTGCTGAGGTCATGTATTTCTTTGTCTGATAGCAAATTGAAATGAACTTGCGTAGCGTAATAAATTTCAATTAAATTGAAACGATTATGAAATAAATTTATACACAATTGGAGAGTTGTTATTTTTGTGGTCGAAAAAAATAAAAAATCAGTGCTCAAATTAGTCATATTGCAGCCTAATAGATCTTTGAACAGAAATTACCAAGTTAGATTGATAAGTTTTTCGATTTACTTGGTATCTGCCATACAATTGGTAGTTAAAAAACGTGTTTTTCAATCAGAACTCTGTCAAATAAGCAGATAGGAGTATGACATCCAGTACACTGACCAAATACCACGTATAGTATACACAAAATAAAAATCATTGAAATCGCACTACTATTACATATAGTGTCCATAGAAATAATTGTTCAAAAATGGATGTTTTGCTCAAAACTCAATCAGATAAGCAGCTAGAAGCATGAAATCCAGTAAACTGCCCAAATATCATGTATAGTATATACAAAATAAAAAATGATTGAAATCGCACTACTCTTAAATATATTACCCATAGAAATAGTTGTTCAAAAATTGATTTTTTGGTCAAAACTCTCCCAGATAATCAGTTAGGATTATGAAATTTAGTCTACTAACCACATATCATTGATAGTACATACAAAATAAAAATTATTGAAATCGCACTACTATATACTACATAGAGCTGCCATACAACTAGTTGTTCAAAAATAAGTTTTTTGACGAAAACTCGCTCAAATCAGCAACGGGGGGAATGAAAATATATATAATGACTGCGTATCATATGTAGTATATTGTGCCTAAATATGATTCCAACCGCACTACCATTACATATAGCTGCCATACAATTCATCGTTCAAATATGCGTTTTTTTGGCAAAAATTCTTTTAGATCAGCAGCTAAGCGCATAAAATTTAGTATGTTGCTTACATATCATATGTAGTATACTCATAATAAATTTCATTGTTATTGCATCACTATAACATAGAGCTGCCGTACAACTTATTGTTCAAAAATGTGTTTTTCCATCAAAACTATCCCAAATCAATAGCCAGGAGTATGAATTTTAGTGTATTGACTACTTATTGTGTATAGTATAGTTAGCGTAAAAAGCATTGTAATCGAAGTACTATAACATATAGCGCGCATACAATTTATCATTCAAAAATGCGTTTTTTGTACAAAACTGCTGCAATAAAAGAGCTAAGAATATGATATTTGGTATTTTGCAAATACAACGTAATTAAAATATTGTCAGCAAAAATAAATGAAATCGACCAATTATTTTATATAGTTCCAATGTAAAAAATTGTTCAAAAATGCGTTTTTCCATCGAAACTCACACATTTGAGCAACTAAAACTATAAACCGTGGTATGCTGCATACAAATCAGTAGTAGAATGTTGACAGTGAAAATCAACGATACAGCATATATCTTCCATACAAATATTTCTTCAAAAACCAGATTTTCTATTATGACTCCAACTCTGCAGAAATTTTTTAGTATAATGTGAGGTAAATATCATTTCACAAGTAAATATTTTCGCTTTCAGAATAAATTTAGCCTCTGTTTAATGCTTGTTTTTATATTTTCCATTAAACAAAGTGTATGATTTTGAACTTTGTACGGTTTATGGTTCATTACAATCTCGCATATGTCATTCTGCACTCACCAAAAGCAACATATTCTTTGTAATTAGAATTTTAATGCGCCAACACATTAATTAAAAACAACTACAAACAGCTACTAAAAAAAAAGAAAAAACAACCGCTACAAGAAGCGAAAAGTTGTTCAACAACCAGCTGCTTTGAACTGGTCTTTGGTTTAAGAGGCTGACAGACAGACAGAAAGACAGACAGCCGTAGTCGTGCAGAAGTTCAGAAGCTGAGAGTCTCTGCGGCAGTAGATAAACAGATAAAGAATAGTAGAAAAGCCAAGGGGTATGTTTGTATTTGTTGTGTCTTTCCAGCAACCAACGCTTGAATTCCGCCTAGACGCCTGAATGAGTGGACAGGCTAACAGCTAAGCCCCTTGTTGATCCATCAAATTGTCGTGTTGATGGTTAATGACGACGACTTGTAGAATGCGAAATTATTATGAGAATTAAAAGCTGATTTTCGAGTTTTTCTTCCTCTTTCTTTCACTCTTTGGTTCAAAGTATATTTCTTTAAGCCAAAAAAAAAAAAAAAAAAATTTAAATTAAATATTCTTCTTCTTCTTTGGCGTAGGCACCGCTTACGCGTTTTTAGTCGAATCAACAATAGCGCGCCACTCGTTACTTGTCTTTGCTGTTTGGCATCAGTTGGAAATACCAAGTGAGACCAGGTCGCTTCCCACCTGGTACTTCCAATGGAGTGGAGGTCTTCCTCTTCTCCCATTGCTCCCACCAGCGGGTACTCCATCGAATACTTTTAAAGCTGGAGTGCTTTCATCCATTCGGCCGACATGACATAGTTAGCGTAGCCGCTGTGTCGCTTGGTTCGCTGAACTATTGTCAATGTCAATGCCGTATACCTCGTACTCGCTCATCGTTCCATCATCTGCGGTATTCGCCGTTGCCAACGCGCAAAGAACCATAAATCTTCGGCAAGACTTTTCTCTCGAAAAAAAGAAAGTCATCAAGTCAGGACGGGAATGATGAGCGACTTGTAGAGTTTGGTTTTAGCTCATCGAGAGAGTACTTTACCTTTGAATTGCCTACTCAGTCCAAAGTAGCACCTGTTGGCAAGAGTGATTCTGTGTTGGATTTCTAGGCTGGAATTTTTTGTGTTGTTAATGCTGGTTTCTAGATAGAAGAAATTATCTACGATTTCGAAGTTATGACCGTCAACAGTGACGTGGGAGCCAAGTCGCGAATGCGATGACTGTTTATTTAATGACAGGAGATATGTCACCTTATCTGAAACCTGGTTTGGTGTCGAACGGCTCAGAGAGGTCCTTCCCAATTCTGACTGCGCTTCTGGTATTATCCAGGGTCAGTTTACATAGCCGTATGAGTTATATGGGGATATCAAATTCAGACATAGCGGCGCAGAGGCCATTCCTTATCCTGCTGTCGAAGGCAGCTTTAAAATTGATGAAGAGGTTGTGTGTATCGATTCTTTTCTCTCGGGTCTTCTTCAAGATTTGGCGCATTTTGGGCATCCTTTATGATTGGGCAGAGCACACTTAGGTTCTATTGTTGTTGTTGTTGTTGTTGTAACCGCAGAAAATTCCCCAAATGGGTTTATATATTTCAAAAAAAATATATATGTGCACCGTTTTCATCTTCACTTCAAGTTAACACTTTTTTTTGCTTATTTATTTTGTTTTATAATTTATTTTTATGAGTTTTAACGCCTTGGTCGTACTAGTTACTCCAAATATATACATATTTACATATTTGGTAGTGCTTTTGTATGCTTTTCTTTCAATATTATTTTTTTTTTGATTTTTTTTGTGATACACAAAGTGGTTTTGCGGTTTTTGCACATTACTGCCTCTACTATGTACATAAATATATATATACATACATATATAAACAAAGAATTTCGTTTAATTATATTTTATTTTTGCCAACAGTATTTTGCCGGATTTAATTACACTATATATGTATATGTATACATATGTATGAACGCAAGTGTGGCAACAGTATAATATACCACAATGATGTGGTTATACATATGGATATATGTATGCATGTTTTTTGAAACTTTTTTTTTTTTACATTTTAACATTTATTTATACAAATATCTTATAAATTTTATATATTTTTTATAATATTTTTTTTTATTAATATTTTTTTCCTTCACTTGTATTACACAAAATGACATTGACGCCTCGAATAACGAAGGCGTTAAATGATATATTGTATGTATGTTTGTATGTTTGTCTAACACGACCACAGTTTGTTGTTATTTTTGATTGTTGAAGGTGTTGTAAAACAATCTCATATACATACATAAGTTAACTGGACACCTCTGAGACTGAGAGATTTTTTGTCGAAACACCTGTTATGCAAGCCTGCGAGAACTCATTTCGAAGGGTTTCCGGTGAAGCAGAACTGCATAAATCACTTATAAAGGGTGATTTAAGTAGAGAAATTTTTTTCAATAGCCTTTTTTTGACATCACCCATCTTGAGATCCAGCATTCATTTTTGTATAATATTCGACCGAATAGACCACGTCCAGCACGCAGTGAAGAAAATATAGCGGCCGTAGCGCGGAGAGTGTACACGAAGACCGTAGAAAGTTGATTCGTCGCCGTTCGCAGCAACTCGTACCGTACTCTTACAATAGATCCATGATGGAGTATCTCTTGACCATCAGAGTAAATGAAAATTCTTTTTGATAAGTAAAGATATCAGCTTTGAAGAGCTGACGAAAACCCTTAAAAGTTAATCCAGTTCACCTTGTTAGCTTATTAACGGAACTTATTGTTGTTGTTGTTGTAGTAAACGCAAAAATATTACAAAAATTAGGTTTTCGGCAGTAACAGTCTTCGACCGGATAAAAATCCGGTTCGTTCCAAAATAATGAGCCGACTATCGCTAGAACTCCTGGACTTTAGCCGCCTCTTACGACAGGCATGCCTTTCAGCATACAAATTCTTGAACATTCTTCATGAGTTTTAGAATTTTCTTGGATTTTTATTCGACTGTCACTCGAATGCTACCTTCGAGACGGAACCAGCCTTGTAGACATATACTGCGGAAACAGCAAGGAAACAGCAAGCACACTTGGCAAGGAGTATTTGACCTAGCGTAGTCCATTGAGCGACATAAAACAGATCAACTTCACAGCATAAGCTACCGACAGGCCCTAAACGACATTCACAAAGTGTCCGTTAACACATTTACTAACTCTCTTCCTGTGAATGGCGTGCTGGGAATACAGCCACCATTTAAATTGGACTAAGACCTCAAGCTATCTCACAAGGTCTGAGTAAAACTTGCATAATTAAGGTCTGGTTACTGTAGTAGACTCAACTCGTACCTACTGAGACTCGACCCCGACATGCTTAATGTATGTCCGGAAAGTAATGAGCACCATCATCTTTCCGTGTCCACTTAAAATCACTCACCCAACACCCCTTCTCCCTATGGTTCGGATTTATTGAAAAGCTCGCTTCCTGAACCTTCCATTAGATAATCTCGACGATATAGCTCGAGGAATATGTCGTCTTCTGTGCAGCGGTCATTTAACAAGATCCGCCTTACGAAGTTTCTGCTTGATGTGATGTAACGTGGGTGATCTGGAACGTTTTAGCACGTGGTTTCATGCAACCGGAAGGTCCCACAGTGGTGGTTGGCGCAAAACGCTGTCACGAAGGCACACACAGTTCGAAGACGATGCTTTATTTGTTAAGTTTAATGCTCGAATTAAAGTGCAGGATCTACTCAAAGCAGAACTGGAGTCGCTAGGTCTGTGAGATCGGTACTCGTCACTATTAAAAGGCGCACCCTCAGCCCGAGGCATGAAATTTACTACCCACTTCAAGTTTATGTGGAAACTTCATGCGTTTAGTGGTCTGCTACGTCACCGTATCAACACGCAGCCGTAAAATGACCAGAAACTTACCGCAACGCAAACGCAGCTTCACCACAAAACAAACCACCAAACTCACGCTGTGTCAATGCTATATGGCTTTCTTTGCGTTTATTATTTTGTGGTGGCCTTTGCGCGTTTTAGTGTGATTTCTTTGCGTACGCGCGGTTCATAGGTTACTCAGTTACCTGGCCAAATGGTGCGTTCGCAACTGCAAGACACCGCGAAACAACGACTAACCCAGCAACCAACCGACCGACCGAGGGAGCGAACGAGTATGCGAGCAACTTTGTGGTTCCTCATTGCTACACACACATACATGTGTACATATGTACATATGTACAACTTCTCAATCTGCATTTTATGGTTATAATTTTATGCTCTTTGCCCGCACAGCCACACACATGCACACACGTACACTCTGCGGCACATGAAGCAGTAATGAGTAGTAGTAGAAGAAGAAGAAGAAGAAGAAGAAGAAGGAAAAACACGCACTAAAAATTAATAATGAAAGAAAGTCATTGGGCCAAGAAAGCAAAAAAGCAAAAAGAAAATGGAAAAAAAATGTTATTTTTTTCAAACAAAGCAATTTTCGATTTGAAAATTATGGCGCTCGTGTTTGTGGTAATACACACAGCGTATGAGCAGCAGCTACAAACTCATAATCATATGTACATACATATGTATGAATACAGACTCTTAGAGCTCTAGAGCTCCGTCAGCCCCACCAGCGGCGGTTCATGCTGTGTTGATCTTGCCGTCCATCATATGGATGATCGGCGTTTGTATGGAGCCTAAAGCACACACACACAAAACGCCATTGTTTCAGCGATCTGTTATAACTGTTGTCTGTACGCGTATTTTAGTTGTTGTTGTTGTTGTTGTTGTTGCGTTTTGAAATGCTTCACCGCATCGTTACAACAACAACAACAATAATAGAAATTTACATTTCAACTCGCTTGAATGCGGCGATTTTTGAATTCTTTTCATTTTTTTTCATTCTTTTTTTGCTCCTTTCTAATAACAGTACCATCTCGTTTGCTTCTGCTGCTGCTTCTTCTTCTTTTTCGTTCGATTTCAAACTGAATTTTAATGGTTTTTTATCTCTTTTTATTTAATTTTTATTTTTTATTTTAATTCTTCTTCTTCTATTTCTTGCTTCTTTATTCTGCTTTTAAATTCTTGCGCTTCTTCTTCTTCTCAATTTTTTTTTGCCTATAGTTCTATTCAAATACCACTTGAGATCTGCGTCGCATTGCTGTGGTTTGCGGCTGTCACTGCTCTATAGAAGTATATGTGTATGTATGTATGTATGTATGTATGCACTACTAAGCCGATGCTGATGACGAGTAGTCGAGTTGCACCGTGTCATGGCGGTGAGCTGCATGTGTTGCTGTTGTTTTAGTTGTTTTAGTGTGCTATCGCTGCAATCTCTGCTGGGAGTCATGTTGTGGTCGTAGACAAGTGCGTGGCTTTAACACTGTTCTGTATGTATGCCTGTCTAAAAGCCTTGGGGGAGCTCTGCTCGTTCACTAAATTCAATAACTGAAAGTGTAAGAAAAATATGGTGGGGTCTGTCAGTCTAGTGGCAGTGACAGGAAAATCTCAATATGTTAATGCTGTGCGGCAATGAGATTAATTTCTCATTAGGACAGTTCTGGAAATTTTATTAACACGAAAATCACGCTCCACTTGAAGATTGATGTAATTTGGGCCTAAAAAAGACTTCACTAGATGAGGTTTTCGAGGTAAACTTACGTGGAGCGCAAGGCACTTTGGCCACCACTTTTAAGTGACCTCTACCATGCACCACTTGGGCACTCGGTGTGGGAAATGTAGTCCCAGGTCGAGATCACGCAGAACAAGTCACCTCATCAAGTCATTAAGTTTTTTCTACTTCGCCTCTTATACTCAAAGCTTCACTTTCGAGCCGTCTTCGCGGTCTGTAGTTGTCAAAACAATGCTTGCGACTCTCCTTCATTTAGCTAAGAGCTCCAGTCAGATATGTTGTCTTTGGGTTTCTGACTCGATTTCCTTCGAAAGAAGGCCAGATCTGTGGCGGAGACGTTCAACCTGAACATCGATGTGCATTGTGTCATTTGATTTAAATAAAAACTATCTTCATATGAGCTCTACCAACTACCACTTAGGCACTCGGTGTTGGAAATGCAGTCTCAAGCAAAGATTTGAGCTATTTCGGAAAGTAAGTGTCCCAAATCGAGCCAGAAAGTTGTTTCTACTTAGTCTCCCACACTCGAAGCATCAGTTTTGAGCTGCCTACAGAGCCTTTACGCTAAGCCACAGGAAATTACTTCGACTCGTGGGTTGGAAAATGTCGTTCGACCAAGTTGAGCAGTAAATTGGGTAGTCCTACCCGATCAGAATTTCTGTTAGTTTTATTAAAATCTCAGAGGAGCTCGGTCCGACTCAGGGCCTCTACTGCGGAGGACTGTGTATTTTCCCTCACATTACATTGAAGGCTGGTCGTACGAATAATATGAGGGCATACTACTAAGGATTAGAAGAATGCTAGGAGAACGCCAACCAGAGTCCGCAGAGGAGTTGTTGCCATCGATAACTCAAATGCACATAGTATGGACTCTATAAGCTCTACAAGAGAAGGGGAACCTTCGAAAAGAGACCGAGGTGATAGCAGGCAGAAGGAAGAGGGGAATAGAGTAAGAAAGCTCTAACTGGGGGTTATTCAAAGACTTGTTGCGGTAGTAGACTTATCGCTTAAGATGAGTAGAACGCAGTTCAAGGCGAGAGCGCTTCACAGCAGACAACCCCAAATACCACAACAGCATCGAGGAGCAGCACGCGAAGAGCGACTGTATGATTAACTGTTTCGAGAGCTTTCGGGATCCAAGTTACTTGTTGTTGTTGTTGTTGTTGTTGTTGTTGTAGCGGTTTAGTTACTCCGCCTAGTCATCGAGGTCATCTACACGGAGGCCCAGAAATGATACTGTTTCGGCGGGGTCCAACCAGATGGAGAGGGGTGTTAGAAGAGTCGGATTGAGTGGGCATGCAAAGAGGTGGTTAGTGTCATGCGGGGACTCTCACGACAGCCAGTTCTATGTACCGGAGTTGACCCAGATTTTATCCGGCCAAGGGCTGTCACTCTTTCGGCGACCTAACACCGTTAAATTATCAATTAATTCTGTGTTACTCGGTCAGCTCTCGCGTTGGGTCGGATTAGGTTTTGTCCATGAGCTATCAGAGTGTTTATGGCGTTTAATGCGGTGGTGGTACTTTACAAATTGAGGACGTAGCCGATCCTGCGCATTAGAGTTGACAAGTGATAGGCTATCACTTTTTCGAAGACCTAAACCCGCTCAGGTTCCAATCCCTTGCTTATGGTCAGTCCACTTCGTCAGTTTCTTCACCGTTCTATTGGTTATTTCGATGGTTGAGTACGGAAAAAACTTCTCTGATTGCGAAACGGGATATGCGAGCTTCTCCAAAAGTATAAGGAATTACTTGACTAGATCGCTTTTTCAAAGCTAGCCTTCGGGCTGGAAATGAGGAAGACTACATTTGAAGATAACTCATCTAGTGAACTTAGGAGGACTCGAGGGTGGAAGACCTTTCGCCAATGTGTTCCATATGCGATTGCTCTCAAACACCGATGACTGTGAGAAGCTTAACAGCCCACTGCTGATAAATATTAAGAGAATTAACCTAAAAGCCTGGTCTCAGATCAAGGAACTCCTCAAAAACGCAACAAAAATATTTTAAGCGGATGAGCTCTGCTCTGAGACACCTTTTCTGTGGTCTACACATAACCTTCGGAGCATGAAAGACTTATTACAGCTCAGCTTCGTGCATACTGATAACTCCCGAACTCTAGCGATAAATCTGCTGCAGCCCGACTCCAACTAGTTGAGCTTCTCTACAGCTCCAGGGGGTTATATTGGTGAAAAACATGATGTTTATTCGGGCTCGGTGTGAAACATATCATCCAGAGGTGACAAAAATAAATTTTTCAGCTAAATAAAGTACAAAACACCGTTAACTAGTTAACAAAATAGTGGAGTGCCAGATTTCAATTAGCGTATAGCGGCAAAGACAAACAGTTAGAGAGAAGAAGTAGCGCAAAAAAGTGGGTAAATTCACACAACATAACGAGAAAATAAAAAATGAGCAGGAAAAATGAAAATTATGGAAAAAATACAATAAAAACAAAACGCACTCGCTACAAAAAAAATTGTCAATTATCGATACAAAACACATTGTAAAGCGCGATAATTGCAAGGCGAATTGCGAATTGCACAAAAGAAAAGAAGCAGAAATAAGAGACAAATGTACGGTTATAAAAACCAAACGCATGCGACATACTGCACTTGTGGAGCAACGAACAACGTACAACAACGCCGTCGACAAGATGACGAGACCAACAACAACAACGAACAAGGCAGACCAATTTGCGCTGAACCGGATCGGCTCGAGGTGGACTCTGGCCCACATTGATTAGGCGCTGACAGTTGCTGACTCGTATTGCGTTGCGTACTCGTATAAATTTGAAAGAGGCGCGTATGTACACTGCATTTTGGGGCGAGTGATCGTGGCGCTCCCTGTAACGGTGTATATTGACATTGACACGCACATGCACGCATAATTGTATGCTGCCCATTTTCTGAATGCCGACGAACTTGAGTGTTCGCTTTGCGAGTTTTTCAAGTGCATGGCTACGCATGCGCAGTTATTTAAGCGCAGCATGTCAGCGAGGGAGGCACGTCGTGTTGTCGTTCAACTCGTTTTGGCAATCATGCGTAACAGATTTTGGCTGGAAAAGGTAAAATGGTAAAACGCGCATGAAAATCGACTTTTTTCTCATCTCTACTCACAGCTGTACTGGGCATTTGTTTTTATGGTTTTTGGGTGCGTGGAGTTTTGGTTGTTTTTGGCTTTGCGGGGTTTCGTTTTATGGCGTGGTTGTTGCTTGAAGGGAGTTCATTCAAATAAAAAAAATTTTTTATAAATTTTTGTTTGTTTTAAAAATTTTAATTTGTTTAAATTTTTAATTTAATTTTTTATTTTTATTTTTATTTTTATATATTTATTTCTTTTATTAAATTTTTTTAAATTTTTATTTTTTATATTTTTTATTTTTTAATAATTTTATTATTATTATTTTTATTATTATTATTATTATTTTTTTACTTTTTAAATTTTTTTTTTCATTTTCATTTATTTTTTTTTTTTTTGTTATTATTATTATTATTTTTTTATTTAAATTTTTATTTTATTAAAAAAAAAATTTTGTTTTGAATTTTTTTCTCATTTTTATTTGTTTATGTCTTTATTAAATTTTTTTTTTCATTTTTATTTTTTATTTTTTTATAAATTTTTTATTATGAATTTTTTTTAATTTAATTTATTTTATTAAATTTTTATTTTTATTTTCATACAATTTATATTTCCTTATGTACATACATACATACATATATATTTATTTATGTTTATCACTGTATAAACGCGCATTTCCGTTGTCATTTATTTCGGTTTTATTTTATTTCTCATTAAAATAAAATTGAAATGCCTTTTATGTTGCCATTTGTAATAAATTGTTGTTGTTGTTGATTTTTGACATTTTTTTTCAGCTACGTGCATCCGTCTCGTCGACTGCTGCTATTTTATTTCATTTCAAATTTATTTTATTTTCTTAAAATTGCGGACAATGTGTCATCCGGACATGGCCAATGAGCCGACGAGCCAACTAGTCGAGCGGGTCGGTCGTAAGCTGAAGTGCCAAACTTAGAGGTGACGCCTCTCTCCTTCCGTTTATGTCAGCCGACTCTACAGTTCGCTTATCCAACCGTTCATCCACTCATCGATGAGCACCTCCATCCGCCTCTTCCACTAAACTAAAATGCGATAATCGCTTCATTTCGGACTTTGGGACTGTTGTTGCTGTCGCATCGCCAACAGCACTTCGTTGTATTCGTCATCTTTGTTGGCCGCGTTGCATGAATAAGCAATTTTCCGCATTTGTAGTTTGCCACAATCACTTTTTCGATGTTTGTTGCACAAGTTGTCGTCCAACCAGTTGTTTGCGCGCTGATGCAACTTGCAGGCAGGCAGTCTCTGCTTTGTTTTTTTTTATTGTTTTTGTTTTTGCCAATTTTTTTCTCTTCAATTTTATTTTTAACTCATTTGGTTTGTTGATTTATATTTGGCTTTTAGTCTGTTGGCGATGACTAATCGAACGCTAAGAGCTTGTACTTGTGTGTGTGGGTGTGTGTGTGTGTGGTGAACGGTAAATGGTTGGTAATAGTTTTAAGCGGAATCTTAATTTGAGTACATTTATATTTTTCGTATATTTTAATTGTAAAATTTTATGATATTCCTATTTGGATTTTCTTCCCTGTTTCTATTTTTTTCTTTTGTTATATTCTATCACCTTTGGCCAACTACATTGTATTGATATATTTATACCAGTTATTAGACCAGTTTTTGTACAGTCATTATTTTCAACAATTTTATGCCAATTACATTGTAGAGATATATTTATACCAGTTTTGTTAGACCAGTTTATACCAGTTCTCTAGATCAGGTTTTTTAGAAGTTTTCTTGACTGTTTTTATTTCTTATTACGCTTCATGTTCTTAGTAGAGTATGAAATATATTTATAATATTTACTTATACCAGCTTATACCAGTTCTATAAACCAGTTTATGCCAGCTTTTTTACCAGTTTCTTTTACTGTTATTATTTTTTATTACGCTTCTTGTTCTTAGTGAAGTCTGAAATTTATTTATACTACTTATTTATACCAGTATTATTTCAATTCTCCAGCAAGAACAGCTATTCAGTTATTACGTCAGTTCTTATATTTTTATTATTTCATTTGCTTTATGACTTTATGCCATATATAATGTATAAATACTTTTTTGTATTTTTTCTATTTTAATTGTTGTTACTTTAAGCCATTTACATTGCAGAAATATGTGTATAAAAGTTCTTTAGACCAGTTTGCGCCAGTTTTTATACCAGTTGAACTATTTTTAAATAATTTCTTTATAGCAGTATTCTTTAGGTTCCCCATTTATTTAGTTCTTCAGTTGTTAGACCAGTTTTTGTACTTCTTTAATTTTAATTGCTTGATAACTTCCGGTCAAATACGTGATATAAATTCACTTATACCAGTTTTTAGACCAGTTTATGCCAGAATTTATACCACTTTTCCCTACTACTATTATTTCTTACTTCGTCTCATGCACTTAGTTGAGTATGAAATTTTTTTTTACCATATCAACTCCCTAATGAATTTTCATATATCGGTTTCTTTAGCTTCGGCCACGTGACCGAAGGCTATCCAAGTAAGCAACTTCAGTATGCCGAGTTCAATTTCTGCTAAGAGCGAAACTGTCCCATAAAGATTGCAAAATCTTTCTATTTTCTATATCTACTTGCGTGCGGTTCTGTAAGCCAACGTAAATGCCCTCTCTCTGAGAGTACCATCTTGCATGTGGTCTTACTTTGTTTTAAAAGTTCATCTGCCCTGCAGTTCCCCTTCATGTACCAACTTCTAAAACGGAAACTTTTTGAACTTCAACTGAAAAGCGTTTTTAGCAACAACTCGTCTGTAGCGTCATCTCTCGGTTATATGTATTTTCGAACAAAAAAATAATTTCTATCTAACATATATGTATGGCTTAAAAGCATTCTGAATTTGAAATAAATCTTAGTACAAGTTTTACAGATACTTCGACTCCAGCGCCATCTATTGAAGATTCTCCTCTGAAATTGGAGATTAAAATGAGAGGAATGATGTATAAATCGAGATAATTTCTATATAATGATTGACCAGATTTCTTATTAGAGAATTCTATGCCGCATAACTGTAAAATAATTTCATTATTTCTAATTAGAATTGCATGGCAAGTCATGCCTGACGGTTTGTTCTATTGCTTAAAGTACTTTATTTAATAGATATAAATATATATATATATATATATATATATGTATATATATATCTACAAACGTACAATGTAATCAATCTCAATTAAATGTCAGCTGACAGATTGTCATGAAATAATCGATTATAAAAATAATTAATTTATTCTGTTAAGCATTAGTTGAAGCTTCTATTACACAAGGCCTGTTTTGAGGTCGATATTATGTATATGTAATATATATATATGTATAATATAATATATGTATCACATATAATATATATATATATATATATATCATTCTTTACTCATTCTTTACTCTTTCTCTTTTATGGTGATGGCATTGTGCCTTTGTGTCCTTAGAGTCTCCGTGGTTGTCCTCATGTCGAGCGCTTATTTCTGCTCTTCTCATAACTTGGTTTAATTTTCTGCGCGCATCTTCAGTGTCTCGTGCAGTGATTATCTCGGCGATGTCGTCTGCGTAGTCAACTAGGTATGTATCTTCGGGCATTTGGAGACTTAATATAACATCGGAACTGATGTCCTAGAGGTCTGGACCGAAAATTGATCCCTGCGCTGCTCCCGACATGATACTTAAGTGGCGTAATTCTTCAGAAGTTTTATACAGCAGGATTCTGTCTTTCAAATAGTTCCTTATCATTCATTAGGCTGAGATATGTAGGTATTTTAAAGTTTTCTCCTAATGTTTCAATCATATTCTTCCATTGAGCGCTGTTGAATGCGTTCCATATATCCAGGGTAGCTAGTAAAACAACTCGTCTGAGTTTGTGACATACTCTATGCGCTACTTTTACCTTCTTCATTACATTCTCAATTGCCCCGAGTGTTGATCTGCGAGGTCTGAAACAATATTGCCTGGCTGATAAGCCCTAGTAATAGCTGTTCGTGGGAAAAACGTCTTCTACAAGTGGTTTCAGCAGCCATTCGAGAAGCTTCCCAGCTGTGTCAAGCATGCAGAGAGGCCGGAATGCTGATGAAATTTCAGTGTTTTTCTTCCCTTTACTTATTAAAAGGAGCTGCTACCTTTTCCAAACTTCTCGGAAGTTGCCGGCTTTAAGGCAGGTGTTATACATTTCTCGTGGCACGTTTCGACGGTTTTCGGCTATTTATTACCTTTAGTACCTCTGCTGGTATGCCGTCTGATCCAGTTGATTATTTTTGGCTTAAGCCTTCTTGCCGCCAGTTGTAGTTCTTCCATGGTAAAGAGTGGCATTTCGTCGGTATGCTTCGTCGATCTTGCTAACTCGAGGAAATGAGGCATTCACAATTTTAAATAAAATTTTAATAAAATTAAAAAAAAAAATTTAAATAATAAAAATTAAAATAAAACATATAAAAAAAAAAAAAAAAAATAAAAAAAAAAAATAAAAATAAAATAACATAAAATGAAATGAAATGAAATGAAATAAAAATAAAAATAAAATTATATAAATTGATATAAAATAAATTGAAATAAAATAAAATAAAATAAAATCAAAAATAAAAATAAATTAAAATAAAATAAAATTAAATTAAAAAAAAAATAAAAATAAAAATAGAAATAAAATGAAATGAAATGAAATGGAATGAATTCAAATAAATTAAATTAAAAAAATAAATAAAATAAAAACAAAAATAAAAATAAAATTAAATAATATAAAATTAAATTAAATAACACAATATGATATAAAATAAAATGAATTAAAAAAAATGAAAAAATAAAATAATAAGAAATACAAAATAAAGTGAAACAAAAAAGGTTAAAAAATAAAATAATATAAATTGAAATAAAAAAAATGAAATTAATAAAATAAGAATAAAATTTAATAAGATAAATTGAAATAAAATAGAATAAAATAAAAATAATATATACTTTATATATATATTATAATAAAATAATATATATATATATATTAATATTAAATAAATAATATTAAAAAAAAAAAAATTAATAATATTAAATTATACTAACTAAATTAAAGTAAAGAAATAAAATAAAATGATATTAAATTAAATTATATTAAATAAAAAAAAATAAATAACAATAAAATTTAAAAAATAAAATGAAATAAAATAGAATTAAATTGTAAAATAAATTATTATAAAATCATATAAAACGACAAAAATTAAATTTAAAAAATGTACATTAAAATAGATAAAAAAAATAAAAAACGTAAAACAAAAAATTAATATAAATTAAAAATGAATAATTTAAAAAATAAAAATAAAAAATTTAAAAAAAAATTAAAATTGAATTAAATAAATAATTTTTTTTTAAATGTACCAGCAATATATTCTATATACGGCGTTGCTACATAAATCACTGATGCGGAACATTGCTATTTATGGTGGGATAGAGAGACCTACAAAACACAAAACGAAAATGAACTATTTAATATTTGAAACTTTTTCTTTTAGAGCGAATAGTATCATTTTTTTACTTTAAAAGAGAAACTCATCTACTCAACGCGCTTAGTCTTCCCATAATGGTCTTTTTGCGAGAAAAATATTTTCGAAAATGCTCTATAGACATATACTCGTATATGCATGTGTATTTGTATATATGTATTGAAAAGTTTTTTGCGAACAATTGCACGCTACTAACAACTGTTTTAACCTAATTTTACTGCATATGTACATATGTATGTATATATGTATTTACTCGACATGAGTCACAAAAACAACTTGCACCTTCGTCTGGGTGTGATAAAATTGTTGAATAGTTAAAAAATGTAATAAATGTACGAGAAAAATATGTAATTAAAATAGCAATAACAGTAACGATAAAACATGTTAACAAGCACAAAAGAACATATCTTTAATGTTGAAAATAAAAAAGTTACAAAAACAAATATCTAAAGGCCGAGACTGAAACAAATCGATTGTTGAATGGTGAATGGAGCGGCACCGAGTAGCCGAGCGAAGCGCACAGCCCATAGAATTTTGCACTAAAATTACAGTTTTACAAAAGTACATGCATGAGCATACATACAAACTTCATATGCATATATAGAACAACAGCGCACATACTTATACATATCTGACTGTTATTTTCTATTTTGGTATAGACCTGACAGCCCACCAGCTGTAGTTCATTGCTCAGTATAAAGCCTCGCTACAATGAATGCAGACAAGATATTTACTTGTATTTACATACATACATACATACATACATATATAAATATATGTAAATATATTTTCACAATTATTCAAGTTTAGCGTAGTAGAACCAGCGAAAATAGCAAATTCCAGCAAAAGTGCGCAACCAAGCCAACCAGCCAGCGACTGTTGTTCCTCCCTCGTGTCTGGCTTGGTTTTGTTAGCGCTTTACATATTTGTTTTTTTGTTTTTGTTTTTGCTGCTTTGAAAGGTGTTTTGTAATATACGCTGTATTGCATTTTTAGCAAAAAAAAAAAAAAAATAATAATAATAATACTAAGCGTAAACAACAAGCAACGGCATTTGGGAGTCGCGCCGCTCCCAGAAATTTTGTATGTAAACGAAGCCACTATAGCCACTGTAGCGTCGTATGTATATACTCGTATACACGTATGTAAGCACAATCTAAAAATAATAAGAAATCCAAAAAAAAAAAATAAAAAAATAAAAAAAACATTTTTTTTTGCAATGAGCATTGAACCCGTCTTCGAGTGTGTCTTGTAATCTTAAACTGTAGACTTTTTGCTTAAACACACAAGCGGAGAGCAAATCAAGCGCTCCAGAGTTGAATGATGACGTAAAACCTTTAAAAAAAAGTGAAGTCTGATACTGTTAGAAGAAGAAGATTTGACGTACATTTTTCCTGAACTCACACCCGACTGACTACCTAAAGTCTACCGTCACGCTACACACTAGAATTAATCCCGACGCGCTTTCTATGCGCTGAGGTTAGTAAAATGACCGTCGAACTTGTAGGTGCATAAATTAAGGACTTCGGACTATCCTACAATCAGCTGAGTAGGAGATTTTTGTAGAGAGAGAGAGAGAGAGCCTTGGAGAACACTTACTACTTGCCTTCCCAAGCAACATCGCTTCGCTCTATGGCGCTCCTGAAAAGTTCCAAGAAGATCCGACGTTTTCGAACCAAATTTTGTTCAGCGATGAGGCCCATTTCTGGCTCAATGGGTATGCAAACAAGCAAAATTGCTGCATTTGGGACGAATGCAACCTGAAGAGATTCAAGAGCTGTTATTTCATCCAGAAATGGTATGGCTTGTGGGCCGGTGGAGTTATCGGTTCATATTTCTTCATAAATGATGCCGGAGAGAATGTAACCGTCAATGGCGACCGTTATCGCGCAATGATAACCGACTTTTTGATGGCTGAAATTGAAGCTCGTGATCTCCGCCACATTTGGTTTCAACAAGACGGCGTCATTTCCCACACAACGGATGGACTATCTGAGACGTAGCCGTGGCCAATATTTGAAAGATGTAAAATCTTCAAAAAATAAATGCCAAAGAATGTTCTTTCGATGATGATAATAAACATTCCCCATTTAATTTGAATTTTCTGTGTTTCTTTTTCTTGAAAAAAGTAGGGTACCTCGAAATGGATCACCTTTTATAAAAAAGTGAATAAGTACTAAATATAAAAATGCAAAATGAATAATAACAAAATCAAGCGGAAAACGCGTACAATGACTCCAGTCTCATTGGGCTTGATAATATAATATAAAATTGCTTTTTTTTTATCATCGGAAATGTACAAGAGTCTTGCGCCAAATCGCAGCGCAATTCTACAAACTGTAAATTTTTGTTGCCTTTTCTGATTTTTTTTTTCAATTTTTTTTCGCAATCAATTGCCATTGTTGCTCAATGAACGCTCGCCAATGAAAGAACGCCAACAATGGCAGGAAAGCAACAATCGCCGACGATAAACAATCACAATTGAAGCTGGTCTTTTCTAAAGTAACAGCTGTAAGCAGTAATACGATAACGATACATATACAATAACAACAACAACAACAACAACAACAATGGGTATAATATCAACAACGAATTGCCTGTGATGCCATTTTCATCTTGTTAGTACATAATTTATTGCAAAACACATTTTTAATCAGTTTTGGGATGAAAGCAGAAAAAAATAAAAATAAAATGAAGTGGAGACGTCGGTCGTATCGCGCGATGCGCTTGTTATTGGCTGAGAAAATCCTGCAATTGGTCATTTAGTAGCTGATAATGTTTGTGGGGAGAGGGGCATTAACTGGCAAGCCAAGGCGAAGACAAGCAATCAAATTGAAGTTTAAATTTTCATTTGCCAATTTAATTAAAACTT
This sequence comes from Neoceratitis asiatica, assembly GCA_030068015.2. Lineage (NCBI taxonomy): Eukaryota > Metazoa > Arthropoda > Insecta > Diptera > Tephritidae > Neoceratitis > Neoceratitis asiatica. The sequence continues at coordinate 69,592,744 of CM061527.1, read as the reverse complement.
TTCGTAGTTTATCGAATGTCTGTTTGGCAATTTACAAAGTTTCTTGAGAGTCTATTATTTGCTGGCGAAGTTTGACGTGAGACGCGAGACGCGATATTATCTTCTTATTTATTTACACACAATAGATTAGGAGGATTTTTTTATGAAGTATTTGCTTTGAAATCAAATAAACTTTAATCACCAGCGCGAGTAGGGGCTGTCTGCAGTTTGCTCGGTACATAATTCTCATTTCCTTTTAGGAAAAGCGTGATCCATTCCAAGGTTCCCTACTTTTGTAAAGAAAAAAACACAGAACATTCAAATTTATTGGGGAGAGCTTATTATCACACGAAAGAACATTCTTTGGCATTTTTTTTTTAAAGATTATCTCTTTCAAATGGTGGCCGGCTACGTTTCAGTAAGTCCATCCGTTGAGTCCGATTTTCGATGACTCGTTCGAGCTAGTAACTGGCGAATGACACGCGTGCTGTTTTGCTTCAAGGCCTGATTCGAAGGAAAAAGACAACGGTGTGATTGTCACACGAACTTGGTGGCCAATCGACCGGCCCAAAACGTGTCGTTATCTGTTCACCGAAGTGATCTCGCAATAAATCCTTTGATTGATGTGATGTGTGGGAAGTGGCGCCGTCTTGTTGAAACCAAATGTCCCTCAGGTCACGAGCTTGAATTTTAGGCATCAAACAGTCGGTTATCATGGTACGATAACGGTCGCCATTGACAGTTACGTTCTCACCGGCATCATTTTTGAAGAAATATGGACCGATGATTCCACCTACCCATAAATAACACAAAACCGTTTTTTTTTCTGGATGAAATGACAGCTCTCGAATTTCTTCCGGTTGCTCTTCGCTCAAAATGCAGCAATTTTGCTTTCTTACATACCCATTGAGCCAGAAATGCGCCTCATCGCTGAGCAAAATTTGGTTCGAAATCGTCGGATCTTCTTGAAACACTTTTCAAAAGCCTATAGGGCGAAGCGATTCTCGCTTGGGAAGATCGAGCGGCTTCAGTTCTTGCATAAGCTGTATTTTGTACGCTTTCAATTTAAGATCTCAACGTAAAATGCGCCAAGTCGTTCCATACGTCAGTCCGAGTTGCTGCGAACGGCGCCGTATCGACTCTCCATGGTGGTCTTCGTGTACACTCTCTCAGCTACGGCTGCTATATTTTCTTCACTGCGTGCTGGATGTCGCCTATTCGGTCGAATATTATCCAACAATGAATGCTGGGTTTTCAGATGGGTTGCGATGGTGTTGCGAATAGTACGCTCAGTAGGCCGATTATGTTGACCAGACGTTGAGCGAAGCGCGCGAAACACATTCTTTACAGAACGTGAATTTTCGCAACAAAGTTGAATTATGTATAAACCTAGTTCAGGCGCAAGTCTTTCCATTCGATGAAATGCCAAAGAATACTGAACAAAAATAACTTGATAGCTTGACACGACTCGCGCATGATCTGCCAAAAAAATCTGTCAGGATCTGTCAAGAAAAAAGTACCCCTAATTGGATCACCCAAATCAGTATATATTCCACTTCTGATATTTGCCTAAACGACCAATTTTTTACTTATTTTATGCACAATAATGCAATTTTTTGTAATTTCTCAAATTTTGATTTTTTTTCTCTAGATTTCCACCTTCTCCCAAAAAGGAAATTCTAACTTTAGGAATATTAAGTATTTTAACAAATCTTCACCCAATCCTTTTTGAATAATAATATAATTTTCGATGTCATAAACTTTTCGGAGCCATCAATGAGAGTAGGAAGAGAGCAAACAAAGTTTCGCAAAAAAGTGCTCACTAACAACTGCGTGCTTAAATAGCAATAACGGTAAACTGCATCAGCTGTTTAATATTTAAATGGAATATTTTGTGCAATATACGTTGTATGCCATGCGTATACGCAAAAATCTGAAATGGGATATAAAATAAAAGTTTGCATGCACATACATACATGCACATGTACCTATATAAGGATAAGGATGCCTTAATACCATACACAAAGCAATGTATAAAAGGTTATAAACCTACACATACATACTTTGAATATTAGTAGAAGCCTTAAAAAGCACGTGGACTATCAATCAAAAGCATGCATGGAGCACGACAAGCGGAGCGACGCTGGCAGGGCAATGAAGAGACTTGAGTGAGGTAGAGCAGCATGGCAAGGAATTTATGCAAATAAGTTTGCGAAACAATAGTTAAGCAAAAAAAAAAAAAAAAAACGAAAGGCAAATAATATTAATAATAAAAGAAAAGCATACCATAGTAAGGCAACGTAGCGGCGGAAGCAGTATATTAAAGTTGCGTGGGGCCACAAGAGTTAAGGGCTAAAGGATAAGTGACAAAACAAAAGAAGAAGAGGATGGAACAAAAAAAAAAACAGAAATTTATGCTTGCCTAACATGCGCGCTGTAAAAAGGGGGTCTACAATTGCTGCGTATAATCTGCCACAGCCACGTACGTATTTGTTAGGGTCAGGATTGCCCTGCAAATAAGGCGAGTACTCCATGCACGCGTGAAATATATAATCCACGCGGACAATAGAGTAATCCAAAACCGGCCACAATCCATACAAAAAATATTTTCCAATTAACATTGTGATGTCCCAAGGCTGGACCATGTAATCCATCTCTGCATAACACCCGAGTACTCCATGATATACCTACAGGAAAGTAGTTTTGAAACTACTCCATAAAATTAATCCATGGAGTACTTACAGGGGATTATATTTTGGAGTATATGCGAAAAATCACATGCAAACATACTCTTTAGCTTCGAATAGCATTTTGTATGTTGAAAGTTAGTAAAATCTAATATTTTTTATATAAATTTATATTAGTATTAATAGACTATCGTTAATAAATATATAATATATATTAGTTTGCGTACCAGCACAGCTCAACAACGAAACGAAATTGGCTCAGTTTCATTTCCACACATTTTCTGTATACGAGTGTAGAACTTATTGTGCAATTGTAACTTCGTGTAGTGCTTGCTATCGGTATAACAAGAAGAATGGTCGTGACGCACAAAGTTAGTGTAAACACATTAGTTGGTCCACAATTTGCCACAGTGGAGTATATTTATAGGTACTCCAATGGACCATATGGTCCATAAATATTTGCAGGGTAAGATAAACGTGACAAAATGAAATTTATTTTTATTTCATTACTACCCATAAACGATGTAAAGAAAGGAAAATAAACTACGCCGGCAGGGAAATATAAATTTTAAATGTTCTTTTTTTTTTGAAATCTGTACAAGACGCGGGAGGTGGTAGAACGTACATATGTAGAAATTTAGATGTTTTATATTAACCTATAAAGGGGATTTTATAAAACTTGATAATATTGGTAGCTGGATAGTTGGCGGGCTAACATATTTGACAATAAACTCGTCTACTTTTCATACTACTTCTAAAAATTTCTTCTAGTTAATCGACAAAAATTAGTTATTAACCAACTTCAACTGCAAAGTATGTCCCGTTCGCATTTTTCTCTACTCAACACCGAAAAATATCCCTCTCCGGTTCTTCTCTGTAGGTCTATTGTCACCAAATTCTGGTATTGAATCATAAAAAATATACACGAATGAATATCATAGAGCAATAGCCGCTTTATGTGCTAAATTTTTCATAAATTCAGCTGTCCGGTTGATATCAACGTCGGCAAGCAGTCACTTCCTTTCACACTTTTGTTGCTTTTTCGTCTTTACATTTTTCGGCACTTTTGTCAATTTTCGTCTCGTTATACACACATAACTACAGTATGCTACTACTGCTACTAGTATGTGGTTATTGTTGGTATTTATGAGTAATTTTCAAAAAATTATGACTCTCATCCGGCACTCTACTACTATACTGCATTGTTGTCTTCATGGGCCATAATTATGCGCCTAATGGGGCGGTTATTAGTGATGTTACGGCGGCAGGTGAACAAGCAAATGCTGCAGGTGATGTAAATGTGGCGCTTTTTTTTCTCTCTGAGTGCAAGTGAGTGGAATGATTGGTCGTCTGTGCTTGTTTACTGGTTCATAGCAATATCCGTTGTTTTGAGAGGCGGAATTGAGAAAAAAACGGTTTTAAAAAAAAATTTTTAATCTTTTTTTTTTTTAATTTTTATGTAGATTAAGGTCAGGGTTCATTGCGTGCCAGTCTTATTGTGTTTTTGAATATTTCGTAACTAGTTAAGTATAGACAGCGTTTTTTTTTGGAGCGCGCACTGCATTGAAATAATAAATAATTTGCAGTGTATACCCATTGTAATAACAACAAATTAGTGAGTTTTGAAATTATACTATACCAGAGCATTAAAGTTAATATTTTAAGGCATGCTATGACCACTTGAATAACGTCTTAAAAAAACTAACTTCAACATTTTCAATATTCTTTTCAAAAAAACCATCAATTAATTTATGCAAAAAGCATATCTGATTCACCACCACAAGCCCTATGAAAAATTAATTACTAAATTTCCTTTGTAGAATTTTGTCTCTTAAGATGATTTGATGATGAGAAGAATTTCATTAAAATCAAACAATTTATGAGCACACTCAGCACTTGTGTTTACTTATTTGCCAAAACGACTTAGTAATAAAGTAATTAGTTGAAAGAATACACATATGTACATATGTATTATTATGCCCGTGGGAAAAATGATATAATAAATTCATATGCTTCAACTGCCGCTCAATTTAACATTCACGCACACATTAGAATAAACACATGTTTTCGTTGTCTGTACAACTCTTGCCAAACACATAAATACATATGTATATCGCACGATGCAAAAATAAATAAACTTAATAAATATGCAAACAAATCACAAATAGAAATTTAATAAGTTCAACACACACAAGAAATCAGCGCGCACCTGTTAAGCACGTGGACTTTTAACTGCTAGGAGCGACAGTTATCGAAAATCGATAACAGATAGCTGTTATTTACGGACTCCAGCTGTATACACACTACACTTATGTTAACATCTTCTTCTTCTTTGGCGTAGGCACCGCTTACGCGATCAGTCGGCAGTAGATAAACAGATAAAGAATAGTAGAAAAGCCAAGTGGTATGTTTGTATTTGTTGTGTATTTCCAGCAACCAACGCTTGAATTCCGCCTAGACGCCTTAATGAGTGGACAGGCTAACAGCTAAGCCGCTTGTTGATCCATCAAATCGTCGTGTTGGTGGTTAATGACGACGGCTTGTAGAATGCGAAATTATTATGAGAATTAATAGTTGATTTTCGAGTTTTTCTTCCTCTTTCTTTCACTCTTTGGTTCAAAGTATATTTCTTTAAGCCAAAAAAAAAAAAAAAAAAATTAAAATTAAAATAAAAATTAAATAAAACAAAATAAAGTAAAAAATAAAAAATAAAATAAAAAAAAATAAAATAAGAAAAATTTAAACATAAAATAAATTCCTCTTCTTCTTTAGCGTAGACACCGCTTACGCGTTTTTAGCCGCATTAACAATAGCGCGCCACTCGTTTCTTCTCTTTGGCGCCAGTTAGAAATACTAGGTCGCTCTCCACCTGATATTTCCAAAGGAGTGGAGTGAAGATCGGACGACATGACCTAGCCAGCGTAGCCGCTGTTTCTTGATTCCCTCAATTATGTCAATGTCGTCGTATAGCTCGTCCAGCTCATTGTTCCATCGTCTGCGGTATTCGCCGTTGCCAACGCACAAAATACCATAAATCTTCCGCAAAACTTTTCTCTCCAAAACTCTTAAAGTCGACTCATCGGCTGTCGACATCGTCCAGGCTTCTGCACCATATGTCTGTACGGGAATGATGAGCGACTTATAGAGTTTGGTTTTGGTTCGTCGAGAGAGGACTTTACTTGTTGCAATTGCCTACTCAGAACAAAGTAGCAGCTGTTGGCAAGAGTGATTCTGTGTTGGATTTCAAGGCTGACATTGTTGGTGTTGTTAGTGCTGGTTTCCAGATAGACGAAATTATCTACTACCTCGAAGTTATGACTGTCAACAGTGACGTGGGAGCCAAGCTGCGAGTGCGATGACTTTTTTTGATGATTTGCTGACAGGAGATTTTTCGTCTTGCCCTCGTTCCCTACCAGACCCATTCACTTCGCTTCTTTGTCTTATCTGGAGAACGCAGTACTTACGGTGCGATTGCTATGACCAATTATATCAATATCATCGGCATACACCAACAGTTGTACACTCTTGTAGAAGATTGTGCCTGATCTATTTAGCTCTGCAGCTCGTATTATTTTAAAGAAATCACACGATAAAGAGTCTCCTGGTCTGAAACCTCGTTTGGTAGCGAACGGCTTGGAGTGGTCCTTCCCAATTCGGACTGCACTTCTGGTATTATCCATGGTCAGTTTACATAGCCGTATGAGTTTTGTGGGGATATCAAATTCAGACATAGCGACGTAGAGGCAGCTCCTGATCCTGCTGTCGAAGGTAGCTTTAAAATCGATAAAAAGGTTGTGTGTATCGATGCCTTTCTCTCGGGTCTTCTCCAAAATTTGGCGCATGGTGAATATCTAGTCAATGTTGGATTTGCCAGGTCTAAAGCCACACTGATAAGGTCCGATCAGTAAATAGGACCATATATGCGATACTAGGGAGACTTATCCCACGATAATTGGCGCAGACATGGGGTCTGCCTTCTTTGAATTGGGCAAAGCACACTTACTATATGAATAGTTGAAAAGTTCTGCCGGTAAACCATCGGCTCCCGCCGCTTTTCGAACTCCTTCATAGTAGGGTGATGGCACTTCCATACCATCGTCAGCGATTGGGGGTTCGGGTTCGCTATCTCCGGGGTTCTCATTTTCACTGCCATTGAGCAGGTTGAAGAAGTGTTCCCTCCATACACTAAGTATACTCTCGACATCTGTCATCAGATTATCTCCGTGGTCCCTGCACGAGCTTTTTCCGGACTTGAAACATTCTGTAAGTCGCCGCATAATCTCATAGAATTTTCGAGCATTACCCTTGTCGGCCAGCTTCTCAAGCTCAAAAAGCTCAAAAAGCTCAAAAAAAAAACATAAAAAAAAAAAAATTAAAAATTAAAAAAAAAAATTATAAAATAAAATTAGTTTAAAAAGAAAAAAAAAAAAAAGAAAACAAAATAAAAAAATTAAAAAAAGTAAAAAAAATTAAAATCAAATAAAATAAATATAAATGAATAACTATAAATAATTATATTGTACATAATTAATTAGTTTATTGCATAAAGCTTTTTATAATTGCTGAAATAACACTAAACTCATTTATCAAAATTTAACCTAAATTTTCTATAATTTTTCTTGCAGTTTGTGCGCCCTTTTACTTTCGAAAACACTTCGTATGCAGCGATTTGATAAGAGTCGACACAAAACAGAAGTTAAGCTCACCGTCGCTGCAAAGACGGGGATGAGGAAGGCTGCTTGGAAGAGGAGTAATAAAGGAATGTTACAAGTTATCACATTAATGCGCAACGAATCGATTTAGAAAAAAATAAATAAAAATTGATTGACTGCTTACAGTCAACCAACGGCAAAAAACAACAAAAGTAATAAATAAATTACAGGTAAGCGGCGTATGAAAAATTTAATAAAAAGCACATTAAATAGGTAGAAAATAAAAATAAAAAATTTTTGAATGTATTAAAAGTATAGAAAAATTATTGTGTCTGCAACACAAAAAAAAAAAAAAAATTAAAATTAAAAAAAAAAAGAAAAAAAAACTGCACTAAAAACGAAGGGAAGCAGAAATATTTTGAAAAATCCAAGTGAATACTTATGTGTGAATAAAATGTAGAATAGCATAGAGTTTTTTCATTTAAATTTGAACTTAACTTTTGGCTTTTATAATTTTATCGCGCATATTTTCCATTCAAAAATTTAGCACAAAAAATATTTCCACTTTCCACACGCTTGGCTGATGCTTTTTCTTTGTTCTCCTTTTTTTTTTGGCAACATTAAGTTATTTTTCCATCACCATAGAAACTTGTTCGATCGCCCACAATCGATTTGGGTCAATTGCAGATGAGCACAAAGTGCTTGCAATTCAAATATTTGGTATTTGAAAGCTTTGTTTTTACAAGATTTTAGCTTTCAGTTTTGAAATTAAGTAATTTCAAAATATTTATTTAACCATTTTATCAACTTTTTTAGGTTTTTGAAAATATTTTTTTTAAATAAATTAATGCACCATGACTAGATGGCATGTGGCATACTAAATTCTTAGCATTTTTTTGTAATTTCTTTTCAATTTTTTTGTTTTCTTTTATTTGTTTAAATCTATTTTTTAATTTTTATATTTTGTTATTTTTTTTTTCAAATAAATTTATGAACTCTTTTGGCTTTTTGGCAAAAGAGCTTAAAAATCGTGTTTTTCGCAATTTTTTGTTGCTCTACTTTATATTTGATATTTTACTGCCAAATCTGCCAGTGGGTTAATAGGCTGACCGACATGTCTGGGTATTTTTGTCGGTTGTTGTTCTGTTTTTTTTTGTGTAGCGGTATTTCGCTTTCAAATTGCTTAGGTGTTAGTGAAGATTAAGCAGTTCAAAGATATTTGTAGAAATAATTCATATTAAATTGTTCAAAGAAGGATTAAAAAATTCAAAAATTTTGTATAAAAAAATTGAAAATTTTGTATAAAAATTGAAAATTTTGTATAAAATAAGTTTTGAAATTTTTTCTATATAAATTTTGACTAAATATTTTAAAAATTTTATAAAAAATAAATAAAAATTTTTTTAAAAAAAACTGAAAATTTGTAAAAAAAATTTATTAATTTTGAAAAAAAAAATTTAATTTAAAAAAAAAAATTATGACAATTTGTAAATTTTTTTTTAAAATTTTGTAAAAAAATTTTAAAATAAAAAATAAAAATTGTAAATTAAAAAAAAAACTTCAAATTTTGTAAAAAAAAAATTTAAAACTTTAAAATTTTTTTTGAAAATTAAAAAAAAGTAGAAATTTCAAAAATAGAATTCTAAACTTTTGTAAATAAGTTTAAAAATCTTGTAAAGAAATTTGAAAATAAAAAAGAAAAATAGAAAATGTAAAAAATTTGAAAATTTCGTAAAAGCAACTTAAAACATAAAAAAAAATTTTAAATTTTGTCAAAAAAACATTGAACATTTTGTAGAATAAAATTTGAAAATTTTAAAAAATGGTTTCGAAATTAAAAAAAAAAATCGGAAATTTTGTACTAAGTTTATGAAAAAGTTTATAAAATTTTTTTTTTAAGTTTCAGTTTTCAATAAAAAAAATTAAAAAAAATTTCGGCGCTTTTTTTTCTTTTTTAAAAAAATTTCATTCCAAAATATTAATTATGAAACTAGAACGCGCGAAATTTATTTCTCTAATTTATGAAATAATTTTTTGCTCGCAATATTCAGACTTTGATAAACAAAATTGGGTTTCAAAGCAAAAAGGCAGAAATTTATGAACCATATGAGAATTATAAAAATTATATGGCCTACATTTAGGCAGTTTATAAAATATCTTGGACACACACTCTCGTGCAAACCTAAATGTAGGCAACAGTGGATGGGGATATATTTTTTTAATTATTAAACTCAATTTGATTAAATTTATTATTGAAAGTGAAATAAATCTACGGAAAAAAAACACATTTTAAGAAAATAAATTAAAAATTTTGTAGCTGTTTTCATATGAGGCATTGCTAATTGAAAAAAAAAACTTGTAATAATCTATCTATGTACAGCAAAAACTGACTTTCTCAAAAGTACAAAATTTTCATGATTCGTTAAAAATAATTAATTTCCAAAAATTTACTATATCCCCCCCCCCTCCCCCCACGTCAACGATTTACAATTAATCTTAAAAACCGATTAATCTCCCATGTGGAATGATATTACTTTTGTTAAACACCCGCTGGCATATTCATTTGCATTGCGCAGATGGAGAGCGAGAGAAAAATATTATATAAAAAAACCCTAAATATAACAATATATACAAAAAAGTACAAAAAAATAATCTTTAATACCAATGCTTTGCTTTAAGCCACAAAAACAGATATTGGAATGTCTCTAGCATGCAGTGAAATGCCCCAAAGCCTTAAGGTCTCTAGAGTTGCTGTAGCAAGAAGGTACCAAGTATAATAATTAAAATAAAAATAAAAATATTTATATGTACATTTGTACGTATTTACTTATATACAAAGTTACACATTTACCCCAACACACACACACACACATACACACAGTGAAGGCCATTATAGTTAGCCAGCAAAGCAACCAGCCAAACCGAAGGTGGTTCGGTGATCTCCTTCCAGCTGACAATAGAGCTGTTTTGCTTTGAGTACAATAAACCAGGTGGCAACAAAGGGCGGAATATTGTGGTGAAATTGTTTTTGTTTCTGCTTTTTTTCCCATTCATATATGTATTTACTTAAAGGTAGCCAAGATTATGTGATTCTACAATGAGTGTGGGCTTCAAGTATGGCTCTGCTACTGATAATAACGGAAGTCGAGTGCTCAGCATCAGGTGTTTCTTCCTCTTTTTTTGTGTTTTTTTTTCGTTTTGGGTGGTTTTACGTAGCACATTTTCTACTGTATTAAAATCAGACTTTTTTCTTCTAGAAATCTTACAAATAACTGAGTGGTTTGATATGTGTTTAGTACATAAATATGTATGTATATACGAGTATGTGTAAAAAAACTTTGAAATTAAGTTAATAAAGCATGGTATAGAAATGAAATGAAAAGTAGAATGAAACCAAAGAACACTGGAGTACACACTTGGGATCTTCTTCGCGGTTGCAAAAATGTTATGCGAGCAGTGTTGTGAAGGCAATAAATATATTTGTGTATATATGAATGTACAAGCGGACATATTTATGAAACAAAATTTTGACTATTTTGAACAGAAATTCTTAATACCGTTTCTTAATATCCAGCGACAATATGCACGATTTCCAAGCCAAATTAGAAAATACGGAAGAGATAGCTCGAGATCTTCAAAGATATTTCATAATTGCAGGCGATTTTAACTGCAAAATCATTAAATGGAAAATACGTAACACCGAATCCAGTGGTAGACGTACACTTGATATGGCAAACAGGCTCAACATTGCAGCAGGAGCGACATATAGAAGATCAGACTACGAAACCACACCAGATACTATCGGCATGCTTACCACAGCGCTGATAAGATTCTCGAAAAGCTGTTGATACCACAGATAGAGGAAGGTATGATTAGAGCCGGTGGCTTAGCACCCAGACAGTACGGTTTTAGAACGCTGAAATCCTAAGAAACACCCGAGGCAAGATAAAACCGGAATAGATAGATATAAAATTTAAGGGAATTCCAAAAAGATGGCTGGTGCGAAATTGGAAAAAGGGCAGACCGTTAATCCAAGCTTCTGGGATATGCACAAAAAAACCCTGCTAGACGCCGGCACGGTAACAGATTTGAAGCCTAAAGTGACAATAAGGGACCTCGACAATCTAAAGACAAGGAAGGAAGTACAAAACGCAGTAAACAGTGCGATGGGAGAAGCTGTCAGTGATACTAAAATCAATATCTCGGTACCAAATAGCAGAGAACAACTGTAGGTTACGACTGAAGGAAACCATTCAAAGATGTTTCCGATGTGGCCCAAAGCATGGCGCTGGAAGGGACCAGACAGGAAAGCTCAAGGACTATACATAACGTATGGCCACACAGGACATAAGTTGGAAGAATCCACCAGAAAACCACTCTGTTGCCTATGTTCGAACGCAAAGATTGAATTTGGCTTGACGACTTGACGGAACTGCCGCAATATGGCTTCCTACCCGCAGTAACGTCTGCACCACTGCCAAAGGCAATGGAAATGGCAGAATGAGAGGAACCTACCAGAAAACCCTGGTAGGTCCTCTGGATGCGTACAACATTTTAACAGCAATGCTCCAGAGTGAAGCAAACTGGAAAAATATATCAGACTACGTGCAGATCGTACTACGTAAGAAGGAGCGGGACTATGGAATGCCACCTTGAAGTAATGCGAAAGTGCGGTTCCAGGGTGGGTGACATTTCCTCAAAGCTGAGTTTTTCAGTGACTTGAAAGTGGCTCATACCGTTGTCGTGACGACGCAAAGGTGATGCGGTAGGCATCTTACTCATGCACCCCGGCAAAAAAAAAATTTAATTTAATTTAATTTATTTTATTTTGTTTTGTTTAATTTAATTTAATTTGATTTAATTTAAATTTATTTTATTTTATTTAATATTATTTTATTTTTTTATTTTATTTTATTTTATTTTATTTTATTTCATTTTTATTTATTTTGTTTTTAATTTAATTTAATTTTACTTAATTTTTTTAATTTTATATTATTTATTTTACTTTATTTAATTTAATGTTATTTAAATTTATTTTATTTTATTTTATTATATTTTATTTTATTTTATTTTACTTTTTTTTTTAATTAAATTTAATTTTATTCTATTTTATTTTAATTTATTTTATTTTCTATTTGTTAATTTTATTTGTTTTATTTTTTTATTTCTTTTTTTTTTTTAAATAATTTTTTTTTTTTAATTCATTTTGTTTCATTTTTTTTCGTTTTAATTTAGTGTATTTAATTTTTTTTCTCATATTCTCCTTCCTCCATGTAGTACTTCATTACTCCCCAACAGCTCTTCATTAAATTTGCAAAAACTTTTTACGCAAATAGTTTTTTTTTCGGCAAATTGAAAAAGTTTACATCCTCTGGCGCTTCACAAATTTTCAACTTTAATACTGTACCTGATGCGCTACACCACGCCACTTTTTTCGCTTTACGGTTTCCTCTTTACGAGTTGTTTCTTTATAGTATTCCAACATGTTTGCCTCCACTTTCTAGCAGCGAGGGAACAAAAAACTTTCCTTTCTATCAAATACATACATAGTTGTGCGTTCGAATTATAAGTTGGTCACTCTCAGCTGCAATACAATTACCTACACCTGAAAAGTTTTTCTGGACCACTTAAACTTTTCCATTTCTTTTTTTTCCCTAATATTTTTAACTCATCATTTGCGCTTTAGTGAGTCTTAACTGTGACTTTCTTGGAGTACTGCTAAGCTCAGCAGAGACTTTATCTTACCTCGCTATTAGTCAACGCATATAAATTGCTCTTAATTTTTAGCGAAATTTGAAATTGTTTAGCTGTCACAGCGAAGGATATCAACACTCAACCATCGGTGGCGCCAATTTGTCCTTTTTTGGTCATGAGCCATTGAGCCTGCCTGCTTTGGCGTCGTCAAGTTAAGTAAGTATTTGACTAGGTCAGGCAGCAGCAGCATGACTGTGTGAGGGGGGCTGAAGTGCTTAGTTGTGTAAATAACGGTTTGGTATTGGCATGGGAAAGTTAGGAAAATTAGATAAAGGGAGATTTTGAGTGAAGATTTGAGTGAGTGACTCCATAAAAGTGGGTAAAAAAATTTTTACTCAGTAGGAATAAGACTTTGGAGCTCATTCATTTTCAAGTTATATTCCATTTTTTAAGTTCTGAAAGGAAATCAAGCATTTAAAAATCGAAATTTCAAACAATTGGCATTCTGTTTAGCTATTTTCATTAGGAAAATCTAAAAAAAAAAATATTTCACTCAAAAAATCACTCAAATATTCGAACTCATTCAAATTTCCTCTAATATAGTTAAAACGCCAAATTGAAGAGAATTCATTACTTATTCGCTCTTTCGTCACTCTCTTTGCGTTTGCGCTCTTCACGCGTCCTTTCTTTGGGTTGCTCACCCTCATACACCCCTACATGTTGACCTTGAACAACATGAATTGCTGCACTTTTATTGTTGTAACTGCCCTACATTACTACCCCAACCCCCCACCACACAGAGGCAAACATAACACCGGCAATGCGTTGAAATCCCTAACGGTGGCGCATACATACAGCATCCCTTGTGCATTACAACGTAATGTGTGTGTGTGTGTGTCTGCGCCCGTGCGCCGAGAGTAGTCGAGTGAGTTTTTGTGTAGTTTTCGAGTATTAATTTTGCTCATTTCTTTTATTGCATCCCCCAACTTTAGCCTTACTTTCGCCGCCCTTGGGCAGTTAACTGGTTTACGCACACATTTTTTGTTGTTGTTATTTTTATTTGCTTGTTGTTGTTGCTGTTGCTGCCGATGAGTTATGTGGTAATTGAGTCAGTGTATCAGTGGATCAGCAACAGCCATCGTTGTCGTTGTCATTCGAAATTTTGCCACCGTGTGTGACAGGTGGCCTTACGCGACCAACTGTTGGTGGCTGAACGGAAATTTCATATTTTTCTCGAAAGTACTTATTTAGAAAAAATACAAGCTAACAGTGTAAATCCATTTATATGTGTGTATGTGTGCGAAGGCCGCATTTGCCTGATCGCTGCTGTGGCAAGGCCATTTGAACCGGAAATTCAAGAATATTTGAATGATTTGTAAATAAAAAGGCAAGCAAAAATAACAACAACATTTTACGTGCTGACAGTTGAAAGGATGAAAAACTGATTAGTGAAGCCTGAAGACATTATATGGCTGTGTCTGCGGCTGAGGGTGTTACAAGTGACGAGCGGAATGTTGATTTGCGAAGTATACGCCGTGGGTGTCTCCTTCTAGATTAATAATGAAAAGGAAGTGAAATGGAATATTAAAAGTAAAAGGAAGAAAAATAAAATAAAAAATATTAATAGAAAAAAAATAAAAAATAATAAAATAATAAAAAAAAATATAAAATAATAAAAATAAAATAAAATTTAAAATAAAAATAAAAAAAATTAATAAAAAAAAATTCCAAAAATTAAAATAAAAGGAAATGAAAAAAAATAAAAATAATAAAATAAAATAAACTAAAATACAATCAAATAAAAAAAAAAAAAAAATATAAAAAAAAAAAAAAAAAAAAAAAAAAAAAAATTAAAAAAAAAAATAAAATAAATTAAAATTTAAATTATTTAATAAAAAAAAAAAGTTAAAAAAATAAATAAACTAAAACAAAATAAAAATTAATGAAATAAAAATAAAATAAACAAGATAAAATGAAATCAAATAGTTTATATAATGGATAAAAAAAAGCTAAATTAAATAAAAACATAAAATAAATAACATACAATATAATAAAATAAGGCAAAAAAATAAAATAAAATAAAATAAAATTAAAAAAATTAAATTATAAAAAATTAAATAAAATAAAATAAAATAAAATAAATTAAAAAAAAAATAAAATAAAAATAATAAAATTAACCAAAAAAAAAAAAACAAATAAGTTAATAAAAAAAAAAAAATAAAAATTAAAATAAATAAAAAAATAAAATAAATAAATAAAATAAAATACAACAAAATTAACTAAAATAAAATAAAATAAAATAAAATACAACAAAAAAAAAAATATAAAAAAAAAAAATAAAAAAAAATAAAAAAATAAATAAAATTGAAAAAAAATAAAATAAAACAACTTAAAAAAAAAATAAAATATAATAAAGAAAAAAAAAAAAAAAATAAAATAAAATAAAATAAAACAAAACAAATTAAAAAAAAAATTTAATAAAATAAAATAGAATAAAGCTGATTGAAAGAAATTGCAAAAATTGATTAAAGTATAACAAAAATAATGATTTGTTCAGTGAACAAAATTTATAAACTAATTCCTAAAAAAATCTCTTGTCCTAACGTGAAATATAAAATTTATTAGCAATGCCAAGCCATCACCTTGCTCCACCCAAATGCCTAGCATTAAAATCTTAATTTACAAAATAATATAAATAAAAAATAATAATAATTATGTTATTGATTTGCCATTTTGGCGGCAAAACAAAGCGCACACGCTCCACAGCCAACGCAGACAGCAGCGACAGTGAAACGGAGCATGCTGATAGTCGACGTGGTGGGAATGCTAATGCCATTGATGGCGTCATTACAAGTGAACAGCGGTAAATATGCAATAAACGTACTCGTACATACATAGCTAAGCGGATTTACAGTTATGTTTTCGAAAAGTTATTTCATTTCAACAGATGCATTTTGTTGTTGCTGTGCACGCTTTAGTCATTCTTTTTTTTGCCCTTCAATTTGAGAAAACCAATTTCGTTTTCGTTGTTTGCTTTGTTTATTTCGTTTATGAGAGCGATTTTTTTTTACTTTCTTTTTCTCTATTTATTTATTTTATTTGTTGTTTTTATTTAAATTTTCTGATCTCTTGCAATATTGACGGAATTATAAAGTCACCAACAACGCCTGCACCACCTCCATCATAGACGTCATTCACTCGGTCGGTGTGGCTATGCAAATTTGACCTTGACACAGTTTTGACAGATGAAAAGCATGAAATGGTAAAATATGAGTTTTTTTCTTGAGGTTTATTGATAAGTGCATTGGCTTTGCAGTGGTTTAGGTGTGGGTGAAATGCAAGCGAAAAAAGCTTTGGGCTACGCAAAAAAATACTTCAATTTTTAAATTTAAATTAATTTTTATGCATAAATTGAAAGTGTAGTGGAATTAAAATGATATAAAGGTTATCTTGACTATAACTGCGTCTTTATCAATTGCTTATTTAGCTTGTAGACCGCTGTACTTCATATATTACTTCCCTTTTTCGTTTAAAGTGTCTTTATTTCTTCCTTCTTTCGTTTAAAGTGTCTTTTTTGCAGTAATTATTTGTTTTTTTTTTACTGTTTTTTCAATTATTTGCAAATGCTCATCACTCCTTATAAGCGTGAAATTGAATAACTTAAGTGTAACAAATAAAATAACCATTAAAAAACCCAATGAAATGGAAAATTGATGAGCTTCAATTTCAATTTTTCATAACTGATGAATGATAGCTTCCTTAGTACAGAGCAAATATTGCAAAAAATAGATAAATAAAAAGTATAGATCGATTACGATATTGACGAACAAAAAAAAAAAAAAAAAAAAAAAAAAAAAAAAAAAATTAAAAAAATAAATTAAAAAAAAATGAAAAGAAAAAAATATAAATTCTGTGATTTTACTGTTAAATTTAATTTTTTTTACTTTTAAAAACTAATAATCTTAAAAAAAAATTAAATATAAAATATTTAAAAAAAACTATGTAATTATTTTGACTAAATTTCTCCATTTCACTGCCCAGCACTGTATGCTCATCTACATTTGCATTTGTTGTTTTCATAAATAATAAGTTAGAAATCAGTGAGCGGAAAATTGAAAAACTATTCGTTTCAGATTTTTTTTTTCGTGTAATTAAAATTATCTGTTTGCAATTTTAAAAATATTTTGCTCAGATGAAATTAATATGCCATGGCAATTATTTAGAATTTTTTCTGGATGCTGAGCGGAAGATACGTACATACATAATTCATTTGCGACGTAGAAAAATAATTAATCTAGCTCAGAAATGTAATAATTGAGGTGTGGGCAATTGTATGCATTCGCTGACCTCCAGTTAAATTAAATTAAATTGGAAATTGAAAATCGATTAAATGAAAAAATATTTTTTTTCTCATTTATTGATACGCGAAAATATTTTTGTTTATTAAAAGGCATTATTTTAAAAGCAATAAAAAAATAGAAGAAAAATATTTAAAATAAAAAAAATAAATAAAAATAAATAAAATAAATAAAATAAAATAAAATAAAATAAAATCAGTTAAAAAAAAATAAATAAATAAATAAAATGAAATAGAATAATTTAAAAAAATTAAAAGAAATAAAAATAGTAAAATAGAAAAAAAATAAAAATAAAATGATTTAAATTAAAAAAGAAAAATGAAATGAAATAAAATTAAATTAAATTATATTAAATTCAATTAAATTAATAATAAATTATAATAATAAAAAATATTTTTTATATTATATTTATTTAAATTATCATATTGTTACGATTTTGCTGAATCAACCTCGATGATTTTCCAAATCCTTCGGGTACGACCACTGGATTGTTAAAAAAAGTCACCAACTATGTTCGCAGTTTCTTTATTTTATAAAGAATTTATTAAATCTCCTTTTGTTACTCAGTAAATCACAATTCAATTACAATTCACTTTACTATTTACAATTACTTGAGTTACAACTTTCACAATGTACTGTTTCTTATTACTTCACTGTAATGTAATCACCAACGCGTTTACTTTACGACTAATTTCCTTACTAACTGTCTCTGCACTTGTGTGTCACTCTTATATACCACTCAGTTGTTCGCAGCCAACCGCCTGGAATAATCGAATCTTTCTCTTTTTGAATGTTCTCGGTTTACGCTTTAAAATATGGCAGCTATCGGCTTCTTTCTTTCATCTGACATTCGCTTCGTATTTTCGCCACAATATTAAGTTTCCATTTGAAATAGTTTTATGTACCTGCTTTTCCTCACTTGGATATGTGACTCGACTAATATTATTTGACCAAATGCCTGAATGTAGGCTACGTTTTTTTTTTGGAAAAACTAAACTTTCTCTAATTGAGGACGAAGATGAATTCATGTGTTTTATAAGACAAAAAAAAATACACTTTAAATAAAGGTGCAGCTTCACTAAAGACTCATAAATACCGGCAAATTTAAGACGAAATTACTGAAATGATATTTTTTGTCCGATACTGCTGGTAATGTAATTATGGTACCTTTTGTTGCTGATGTTTTCTTTTATAATGTTTAATATTAAGAACGTTAAGTAATTTTATGTCTTGAACACACTTAATTGGTGTGCGTCTTCGCTAAAATACTACTAAATGTAGGCAACGTTCAACTTTTTCGTTTTTTTTACATATAAGCAATGCATAGTCTACATTTAGGCTGATGGAAAAAGTTACAAATCATTTAAACTCATTTTTCTGTTTCAGTTTGAGGCAAGTTTAAGTCAGAGTTTAAATATTTTGTGTCTATTACTCTCTCTTATTATGTTCGCTATTGTTTTCATATTAATCTTCAATTTAATTCGAATTGAAGCAGTTGCCGTGTAGTGCATCAACACTTTTTAATTAGTTTAAGAGAGCTTTGAAGTGCATAGCTCCAGGATGTCTGTGAAAATTTTTGGCTTGAGCTAAACAGAGACAGAAGATATGTACCAGGGTCACACACTTGCCTTTCTTTCTACATAACCTATATGTGTCACTGCAACTAATATGCATTTTACGCGCTTGTGATGACAGTGGGTGGTTATCTGTCATTAAGCCAACAAATGTCATGCAGTGCTTTTCCAGATTGGGATTAGCAAGAAATGGGAATGATTTCTTTCTCTGCCATTGCACATGTTCAAGACGGCTCTGCATGTCGTTAAAATATTCCATATCAGCATGATTCGTCTTCCAGATGCTTCGAAAATTTCATTTTATGTCATCTTTAGAGACTCGTATTATATATACTGGTTCGTTACCAGACGGATGCCAGTTTTGGCATTTTCATTCACTGTTACAACACAGCCTGGGACCCATTGTATATGCAGTTGCTTTTCTGCAGCCACCCTTTCTACTACATTCCTGAGACTCTAAGGAGATTTTCTACGACGTAAGACGTTGCGAAGAGATTATACATGTTGAAGTTTTTTATGTGATTTCTTTCCACGTAGCTATCGCAGCAGTTTTCCTACCTGCCAAGACTTCTATCTGGAAACTATTGCTTTTTTAGCAAGCTTAAAGGGTTGCCTGAGATCTTGCTTAGCACAAATTTCATCTGCTTCCAACCTATTCATGATTGTATCATTGGAGACATTGTTGAGTGCATCACTTATATCCAGAAATAAGGTACAACACATTCCTTGCTTTATTAAAATGAAATACTAAAGAAACTGAAAGAAAGCTTAAAACTGGCTTTTTTTTGGAAAATTATTCGGTTAATTTCCGACCGACCCAAAAAGTTACTTAACAGGTGCGCGCCTTCGCTAAAACACTCCTAAATGTAGGCAGCGTTATTTTTATTCATTTTATTTGCCATTTAAATAACATCAATACAACAAAACGTACATTTTGGCTGATGGAGAAAAGTTCAGAAATTCTTTTAAACGAATTTTTCTTTACAACTGAAATGCAAATTAAATTGCAAACATTTAAATACAATTTTGCGAAAAGGCATAAATCCTTTTTTCACGCTCAATAAATACTCACCCAAATCTAAAAGCCAGCAACAACGCATACTCAACCCAGTTCAAATTGAATCCACCTCATTTCCGTAAAGTATGCACTGGTTGGTGGAGCATAAAAACTTGCATTTTCAATTTATTGTGCGCTATTTTGTTGTATATAGTTGTTGTTTGTTGTTGCTGTTGTTATTTTTTATGCCAACAAAGGAAATGCACTCGAACGCATTTCGCGGCAAGTGATTATAGCAGTTGTGGGTAGAAAACTGAGAAAAAGTAAAAAAAAAAAAATGAGGAAATGTAAAAAATTTTAAAAAGAAGAGAAAATGAGTAAAAGTAAAGTAGAATGAAGGGAGGAAAAAAACAAATTAAAAGCGAAAAAATAAAAATAAATAATAGAAAAAAGTAAAAAAGAATATATAAGGAGAAAGAATTAAAAAAATATAAAAACATAGAAGAAAAATGAAGGAAAATAATAAATTAAAAAAATGTAAAAAATAGAGTAAAAGAGGTAGAAAAAATTATAAATTAAAGAAATTGACAAAATAAACAGGGCTAAAAATAAAAATAAATGAAAAAATAATTATAAAAAAACTGCAAAAAAAGTTCTTATGCTGGCAAGTGGTACTGAAAGCGAAAAAAGTTGTGTTTTACAAATGCCAAAGGGCAAAAGGGCTTACCAGCACCCGCACATGCACACATACACCAACACAGCGCAAGGAATGTACGATTGCATACAGGCATTGAGTGGGAAAAAGCAAAATATACGCAGAAGCAGTTTTATGGAGGCATAAAGAAATATGTAGTAATAAGGCGAAAACAACAACAAAAAGAGTAACAATAACCAACAACAACAACAACAACAACAACAACAACAACAACAACAACAACAACAACAACAACAAATAACAACAATAAGAGTAACAATAACCAGCAGCAACAACAACAACATTTTGTATTGTTGCAAAGTGAGGTTAGCGCCAGGGAAATGAAAAAAAATATTTGCCAACGTGCGTTGACGACTTTTTCTTTTTCTAATTTTGTTTGCTGTTGTTGTTGTTGTTGCTGTCATTTATGCTTGAAAACAAAGGCGATCGAAAGAAGTCATCAACAAATGTAAAAAATGAAAATGCAAAAGCAACAGCAATGGGAGTGAGTGATTAGAGCTTGCGCTTGTGCGGAAATGACAACAAAAAGCAGCAGCAACAACAATAAGTGCAACATGCGACATCCAGCAGACTAGTGGCGACAATTAAAATATACGAAGCAATAAAAACCAACCAGAACAATAGTGACAACAGCGACAACAACATACAATACTGAGAACTCTTCGAGGGCAGAGCGAAAGCAAAGAAGAAAAAAACGTACAATTACTGTGGCGGTGGCTGCAGCAAAAGAAAGCAACAAAAACAACAACAACATAGTTGCATTGTCGCCACACCAACAACATAGTGGCAACTTACCACTGCACTGCCATTGTTTTTGTTACCTTTGCCTCTTCCGCAGATATTCCAGTTATTCACGCAACATGCCACACTGACACAATTGTTGCCACCAGCAGCTGTATATATGTATGTATGTATGCACATATTTTATTATATACATATATGTGAGAGTGTTGTCTTGTGGGTGGGGTGGGCTGCTTTGAAATGTATGCCATCAGCCTCGCCGCCATAATATTTTAATTATTATTCATATTACCGCCATTTGTTGTTGTTATTGTTATTACTGTTGTTTTATTTGTGATTTTTTTTCTCTTTTGGCGTTTGTTGCTGTTGTGTACATACATTGTTGCTGCTGCGTAAACATAAACTTTTTGCTTGGCTGGCGCAAAATTCTCAGGTCGGGTGGCATCGCCTCGCCAGAAAAAAATGGATCAAAAGAGTTAACAGTAACATGAGCAGAAACACTAAATGTTGAATACCAATTAAGGTTTTTGCTGACAAAATGCAAAGTAATAAAATTATTAAGTGCAGCAGAAAAGGGTTAATGAGGAACAGAGAACCCATGCATTAAAAAATAAATAAAAAAATTAAAAATATAATATTAATAAATAAAATAAAAAAAATTAATAAAAAAAAAATTATTAAAAAAAAAATTTAAAAATTTATAAAAAAAATATAAAAATAAAATAAAAATAAAAAATAAATAAAGAATAAAAAAAACATAAAAAAATAAAAAAAATATTAAAATATAAAAATTAAAGAAATAAACAAAATAATAAAGTAAAAAATTTAAAAAAATAAAAAATTAAAAAATTGAATAATGTAAAAAAAAATTACAAAACAAAATAAAGAATAAAAAAAATATAACTTCAAAAATTTAAAAAATTAAAGAAAAAAGGAATAAAAATTTTAAGAACAAAATTAAAAAGGAATTAAAAAAATTCAGATAAATGTAAAATAAATATATAAAAAATGTAAAAAAAACTATAATAAAAAATTTATAAAAGAAAAAATTAGCAAAAATTAATAAAAAAATTAACAAAAAAAAAAATAAAATAAAATAAAAAAATTTAAGAAAATAAAATTAAGAAATTCAAAAAAAAAAGAACAATAATAATAAATAATAAAAATATAAAAAATTAAGAAAAGAAAAATAAAAAATTTAATAGAAAAAAAAATAAAAAAAATATATTTTTTTCAAAAAGTTAATTTAAACGTTAAGAAAAAAATTTAAACATAATTAAAAATTAAAAAAATAATTAAAAAAATATAAAAATAAAGAGAAATAAAATAAAATGAAAAATTTAAAATAAAAATTAAAAAAGTAAAATAAGATAAAAAAAAAATAAAAAAATTATAAAAAATTTTTTTTTAATTAATAAAAAATACATAAAAAATAAAAATAAAAATTAAATAAAAGAAAAAAATTAAAAACCAAATTAAGATATATGAAAGATTATTTAAAAAACTAATAAAATGATTTATAAAAAGATTAATAATAAAGTAGAAAAATTTTTTAAGTAAAAAATAAAAAAATAAAATAAAAGAATAAAAAAATTTAATAAATAAAAAAAATTATTAGAAATATAGAATAGAAAAACTACAAAAAAAAAATAAAGAAAATAAAAAATAAAATATAAAATATAAAAATTAAAAATAGGTTAAAAAAAAAATAAAAAAAACGAAAATATAAAATAAAAATTTAAGCCAAAAAATAAAATTAATAATGTAATAATATATAATAAACTATAAAAGTGGACATAAATAGAAAGTAATAATTTCATTAAAATGTAATATATATTAAATTTAATGTTGAAGTTAAAATTTAAGTTGCCAAAAAGTAGACTGAAACACTACCCAAATTTTAGTTAATTTTTTGTTTTACAGAATTGTGTGCTTACTTTTTTAATAAGCAAATTTTCTAGCATAAAAATCCTAAATTTTAGTTGCTCATACACTATGTAAAACGCCAAAAAAAAAATTATCTATTATGGACTTCTGTGATTTTTTATATAAATAACTAAAAAGCAGAAAAAATAGACAGTAAAAAATCAGCTCTTAGCACTAACGCCGCCAAACATAGGTATAGAAGTATAATACCATCTTGCTTTATCTGCAATGCTGCTTTAGCGTAAGCGAACTGTATGAGTAATTTTCAATAATAAATGCAGCCTACTTTTAGGCGCTCATATGAGAAATGCTTATTCACGTTGCCATGCATTTGGTTTAATATATTAACCAGCACTGTAGACATAAAGGAATTCTAATACAATTTTTTAATACAAATAATTTTATTTTATTGATATTTAGGTATATAAAATTTTTAAAAACTAAAAAAGTATTTATTTAATTTTTTTTTATAGTTCAGTTGTTTTATTGTTATTTTTCCCTGTACAATAAAAATGTACAAAATTTAATTTTTCCTTGAAACAAATACAAAATTTGAGTTTCTCTCTTCTGCTGATAATTTACTTTGCTTAAAATTAATTTGTAGAACTTGTTGATCATTTCATTTTTATTTTATTTTTATTTTATTCTATTTGTTCTATTTTCTATTTTCTTGTTGATATTCTACCCCCGATTGCCTTTGCTTGCGCCAAGTGCGACTTCTCCCTCCCCATTTTTCGTTGCACAATGTCGTGTCAATGCAAATGGTTAATAAACTGTTGATTCATATAAATTTCAATTTCAATTAATTTCGCCATGACATTGTCACAATGCCAACCAACAACAACAACTAAAGCCAACACTGAGGCGTCAACGATAGACGAATGTCAGCAGAGAAGGCCAGAGTACATAACGGGCAGACAGACAGTTATTATACTCGTACATGTACGTGCATATGTAAGTGTGAGTGTTGAGGCATCTGCGTCCATCAAATAACAAAAACAATGAATAGAAACGATCTCATAAAGGAATTAGTCGAACAGAGTAGGCATATTTCGCATTGTTTTTTTTTTTTTCATTTTGCATTTTTCATTTTCCTTTGCCACAGTCAACATTCCACTTGAAGCTGCTGGTTGATTAATTAATTAATAAAAAGCGCTAAGTTGCATGTTCATCGATGGTGGTGGTAGAGAGTGTCTGTGTGTGTGTTTCTGTGTGTGCTTCATTTTATCCATACTCGAATGTCATATTAGTTGACGCGACGGGCGTTCCTATTATTGGTTGCGGTTGGAAGTCGGGAGTGCTTGAATGGAGCAGAAAGAAATGAACTCATTATTGAAATTCTCCATAAGTGTCTGCGCTGATGATGCCATCGACTACAGCACAGCAATGGAAGGCAGTTAAATCGGATAATGATGTTACTGTGAAGAGACTTTTGTACTCATTTGTGCAAAAGTTTGCCAGGTTTTTTTGAATACGGTCTTTGTAGTAACAAAAAAATCTTAAAATACTCAAAAGACTTATAGAAACACTTTAAGCTCAGATCGTAATGGGTTTTGAGTTATTAGTGACGCCCGGTCTTCAATCTACCAGACAACTTTTGCTTGGCTTTAGAACAATTAAAGCCAGTAAGCGAGTTTCTATTGGGAAAGACTAGCAAAAAGTGGTCGGCGGAGCTTTCGACGATGTGGTTGTACAAATTTACATCCAGCCGGCTGGCGACGAGGCTCGAACTAACACTTCCGTGTCAAATACCAAAGGAGCGGATATGTTTGGAGTATTTTGTAAAGGCGAATGCCTCGGAAATGGGTTCTAAATAGTGCTTCCAACCCTAATCTTCGAAGATCTTCGTACCGACTGGTATTTAAAGCACTAATGGAAACCAATTGTTCATCCACATGAGTTGTATGTGACGCGACAATATTAACCACACTTTCCAAGGCTTCCACAACGAGTTTTTGGTTACGAAACTCGTCTTTCCTTCATTCCTCAACAGTTCTTACGTTCAATTGGAGAAAGACAAGAAGAGACTGTCTGATCTTCGATCCACTGAGGTTCTTCATATGAGTTTTTTAGAGAGAGAATCTGATAAAATATTGGCTCCCGGCGAGGGGTCGATGTGTGTGACAGGAAAATGATCATCCATGGCTTTGGCGACTAGTTTCTGGGTAGGACAAGCGTCTTCGGCTCTCCGATTCCCCTTGGCTGCCTACAGGCAGAGCGTAGAATCTAGAAATCGAGTTTTCCTGTCCAAAAGGAACGAGTTATTGAGAGAAGGACATCACCAGCTGCAGCCCTTCGGTAAGTAGCATAGAGCTTCTTAGCTGAGTTCCCCACGGCGACAAAGGTGGAGAGAGGGGGGTTTCACTTGGCTTTGATTAGGACATATCTGCGTACCTAACGCACCGCGGGTCTGAAAATCCAGCGCTACGTCTCAGAATTTGCAGCTCCCAGTGAGAGCACTCTCTGTGAGCAGATGAGACTGGTGCGCTTTTCTGAAAATTTTCGACCAGTCGCGAGCCCCTAAGCTGGTCTCTTGAGAGCTATGATGAATCCATTCGCAAAATGTCATTCATGTATGCGAGTTGCTAAGAGAAGGACACCACCAGTTGTAGCCTTTCGTTAAGTAGCGTAGATCTTCTCACTAAGATTCCCCACGGTCGACAAAGAGGGGAGACGAGTTTCATTTTACGTTGATTGGTACATATCTGTGAACCGAGCACTCTGCTCCTTTGAAGATCCAATTTTCCATCTCATTGCATGCAGTTCCAAGTGAGCGCTCTCTGTGAGCAAATGAGATCGGAGCGCTTTTCTGAGGTTTTCCGACTAGTCTCGACCATCTGGGCTAGTTTTTTGAAAACTGGGATGTGTCCATTCGCAAAATGTCATTCTTGCATAACAGTTGCTGAGAGGAGGACACTGCCAGCTGTAGAATTCTTCACGGTCGGCAAAGAGGGGAGACGAGTTTCACTTGGCGTTGATTCTGCGTATCTAGCGCCCTCCGTCTCTGAAGAACGAGCTCTCCGTCTCATTGTATGCAGTTCCAAGTGAGCACTCTCTGTGAGCAGATGAGATCGGAGAGCTTTTCTGAGGTTTTCGGCTAGACGCGAATATCTAGACTGGTTTTTCGAATGGTGGGGTGACTCCATACGCATTTGTGTCAATCAATCTTTGCTCCGTACACTACTTGAGATGTCTCTATGCTACATATGATTTAAAAATTATGTCAACTTTTTTCAATTTTATCTCTACCAACCACGCATCCATCAAACCGCAGTTCATCCACTAATTTCTACATTCGCCAAATTGACATTTTCCAAAGCGAACCAACACACACACACACACACAGTGCCATATTTAACAAAGTCTCTAGGCCACACATACATATACAATATGTGCGGATATCTATTTACATAGCGACGCTTGTGCTAGTTTACCTAAATGTCCTTTGTATGGCAAGGCGGGTGGCCTTACGCACGAGTGCGCGGAGCTGAGTTATTGCTTTGGAACGCTACTTTGGTCGCATAACCGTTATATGCGCGCGAATTAATATACATTTGCTAATTAACTCAACATTCCAAAACGACATACTGAATTTCAAAAACCCACTAGCTAGCCAACCAGTCTCTCCCCGCGCTTCCACAGTCGACTCCGCGCGTGGGTGAGACCCGCCTTGTCAACACGATGAGTATAGATATGTATTTGACATACTTATATATAAAATATCAAACAGAGGAGGGAGAGCATTAATGTTTCCACATATTTAAATTTACTCAAGCTCGTTGCCGGTTGCCGCATCTTCCTGCTCGCTGTTTTCTGTTTGCTTTTACCAAAGGGAAATTTTCACGAAAGAAAAACAAATAAATAAATGAAAGCCAACTCATGGCGTTAGACAGCAAGCATACCGTTAGATTAAGAAGATACCGCTGCCCCGCTTTGAAGCGACCACAGAAAATTGACGCGTTCACTCGCAGCTCTTTACACGAGCTGTCGTTTCGTTAGCGTGGGAGTGAGGGATGCGTCGCGTCGCGTCGCGTCGCGTCGTCGGTCGTGTCATATGTCAATCGTTAATTGCTGCAAATATAAATGAGCATGTACTACTATATGTGTACCGTTATTTGCAAAGTTAACAATTTCCAACGGAGCGGAAATGTTAATTGAAGGATAATTTAGTTTGACATTTAATACGCGCCAAAGTTAGCTACGCGCCTTGGGCATGGCGCAAGAGTGAAAGAGTGAAAGATGGTGGTGGTGGGGACGAGGGAGTTTCAGAAATCCTCGTTGTTAATTGCGCTTAAATGTTTGCTTTTGATCGTGAGCGTGTTGAGACGTTACTCTCGTCGCTGAAAGATGAAAATTTAAAATTTCAAATTAATTCGTAGTGAGTCGTGGAAGGTGATATTTGAGGAAAGTTAATTTGCTGAAAAGTCTACTCTTAGTGAGGGTTTGACATCTTGGCTCAAATAACTACTTTCAGTACATAAATGGAAGATTCGGTCGCCCCCGTACTGAATTGGACTACGTCCATTACAGTTTTACTTAGTTGAGCCTACATTGGTTAGACTCCTGCTTATTAAAATTTTACTTCGGTCTACACAAATCACTCAATACCGAAGATTTTCATCGAAAATTCGCACCGGACACTTCACCATGCACGGTAAATGGGAAAATAGAAAGATTACTCTTAGCAAGAGTTCGAGTTTCTGTTTCAAATAATTGGTATCAGTCCTGATGCGAAAGATTCATTCACCTCGGTCTGAGTAGGGACAAGTCGGGCACGGTTTTGCTTGGTTAATAACAGTGGGGTCGAGCTCCCTCTTTTTCCGACGTCCCGCTATGCGCAATAAAAACCACTTTACCAAAATTTTTCATCCGAAAATATAAAATATGATTTAGGGGCTTTGCTAACTTTCAAATATCTGGTATCAGCCCAAAATCGGATGCTTCGTTCACCTCGGTCTGAGTTGCGACAAGCCCAGCCCAAACGTTTTACCTGGTTAATTAATAGCAGTGTGGTCAGGCTCCGTCTTATTCTGACTATCCTTACATATACACAAATACAACTACATTGAACGAATTCATCGCACCATTCATCTTGCTTCGAAATTTCACTGACTAATCTGGTCACCTCGGTCTGTGCTGTGAAACGTCCGGTAAAGTTCTGCTCGCTTGCTGCCAGTTTGGTTGTCCTCCAATGTGTATGCAGAAGGAAGTACGCCCAGCATTCGAAATATCGGGCATAAGAATAGCCAAAAAGAATATGGCTATTAATCTGTATTCGGAAAATGAAGTCACCTCGGTCTGGGTTCGAAATATTATTGGCTAATCTAGCTTCGAAGCATTTATTTACGATAAAAATTTGTTTCGTTTCGCCCAGTTTGGATAGGCTCCTTCTCATACCAACTCTCCTTCTCTATGCACATATCTGAATCTCTTCAATAAATGAGTGCTGTGTATGTTTCTTGGGGTAATCTAGCTCGAGGTTCTGTTTTGAAAAGGATAAATTCGAATCACTCACCAAAGACCAGTTAGCCAAGTACTCTTGCCTTACATTTTATACGTTCGGACTCGGCTCCTCGCTTGGAATTTAAAAACAATATTGGATTAGGTAGATGGTTGGGAACATGGTGGAGTCTTTTCTCAATGAAGAGACCCTAATTCAGGCCACCCTAAGTAGAAATCTACATCGGCTGATACGGACAAACAAACTGAGCTCTTCTTCGCAAGTTCTTTGAGGTTATGTTTACTTGGTAGAAGATAAGTTGAGTTTGGCGGCGTTTTCCCTGAAACTTATTATTTTTTCTTTAGCATGCAAGGGTTTCAATACCTCTACTCAGTCCACAGTTTAAACCTGACGAGTGAAAGGGATCTTGTGATTCGGTATAAGAGATGATGCGATGAGAGGATTGGTACGCTTGGTACGCATGAAATTTCGTGGATCTCCATTCCGCCCCAAAGAAATGGCTTTGAACTTCGAAGTCACGTACTGACGACTTGGCGGTTCGGCTTTAGGGAACATTTTGGCTCAGCCTAAGTTCAATTTTTAAACCAATTAAAATCTCTCTCTCGTCAGATTTTCGATGTTATATTTACTGCGCGACAAACTGGGGTTGTTGGTGTTGGTATTTAAGTTTCTACTTTATGCATAGGTTTCTTTACTTCGGACGGGGACTGCCCAAACCCCGGTTCAGCCAACAGTCCAAAGATCGACAAGTAGAGAGGGTTCCGAGCTCGGGGTAAAAGCAATTACGTTTGCGAATGTGAGTTCGTTGCGAGTTTTCACTCTTCTCTAAGGAATAACTTCGAGGGCACAGCGGCCACTTTGTTGGTTCGATTGTAGGAAATATCTCTACTCGAGCTGAGAGCAACACAATTTATATAAACCTTTAGGCACTGACTTCTCCTTAACATATTTTTACTTACACATATTTACATTAATCTTTTCTCCTCTTCCCCACTCTCTTTTCAGACGCCACAGCATGTCGTCCAGTCTTATGTCCTGCGTGCGGGAGAACTCTCCTCCGCTAGATAATGTGGATGGAGCTAACTGTAGTAGTAGTGCGACGGGTCCCATGTCATTACCCGATTGTCATACAATGTCTAACAACAGCAAACACCATCAACAACAACAACAACAACAACAACAACTCACATCAACACCATTATCGGTGCCAAATATAAATGAGTGTAGTAGCAGCAGCGGTGGCGGCGGCGGCGGCGTCTGTGGTAGCGGTGGTGGCTGCGCTGGTGGAGGAGGTGATGGAACAACACAAACTGCTGGTAAGTGTAAATGGAAAATCTAAAACCCCATCTTGAAAGGCGTATTTAAATTGAGAATCTCTTAAGCTTAAGCTCACAACCGAAAGCTCTTTTCTTCTTCGCACTCGTACATACGAGTATGTCAATTGAATTTATCAGTCCGTTATTGTTTGTGTCACACACAGCTGTCAAATGTCATTGACACATCGTTAAGGAGCGCATAGCGAAGCTATTCGGCTTGTGTACGAGTGCGTGTGAAAGTGAGTAATGACTGACTCAGGAAAGCTTTTGCTTGTGTTGAGTGTGTGGAGTGTCTCTTCTTGCTGGTTAGGCATTGCTTCAATTGGTTGTAATGAAGATTGAAAGGAAGCCTAACAAATGACATAAAATAAATAAATTCATTGACTGCATTCAATTCAATTTAATTTCTTGGTGGGCTTGAGACGGAGGAAATAATTGGACCAATGAAGTTAAGGAATGGGAATAAAATACAGATATAGGGCTCAGGAGGGCAGTTTTTTAGAGGGAGAGAGACACAGAGATAGAGATAGAGATAGAGATAGAGATAGAGATAGAGATAGAGATAGAGATAGAGATAGAGATAGAGATAGAGATAGAGATAGAGATAGAGATAGAGATAGAGATAGAGATAGAGAGAGAGATAGAGATAGAGATAGAGATAGAGATAGAGATAGAGATAGAGATAGAGATAGAGATAGAGATAGAGATAGAGATAGAGATAGAGATAGAGATAGAGATAGAGATAGAGATAGAGATAGAGATAGAGATAGAGATAGAGATAGAGATAGAGATAGAGATAGAGATAGAGATAGAGATAGAGATAGAGATAGAGATAGAGATAGAGATAGAGATAGAGATAGAGTGAGAGTGTGAGGGAGATTGGGAAAGAGAAAGAGTGTGTGAAAGAGAGTGTGGAAAAGATGGAGTTTGAGAGAATGAGATAGAGAGAGGCGGAGAGATAGAGAGATAGGAAACTAATTTTTACTCAAATCTCCGTTAAGAGAAAAGAGATAGATTTTGCAATGTTTCAATCTCTTATTTTGGTAGAGAAAACAGAAAAAGAGGAAAACCTCCAGGAGAAAAACTCAAAATTTTCCGTGATGCGGTGCAATCTTCTTGTTCTACCAGAGGATACCCACATCATTCTGCTTTCGAGATAACTTTTTCCGTCTGCAAATGCGCCTTGCTTTCTTCTTCAGCTCTCAGTATCTATCCCAACCCGCACGTGTTGTAGTCGGTCGCAAAGTGGCGAGTTAGGCAGTCTGCTTTCTCTCCACCGCAGTTCGACATTCCACATCGTACCAGTTTTTTTTGTGACACTTTTGAAAGCCAAATGTTTCCGAAGCAGCAGAACGTAAGGAGTTTGCTATTTCGTTCCACAGCTCCCTGATATCGAGTAGCTGTTGAGTGCTTGTCCCGTCCATCGTATTTTTGGGACGACGGTGATGTCAGCCTTCAGTCTTACGGGGACATCAACCAGCTGGGCAGCGGCACCTTCCCAATCAAGGGAACGGACATTCCCGATGCATGCCCGCAAATCGTGATCCCTTAAACATTTGCAGGGGCATCATCGTAAGAGGGATCTCTCGTCCCACGATATTTTTGGATTTTTCATTGGAATATAGTTTTTATGTGGTGGGTCGCAGACCCTACGCACAACCGCAGGGGATTCGCCTTCTCACTTTAGTTCGCCTTCAAGCGGATGTTTGTTGGCACTACCCAGAGGATACTTGGAAGTCGTGACTTGCTTGAACCATATCTATAGGAATCATTTCTAGCCCTTTCCCAGGTGAATGGCAGTCAAAAACTTTTCTGACTTGCGTGAACTTCTACACATAGCCACATCCTCCTATTCCAAATATTACGAGTACAAAAGCAGTCTTTTTCTCAAGTTCCTTTGGGTATTTGGGAAAGTGTTACACCCACACTAGGAATGCTAAGCATGTAGAGAGCGAGGGGGAGAGAGGGGGAGAGAGACAGAGGGAGAGAGAGAGGGAGAGTGAACAAAGAAGCAGACAGACATGCAGATAGACGGACAGATGAAAAGTGAAATTTAATCATATTTTCAAAGCCTCCAACCAGCTGAGGTGGAAAAAGTCTTTTATCAAGAGACTAAAGGGCGATGGTTTATGCGTAGTTTATATACATATACACGCATATATATATGTATATGCATGTAAGCATATGTTTGTATTAACCCCTCCATATGCTATCTAAGCTATCTAAAGGCTGGGTGGGTGCTTTTGGGACCATATCATCAGCATTTAGTGTATATCAGAGCTTATCAAGCGAAAAGTCAATAAACCCCAGCACACGAGCGTATGGACGGACGCACGGTGGGATGAATGCATAGCCAATAAAGTATAACAGCAATAACAACAACAACACTCTGTCTACACATAGCACCAATAAAACTCCATACGCAGCAGTACCTACTTCTCTCGCGTCTTTTAGTTCATTTTGTGGTGGGTGTGGTTGCGTTATTGGCTCCGGTAAGTTGACTGCTGGTAACTGTAGCACAGCAGAGCAGTTGAAAGAGGAGAAGAAAAAAAAATTTATAGAAATTGGATGAAAGTAATATTCAAAAAGCTCAAAATCTCATCACCATCTTTGGCAAGTCATTCCATTCACGTGAAAGACCTTTGCCGTTTAACGCTCAAACCGCAGAATGGTTCGCCAACACTTTTTCCCTTTTTCTCACTTTCTAAGTGCTGAAAGTGAGTTGTCTGTTGCCTGCAATGTTGATTTTTTTTATCGGAGATTAATACATTTATAATCTATTTTAATGCGCTCCTAAAGGGTGTAAGTGAAAAGCGAAAAATTTCTGTTACATGGAAAAATGCCTTAATTCCATTTACGTGCAATTTGATTGAATGTGACATAAGAAGAAGAAGAAGAAGCAGCAGAAGGGATATACACAAATTGCTAGATCAAGCTGTTTATTCCCTTTCTTTTGATAATCTACCTTAAGCCAAAAGCTCTCCTCGCTTAAGCTCGTTCCTAGAGCTTTCAAAAGCTGCTTTTCAAGCTAGATGTCGCTGTAAGGTTGAGAATTTCCTTTAAATGAATGACTAGCGTAACCAAAAGTTCTCCTCTATACATTATTCTGAAGCAAAGAACCTTAGCCGAAGGCAATAACAGAGTTCTTCCATCTATCCAAGGACTTCTAATCTCTTTTTTTCATTATTTTGCTGCGAATTTGAAAGCTTCTCTCCAAATATGGGAATACGTTTGATTACTAAAAAACAAAATTGGCTTGTGGACCTCGAAATCCTTTTATTCTCACACCATCTCTATAGGTTTCCGATTATTTTTGAGAATGTAGAAATCTACACGGCTTTATCAAGCCCACCCAGGTAGGAGTTATATATGGAAGAACTAAAAAAGTTCTACCAAGGAAGTTAGCTGCCCATATTAGGATAAAGATATTCGCATAGCTCAGCTTCGGGATCTCTAAACTGCAGAGTTCGGTCTTTGAACCAGCTGGACACTTTTATATTGTTGTTGTTGTTGTAGCGGCTTGCTAACACCGTCTAGGATCAGGTAGGTCAAGTCTTAGTTAGCGAGGTCATCTAACGGGAGATCCAGGTAACGTGCTGCTTCGACGGGCTCGGACCAGGCAAAGATGAGTGCTAGATAAGTCGGGTTGAGTGGGCATGCAAGGAGGTGGTTAGTGTCGTGCGGAAATTCAGGATTCGTTGTCCAGATCAAAGTATGCTTGAATATCCGTCGCTCTAATTCTGATTTGACAACTGGATCTCTACTTTGTGCTCAACCAGATTCCTGGAGTGTAATTTCAGGCCCTCAACTGAACTCCAAACCGAATGAAGAAGGTTTTGGCTCAGTTCCTGCTTTCGGAAATTCCGAAGTCCTAGCCCACGTACTTCTTGTTTCTCAACGAGATTCCCTGGCTGTAATTACAGGCCCTCAACTGACCTCCTAACCGAACGGGGAAGGTTTTTTGCTCAGTTCCCGCTTTCGGAACTACCGAAGTCCCAGTTTACGTACTTCTTGTATCTCCGCGAGATTCCTGGCCTACAAACCAAACGAAGAGGATCTTCGTGGTTTACCTATTTCTTAGAAATTCGATGTTTTAGCACCTCGACTTCATCTAGCATCTAAACCGGACGAAGTGGATATATTGGTTTCAATCTTCGAGGTCGATGCTATGAAAAAAACCAACATTTGATGTCTAGAGAGCTTAAAATATGCAGAAACTACAGCTGAAATGAGTAAAAAGCTCTTAATCTGGGTGTTCTCTGTTGATTCCTCCTTTTCTTTCAGTTTCGTAGGGATTCGATGCAGTTACCGCTGGGCGGAGCAAAGGAAGAGAATGACCTTCACTTCTGGCAAGGATCGGCTGAAGAACGGAGCTGGTGTTACTTGGTATTTCGATAGTAGCGCTAAAAAGCGAATGGAAGAAGGCTTCCTAGTGCTTCTGCTCGATCACTGTTAGATGCCAGATATTTGAGCGGCGTAAAGAGAGCTAAGTCTCAATTTTAATTAGGCTATCTGAACTTGGAATTATATACCCATTTAATATAGGGTCTCTTCGTTCATTTTAATTTTGTGCTGGCTCTCTGAATCTCTCTATCAAGCCGTTTCTCGCGATTTTGTTTGCACTTTTTCTATACAGATTAACCAGTTTTCCAAGATCCCAAGATCAAAGGTAAGGGTCAGCTAGTGTTTCCTGAACTACCATCTCACTTTAAACCGTTTGGCTCTTTGAAACTAAAGCTTCCCTGTGTTTGGCTATTGCCACTCTCACCAAGCAAGCTCTCTTAAGGAGTATTTGGACTCACGTCCATGCCAGTGTAACCAATTCTTACCCACACCCCCAAGTCGCTAGCAAAGCTGAAGTATTTTGTCGCCTCAGCCCACTCAGCTTGGATCTCATAATCAAATCGAATAATCCAATAACAACAGCGTTGCATAAGCTCTGCTTTTCCAGCGGGCAAAGAGAAATTCAATTTCATTTTCTCAACGACTCGCCCACCGGCCATCAATCGATGGTTGGAAGACATCAATCGAAAACAGGAAAAAAAAAGGGAAAAATGACAAATGGAAAATCAATGTTCGCCGCTGGGCTGGAATGTTGTTGTTGCATTTGCTGCATGCAACGCCCAGCGCTTGTACGTTTCACTGGTTGTCAGCAGCAACAACCGCCAGCAGCTCATTTCCATTTTCATGCTCATTTTCCACAACATCGCCGCCCGCAAATTGGTTGCGTCAGAAGCTCGCTGATTTTCCAATGCGATTCGGTTTTTGTTCTTTTTTGTTTCTTTCTTTTTGTCGCTGTCAGCGGCATTCACTGCCTGACTGACTGACCACTCGTGCGACACATCGGCTTTGGTTGAGAAAAAGAGTGCACCGCAAGACCGCAATCGCATTTAACGTAATTTACGGCTTTCGGGTGGCGTCGTGCTGCGTAACTGTCAGCAGTCAGTTGTCAGTAGTCAGGCGCATCGGAGAGCTCGCTACCGCTAACCTTTTCTTTCGCTGCCTCAGCAGTGTGATACAACGACGAAAGTGAGGAAGTGAAAAGAAATTATGTAGGGAAATGCGCTGGGAAGAGAGAGTGTGCGTGCATGTTAGTAGTGAAGAGAAGGTATACTCAGGGCGTAGCAGCTCTGGTAACGTTTCTCAAGTCGTTTGCGTTATGCAAGCGTCCTAATCATTGTTATTGTTGCACTCTACACATTTCATTGTTGTTGTTGCTTTTATTACAGTCCGTCCGTTCGTACGTCCGTCCATCAGTCCACCTTTTGCCATCTTAAAATGCGGAAAAGCAAAACTTAATTGAAATTTCAAAAGGCCATGGTATGTCAGCTCTCAAGAGATAGCACTCCACTTGTGTGCGTGTGTGTGTGTGTTGCAACAACAAGATAACGTAACGAAGCCGTTAAGAGTGCCGTCTCGTTGCAAGCTGCAGCATTCCACAGCTGTATGCCTCATATGCACGTATGTACGTAAGGGTGTTGCCCCATGAGTGACCTCGCACTGGGAAGCTGGAATGCGATGGAAACACAACTGATCTAGTATCGTAATAATGTTAACGCAATGTAATTGGTGTTTGGTTCATTGAAGTCTACGTGGAGTAGTTTGAGGAAAAAATTCAATGTGGGCAGATACATGGAAATCAGGCTGGTAGAAAGCTTGCTTCGCGTTCTCGGTGCCACAAACCAGCTAGGAGGGGCTTACAGATTTTTTTTCACACCGGTTGTGGACTCTGAAACGTCTTCTCATGAAGATAGCTTCGTGGTTTAAAGAAGATCTCTTCTATATCCCAAAAATCTAGCAACTCGCTCCAGGATTTTGGAATTTTTGGTAGTTGGAATCATTTGACAGAAAGATAAGTAAAGGCACAGTAACACAGCTCGACCATATCCCAAAAAATTGGTGACTTGGTGTAGGAATTTTGGAACTAACAGAAGAATAATTTAATATACAGTCTCAGAGGCTCGACATTTAAAGACGAGCTTTCCGTATCCCAAATATCTGGTGATTCGTTCTAAGAATTTTGGAACTGTTGGTGGATAGGATCGTTTGACAGAAGAATAAGTAAAGATACAGCCTCAGAGCGTCGAAATTAAAAGAAGGACCATTCAATATCCCAAAAATCTGGTGTCTCGCTCCGAGAATTTAGAAATTATTGGTGGATAAGATAGTTTGACAGAAGGATAAGTGAAGACGTAGTCTCAGATTTGCAAGATTTAAAGAAGGGCTCTTCCATATCCCAAAAATCTGGTGATTCGCTCAAATAATTCTGGAATTATTGGCTGGCTCGCTCCGAGAATTTTGGAATTATTGGTGGATTGGATTGTTTGACAGAAGCTTAAGCAAAGACACAGTCTCAGGGCCCTGAGATTTAAAGAAGGACTCTCCTATACGCAAAAAATTGACAATTCGCTCCAAAAATTTGGATATTTTGGTAAATAGGATCGTTGATTTTGAGAACTAGTAAAGAAGCAATGTAACAGACGTAGTTTCGGGGTCTAAAAACAATAAAGACCTTTTAAACTATACTTTTATTGGACGAGACCCCGTGGATCCAACTCCAGGCCAACCAACCGAAACATGCGATTGAACAGTAACGACAGTCCGAGCTATCCTGACCTCGAAACTGATCATAGTGACGATATAGTCTTTCAGTGATAGTTTCGAGACTGGCGACTAACGTTTTCTTGGTGTGTAAGATCGATTAACATAACTATATATGAAGACATAGTCATACAGCCGAGGAAATTCTCGAAAACTCTTCTATCGAACCGATCGTGGGTGCATCAGCAGAACAGGGATATATGAAATAGAGCGGGGACCGAAAACCAACCACAGTTCACACCGAAACAGAGCATCAGTATCGAAATTTTGTTCTCTTGGAAGCTTGAGCAGCCTAAGGGCTGGGCACTATAGTATTTTGGAGTATCCGTCATTTTTGTTAACAAATACCACCGGATCCTGAGCTGGTTGCTTCGAGTTTTTCTTTATTGACCTCAGAAATGTAGTTGTTGTTGTAGTTCTCTAGCTTCTCTAGTTCAAAGAGGCAGTTGCGGATGTACGTCAGACATCTGAGGTGGTTTTTGGACACCCAGAATGTTATTCACTAGAAGAGAACGCAGAAAGGTGAATGAAGTTTGGAAAATTTATAAGATTTGTTTTCAGACTGAGGTTTCATCAATTT
The DNA here is from genome assembly GCA_030068015.2 of Neoceratitis asiatica. Classification (NCBI taxonomy): domain Eukaryota; kingdom Metazoa; phylum Arthropoda; class Insecta; order Diptera; family Tephritidae; genus Neoceratitis; species Neoceratitis asiatica. Next base: position 69,554,963 of record CM061527.1, on the reverse strand, counting down.
TAGACGATGACATTCATACTCGTCATCCAAGGAAATGAACTTGTGGGTAAAGTAGACATCAAGTAACCATTAAACCAGTCCACAAAAACTTTTGTTCGATGTCTCCGATCAGTTCTTCACCCCATAGTTCGCCAAGGACTACTGTTGGATCATCAAAATTCACATCCCGTTGGTGCTCTGTCTGAGCTGCCAGGAGATATGCATTCAGCTTGTCTAAGATTCAAAAAAACAGCCTCTGAAAGGTCTGCTATCGAATAACTTTGAGAGACTAGGTTCCGTTCCACTCTTTGCTCTCCAAAATTTGGTGAAAAAATCTTTTTTGGGAAGCTTAAAAAATCCGAGAAAAGGAAATCAATTTTTCCAAATTTTCGTCCACTGTGCACCTCCAAGTAATTTCCATATGCAGCCACACATATGACGCATTACTTTCCAACAACAAAAACAATACAGTAAGGCATAACCAAATACGAGTAAAGAGATGCGCCGGCTGGAGTTGTTGGAGAAATGCAATTATACAAAGTTCAATTCATGAGGTTCCAATTACACACACATACACACACACACACACTCGCACTCTGGGTCATACAATTGCACTTCATGCTAAAACAACACAGCAAACACACCATCCCATCCCAGCTTTATGGATCGCTGAGCTCTTCACTTTTGTTTGTTTTGATTTATGATTTGCATTGTTGTTGTTGTATTTATTATTTGATTTTTTTTTATTGTTGTACTCGTTGTTTTTGTGTTGTTGGCTTTGTTTTGGTTTATTTTTATCGAGACTTTTTTTCATTGTCTAGCATTCATCTGATGCGGCACACCGCTGATGGATGGGTGGATGGATGGCTGGCTGGCTGGCTGGCTGTATGGATGCATTACGTCCATTATCATCAGCATCTGTCTGTTTACTTATTGTTATTGTTGCATATTGCATATTGTCTGCTTTAATAATTATGTACGCATTCACTTTTTTCTCATATCTATCGACGTCAGTTGGTGGTGGAGCAAAAAAAAGAGCTGAAATTTTCCTAGTAAATGTCCCAAACTAGACAGTAGGGCTACCGACCATCTCGAGAGCTCGAGCTGAGCGTCCAAACTCTGCTTGAGTTTCGATAAATTACTTAACTATCTACCTTGCTTAGGCGCTGGAGCGAATTCCGGCCGAGAAAATGGAGGAACCTATACTTTTAAACCACCTTTGAACGGCTGATGTATTGTTATGAAGAGCTCTCACTCCGAGGTGTTGACGTTCCCTTCCAAAGAGCGTAATTCTCGATCCTGGTCTGGCCAGGAGACTAGCCCGTGAGTCTCTGCCTAGTAGAAGGCACTGCTTCCAACACGGCTACAGCGGCCGTTGAAGTTTAACTGTGCCTAATTTTGCCTTTACTTGGATGGAGTGAGCTCCATTACATCTCTTTGAACACGATGGCGCTTGTCCTTAAGATAAGGAAAACCCTTTACTTTCGCTCCCTATTTTTTACATGAAACGGAGTTTTTCGTGATGTTCTTTCAGTGTATGGTTGTACCTCGCTCTGAGACTTTGTCAGATTTTCCCGGATGCCGCCTTCATACGGCTTGTCCATCTTCCAGAAAGTAGCTTTGTTCCTTCTCCAAAGTGGTTCTGAGATCTCCTTTGAACGCATGAAAAGCAGCTGATTAGCAAGTCTTTAGCTGTTCTGTGTTAGCAGCTAGCCGTCACCTTCCGCGATCCGTATCGAGCAGTCCAGACTATATGTGGTTTTTGGTCCCTGGCCTGTTGGATTTTTCGTTTACCCTTCAGGCGCCCTTTGTTGGGCTGAGCGGAAGATAATTAGCGCTGGGTTTGTCGTCAACAAAAAATTCCGCGGTCGGAATTCAACTGCATCGCCTCGGGCATCCTCCCTTAGGTCTTATATTCAGAAAGTGCTAGATACACGCTGAGAGAACAAGAACCTCGACGATCCATTCACGAATTACACAGAGCTTCACGCCTACACTCTCTAACAGATCCCACTAACATCATTTCCCAGAAAAGGTTACCTTTTGCTTGATTAATTATTCGAAAACTCTTAAGAATTTGTCTGAAACCTCAGAGGATCTAAAATTACCGAAAACTACTTGCCAAACTCTAGCCGGGGAGAAATCTCAGAGAAGCATTGGTCCAAATGACCACACTTACTTCCCGTGGAGCTTCAACTGAATTCGAAATGTATCCCTTTATTCAGATATCCTTGAGAACTTCTGTGTGAGCTTCCACGGTCTGAGTTCCCTGAAAACTGTTTGCTAGTCTCTTGCTGATGAGCAGCCTTAGTAAAGTATCGGGCAGAACGACTCTTAAGTCAAGCTCTGAAGCCGAAACTGTGAGTGTTTTGCAGATTTCTAAAATTCAGTGCTCTACGAGAGCTTGACTTAGTAAAATTTTATGCACTAAAGTAGAGTCTGAAGGATAGATAAAGGCAGAGTCTCGCAACGAGGCCGAAGGACTATAAAGGTTTAATAAGCCGACTTTGACCATTTTCGATGACACTCCTTGTAGCGACCTCCTACCCAACCGACCGTGGTGCAGGTGTGGCTAGCAATAAAAAATTCAACAGAATAGTCAACGAAAGTTGCCCACAGTCCGAACTATCTGGACCCCAAAACTGATATACACAGAAAATACATAGTCTTTCAATGGTAGCTTCGAGGTTTAAAGGCGGGCTTAAAGAAGGACTCTGCCATATATAACGAAAACTGGTGACTGGCGTTTTTTAGGTGCTGTGTGGTAGCTTCCAGGTACGAGGAAGGTTGGACTAGTATAGAGATAGATCTCCACATGTAGGGTCAGGTAGAATTTCTGAGATGCCGCCAAAGTTTCATTACTTCACAAGAGCCGATTTAGCCCAAGTTTGTGCACCGAGCTAAACGAGGTTCGATCGCCGGTTTATTCCCTGGCTGTAGGACCAGCTGTAGTGCGATAACTATACTCTAACCCAGCGTTGGTTGTAATCATTTGTACTTAGACTTGCTCTCGCCGGCACTGGCAGAGATCCTTCGTCACACAGCTGCCTGCACCCTCTGGATGACGTTTTTGGCAGTTGAGGTGACCATCGATTGACACAAACCGTCGAAACACCTCGCTTCCTGTACCATTGTTTTGCTGATTTTCTTTGGGATAGGCAAAAAATTCAACACCCAAACCTTCGTACTGCACTTTAATTATATCTTCATTAAATAATAAATTTTAAGTGCAAATGAAGAAAATCATATCCGCTGGTCGGTCAGCATTGGATTCATTTAATAATTTTAGCCATGAAATTACACCTGAGCCGTAGTTTCCGCAAAATGTGCCTACATACGTAAGTCAAAATATATATATTTACACCGCCTTCAACGGGCCTCGGCCGCCCCGGCCAGAGTCAGCGAGCCAGTCAGTCAGTCAGTCAGTCTGTGTTGCCCGCTTATGCACGCATTGTTTGGCCGCCCATTAACATAATTATACCATGACAACCGATAATAAATGTAAAAAATAAAAAATAAAACAAAAACAAACGGCAAGCAAAAGCAGTCGTCCAAATAAAAATCAAAGAAAAGGCAAAACGAAAAGCGGCAAGCGGCAAGCGGCAAGCAAAATTGAACGGAACGCAACGGAACGTGTGGAATATAAGAAACAACTAATCAACAAACAAACAAAAAACAGCTGTTTTAGGCCGTTTTTCGTGACAGCGCGGCTTCATCGAGTAAATGAAAAAAGAAGAATCAAAAATGGACACACTTTTTTCGACGCCGCCAAATGCGGTCGCCAAGCGATTGAAGCCAAAGCTTGTAAGCTGCATTGGGGCAACCGGATTTTTAGCGAGCGAGCGATGAATTGCGTTGCATTTTGGTTGGCGCAACAGCGACGCCGCAGACAATCTTGTGCTGTTTTAGCGTCAGCCCTGTGTGGGCTTTGCGTATTGCCTTCGCCTCTTTGCTGCGTTGTCTTTGGTGTGGGTGACCTGCTGCAGCTGCTTTTGTGGGCGATGTGGAATACACTATTGCGTGTGTAGCGATGAAGCATGTGAGCTTGTGTCACAATGTTTCTGGTTTGGGGAGCTTGTAGAGTTGCATTTGCCGCAGTAAGCCATATCACAAGCGCATAGAAAATATACTCATATTCCAATTATGTCAATTGGCATGCAGCAACTACTTGTACAAAGACTGACTTTTACAACAAACAGTAATAATAGTAATAACAAGACCCTCATTCTCTGCTAGCAAACTGCATTCGTAAGACTTTAGTCACAACGGCTCTCAGCGCAGCCCTTTATGCGCTCGCACAGTGTGCCGGTTGGAGCAAGCTGGGAGTAAAAATTATTTGTTTAATTTTCAATTTGGTTGAATAAAAGTGTTGCCTTCGATTCAAGAAGCTCGAACCTTCAGATGACTGCTTTTCGGTGCCGATTTATGAAAGCAAAATACGAGTCTCTCGTATTCCACTTCTGATTTGGCTTCACACACACCTTCATTGAACTCTTAGCTCAGTTTTCCTTCATCAGTCCTAGTTGTTGGATCAAAACAAGAGTTTCTCGTATCGCACTTCCGATTTTTTCTTCGTACACACCTTTATTTGGTTCGTAGCTCCGTTTATCAGTCTTCAATGTTGGATCAAAATGAGTGTCTCTCGTATCCTACTTCCGATTTGTCTTCACGCACACCTTTTTTGAATTCGTAGCTCCATTTCCCTCCAGTATTGGTGAACGTCTTACTAAATTGTTTCGGATCGGCGGCGCCTTTTTATTTCCTCTCCAGACTTGATTTAAACTTACTTAACCTCTTGCACTCTCTTTGGTTATGTTTATTTGAGTTTAATCCATGCGGGTAGGTATAGAGTACCTTCGGTTTATATTAAATGTCCTCTGAATATGCTACAGAGGTGAGTGTGAGGCGAGTAAATGAAGCTGCTTCTTGGTGAAGCTCACATCTTTGGTTTCCCAACTCGATTCGGGTGGATATTTGTAAATTTCTCTCATTGGCATTGAGTTTCGCTCACTGAATATTGCTCAAAAACAATCCAAGCAACTTGCTTGAGTAAAAGCTGGTGCTGGAGTAAAGGCGAAGTCTTCCACCGGTTAGGAGTTCACAAACCCCGCAACGCTAGTCCATGTTATCGAATTTATCTAATGAGTTGCCCAGGTAGTGAACTATTTCATCCGGTATGCACTACAAAGAGAGGAGTGATAGATGAGCTGGTTTTAATGATATGCAAAGAGGTCGTGTGGGGACTCAGTGTATGCAGGGCATACGTTGGGGGTATGTCGGGGTCGAGTTTGGGTTCCAATGGCGCCATTCACTTAAAGAGAGATTATGAAGATATTAACTGACTGAGAGCATGTCACACCCAGTGGTTCTGGTAAGTTTTGCTCACTGAAGTCTGTATAGTCTACGACAGCAGCCCAGCTGTTATTGCCTGTAAAGGCGACATTAGAAGCGTTCCGGTCACGGTCCTCAAGGCGACTTTTTGACAGGACTCGTAGCATTCGCAATTGCCACTCCATAAAGCTCGGTCTCCAGATCGGTGCGACATAATTTATAATTGACCGGCCGATAACCTTGTAAGTTGTTACCAACGTTTATTTGTACTGCCGGTTAGAGACTTGACCATCTGATGGCGGTGGTAGTTTCGAAGTGCGAGACTAAAGAATAGTGGAGAGAGGTCTTTGTAGTTGCTGCATGCCTTGTTAAATTTGTCTGAGTTTTGAGATTTAATTTCCAAATTTAACCGACTTTCTCTACGGCCGAACGATCTGTGCACCGGATTCAGGTATTATCCGACCAAGTACTGTCACGTTTCGACGACAGAGTCTTGTTTAAGTCGAAATTCGTCTTTTCGAGTCAACTCTGACTCCAAAAATTCCACATCTGAGTAAGGAAATGAACTTGTGAAACAATAGCCATCTCGCGCTCGACCAAAGAGCTTCATCAGAAGTTAAACTGATCCTGCTGGGTGACTTGAGAGGGTTTTGGGTAGACTCTGCTGGTACTTTAAGAGAGCTTACAGTAGCCGCGGCCAAATATTTAAGTATTCCAAGTTTTTATGCGCCACCACTGGCCGAGCCCGAAGGCAGCACTTCCTAAAGAACCTGAAATCGATTTTTTTTCACCACCGTCTGTCGCCGCGAAACACTGTGCTCAGCTGCTAGCTGCCGTGCTCTTGTCCAATTATCGCTATGGTTTTAAGTGTTTCGCACCTCGTCGTCGTGCTTGCTGTTGTTGTTGCGTTTGTTACTATTATTATCGACATTAATATTGCTATCTACCGACACGTAGCCTGTCAGCCGAACACCGCTGCCAGCCAACTCTGACTTCAATTTGCTGACACGCTGCTGACGTCAGTGTTAACGTCGCTGCTGGCTTGGCATGGCAGCAAAGTGGCAGTTTTTTGTTTATCGTTGCTGTTGTTGCTGCTTGTGAGCTATTGCTTGTGCCGTCAGCTGGAGGTCGTTAACGCTCGCGCTTTATTACTGAACTCTCAATATTTGCTTGTTGTTGTATTTCTGTGTATTTATTTTTTCTACTTTTTGTTGCTGTGCCGCTGAGCGCTGAGCGTTATGCGGCAGCCGTTTGCGCTGTATTAAGCTTTTTGTGATTTTTTCAATTTCATTTCATGTCTGTGACGGTGATTTTTTCCAGTCATTCCGTTGTTTTGACTTCACCTGAAAAGGTGACGACGCGCGCGACCGCTTCGTGGCATGAAAGAAATATTTAAATGTTTGAATATTGAAAACAAAAAAAAAATTGGTTTATGTAAATATTGGAAAAACGAAATTAAAGAAAATTACATTCTATATATGCAAAACAGCTAAAACAACAATAACAACTACTACGTAGAGCTACTGTACGTAGAAGAAATGCATGTGAGCTCTGCTGACAGCAAATGTGTGTGTACGTATGTGCTGTGTGATTTGTATGCGAGTTTGTTTATACGAATTTTATTCGAATTCCTTTCGGTTTAATGGAAAATTAGGAAAATAAACAAAAAAGGTGAAAACATAAAAAATTAAATAATAAAATTAAATGTTATTGAATTGTGTTTTTTTTTTGTTAAAAAAAAAACAAACAAACAAAAATGTGTATTTGAGCAAGTGTTTCGTTTAAAAACAAATTGTGAGGTCATCGCGTAAGAAGTTTGCAAAATTCTAGTGAAGTTTTACCACTCATTTAGAGAAAGGCGAGAAAGTTTTTTTAGTTGAAAGCTCAACAGCACAAAATTCAGTTGAAATTGAAATATAAAATAAAATAAAAATACAAAAGCTATGTAAAAAAATATTATTAAATATAAAAAATAAACCAAAAGTAATAACAAAAAAAAAAACTACAAACAATTTAAAAAAAAAATTCAAAAAAAAAAAAATTAAAAAAAAATTCGAAAAAAAATATTCAAAAATTAGTTATAAACAAAAAAAGGAACAAAGAAAATAAATCGAAAAATAAAAAATAAATCCTAGCCAAAAAAAAAAAAATAATAATAAAAAATTAATTAAAATATAAGAATATTGAAAACTATATATAGAATAAAATATTAACAACTTTTTAAGTATTATTATTATTTAAACACAATGTTTCTATGCATTGAATCATCAATATTTTTTTATTTATATATATGAATATGCATTAATTTTCTTTTTATAATTTATTTAATTACTTATTTTAATTTTATTAATATTTTTATAATTTCTTTATTTTTCAAATATTTATAGTCTTTAATTATTTATTTATTTTAATCTTTAACTTTTAATTTTTATTTTCAATTTTAAATTTTTACTTTTTATTTTCAATTTATATTTCTTAATTTTTTTAAATTTTAATTTATTTAAAAATTTTTGTAATTCTTTAATAAACTTATATTTATTTATATTTATTTATGTACTTAAATATTTATTGTTTTTACTTTTACAATATTATACTTCTTTATGTTATATTTATTATTTGTCTTTTTATAACATTTGATTACTTTTTTTTTTTAAATTACTAATAATTAATTTATTTTGTTAATTATTTCTTTTAATATTATTATTCTTAATATATTTTATTAATTTAATTTTTTTATTATATTTAATTTTATAACTTTTTTATTTAGTTATATTAAATTATAAAATTTTTATAAATGTTTAATTAATTTATAAATTAAGTTAATTTATTCATAAATTCTTTGTAATTTTGTTATTATTTATATATACTAATTTTATTAATTTAATTTTTGTTATATTTTTATTTTATTTTTTTTTCCAATATTTTTTTATATTTTATTTACTCTTTAGTTTAATTTTGAATTTTTTTAACTTTTATTTATTTATGTTTTTAGTTTATTGGTATTTATTTAAGTCTTTACTTGTATATTTATTTTATAATTTTTTTCTATTACAATATTTTATTTATTTATTTATATTTTTATAACCTTTTCTTTATTTATTTGTATTAAATTACTAATAATTTATTTATTTAATAAAATATTTGTTCTAGTATTATTATTCTTTATTCATTATTATTTATATTATTTATTTATATTCTTAACGCATTTATTTTTAACTTTTTATATTATTATATTCAATTTTATTTTTTTTAGTTAGTTATATTAATTTATTATATTTTTATAAATTTTTAATTATTTTATAGTTTTAATCTCAATATTTTAATTTGAGTATTTTTTTAATACACTAATATTTATTAAATTATTTTGTTAAATATTTAAATTATTATAATTTTATAAATATCATTTAGATTTTAATTTATTAATTTTAATTCTATTAATTCATGATATTTTGATTTATTTATTTTTATTACTTTCTTTTTTGATAATTTTTTTTTGAAGTTATGTATTTATATATTAATATTTTTTATACATTTTTTATTTATTTAGATTTATTAAATGTTTATATTTTTTACCTAGTTAAATTTAATAATATATTGTAAATTTTTATAAAGTTTTAAATAAATTTTTTGATTTTATAATTTTTTAAAATAATTTTTATTTTATATATTTTTTAAATTGTTTATTTTAATTTTATTATTTAATAATTTTTATTTAATTATTTTTTTGTTGTTGTTATTTATTATAGAATTTTTGTTGTTTTTCTATTTTACTATTATTAATTTAATTCGTTTCAAAATTTATTTATTTATAGTATTTATTTATATTTTGCTTTAATTAATTTTAATTTATTTATAACTTATGTTTGCATTTAATTTTTGAATATTATTATTCAAATAATTTATTTATTTGTTTAATTAATTTTATTTTAATTTTTTTTTTACTTAATTACATTAGTTTCCTAATTTTTTAAATATATTTTTAATCAATTTTTTATTTATGTTAAAATTTTTTTGTAATGCTTTTTATTAATTTATTTTAATTATATGACTTTATATATATTTTATTTATTCTGTCAATTATATTTTTTTTAGTAATTTTTTTGACTCACTAATATTTATTTTATTTTTTATTAATTATTTATATAAAATTTGATAATTTTACTTTTACAATTTTTTTGGTTATTTATATTTTTATGATTTTCAAATTTTTTATATTATTTATATGTTGATTTGTTTAATTTAATTTTATATAATCAATTTTTTAATTTATATATTTTATTTATTTATTATTATTTCTGGTTTTATAAATTATTTTTATTAAATTTTTTAATTTTTTAACTTAGTTATATTAGTTTACTAATATTTTAAAATTTGTTTTTAATAAATTTTTTATTTATGTAAAGTTTTTTTGTAATTTTATTTTATATTTATTTATTTTAATTTTATGACTTTTGCTTTTATAATTTTTTATTAAATATTTGGTTTTAATGTTGTTACTTTTATTTTTATAATTTTAGTTTCATTATTTTTATTCTTTTTATAATTAGTATTTTTGTCTTAGTCCAAAAAAGATTTTGTAAAATTACAGTAAATAAGTTGTAAATAAAAATAATAATAATTAAAAAATGTTATCAATAACATTCTATGAAATTTTGATCTGCAAGTTTTTAATTAAATATTTACAGCGTTTAGACTTAAAAATTTTTTTTCATTATTACTTTTTAATTTTTATTTTTATTTTTTTTTAGTAATTATAGATAAATTTTTCTGACTAATTTTATGCTACGAACTTAAAATATATAAATAATATATATAGAAAAAAAATTGAAAATATTAATCTACACTGTGAAGTGCAAAAATTGCAAAATACTGAGAAATCAAAAAAACAGAAGAAATTAAAGAAAAAACAGTTCAAAAATCAACATAAAGTCAACATCGTGTCTAAAAGCAACAACAACATAATTACGGTACTACCGAACATATTGAAAAGGTATTTAAAATGAAATTATTATTAATTTCCAACTAAAATGTTATAATAAATATTAAATGCTATTTACCAGAAAATTTCAAAATATTTTTAATTTCTATTTTTTTGGAAGAATATAGTTTTAGGAACCAGAATAACAAAATTTTAATTTAGTTAAATAGGAATAGTCCAAAACCTTCATTAATAAGCTTACGAATAGTTATTTCTGCTTTCTGCATACTAGAGAAAGCGAAAAAAGCATCTGTGCTAGAGATATAGTCGATCAGTTCTCAAGTTTTTCAATCCGGAAACAGCCACGTAGTTTTATGAAATTTTTTTTATGTTGCAAATTGAATACTACAGACAACCATATTTCGGCTCTCGACCGTGATTGTGTATGCGTTGCTTTTGAGAGTGGCAGACGACTAGCTCGGTGCCTTCTGATTACCAAATTTTAGCTTCAAAACTATTTACTTGTTGAGGCGAAATACTGACCGTGAGTGTATTACATCAGGTTGGTTGCTCTTGGAAAAAGAGTGCAAAGAAGCTCATCCAGCTCCGTTGACCGCCTGAGATTGAATTAAAATTTTCTTAAAAAAGCTTCTTCCAATTTCTTGAAGAGTTGAACCAAAGGCGTGTCTGAGGATTTGAAAAAAAAAATTTATGATGATTTTTGTGACCATATTTTTTAAAAATATTTTATTATTTAATATATTTTTTTTTTTGGTTCACTTGAATTCCACTGCTGATTGTCATTAAAAGAGAACTTTTTTTGTAACAACAACAAAAAAGTGTTGTAATAATCCACTTCTGCTTGAGCCGCAAGACTTTTCCTTTCATTTGTAATAAAAATAAGGTAACATACTAATATATGTATATATGTACATATGTACATATGTATGTAAGCACACGTAATAAAAAGTAAATAAAGTAAAAATTAAATAAAAGTAAAAACCGTCAAAGTGTCAATGTGACGCTACACTGAAGGCAAGCTATTACCGTAATACTCATTAGACACGCATTAGATGCGCCAAGATGACTGTCGCAAAATGTCGTAAAAGTGACGGCGAACATATGATTTTCGAGATAATAAAAAAAGTAGTATCAAAAAAGTAAAAGAAAACTGGAGTAAAATGCGTTAAACCGTCCATCACTGAATGCTACTTATGTACGCGCTGACGATAAACTCTGCGTAACAATAACAACAACAACAGCGAGAGCAAGACGAACGAAGTGCAGTGCCTTCAAACTCTATAACTCGTCAACACTTTGAGCACTTTTGTCGAATTTTTATAAGTGATGATGATAAAAATATTTGTTACAACATTTTTATTTTTGTTGTTGTTTTTTATTTTATTACTTCTTTTCAAGTTTTTATAGCTTTTTTCTGTTTTTTATTTAATTTAATATATTTCTCTATTTAATTATATTTTAAATTATTATTATTTTTTTTTAATTTTTCTGTTTCTTAATTTTCTTTACTTTGTAATTTTTTAGTTTTTTCTTTTCGAATTTTCTTTATTTTTTATATTTCTGTTTTTAATTTCTGTTTTGTTTTTATTTTTTTATCTTATTATTTTTCAATTTTTTTAAATTTATTTTCTTATTTTTTAACATTTTTTCTCCTCCAATTTTTTAAATTTATTACTTTTTGTAATATTCTGCTGCATTATTTTTCTTTACATTTAATATTTTCTTTTAATTTTTTTGGGCTTTTTTAATTTTCTATACATTATTTTTTGTTAAATATTAATTTTTAAAATTTTTATATATTTTTTATTTTCTTTAAAATGGTTTTTATTATTTTAAAATATTTTTTCTTTATTTTATTATTTTGTCCTTATTTTTATTTTTCTGTTTTCCAATTTATATATTTTATTATTTTTAATTAATTTTTCTTTATATTATTATTTTTAAATTTTGTTTCTAATTTTTAAATTTTTAAATTTTTTATTTTTTTAAATTTTTTTATTTTATAATTTAAAAAAAATATCTTTATTTTATTATTTTGTTATTTTTCGAATTCCCTTATTTTATTATCTTTAATAAAAATTTTCTTTACTTTATTCGTTTTTTATTTTTTATTTTTTATTTTAACTAAATTTTTTATATTTTTTTAATGCTAAATTTTTTAATTTTCTGCTTTTCTAATTTATTTATTTAATTTTTATTATTTTTTTATTTTTTCTTTATTTTATTAGTTTGATTATTTTTATTTTTTAATTTTTTTTAATTTTATGCTTTTTAAATTTTCTTTATTTTTTTTTTTGGTAAATTTTTATTTTATTTTTATTTTTACTTTTTAATTTAATTTTATTTTCTGCTTTTCTAATATCTTTATTTTATTATTTTTAATAAAAATTTTCTTATTTTTTTATTTTTGTTGTTGCTTTTTTAATTTTCTGTATTTTATTATATTTAATATTTTTTTATTTTTTTCATTATAAATTTGAATTTATTTATATTTTTTAATTAATTTTCCTCTTTTTATTTTCTTCATTTTATTGTTTTTAATATTTATTTTTTTATATATTATTTTAAAATTTTTTTATTTAATTATTTTAAACATATTTAAATTTTTTTTTAATTTTTGCTTCTTTTATTTTTATTTTTTTTAAATAATTTTTTAATATTATTTTCATTTATGTTAAGTTTATAATCTTTATCTTCTTTTTGTACTTGCTTCTTCTTCTTTCCACTACTCGGTTATACTATTTTCTCGGCTTTTTACTTTTATTTTCATACTTAACTCTAGTTACTCGCTATTTTTACGCTGCTCCGCAAAGCGTGAAGTTTATAAAAAATATTTCTTTCATTTAATGTTTCTTTATTTGCGCCTTCCTTTGCCTGCCCGCACCATAAGTGAGGTTATGTGTTAAATGTTTGCTTAAGTGTTGCCGCTGTGACGTGAGACACTTATCTTTGTGCATGCATATATGTGTGTGCGCCTGTAAGCTATCATTTTCATTTCAAGAAACTCTTACATAATCTCGTTAAAGTTTCAGTGCGCCCTGCGGCCTGCTCCCTTCTTCTTCTCCCACCTTTGCTGTTTTTTTTTACAAAATTACAATGCACTTTTTCGCTTTTTTTCACTTTTTCGCCTCAAGTGTCGGTTGTCTAATAATGTTTCCGGCTGCTTGAAGTGCTTGAAGTGTAACAGCTGTTTGTTGTTGTTGCTTATTTTATTTTATGGCATTAATTTTTACTTTTATTGTTTTTCAAAAATTTTTACTTTGGTTTTGTTACAGCTATAAGTTTAGCGTTTCGCTCTGCTCGTTTATTAGAGGTTATGCTCGTCGCATTGAATAATTAATTTGAAAATACTTTTTGTAATAATCGTAAAGAGTGAAAGAAACTATTTCATGATTCAGGAAACGGCTCCAGGAATTCAGGAGTTCACTGTTCACTGAGCTCGCTCAAGATACTGCGCTCTCTCTTCCGTATTCTCTGATATTGTCATTATCCATAAATTACAGTCTGATTGCCTCAGAAATCGTTTATATGTGGCTGTTGACGTTTTGATTGTGTTAGAAGTCGAAAATATAAAACTTCGGCTTCTAAGAATTTCGAAAATTTTCTCCAAAGCTCGCTGGCAGTTTCCATTTTTCGTTTCCTTTGCGTTCTATTTTTTATAAGATTGCTCTGATAATTTTATTTTTTCAAGTTTTAACTGATTATATGTATGCCAAGTTAAAACTTACTAGAGCTTTTGGAAGAGCTTTCTTTTGCAAAAAAAAAAAGCTAATTGTGTTCTCTTTATCAAAGAGTGCTTGGATAATTCTTTCAAGTTTCAACCTAATATATGCCTAGTATATGTATGCCAAGCTATAGCTAGAGCTTTTGGACGAGCTTTTTTCACCATCACCATCACCATCGAAAAGCCTGAGTGCTTTCAAATAAAACCAACGGAAAACTATCGCTAATGAGTTTTCAGAGCTCAATGACATTTCAAAAAAGGGTTAAAAAGTTTTTTGATTTACGTAAAATCTTTCGTGCTAGGTCAGTAACCGAATGATTTTGTTAAGGTTGAAAGCAAATGAAAATATATGGACAAAAAAAAAAAAAAAAAAAAGAACACACACAAAACAAATTAAAAGCTTTGAGCTTTCAGAAACTGTTTTTCTTTCTTTCTAAGAGCGAACTTCTGCTCTTAAAAAATTTCTTGCCATCTCAAATGGCTTTCCAAAAATTAAAATCCAAAAGTTTTCCATAAGTTCAATGAAGCTTTTGGCGGTGTTGCTCATGTTTTGAACTAAGCTATGTTTTAATTAATCTTTCACGTGGTCATTTAATATGAAACTAACGCAAATGGTTTTCTAAAATTCAACTTGAAATAGCTTTTTGTTCCAGAGAAACATTTTGGAACGAAATTTCTAATTTCGTTTGAACGGTTCTCAAAAATTTGAGCTTTCATTAAACTTTTCCTACTATGATTGAGCTTTTATTGTAGAAAAGTTTTATAGACTATTAGAATTACTTTCCTAAAATTAAAATTTGCCAACTTTTTACAATAAATAATACTGTTTTAATGAAGCTTTCAGAGTAATCAAGCGCTTAATGAGCTTCAATACTTTTTTTTTTTCAAAATTTAAAGCTCTGAAATGTGGAGAACAGTCATGAAGAGAACAATGGAGCTTTCACCACAAGTGCTTGTTGCCTCAAGGTAGCGAGAGATTGGCGCAAGTGATTTTCCAAAGTTCCAAAGAATTTCAAAACCAACTTTAAGCTGTTTTTAAAAGAAGCTTTATTTAAGTTTATTTTGCTTACAACTTTTTATTTTTCATAAAAGCTTTAGTAGTTTTAAAAAATCTTTTTATTTTACATAGAAACTTTATATTTTACATGAAAGCTTTTTTTGCATTAAAGCTTTAGTGCAAATTTGTTTCACTAAACTTCGGCTGTTAGAAATATTCTTCCAAATGACTGTCTCAAAATTAAAATTAATGAGCTTTCGATACAATATTAGTATGTTGGAGCTTTCATAAGTTGTTGCATAAGTTTGAGGGTAATCTAATATGCAATAAATGAACAAAAATCGGGTAATCAATTGTGTTTTCGAAGATCAGAATCTCCTTAAAACTTAATTTTTTCACTTTTTTTTGCTCTTCTCCATCGTTTAAGCCTTTCGTTTTGTAAGCTTTCACTTGACATGTCGTGCAGGAAGATCTATTACTCTTTCTTTCAACAGCAGGCACTAGTTTTTCCAATTGTTCTACGTTGTAAAAACCGTTAATTGGACCATTAGTTAGCAATAAACTTTTTTTCGAACCGCAAAATGGCCAAAGCTCAGATGGAAGTTTTTTTTATTACCACAAATAACAATTCAGTGATCGATTTTGATTAATCTTATCGGTGCTTTAAAGAATTTTAAGGTGATACGATTAGATTTATTAGCTTTTGCTGAGCGTTGAGTGTGTGTAGAGCGCAATTAAAAAAACTTTTCCACCAACAAGAAAGGTAGTGGAGAGCAGGTGTCAACCAATTAGGTGAAGTGTAGCTAGCTAAGAAGATTTTTTTTTAAAGAAAAACAACATGTTGAGTACGTAAAAGCGCTGAAAAAGCCCACTTACGTCAAAAGCTCGCACAGCGCAACACCAACACCAACACCACCAACAACCACCCACACTCGAGCTATTTGCTAGTTGTTTTTGCTATTTTGTTTTTCGCTATTTAATCTTCAAGTTGAAGCATGTAATTGCGCAGTACTTGCTGTTGTTGTTGTTGTTGTTGTACTCTTACGATTAATTAACAAACACTACCAGCTTTGGCACACCGGATAAGCCCCCGGACCTGACGTGGGTTGTGTGTGCAGCGGCAGCCAGAACAATAACAACGCGCAGCTGCTTTTCGCCGTAATAAGAATAGTTAAATTTGCAAAAACAAAACGAAAAAGAGTACAACAAAAATAAACAGCAATAAAATGCTCTAAGCTGCTCAACTTGAAGTTGCAAGTGAAGCCAGCAGCCAACAGCCGGCAGCAGTGAGACGTGACGGGTGCCCATGGCTGGCAGACGTCTACGCGCAACGACACTTCACAAGACATTCACTTTGCGTTGACGTTTGGCCTTCAAATGTGTGCACAAAAAAAGTTTGAAGTTGAAAAAGTAGAATAGAAAGAAGCAAACAACAATAAAGAACTCCTCAAGAACCTTCTTTTGACAATTAGATATAAAATATTTAAGTGCGAATTCATAGCGGACTAACGAGTTTGAGCTGACATCTAGCGTTACACTCGTTCATCTTCTTGCTGTTCTTGTTGTTGTTGTTGTTGTTCGTCTTTTCGTTCGTTTTGTTTGCTGTTGATGGCCAATTGGGTACGTTGTCATCGCTGCGTGCTACGAGCTACCTCGCTCGGACGGAAGAAGTGACGAAGCAGCCGTAACGTGATATACTTGAATGTTACTTAGCTGGATGAGTGTAGGCGTGATGATGGAGACGTAGAACTTATGTCCTTCACAAGAATAGAGTTTGTGAAGGTAGACACTAAGGGAGTTTTGAAACAAGTCGTTCCGAAGTACTCTAAGTGACATGAACTTTGGAGCTCCTACCGCCTTAACTTCTTACTGCTGCCGTCAGATGCTGGGAACAAGATCTAAACATAGTTTCCACAGCGACACAGCGAGGTGGTTTGAAGGACTTTCCGTCGACTTAAACTACTTTAGAGCGTTGTTACTTTAGATTATAGTTAGAGCAGCGAGTCAGTGAGGCCTAAAATCCTGAAGTGAGCTATAAAGATGTATCAAAACAATCGGATAACTTCTAATACGGCGCCATTCCGGAGCGAGAGCATTTACAATAACGACGAAGTGGGTTTTGAAAAGGAGATGCCAGCTTGCGTAATATCTCTTACATGAGGGGCGGGTGGGTGAACTCTGTGAGTACAAGTGAAGTCCAGGGACTAAATGAATAGTACAGGGACTAAATGATAAGTTTCTTTGCTTTACTCAAGATTCCACTAAAGAGAGAATAAGATTGAATTGAATAAGAACGAGAAAAGAGGGCAGTTTATAACAGAGCGAGGATGAAAAGGAAGAAAATCATATTTAGATCTCAATGACTACACCCGTCTTTAAGACCCGTATTCTTCCCCTTTTTTGTTCGCTTTATCTATGTTGATTTGAAGACGTTCGCTTAGAGAGGTTAGTTTGTTGTTTGTGGCTCTATTGTAGGACGTGTCTTCTTTTCACACGTCCTTTCTCTCACTCTCCTTCTCTCACTCTCCTTTTCTCACTGTCCTTCTCTCACACTCCACACCATTTAGTGGGTTTTATGAAATCCATGAGATATTTGACGCTTTTTGATGTAGGCAGAGTTAATCTTCTACCAACACCAGCTCGTCTAATGTGTCTCTGCAGCTGCGATGGTAGTCATTGGCTAACTAAGTCATACCTCTTCTCCATGATGAGTTCCCATCAGATAGTGTTTGCTTACTATGTCGGCTGTTATGCTCATGGAGGTACTGCTTAAAAGGTGTA
The DNA here is from genome assembly GCA_030068015.2 of Neoceratitis asiatica. Classification (NCBI taxonomy): domain Eukaryota; kingdom Metazoa; phylum Arthropoda; class Insecta; order Diptera; family Tephritidae; genus Neoceratitis; species Neoceratitis asiatica. The sequence continues at coordinate 69,537,212 of CM061527.1, read as the reverse complement.
AAGTCTCTACTGTGGTTAGGCAACTCAACTAATGCTGGTAAGAGTTTTCTGGTATCAAACTTGGTTTCCTTCACACGGTTTGCTGAGAAGTCTTGAAATTTAAATGAAGTTCCCAGCAGGTATGAGACCCAATTTTGTTTGCGATGATCGAAAAAAAAAAAATGTACTAAACTCCTCCGGACGACGTTGGTTAAAGAAAAGTCGGCTAAAGCACTTCGTATGTGTAGCGAGATGAGTGGGCTTAGCCGGTCAATGTACGCCAATCGAACATAGAGAAGCGATGCTAAAGTTTATACTAAAGATCGCTAAGTAGTTCGGAGAACTAGTAATGGATTTCGCTTCGAATAGTTGTGCGGGGGAAAGAGAGAGAGATAGAGAGAGAGAGAGGGAGAGAGAGAGAGAGAGAGTTTCAAGAGCAAATTTGGCAATCAAGAGCTGTGAGCTTATGTGGAGAGTAGAAATTGACTACTGTTTGACCTCAAGCGACTGAAAACCGCTAAAATTAAGTAGTTTCATGGCAACTCTGGGCTATTGTGGACTACAGAGCGAGCTGTTCTCACGTTGCGCTCACTTTACTTTATTCTAAGCTCAGATTTAGTACTCTCAAGTCTTTTAAGTCACACTTTTTAGAGCACAACCTAATTTATTGAACTTCATTTTATCTATTTATGTCAAATTTTATTACCGTTTTACTTTGTCTTGACATTCGAGAAGACAAAATAAGTGAAATTAATTAATTCTGATTGGACATTGTTTGTTCGACGCGTGGAGAGTACAAAATTTCGAAACGGAAAATATCAAACAAAAGATATATACAAACGAACTGAGCTTTAAAGCTACAAAGCGTGAAGGAGGAAGAAGAGATTGAGAAAGAGTTAGATGGAGAGGTTGAGGTAGAGAGAAGCAGCACCGCTCGCCGTCATTATACGGCCAAACCGGGACAATAAAAGCCATAAATGCCAACTGTTAAGCGATCAATATAATATTGATTTCAAAATTTATTTTTCCATACTCACTTGTTGCAATTAGTATAAAACAAATAAATTAGCAATTTTAATGCAACATTAGCATTGACATTTAGTACTTTTTAAATAAAACAGCAACAACAAATATGGTGATGTCGGCGACTAAAGGAAATGGACGGTCGCATGTAATCAAATCGTAATGAAAAAAAATATATATGTAAAAATAAAAATGCATTAAATCGACAATTGCGATTTAATATAAAGCATTTTTTATAGTAACCGTTGATCCATTTCGAGGTTCTCTACTTTTTTAAACAAGAAAAACACAGAAAATTCAAATTAAATGGAAAATATTTATTATATTCGAAAGAACATTCTTTGGCATTTATTTTTTGAAGATTAAATTTTTCCAATGTCGACCGCGGGTACGTCTTACATGATCCATCCGTTGAGTCTAGTTTTCGATGACTCGTTCGAGCATTTCGACTGGTAACTGACGCGCGCGATGTTTTGCTTCAAGGCCTGAATCGGAGCGAGATTGTCCGCATAGATTTTAGACTTTACATATCCCCACAGGAAGAATTCTAACGGTGTGATATCACACGATCTTGGTGGCCAATCGACCGGCCCAAAATGTGAAATTATCTGCTCACCGAAGTGTTCTCTCAATAAATCCATTGATTGATGCGATGTGTGGTGTGTGGGAAGTGGCGCCGTCTTGTTGAAACCAAATGTCGCGGAGATCACGACCTTGAATTTCAGGCATTAAACAGTCGGTTATCATGGTGCGATAATGGTCGCCATTTACGGTAATGTTCTCACCGGCATCATTTTTGAAGAAATGTGGACCGATGACTTCACCGGCCCACAAATCACACCAACTGTTGTTTTTTCTGGATGAAATGACAGCTCTTGATTCTTTTCAGATTGGCCTTCGTCCCAAATGCTGCATTTTTTGATTGTTTACATATCCATTGAGCCGGAAATGGGCCTCATCGCTGAACAAAATTTGGCTCGAAAACGTCAGATCTTCTTGGAACTTTTCAAGAGCTCATAGAGCAAAGCGATGCCACTTGGGAAGGTCGAGTGGCTTTAGTTCTTGCAGAAGTTCTGTTTTGTACGCTTTCAATTTAAGATCTCAACGTAAAATGCACCAAGTCGTTCCATGCGTCAGTTAGAGTTGCTGCGAACGGCGCCGAATCAACTCTCCACGGTCTTAGTGTACACTCTCACGGCTACTGCCGCTATATTTTCTTTACTGCGTGCTGGACATGCTCTATTCGGTCGAATATTATCTAATAATGAATGGGTTTCAAGATGGGTGATGGTGTTGCGAATAGTACGCTCAGTAGGCCAATTATGTCGAACATAAGTTGAGCGAAGCGCGCGGAACACATTCTTTACAGATCGTGAGTTTTCGTAATAAATTTGAATGATTTGTAAACGATGTTCTGAAGGAAGTCTTTAAATGATGAAATGCCAAACAATACTGAACAAAAATAACATGACAGCTTGACGCGACTCACGCGTGATCTGTCAAAAAAAGGCTATTGAAAAAAGTACCTCTGCCTGGATCGCCCTTCAAAATGTGATTAATATAAAGATATGAAAATAATATAAATAATAATAACAAAAAAAGAAAATAATAATAATAATAATAAAAATTAAAAAAAATTAAATATAATCAAATTAAAAAAATACGATAGTAATATTTACAAAAAACAGCATTGTTACTCACCTCACAGAGGTAATGAAAAAAATGCATAAGAGCACCCGCGCGACTAAAATGGCAATTTAACATTAAAATTTACAGAATTAATTACGAAATGTATGCGATTAATTAATTAAAATATGAAAACAATTTATTTTCAAAACCCACAAACGAAAAACTCTCGCAGATGACAGCTGTCAATTTTATTTTCTTTTTTTTTTCTTTTTTGCTTTGATATTTGCAACCATGTGCTCATTACTTACTCATTCGAAATTGGGTATTAACTTAGCTGCAGTTTAACCGGGGCTTAAAGTCAATGCGATGCTTTGCTTGTTGCTTTTATTTTATTATTATTTTTATTTATTTTTATTTTTTATTTTTATTTATTGAACTCGCTTTTTCACTAGCTCATCTGACGTTCTGGGGTGGGCGTTAAGTGATTGATTGCGAAAAGCAACTGACTAGACTTTGAATGCCTTTTATGCCGATTTTGATGTGTATGCAGGCGTGCGTACCACACAAACAGATGGCAGAGAGAGAGAGAGAGAGAGAGAGAGAGAGAGAGACAGACTATAATGTAGGTTATGCAAGTTGTTAAGTTGGCTGTTGGTACGCAGGCGATTTGGGAAGCACTTCAAGAGTACTTGACTAAATAGTCTGTGGCGTGCAGTGATTTTTTTTCGCAATTTATTTTATTCGACGACTTACAACTAAAATAAGAATTTCATATATATATGTAATTTATTTTAACTGTAGTTGAGCACAGTAAATTATGACTTAGTTCGATAAGCAACAAAAACAAATAATTTAGAATGAAACGTTGAATTAATGGTTAGGAAAGGCTTTAAAATGTAACTTTTTATAATTGGAAAATAATTTTTTGATTGCACAACACTGTTGTGACATCATCGAATTGACAAAAAATATTTAAAAATATATACAGACATGCACATACTATGGAGTTACAAACACAACAAAAATAAGAAAAATTTTAATCTTCAGCAGAGAGCACGATTCAAGAGTCAGATTTTGTGTCACTTAAAAGTTAAAAAAAAAAAAAAATTATAATAATGTAAAAAAATACCAAAATTTTTAAAAAGTAAAAAAAAATAAAAGAAAAATTTTAAAAATAAAAATTTAAAAAGAAAAATATAAAATAAAAAATATATATATATACAAATTTTTAAATTAAATTTAAAAAATAATAAAAGTATAAAAAAGTAAAATATAAATTAAAAAATAAATAAATCTTTTTTAAAAGAAATAAAATAAATAAAACAAAAATAGAAAACAAAATAAAATTAAAAAATAATGTTATAAAAAAAATTATATAAAATAAAGAAAAATAATTAAAAATATTAAAAAAATATATAAATTAAAAAAAATTTCAATAGGAAAAAAATTTAATTGAATTCAAAAAAAAAATTATAATCAAACATCTTGCCACCAAATTGGTAAATGTAAACAATCAATAATTAAAATCGTGCCGTTCTGACTAAATGAATCAATGCATAAATGGGAAAGACAAAAAAATATATATAAAGACATATGAACATACAAATATGTGCGCAAAGCAACATTTGCCATCAGTAGCCACAGACGCAGCAGCTTTTTTTCCATTTGCGGGCAACAGATGCCAACCGAGTGCTGGTAAACTACGGGGTTATCCATTTTGCGGTTTTCAAAAGAAACCCAATCAAAAAAGGCATTTAAAATAATTTTTTTCATGAAATTCCTTTTTTTTTTATTATAAAGTTTGAACCTTAAAATTATATTTGAAACCCAAAACATCATTCAAATGACATCCGCTTCAGGTAATTTTCGACCACTTTTTGCCACATATTTGGCGGCATCTCAGCCATGTCTTGACGTTTATTGGTTTTCCAGTGCCTAAGAATTAAAGATTTAACCACATAAACACGCTCTTTCACGTAGACGCACAAAAAAGCGTCCAACGGTGTCAAATTGCACGATCTCGAAGATCAATTGACAATGCCAAGACGAGAGATTACGCGGCCGAGCGAAATTTCTCTCGCAATAAAGTCATATTTGCTGGTGTTGTGTGGCATGTGGCACTGTCTTGTTGGCATCACATATTGTCCAAGTCGTGTTCTTCAATTGCAGGCCCCAAAAATGTCGGTTATCATACGACCATAACGCTCCGAATGGGCAGTGACAGTCTCGCTGTTATCGTTTTCAAAGAACTAAAGTCCAATCACACCCTCAGGCCAAAGAGCGCAACAGACAGTAAGTTTTTTCAGGGGTGTAATGACCTCTCTTCAAGTTTTTGAGGATTTTCGAAGTCCCAAATGCGACAATTTTGCTTATTTACGTATCCAACGAGTGGCAAAATGTGCCTCGTCGCTGAAGAAAACTTTGTTGGACGAATCGCGATCCACTGCTTTTTGTTCAAAAGCAACCAACGGACGTAAATACGGCGTTGTAAATGATCAGCTGACTTCAGTTGTTGTGTGAGGTAGGCAATATGGTTTTAGGTGTAATTCCAAGTGCAAAATATGCCATAATGAGCCGTAAGAAAGCGCCAGCTCTTGAGAACGGCGAGAAATAGACACATTCGCGCCTTCGGCCACACTTTCACGAGCAAAACGATGATACACAGGCCATACAATATCTGTAACTGATCCAGTCTCTTCACATTTTCTTAACTTAAACTTAAATTTTACCAATTGCTTGAGTAATTGGACGATCGTGTGCACCAAGAATCTCCTCTTAAAGCACGAAATGTGGCCACGTTTGAATAAATCACCATTTTTGTTGTTGGTTGCAACAATTTTAACGCGTTGTGCGATTGTTGAGCGATCCATTTTCATAAATCTCTGAATTTTAGCTAAAACAAAACATGTTTGGTTTGACAGTTAAGTTTGACAGATGCCAAAATACAGCTCTGCACTTTCGAAACCGCTAAATGGATAGTCCTTTGTAAGGTAAAATAAATAAAAATAAGAATAAAAATTAAGTAAAATAAAATAATATGAAATAAAATTAAGTAAAATAAGAAAAAGATAAAACAAAAAAATATAAAATTAAGAAAAATTAATTTAAAAAAAAAAATTAAAATTTAATTTATCTTAATTATTTTATATAAAAGAGAAGAAAATAAAATAATAAAAAAGGTATAATGTAAAATAAATCAAAATAAAATAAAAAAGTGAGGTAAAAAAAAATCAAATAAATTAAAAAAAATTAAAAAATTAAAAAAAAATTAAAAAAAAAATTAAATTAATTAATAGTAAATTTTTTTTGTTTGTTTTAGTTTTTCTATTTAAAGTTTTTTCTTTGTTTCTTTTTCTTTTTTTTTTTTGCTTAGAAAAATCTAAGGTGTGCTTGAAATCTTATTTATAATAATAATTAATGAATTGAATAAATAAAAATTTAAATAATATTTTCAAAACAGTAAAAAAAGAAACTAAGGGCGTGCTGAAGGTCTCAAGCAAATACACTAAAAGCTAAATTCAGAGTTCGAGGTAAAGGTGTGGCATTTATAAAAAAATAAAATAAAAACTATAAATATTGAAATAATATGTAAAATTGTAGGATGAAATTATTTTGAAAATAAATAATAAATTATTTTAACATTTAATAGAAAATAATGAAACAAAGAAAGAAGGCAAGAAAAAAAAGAAAGAAAAAAATATAAAAAGAAAAATCCAAATATTTTAAATATTTCAAGTAAAGTTTAAAGAGTTTTTATGAAAAAAAAGTATATAGAAACTCAACAATACAAAACTGCTCACCTCAAAGTGTGTCACTGGTTCAAGTTTGCGGCGTGCCGTGTTTGTTAAGTTTTTTTTACTTTAAACTTCCAATAAACTTGTTTCTATTCGATTTTGACTCCTTTTTTTTTGTTTATTTTAATTTATTATACTATTTTTTTCTTTTTAATTTTTTCATGCTTCATTCCTTGCGCCTTTGTCTTTTATTTCGTGCGTAATTTTTTAAAAAAAAAAAAAAAAAAAAAAAAAAACGTTCAATGGCAAAATCTATGAGGTTTGCATCAGCAATTGGGCAGGTCTGCAACTCTCTCATTAGAAAAATATGCATAAATTTTGCATAAATAGACTACATATATGTATATACACATGTACTTATGAATATTTAATTCTGGTATTTAACTAACGAGTTTATTGACACGGCGCGCTAGTAAATTTTAGAAGATCCAATATTAGATAACCAGAAAACGCTTGAGCGCTTTAGACCTGAGTAATAGGCAGACACAAGAAAGCTTTTTTAATTTTTATTTAATTTAATTTAATTGTTTATATTTTATTTTTTTATTAGTCGTTAACCTAAAATAATATCATCTCTTGTCAACTCATTCTCAGTCCCCCCTCCCCCTCCAATAGCTCACTTTTTTCAAAATCAATTAAAAAACAGTTTAAACAAGCCAATTAACGAAACCCCAAAGTGATGGAAAAAAGCACAGCCGTAAATAAAAATTAATTGAAAATCACAATCAATTAAAATCGACATCAACTTCTTCATTGAAAAAGCGGAAAACTAAAAATCAATTATTCGAACAATGCTGCGAACAACATAAACAATGTTCAAAAACTAGCAGAAGAAGAAAGGGAAAAACAATCAACAACGCGAATAAAATTTTGTATGTAATTAGAAAACTGTATTGAAATTTCATGACTAATACAATAAACAAACAGAGAGTCAGAGATGCATCAGCGGAAGACTGGAAAGCACCTACAGATGAGCAGGCGGAGTGACGCGACAGTCAGCCAATTTGCTAAGCGTTTTAGTTAATTGTTTAGTCATCAACCAAGTGGAACAAACACAAATGGAACTGAGATGTGTGTGAATGTTGGGCGGAGAAGTAAACAAATTTGTTAAGTAAAAAATGATAAAAAAACGAAAATAACAAAATTAAACTAAATAAAATAAAATAGAATAAAATTAACAGAACAAAAAAAAAATTAAATAAAACAAATCAAAATAGATAAAATAAAATAAATAAAATGAAATAATATAAATTAATTAAAATAAAATAAAAAGTGATAAAACAAAAATTGAATTTAATTAAAATAAAATGAATAAAATTAAATTAAATTATAGAAAATTAAATAAAATGGAATAAGGTAAAGCGAAAAATTAAATAATAATAATGAAGGGATATCCATTTGGTGGTTTCGAAAGTGCAAGGCTGCTTTTTGACATCTATCTAACTTAAATGTCAAACCAAACATGTTTTATCTTGGTTAAAAGTTAGGCATTTAGGAAACTGGATCGCTTAACAACCGCAAAACACGTTAAAATTGTTGAAATCTACTACAAAAATGGTGATTCATTCAAACGTGACCACGTTTCTTCCTGCTTTAAGAGGAGATTATGATGCATATAACCATGCAACTACTCCAGCAATTGGTAATTTTTTTAAGGACATTTGAAGAGACTGGATCGATTACAGATATTATAAGGTCTGTGCATCATCCACCTCAAGTATCGTCAAATCAACTATCGTTATGGCAGTGGAAGTGTTGTTTGGTGTTGTTGTAACCGCAGAAAAATTCCTCGAATCAGGCTTCGTGAAATATTGCGAGAGTGCCAGTCCTTGCCCGGATAAAAATCCAGCTTGTTCCAATATATAGATCCGACTGTTGGGGTAACTATTGGATTTTAGTCACTTGTTCCGACAGGCATGCTTTACCGCGGGTAAATTCTTGAACCACTACCCACACTTGGGAGTACAGTGAAAGTGTATCCGAGGACCCGAATGTGTCTATTGCTCGACATTCTCAAGAGCTGCGGGTTTCTTACGGCACTCTTATGGACCTACATCCATATGAAGTGCAGTTTACACAACAACTAAGGCCAGCTGACCAGTCACAATATTGTAGTTATGTCGGTTAGTTGCTTTTGAACAACAACCAGTGGATCGCGATTTTTCCAACAAAGTTTTCTTCAGCGATTAGGTACATTTTCCTCACTCCGTGGGTATGTATATAAGCAAAACTTTTGCATTTGAGGCGCCGAGAAGCCTGGTTTGCTCTTTGGTTCGGAGGTGTGGTGTGACCTTATTCCATTGAAAACGATAACGCCGAGACTGTCAGTGTCAATTTGGAGCATTATGGTCGTATGATAACCGATTTTTTTTTGTTTTTTGACCTGTAATTGAAGAAGACCACTCTGAAAATATGTGATACCAACAAGATAGTGCCACATGCCATACAACACGTGCGAATGTGGCTGTATTGCGAGATAAATTTCTCTCGGCCGCATAATCTCTCATCTTGACGATGTCAATTGGCCATCGAGATCATGCGATTTGACAACGTTGGACACTATTTTGTGGGGCTATGCGAAGGACAGTGTTTGTGAGGTTAAACCTTTAACTCTTGAGCACTTGAAAACCAGCATGCATCAAGTTATGGCTGAGATACTGCCCAATATGTGCCAAAAAGTAGCTCAAACGGTTCGGAGTATTTCACATTTAATGCCAAGGTTCAAACTTTATGATAAAAAAGGAAATGAAAGGAAAAAATGATTTTAAATGCATTTTATTTAAGTTTATTTTGGAAACCGCGAAATGAGTACCTTGTCTTTTTAAATTAAAAGAACAAAAAAAAGGAAGTTTTTTTTTCATAATAATTTTTTTAATATTTTTTAAGTTTATTTTATTTAATTTATTTTATTTATTTTAATTTATTTTAATTTATTTTATTTTATTTTAATTTATTTTATTTTATTTTATTTTATTTTATTTGTTTATATTAATTAATTTCATTTTAATTTATTTTATTTTTTTTAAATTAATTAATTTTATTTTAAATTATATTATTTTATTTTATTTATTATATTATATATATTTCTTCTCTTTTACTTTATTTTATTTTAATTAATTTAATTTAAAATTATTTTATTTTATTTTATTTTATTTTTTATTCTTTAAGTTTTTTATATATTTTTATTTATTATTTTTTTCATTTTATTTAATTTAAGTTTTCATAGCTTAATATTACTTAATTTTTTTTAAATTTTTTTTAATTTTTTTTTTTTCGTTTACATATATGAAATATTGCTGCTGGTTACTCATCCATTTAGGGCTCAAGCGCTTTCTTTTGTCACGTCTTATAACAAGCTTTTTTTTTGTTTGACTCCTAACATGCTTTCTTTGTTTCTTTCTTTCTTTCTTTCTTTCTTTCTTTCTTCCAATGCCTTTGTATTATTGCCAAGCTGTTCATTATTATTCATGAGTTTCAGTGTTGATGAGTTGTGAGATTAAAAAACGCCAAAATGAAACAAAAATAAAAATAAATAGTTTCAAAGGTAAAAAAACTGTCCAAACTTGGTGTTAATGACTTTATTTATTTTTGGCATATTTTTTAAGATGTCTTGTTTTAATATTTTCGCATAGCGAAAGAAAAAACAATGTAAAGGCCAACACAGTCACTTTGCCCAGTGACTGCTCTACGACGAGTACTGCCCAGCTGGTTGCTTGATAGTGCCGCGTCTACTTGGCGTGTTAATGTCACTTGATTGATGTGCATAATTTCACATAATTATGCTAAATGGATTGTCAAAAAAAAAAAAAAAAAAAAAATTTGGAAAAAAGTTAAATCATAAAAAAAAAATATGAAAAATATTTTTTAAGTGCTGTGATCCATTGTAATTTGTAATTTTGATATAAAAGTCGTGTAATTTATGCTAATCTCAGCAAATTTATACGCTTCAAATTTGTTGACATTGATAAGTAGTATTTTGTGTGTGTGTGTGTGAATGGGTAATTAGCTTGATGCAAGGTTCAGTTGACCAAATGAAGGCGGTTTTTTCCGGCCGAAATTTTAACCGAAAAATCGTTTGGTTTTTAAACTTGTTGATAACAGGTCTTTTGCGAAAATCAAGAAACTCTCAAACAAATTTTTGATGCTTTCTACAGAACTAAAAGGTACACTCGGAAGGGAGTTCAACATGAGTTGGTATAAATACTGATCTGTTGGTGACATCTTTGAGCTGTAAAGCGTTCAAGGTATGACTTTTCATCCGCTACCATCCAGTTAAGATCGATATAAGTTTTGAACACTTCTGCGACATGCCAACGAGTCTTACCAAGGTGAGAGTTGAATTATTCTCAACTGGGTTGCCCAGTACGAGTAGTTTTCCCCGGCCGTTCGCCCGCTTAATTGCTCTAGTTCTGCTCTCAAGCACGTCCTGTCCATACTCTGATCACTTTTCATAAGCTCATTACAGAGAATTTCTTTCTGGTCATAGGAAATGTGAAGTACCACCCTGCGGAAAGAGAAATGAAAGGCCAAAAGAACTTTTTTGAAGAAGGTTCTCATTGGATTTAGCATAGATCTTTGTGGCCTGCCTTAGGGCTTCTTCTATTCAGTTTTACCAAAATCCTTACATTTGAGACGTCAAAGTCAGTACTTGTAGGACGAAGTTGATAGGGTACGCTCTTCATTCGTCATGCACAACAGCTAATAACTTTCCGCTACACTGTTTTTACGAAATTTGTATGCAAAAATCATTCGCTAGATGACGCTGGTGCCGATTTATGCAGTATTTGGCTATTCAAGGCTTACTTTTTATGTTTTAAGCGAGCAAACAACGGTTACTAGCTAATTGGTGTAATAAGTCGATTTATTCGCATCCACCGTGTGTTATAAATCTATAAACAAATTCTCTTTTTTAGAAATTTAAAATATTTGTCAAAAATTTTAACGCTAGATGGCTCTGGAGTCGATTTATTTAGAAGATAGTGTAGAAATTTAAAAATTCTTAGCTCAAGAAGAGAAGAGGTCAAATGCTGCGACGAAAGGACAGCGTTGATGAGTAAGTGGAGGATGTAGGAGATTGAAAGATGGAGAGATTGAGAGAGAGAGAGAAATATTGAGAGAGAGAGCGAGAGAGAGTGGAGACAGAGGAGAGGGAAGAGATGGAGAGAAGGAGAGGTGGAGAGGTGGAGCAATAATGAGAGATGGAGGAGATTGAAAGATGTAGAAAGATAAAGAGATAGAAAGAAGGAGAGAGAGAAAAATAAAAATATGGAGGGAATGATGAAGAGAGAGATATGAAGAGAGAGATGGAGGAAAAAAGATATAAAAAAATGGAAAGAGAGATGTGAAAAGAGAGAGAGATGGTTATAGAGATGGAGAGTGTGATGAAGAGAGAGAGAGAGTGATGGGGAGATGTAGAGAGAGAGATAGAGAGAGGGGGGAGAAAATTAGAAACTTATATTTCAATTCTACAAATTTCCCTCGCAAAGTTGCCATAATTCAAAAACCAACCAAAATTAATTCCCCCTCCCCCCAAGCAAATCACATACGGCGTTCGTGCAAGCACATTGTATAACAAATAAAGTGAAAATAAATTGCTAAGCCCTGCCCCATATTAATGAAATGAAAATTATGTAAGTCACGTTTGCATTTCCTTGCTGGTGGCCGTCAGCACTTTTAAGGCTTTTGCAAGCGCCTCACGGACAAACTTCCTCATGCCGTATGACGAGCTGACTGTCTGTTGGGCTGAAAATCAGGTAGCGATGGACAAACATGATTTTGTATGGCACAAAAATGATCTACAATTATTTAGTTAATAATTTGCTGCTGACTTATGAAATGGGAAAAAGTGAAGTTTTTGACGCGACTCTTAACTCTTTTATTCAAAAAAAAAAAAAAATTAAAATTACTACAGAAAAAAATTAAAATTACTACAGAAAAAAATGTGTGATTACTGAATGTAAGTGGAGAAGAGGTGTGCTCTCAGTTGTAGGAATTTTAATTAAAATTTTTTTAATTTTTTTTTACCGTTAGCAGGAGCTTCTTAGAGCATACCAACTGCATGCTTAGGCAACTTAGGTCAGCCGGTAAGTATATTGGCTGCTTAACGGTCTATTGGTTGAGTATGCAAAAATGCTCTACCCAAAACACTTTCCATTTCATTACTTCCCCCCTCACGCTCTTGCCATTAACCATAAAGTACTTTCGCGCTTCAAATTACCCACCTTAAAGTGCAAATTGTTGAACTGTTTGCAACAGACGAGCGCCACACCTATGGCGGCGACAGAACAGCTGAGCTGCTCACCATACTCTACATATCGTGTAAGAAGTGAGTACCATCAGAGCCACCCACAGCAGCGTACAGGCAGTAAAGCTGACACGCTACTAGCCGCAAATCGCATATGTTCGAGTATAGTTGTATGTGTGTTGTGTGTTGTGTGTTTGTGGCTACTGGCGCACAACACCGACCGCCACCATGTTCAATTTCCAATTTTATGACGGAAAAAGGGTAGCAAAAAGCAACAAAAATAAATTAAAATAAATAAAATAAAATAAAAACTACAAAAATAATTAACCGTTTGATGGCCCAATTACATGCCAGTGCACAGCCATAGCTAAGCCAAACCTAGTCCGACACACACAAATAGACATATGTACATACTTATACATATATGCGCAGATATATAGGAGTTTTGTGGTCGGCTTCTCTAACCATTGCCATTACTTTCCATGCTCAACCAAGCCATATGCCCGCATACCGTGCTCAAAGACAAAGCGCATAGCAGCGCGTCAACTCAGGCATGTCGATAAAGCCAACAACAACAACAACAACAACAACAAGAACAACAAACACCACTAGTACTCGTACTAAGTAAGTGGGCGCTACACCAATTGCTGTGGCTCACACGTGGAAAATCGTTTAAATTGTTGTTGGTTTTGTAAACCAACAAGCCAGAAGTTGAACAGGAACTCGAGCATATGTGTATGTATGTATATGCTGACTGGTCACCTGTTAACTGCATATATACATATGTATATATGTACATATATAAGTGCTTCTATGCATATTTAGTTGTAGGGCAGGTAGGTAGGTGAGGGAGTCTAACTATCCGGGAATGTGTGTTTATGTGTGTGTGTAAATATGTAAAAGTTAATAGCACACAAAATAGTACTTTCTGTCTGCTGGCGTAGGCAGAATTTATTTTATTATTATTTTTTTTTCTATTTTTTTTTAATTTCTCGTGTTCACTCCATATTTGAGTCCGATTATTCTTATTCATAATTACATATTAGTTTCGAAAAGTGGGTCGCTTGCTTGCGAGCATGGATGTGTTAAAGAGCATGTGGATGTTAAATAAGAGCGTCCCTCTAACACTGTGCGTCAAAAATTGCAAGCCTTCACTCGTTCCAAGCTAAGGTGGGACGTACGAAGCGTGATTTTCAGAAGCAGAGTAGCCGCAGAAGTTTCTAAACTCTACAGAAATATGTAACTCGGAGTTGGAGTCAGCGCTTTCGATCATTGTAGCCGAGCTCTTCAAAGACAGAAAGCAAACCTTCTCGGTTAATCTACTTATTCAGACACAAAAAGCTCCAAAATCGTTTGAAACCCGGACATGTCCATTGCTGATCGCTCTTTGTGCTGCATTTAGATTAAATGGTCTCTTTAACTCTTGAATACTGTCGAACTCTCACTCGCTTACTCTAACATCTCATTCCCCTCCATTTAAGGGTGCTGAACTTGACTTTTGGAACACGAAGATCGTTCTGGGCAGCTAAAAAAGTTTGGAGTTGAGGAACTGGAAGCTTATTCGATGAAGATTGTTGCGAAACACAAGAGGGATTCGCAAAATCTTTGGGAGTCACACATGCAGCCACTTCAAAACTTAAAAGTAGTTGGAAATATTCAAAAACGAAATTTTTTTGTCTCAAAAAACCCAAATACAAAATTTACCGTTCCCGGTAATCGAACCTGACTATTATTCGATTTTTAATCAAACTGAACGAAAGCGATTTCGGAAAATTGATTCCGATTTCTTACTATAACCGACTTCTGCCCCATTTTGTTCAACTTGTTCTCCAGATCTTTTTTCTTTTTTGAATTATTCAGATGGTTTCTAGTTCATCATAGATCTGGAGCAAAATTCCGATTTAGGTTTTCCCTTAAATGGCTATACTAATATTTTGGTAGACTAAACTGAAAATTCTTTACATGAAATTTTTCCCAAGCATTCATGTTTCTACTGAGAACCCTTTCATTCGTTCTTTCTCCATGAATAGATTTCTGATCTCTCATCTCCCATCGGATCGGATACCAAACTCGTGTCAAAACGCCTTGGAACATATAAACTTTTCTCTCTGCACTCTTTCCCATTATGCGCAGCTGATTTCGCACATTGACGAGAGCGAGGCAATTTGGTATCTTCATGTTTGTATATACTTAATGCAGACAATTGATGGTTGTGACTGTTTTATGATATCTTTATGCATGTTATATATGTTCGTATGTACATATGTATATGCAGACATTGTTGCTGCAATAAAATAATAGTGATTACCAAATGAAATTCACACGTTCGTATTTTTCTTGACTGCAAATGTAAATCGGATAGATATTTCAGTGTCTTCAAAGCAGAAAATATTCCGCTACATACATATATGTATGTACACAGCTGACGTATAGGTAAATGTGTACTTGAATACAAAGTAATTAATTAATGTATTTAATGCGAAGTACTGAAGTGGCGAAATCTAGAGCAAAAAACTAAGTATTTTCATAAAAAAAATCAAATTATATGCCAGAAATTTAAATAAAACTAAAAATATTAATTCAAATAAATTGAAGTCATAATAATTAAAAAAAAAATTTAGAATTAAATAAAATCAAATTAAAAAAATTAGTTAAAATTAAATAAAATTAAAAAAAAATTAAAGAAGTAAAAAAATTAACTAACAAAAAATAACAAAATGAAATTAAAAAACATAATATAAAAAAAAATTTAAAAATTTCGAAAATAAAATAGAATAAAATAAAATATAATAAAATAAAAAACATAAAACCAAAAAAAAAAAAAAAAAAAAAATAAATAAATAAAAATAAAAAAATTAAAAAAAATTAAATAGAATAAAACAAAATAAAGCTAATAAAAATAAAAGTAAAAATATGGAAAAAAAACATAAAATAAAATAAACTAATATAAAAAAAAAATAAATAAAAAAATAAAAATAAAAATTTAAAAATAACTAAAAATAAAAGTTACTAAAAATAAATAATTATAAACAAAATAAAATAAAATAAAATAAGATAAGATAAGTTAAAAAAATTAAATAAAATTAAATAAAATGGAATAAAATAATAAAAAACAGAGTAAAAATAAATTTAAATAAAAAATTTAATAAAGTAAAAACAAAATGAACAAAACATATGAAAAAATAAATTAAATAAAAAAACAAGGAAAAAACATAAAAAAATTTATATTAAATGAAAAATAAAGATAAAAAATAAAATAAAATTTAAAAAACACAAAACTTAAAAATAAACTAAAAAAAAAATAAATAAAATGAAAATATATTAAAAAAATAAAAAATAAAATAAAATAAGATAAAAAACATAAACAACCGGTAATAAGAAAATAAAAAAAATTAAAAATTAACTACAACAAAAAAAATTAAAAAATTTTACAATGTAAAAGAAAAAAGTTGAAATAAAAAATAAAAAAAATTAAAAATTAAAAAAAAAACTAATTAAATAAAAAAAAGGAAAAAAAGAAAAACGGAAAATAAAATAAAATAAAATAGAATAGACTAAAATAGAACAGAAAAAAATTTAAATGGAAAATTTAATAAAGTAAAAACAAAATACAATGAACAAAAAAATAAAATAAAAAAATTAACTAGAAAAAAAACAGGAGAAAAACATAAAAAATAATTTAAAATTAAATAAAAAGTAAAGATAAAATAAAATAAATTGAAATAATATATAATAAAAAAAAAATATAAAATAAAAAAATTAAAAAAAAAATTAAAAAAAAGGATAAAAAAGTAAAATAAAATCATATAAAAGAAATTAAAAATTAAAAAAAAAATGTAAAAAAAGTTATAATAAAATGAAATTAATAAAGAAATATATACTAAATTAGAATAAAATAAACTAGAAGGAATCAAATAAAGTAATTTCAGTCAGTTCTCACTAACACCAAAGCAACGTTCTTTTCCCCGCAACCATTTAATTATCTTGATGCTTGCTTTCTCACACGCTTTCCATTTGCCGCGAGTTGAACATGAGTTCGATGATAAGATATGACCTTGTCATTTTTGCTTATCATTTGGCGGGCAAAAAAGCTAATAAATCAATTATTATAGTGCATGTAGTTGTTGTAGTAGAGCTAACATTGGGTAATTAACGAAATCCAGTAATAAATGAGCTTACCAAAAAAAAAATGAAAATAAGCAGTTAGTACTGAACTTGATATAAGTGTGGTATAACAAAGTTTGTATGAAAAGAAAACAGAAACTGACACCGAAACTAAATACTAAAAGTTGAATAATCTGTTGAAATAGAAACAATTTCATGCCATCGGATAGGAAACAGTTAATTTGGCAAACACTTAACCTCCAAATTGATTCAGTCATAAATTGGCCAAATCAAAAGCTTGCGAAATCGTTAAATTTACTATCGAAATTTATAATTTTCTGTTGTGCAAGAATTTATTTTGAATTTATGAGTCCCTAATGCGCATTGGAAATTCTTAAAGGTGTAAAAAACTTTCTCTACCATTTATTATTGCTTCGATAAACCTTCCTGATCTGGCAATAAAATTCTGCACAGAGTAATATACATACATACATACATACATTGCGTTCTACCAATTACTCAACAGTCGTGGAGAAATTTGCAAAAACCTCACGACAATTCCAAATATGGCAATGTTTTCTTGACTGATAATAAAAGGTGTTATTTAAAAAAAAAAATTTAAAAAAATATATTATCAACAACAATAAAAATTGCTAGAGCAAATACGTGAGATGTTTTTTTTCACGGTATTTACACAATCAATATTGGTATTTGTATTGGTGCTATTTTTTCCTACGGTGACAGACACGCTTAACGCTGATAAACAAATGGAAAAGTAAATAAATTTGAAAAACAAAACACAAATGTGAGTTTGACGTTTACGGTATTCTTTTAGAAATAAATGGCTAAGGAACGGGTATTTAATTGAGCAATAATAAAACTATTTACTTATAATAAAATTAAAATTTTATCATACATTTACTGAAGAAGAGGTGGCAAAGTAAGTAATATTTATTGGCATACGTATTTATGGTAGACTTTGGGGAATCCTCGAGCAATTCAGAAAAAATATATATTACTTCTTGAAAATATTAAATAATAAAAAATTAAAATAATTAAAAATAAATAAATAAAAATAAATAAAAAATAAAATAAAAATAAAAATAAAATTAAATTAAATTAACTAAAAATAAAATTAAATTAAATAAAAACAATTAAAAATTTAAATAAAATAAAATACATTTAATTGAAAAATATGTATACCTATAGATGTGGCAATGGAAATCGAAAAAAAATTTAAAATTCAAATTTTAAAATAAAATGGAATCAAAATAAAAATAAAATTAAATTAAATAAAAATAAATAAAATAAAAAATAAATAAAATTTAATGAAATAAAATATATTAAAAAAAAAATAAAAATAAAAAAAATAAAATAAAATGAAATAAAATATATTAAAAAAATAAAATAAAATAAAATGAATTGAATGCAAAATTTAAGGAAAGATGTAATGGGTGATCCATTTCGAGTTTTCCTACTTTTTTAAAGAAAAAAAAAACAGAAAATTTAAATTTAAAGGGAAATGTTTATTATCATTCCAAAGAACATTCCTTGCCATTTAGTTTTTGAAGATTACCTCTTTCAAATGTTGGCCGCGGCCACGTCTCAGATGGTCCATCCGTTGAGTGCAATTTTCAATGACTCGTTCGAGTATTTCAAACAGATAACTGGCGAATGATACGCGTGATGTTTTGCTCCCAGTCCTGAATCGACATATACTTAAGACTTTACATATCTCCATAGGAAAAAGTCTAACGGTGTGATCTCACACGGTATTGGTGGCCAATTGACCGGCACAAAACGTGAAATTATCTGCTCACCGAAGTGTTCTCTCAATAAATACATTGATTGATGCGATGTGTGGTATGTGGGAAGTGGCGCCGTCTTGTTGAAATCCAATCCAATGTCACGGAGATCACCAGCTTCAATTTCAGGCATCAAATAGTCGCTTATTATGGCGCGATAATGGTCGCCATTAACAGTTACGTTCTCACCGGCGACATATTTTAAAGAAATATGGACCGATGATTCCACCGGCCCACAAACCACAACAAACCGCTGTTTTTTCTGAATGAAATGGCAGCTCTTGAATCTCTTCAGGTTGCTCTTCGTCCCAAATGCGGCAATTTTGCTTGTTTGCATACCCATCAAGCCAGAAATATGGCTCATCGTTGAACAAAATTTTTCTCGAAAACGTCACATCTTCTTGGTGCTTTTCAAGAGCCCATAGAGCAAAGCGATGTCGCTTGGCAAGGTCGAGCGGCTTCAGTTTTTGCACAGGCTATATTTTATACGCTTTCAATTTAAGATCTCGACGTAAAATGCGCCATACGTCAGTCTGAGTTACTGCGAACGGCGCCGAATCGACTCTCCCTGGTGGTCTGCGTGTACACTATCAGCTACGGCCGCTATATTTTCTTCACTGCTTGCTGGACGTGGTCTCTTCGGTCCAATATTATCCAATAATGAGTGCTGCGTCTCAAGATCAAGATGGGTGATGATGTTACGAATAGTATGCTCAGTAGACCGATTATGTTGGCCATAAGAACGAGTGAAGCGCGCGAAACACATTCTTTACAGAACGTGAGTTTTCGTATCAAAGTTGAATGATTCGTAAACGTTGTTCAGGCGTAAGTCTTTCCATGATGAAAGTGTTACACCGGTCACATATGTATACCTATAAACGTACCAACGGAAATCGAATATTGACAAGCAGAAAAGTAAATGAAGCAAAAAACAATCTATAAAAAAAAGAATTATCAGTGACAGCGTAGCAAAAAATAGAATACAGAAAGTAGGTAGAAAAAAAAAACTCAAACTGATCGAGTTGATAACCGCTGCAGACTTGAGCAAAGAGAGATAAAATCCAACAACAATTTCTTGCACAAATGCCTAGAAGGACAGTTGTTTTTGTCTTCACTTTTCTTATAGCTTTTTTTTTGTTTACTTTTTTTTAAATTTCTTTATTTGTGTTGGTATATTTTCTTGGAAAATAGATTTCACTCTCTTACTGATCATGTGTGTGTTTGGAAGAAAAGAAGCGTGTGACTTTACTTCGTCACGTTTTTTAAACTGCATTGAATTTCTGAAGGTTTTTTTGCTTTGGCAGTTAAATTTTAATTTAATTTATTTGCGCGTAGTTATTTTTTTTTCTTTTATAATATTTTTTTTGTGTATTTTTTAATTTATTTTTAATTTTTTTATTTTTTTTCTGTTAATTTTATCTTAATATTTTTAATTTTTTTGTTTTATTTAATTTATTTATTTTTATGCATTTTATGGTATTTGTTTTTATTTTATTTTATTTTAATTTATAATTTTTTTATTTTACTCTATTTTTAATTATTTTATTTAATTTAATATGATTTTATTTTAATTTTTTTAAATATTTTTTTTTCCTATTTTCAAGTATTTAACTCAATATAACTTAATTATTTTTTATTATTTATTTTATTTTACGTTATTTTTATTTATTTAATTTAATTTTTAATGCATATAAATTAATTTTTTTAAATTTTTAAATATTGAATAAATTTTTTTGTTTAAACTTTCCCTTCTTTTTTTTTGGCACAAAAGCTTCAATTGTTTTCTGATTTCTAATAATATTACAATATATTAACATCAGTTAGCTTAACTTTTGGTTGTTGCAGACATAAATCTTTCTTTTCAATTTCCTTTTATTTTATTTTTTTGCAAATATTTATTTTCGCTTTAAGTACATTTTCTATTACCAAATTTCTCCCAACAATGAGGGCCAATTGTTTTTTAGCGCAATTATCGCCCGACGAAGGGCAATATTTCCCCAATTTCGTTCACTACTTTTTTTTTGTCTTAATATGTTTTTACTACCTCTTTTTCGAAGAAATTTTTTTTATCCTTTTTTTTTTAAAGAAATTTGTTAATTTCATTATTTCATTTTTATGGCTGATAAGGTGCTGCTGTAGGTAGGTGTAGCTCTTTATTGCCGGCACTGATTAAGTGAAAAAATCCCTACTAAACGGCAAGTTTATTCGCTTTTTAAAACTGTTTTTGGAAAATAACTTTTCTATAAAATATTTCTTTTTTGTCTTTGAAGAGATAAGCAATTTATTTCCACCAAATCCTAACCTCACTTTGCGCACCCAACATGCCGAAGCGTATCTTTCCATTATACTTACTCTGCCGTACTTTTCAACCTACTAACCTTTAAACCCAAATAAATTATTGCTCAACAAACAAACTTTTAAAAATATATATGTACATATATTTATATATCTCAAACTGTAAATTACATAAGTACATGCAGTCAAAAAGCTTCACATTTACATTGTTGACGAGTCAGTCACTCAGTAATTTTGATTTGTTCCCCTTTAAACCTTTTCCATCTGTCAACTGTGAAGATGATGATAGATTATCCTTACGCAATTCCCAGAAAATAAATATAAAATAAATAAAATTACGAGAAAAAACATCAAAAACACGTAAAATCAGTTGAAAGTTTCCATGTAGAGGCTTGCGTGCGAGTAACGGACACTGCGAAGCTCAGATTTCACTCAGAAGCTCGCACATGACAACTACAAACATAAAATTTGTGTAATATGAGCTCATATGTTGTAGAGCAGCGAGGTGATGGCGGTAAAAGTTGTGAAGTAATATCGCATTTAATTTTGGACCAGTAAAAAATCACACTGAAGTGGCCGTCTGCCTTGCGGTACTGGTTACGGGCTAACATTTCGAAGGAAAAAGTGATTTAGTTCGCCTCTATTTGCTTTATCCTTCTTGGTTGAGTTTTAGCTTCTCTTGAATTCAACCTACATGTTCCCCGCGAGAGTCTCATAATTGATGTGTTTTGTTGTAATATCGTGGATCTCTTTAGTATTCACAATTCAAAGCCTTACGAGCCGACAATGATGGTTACTTCCGGAAAGCCGCCTCATTAGACTATGTCGCAATCCAAATTTCTCAAAGAGTGTACTTCAATCCCCATTAATTTTTTTCTACTTGCAATCGAGTGTAAGACCATATTAGAGCTTTATTTTTCAAACAACCCTTTATTCTTGTCCCATTTTAAGGCTATTCGTATTATCTTTTCGAGGGCCCGCCAGCTAAATTTGTGAAAATTCTCATAAAACCTTCCCAGGCTTGAGGCATACGAGGAATGTCTACTCACCCGCGGGGTTGCTATATATTCAAACGGCGACTGCAGTTTCTGTTATCCCTATGCTCCCCGATTAATACGTATCTTAGGTCTCAATCCACCGAATGTAGGATCTGAAACTTTTTGGTTTCCGGCGTATTTGAGCGCGGAAAATAATAGCTCCATTATTTATAATAATCGTCTGTTAATAGTTCTTGCTGAAAGGTTGGTGCTATTCGACCAGCGATCCACAGAAGTAATTGAGCGATCCACAGAATAAGTTCTCACATAACTTCACTAAATGCTTCAGAATGCTCTGTAGCCAGAGTCTTTTTATTACCCAGAGTCCCTCGACCACATATTCTGGCTTTACGTTGTAAATTATGCGGTTGGCGTGAGAACTCGTTTTGTCTGGCTGTAGTGTTGTGGTTTAAGATCTTAGTTTTTTCACAGAACGAAATCTTCAACGAATGTCAAGCCCTTCGTATGTGTTTCTGATATGAAATAAAAGTTTCTCTGTAAACTGCAGGTCCTTCCATTTGTTGAAAAAACCCCATCAAGCCGCAGACCACAAGTTGAAAGAGTAGCTTATCTGAAAATTGCTTCTGCAGAGTAAGAGTTTCTAGCTGCTTGGAAGACTAGCAATCAGGACCTTCAAAGTCTCAAACTGAAGGTACCAGTTCTGCATCAATCCAGGTGGACTAGCTAAGCTGCCAAATGCTCACGATGGCTCATTCGAGCAATCATTATGAATGATAGAATGCATGAAGTCGACCCGCCAAGTCAAAGATAATGGTGCAACCTAAAGCAGGAGAGCGGCAGCGAGTGAAACACCAGCATGAGCAACTGAAAATCGGTCAACGGTGTTAACTACTCCAAACGAGAGAGGTTGAAGCCCACCTTCAGACCGAAGTGGCAATAGGATGCAGCGCGATGTTAGAAACAGCCGTGAAAAAGAGCAAACGTAATCATGAAGGAGAGCAGATTTAGAGAAATGACACCTGCAGTTTGATGGCTCATCGGACGAAAGTCTTTTTTCCACATTGAAAGTATGACGAAGCAGTATGGTATCTGCTATTAGCAGCTGTTCTCAGACTTTCGTTGTGTGCTCAGCTGGAGTGCCTTGAAATGGTACTGGAAAGTCCTGCAGAGCCACGCTGACTTTCCTGAACTCGCATATTGCGGATTGAAGGTGGAGTTGCTGAGCAATTTCAAGACATATGAATCGAATTATGGGGTGATGCGAGAAATTATGAAAAGAAAACCGACCCCTCAGGTATCCTTCGAGGAGTTTTATGGCACTATGTACACTACCTCACCTTTCGCTTAACAAAGATGATATTTGAACATGATTTGTAGGATGCATTAGGGGGTTGCTGCAGAAATATTAGAAGTCCGAGAGGCAGCGAAGGCTTCGTGTACTAAGTACGCAAAAGTGATGGGATGACTCCACTTGATCGGACGGCTCTAGCTTTTAATTCCTTATCTAGCTCTCTTCTATTTTCTTCTATCTCTCTCTCCTAGCGGTTTTTTCTTCGAGTTTTTATTTCAGCCTGCATGATTTTTTTGTTCATGGTGGATGGGGGGCAGTTGAGGTGAAAATAATCCCCTCCCTCCTGACCCGGCGAGTTTCGGCCTCCAACCTCCATGCCTGGTAACCACTTTGGCCTACCGGTCGGCACCGCAAACATGTAACACGCCACTTGGCGTTGTTCTTTGGAGCAAGGACATGGTTTATTGACAGTACGGAGCTCACTTCAGGCTATTATGAGAGTTTCTTCATACATCTCTTCGCTCCAGTCTCTTCAAACGCGTCCCTTTGTCTCTCTCCTCTCTCTCAAGTCACTATTGCAATGATAATTTAATGAGGGCGTTCTTATTTCGCGGCTTAGCGCTGTAAATGTAAATATTATGTATGTTTATATGTATGTATGTATGCATGTACATATGTGCATGGAGTTGACATGCAAACGGTAAACAAGCGATTGTGTTCGTATTTTTATAGCAAATATTTACAGCCGACACTCTGCCTCTGCCGCTGTCTCTGCCTCTCTGCCTATTTTCCCAATGACTAAAGCTCTTATGAGTACATAAAAACATATAAACATATTTATATATATGTATGTGTACTGTATATGTAATAATATGAATGCTCATCCGCTCCATTGCACGCATTCAACATGTTAACCCACTTTTAGGCAGTGCGACAAGACGCCTCCTTGCACGTGCTACTCAGCTGATGATAATGATGATGTTTTTTGTTGTTTGTTGTTGATGAGTCGGCAGTGTTGATGGTGGCGGCGGCCTGCATCTATTTGTATTTGCGAATTATACATATATATATATATTTCATCTATTTTTTTTAGGTTTCGCTTTTAATATTTTGCCCATTAAAAATATATGTATGTATGTAAATTTATATTTATCACTTTTACTCTCTTTTTCTCTTTTCATCCTCACATTTTTAATTGCATAAATCCATACATAAAGTTTTCTTTTTTGAGATTTCCTAGTCGGTTTTTGTCACCTTAATGTTGGCATAAACGTAAAAACGCAAAAATAGCAAAGGAAGGAAGTTGTAAAATGGTAGGGGTTATACGCTGTAGAGAGCTTTCAAGTTTTCCTAGTTGTAGTTGGTTTGTGTGTGATTATATTTTTTGATAATTTAATTTAAATTGGACTTTAAAACTCAAAAAAAAAATTATAAATATCAAAGGAAGTTGTAAAAAAAAAATGGTAGGGATTATACGCCGTAGAGAGCTTTCAAGCTTTCCTAGTTGGAATTCGTTGGTGTGTGATTATTTTTTTCACTATTTAATTTAAATTCGACTTTAAAACTTTATCAAAATGGAAATTTTGTTTCATTGAAATATTATTTAATCATGAAATAATGTAAAAGCTTTGAGGGAGCCTGGATGATATTCGGCATTACGTAGCTATAAATCAAGAACTTAATGAGATTTCAAGCTGTGCTTAATCAATAAAAAAACACTTTAAAAAAGCTATAGAGTAAAGAGCTTTTAAAATTTTGAACTTTTGAGATTTTAGAAAATAAACAAATAAACAAGCTTACAAAAGCTTTTGGAAAAAAACGCGTTTAAATATTAGAAAACAATATCTTGATACTTAATAAGCTTTCGAGCTTTTTAATCTTACTTAATTGGAAAAACAAACTTATGAAAGCTTTTGAAAAAAAAGCGCTCTCGATCTTTTGTATGAAGGTTTTTTTTGATTAAGTAAATTTTGAAAGCTCATATAGCTCATTAAGCTTTAAAATATTATTTGCTATCCATTCTACTCATTTCAATATAAGTAAATAGCAAAGATTGGAGCAATCTGTTAATAAAAGACTTAAGACAATTTTTTGCTAAAGCTCACAATAATTAACCCTCAATATTCGAAGAAAGTCGTAAAGACTAAAAGTTTTCGTCTTTCAACTATTTAATTCTCTAACCTAGGCAGCATGACTTTACTAAATTTACAGCAAGAGATCTCCAGATTTACTTAATCGAAAAACCACTTTAAAAAAGCTATAGAGCAAAGAGCTTTTGAGCATTTGAACTTTTAAAACTTACGTAATCCAAAAAAAAAAAAACAAGCTCACAAAAGCTATTCCAAAAAATGCTTTTGAGTTTTAGAAAACAATATTTTCAAACTTAATAAGCTTTCGAGCTTTTAAAACTTACTTAATTGGAAAAACAAACATACAAAAGCTTTTAAAAAAAAAAACGCTTTCGATCTTTTGAATGGGGCTTTTTTTCATTAAGTAAGTTTTGAAAGTTCATATAGCATTAAGCTTTAAAATATTGTTTGCTATCTCATTCTACCTGGGTAAATATAACTAAATCTCAAAGCTTTGAGCAATCTATTAATAAGAGTTACGAAATTAATAAATTTAGATAAACTTTTACAAAAGCTCGCAAGAAGTAACCCTCAATACTTCAAGAAAATTGTAAAGGCTAAAAGCTTATATAAATTACCAAATAAGAATAAAAAAATCAAGAATTTAATAAATGCATACCTAAAAAATTTTATTCGCTATTCGATTTTCAGAAGCTTTTAAGCTCTCATTAGAGCATTTTTTGGCAGAATTTTCCAAGAAGTAGCTCTAAAAGCATATTTAAAGGATTTTTGAATTTCATAAGATTTAAAGTTCTCAGCAACTATAAAAGATTTTTGCTTTTCAATAGCTTTAAAGCTTTCGTAATAAAGTGTTTTTGCAGAACTTTCTGAGAAGACATTTTCAATGAGCTTTTAATTTTACAGTATCTAAAAAAGCACATTTTTTTACTTTGACTTTTTTACTTTGAATTTGAGCTTTAAAGCTTTCAATATATTAATAACTTATAAATTTTTTAAAAGATTTTTTTTTGTAAATACCAATTTTAAAAATATAATAACTGCATAGTATGAAAGCTTGAAAGCTCTCTCACTACTTAAAGTTTTTGTAGTAATTCAGAGCTAAAAATGTACTCTGCAGCGTTTTCCAATTTTTTTTACTATTTTCTCATTATAGAAAAAAAAATATCACCACTCGTGGTGAGTTTTACCGTAAAGCTTTTATGTGTTTACAATCCAATTGTTTTTCTTTCACTTGTCTTTCAGAATTTAAAAAAAATATACTTACCAAATTTCGATATTTTCTTTAATTGTTTTTCTTTCACTTAAAAAAAAAAAATTAAAAAGAAAAACATAAAAAAAATTTTTTTTTGGACAAAAAATTTGCGGTTTATAAAAACTCATAGAAAGCGCTAAAAATTAATTGACCAAGCTTACAAGTCGGTCAGCTTCACCATAAATTTATTTTTATTTCTCAACAGCAAACTCTAACCTTTGCCTTCTTTCTTTCTTCTCCTTCCAGAACCGAAACGTCGCCGCTTTCATCCTCTGCGCAATCTCCGCCGCATCTTTCGTCGGCGCACCATCACGAACGTGCCGAGCGATACGCCGCCAAACAGCAACACGGCCAACACCTTGCCACCGCCAACGAGCAGCACGAGCGAGAAGAATCTGCGTAGCGCCACACTCTCGTCCATATCGTCAGTGGTGTCGGCCTCATCGCCCTCCTCACCACTGACACATCAACAACTGCAGGACGCCTACTCCTCACAGTCGTTGCCCAAATCGAAATCATACTCGATTAGTGGTGGAGGTAAAGCAGCACAACACAGAGATGCTTTGCTGGCAACGGTATTAGGTGGTAAACATAAGCAACAGCATCAGCAACAGCAGCAGCAACAACAACAATTGGAAGAAGTAAACGTGCCGGATAGCGATATGTATACAACACACGCCTCACACACCGCATCTTCCATGTACCATCATCATCATCCCCACCAGCACCATCAGCACCACCATCAGACACACCAACAGGTGGGCTCTAGCGGTGGTGTACTCTTTCAGCCGGCACATTCGGTGCGTCAATCGCTCGGTGTTGCCGTCTTACCGAGCGCCATGAATCGCAGCTTCTATGCGGAGCGTCAGAAATTGCGCAGCATCGGTGACTCCTCGCAGGAGTTGGATAGTAGCGGCAATGATAGTGGCAGCGCTAACAATACGACGATGAGTGGCAGTGGCAGCGGCAGCGGCAGTGGCGGCGGTGGTAATGTGAATGGCGGCGTACGGAGTGCGAATGGCGGTGAAATCAGCGATAGTCAGCGGAGTCTCAGCGAGGGACGACTGGTGGACAGGTGGGTGTACACCATCATACTTATGAGAATATATATCAGTAGAGCTGACACATGGCTCTATTTAATTAATTTAGCTGCAAGTCACGTTTCTCTGGTGACGGGTTTTGCGACAATGTGTGCCGTCCGTCCGTCCGTTTTATTATTGTATTTCTTACGACTTTTTTGTTGGAGAACAGCGGCAAAAATACTTCTCTTTCGCAAATTCATTCCTTAGTTTCATTGTTTGTTTCTTGTTTGTGTTGTTTGTGTTTTTTTCTTGCGAAAATTGTCATTGGGTGTCGCCAATACTGGTTTTGGCTCACTATGTGTGTCACTGTTGCTATGTTTTCGCTGTTTTTCTTCGGTTTTTTGCCGCTTTCGGAAGTCGTACAAGTGATTTCCGGTGCCGGCGTAACAGTTTCACTTGCTGTTTGCTTTTTTTCACAAATTGTCTTTAGGTTTTAGCATAGCGACATGACGCGCGTGTGACTCAACCCCGTTTGAATTTATTTTTAGCCACTTTTTTACCACTTTTCAATCTTATCGATTGAAAATACCTTTGTTGTTTTCAACGATTTGCATGTGGAAACAGCTTTAAGCTCGTTGAATTCCATGTTTCTCGAGAAAGCTCACATAACAGAGTTTTTAATTTCAAAATTTCTAATATTTTTAAGCCTAAAAAAGCGCATGAATCATCAAAAGACTAAGACTAAGAATTGTCGTCGAGTTCATCTATTGATAGGTCCAAAGTGGAGAGAGCTCAGTGTCATTCGGAGATTAAATCTCTTCTAAGTTTCAATTCTCTGGCAGAGCTCAGCATGTTTTTCATGTGATTACACCTTCTCTATGAGAAACCTTCCATAGTAAGGACGAGTCGACATCAACTGCCTCCCTACAACTGTTGTGATCTAAATTTCTGCGTTTCAATATTTTACCAACAAATGGAGGGACTTAGAAGTTTTAAGACACCACCAAACGTGTGAAGGATTTTTTAAGTAGCTTTTTATATCAAGACAGAAGTATATACGTTCGAAGAGTCTGACATTTCCTGCCCAAAGACCGGTTTTAGAGCAAAAATTGTCTTTGATTTTCAATGTAGTTCACTACGTCAACCCTGGTTCGAAGTCACGACCTTCCATTTAGTGGCACGCTCTGCTTACCACTCGACCACAGCGTCGCTGCATAGATTAAAGCTCCGAATTTCGATGGCAAAAAGCATTGTGTCGATGAGACTACTTTAAGAACAGTCAAGAATAAGCTGCAAGGTGTCATGTAACCCTTGAAAGCAGAATACATCTCCGGTCAGATAGTTCTCTTAACAGTAATAGAGGCAGATTTCAGTTTGTGACAGCAAACCTTGTGATCACATGATCACATTACATTCGCTGAGCTGGCACAAGGTCCACCTGAGCACTTCTTGATTGTCAATCAAGCTCAGAAAATACCGGAAGTATTGTGAGAGAAGTGAGGAAGGAGAGCTTAGATTATTACACATTTGGGCACCTTGTGGTTCGGTTCGGTTTGCAGGCAAATTTTTAATGATTTATTTAGGAGCTGCCTCGAAAGATTCTCGTATAAAGGATTTCCCTTACCGGCAGAAGTAAAAGAGATTTGGGAGAAAAGTAGAGAAGTGAAGGTAGCTGGAGGAAAGAGGTAAGAGAGAAAAGAGGAAAAATAGAGAAGAAGGGAAAGAGGGGAAGTAGAGAAGGGATGAAAAAATAGAAAAGAGATAGAATAGAGACAGAGAGAGTGAATATGGTCTCGTCATTCGCCATTGTAGAGACTCTTAACTAGCTAAATTATCTTTTTCCTTGTGCTCCTTATCTTCATTGATTACTCTTTTCAGTTGTTATAACTATGCGAGTTACCAAACTCTTGAAAGTGAAACATACCTACAACCGAAATAAGGAACGAAATCGATGAGTTGACCTCAGCTTTGAGCTCAAAGCGAAAACGGATGCTTAGATTTCTTCTTTGTAGGACATATAATACTCATCCAACCCCTCACGACATCCCAAAAAGTCGGTTTCGCATGCTCTCTTTGGAAAAAGTGTGAGGGAAGGAAGAGGTGGAAGAGTGAGAGTAAAGAAGAGAGAGAGAGAGAGAATAGAGAAGAGCGAGAGTAAGAAAGAGAGGGAGTAGAGAAGATAGAGAGAGAGTGGAGAAGAGAGAGAAGAGAAGAAAGAGAGAAAAGAGGGAAAAGAAGGTAAAAAGATTGAAATGAGGGAAAAGAATGAACGAAAGGGAAGAGAGAAAAGAGGGAAAATAGATTGTGAAGAAAAGGAGGAGTGTAATGAATCGGTTCTACTTGACTTTTTTATTCTCAAAATACATGTTTTGAAAAGTATATATGTATAATATATATAGAATACCCTACCTGAACTTTTCCCGATATCTTTATTAAGAGCCATTAGCTAAGATAATGTTAGCTGAAAGCGCCGAGTCAAGCGACTGATCAGTTCCTATAATTTTTTCCTGAAAGGGTTGAGCTGGTTCGGTGTAATTCTCTCTTCAGTGTATACCCCAGAGAGATCAAAATGGCAAACGAGTCAATACTAGACGTGCTCACTGAACGAGAGCATCTGTTCGCTCAAACTCATGCCATTCAGGCAGTTTTGAGTATTTTTCGGCAAGACTCGATATTCCGATTCAGCTTGACTGGACTAAGAGAAATAACTAGATTACATCTTTAGGACGATCAAGCAACCCTTAGTTATCTCTGAGCGCAAAAAATGGCGAGTTCGATACCATTTCAACCGTTCGCATATCGAAGTACAAGCTCACAAAAGGAGCGGTATGGATGCTTGTACCTCGTGAGTATCGACGAAGAGCGCCTGACAAAGACTTCTCAGATGACTTTCCTTAAAGAATTTCTTAGGACTTTACAAAAATTTCAAAATCTCTTTCTTTTTTCACAACCTCGGCGCTGCTCCTGGAGGGATTTAAATAATTTGTAGTTTGCAATTAATTTGTAGATAGTAAATTTGGTACGAAAAAATAATTTCCCGAGAATTTTTACGATTTTTGTTGATTTTGTGTAATTTAAGCAATTTTTGAAAAAAACTTTTTTTTATATTAAATTTTACTCAAAATTTATATTAAGTTTTACTAAACAATTTTTTTATCTTTTTCTTTTGCAGCGACTACAGCCACGATCCGCTCTCTCAATCACATGATAGCGTATTTTCGGAATCGGCATCAGCGAGTCTCTTTTCCAATAGAGATTATCAGGTAAGTTCGACCCTCCATAGAATTTTTCAAAAAAAAAAAAACGGATTTTGTTTAAAGCAAGAAAGCTGTTAAAATGTGTCAAGATTGCTTAATAATTTTTTAAACAAATTTGCAAGTGAACTAAGTTATAATTTACAGCTTGATCACCTCACCAAAAGCAACCCTCTCGTAATACAGAATGTAAATAAAGGAAAAATTTATTTAAAAATATTACAAAATATATTATCTAAAATAAGAAGCGTAAAATAAATGCTGAAAAATGCAAATTCTCACATTGTAATAAATTGCAACAACAATGATGTGTAGATTTTTATTGCTCTTACATCACTTCAACAGTTGTGACTGAGTGATTTTTTTCCACTGCCCCAACACTTGTTCAGCCAACAAAGTGAAACTGAATTGAAAAATTAACTGTAGTATCTGCAGCAGTCATTGATTTAAAAAAAAAAAATTACAAAAAAATTTTTTTGCGTGCTCACATTTTGATGACATCACGTGATGTGGACATCACGCGCATATGTCACACTAGCATAACCCTAATAGAGTTAACCAAAATTGTTTTTTTTTTAGTAGAAATACTATAATTAATTTACACTTACGCAGCTCGAATTTAGTTAAATACTAATTTTGTTGTGTATACATCACATCACGTCACATGATATCACATGATATCATTACTATATCACCTCATCACTATCACATGTTAAAAGGTACATTCAAAAAAATCAAGTTGTGTAGTAAATCTCACAAAAACAATAAAATTTAGCATAAATTCGAATTAAATGTATAGTTTTGGTGACATCACATGTCATATACAGCACCAGAATATCAGCATCATATGATTGTGATTTAATATTACAGCACAAAAAAAAATAATAATAATAATTACCTTGCGTCTTTGTATACTCGTATTTGAATTAAGTGCAAACGATTTGCTTTTGTGCGCCTCTTATGATATGAGCTGTAGCTAGTATCACCACTTCGCTCTGACATCACTTGCATGATTGCTGCTAGCAAAAATTTATATTTTCTCCAGTTATTCGTCACTCATAGTACCTGAAATAAAATTGCTTACTGATAAACTTTGGTCGTTATAACATCATTTCGACGTTGCCAACAAAACACCTGGAGATCACTAGCATATCAGTGGTGATAAAAAAAATAAAAAATAAAAAAAAAAATAAAAAAATTTAAAAATTAAATAAAAATAAAATTTAAATAACATGCTGCTTAAATTTATGAATTTTTTTAAATTTTTTTTATCAAAAATAATATTTGATTGCCCTAGGCTGCTCAAAACAAAAAAATCACATGCACATCACTAGCTAGCAACACATTTCAGTACTCAACTGAGGGAATTGTACCATTTTCACACATTAAAATGCTGCATATATCTCTATCAACATTTTCAGCACATATTCACGTTGCAATTTCACATCATATCACGTCACATCACATCACTTCAACATCACATCACATCAACATCACATCACCTTATGCACATCTACGCGGAAGCATTGTTAAACGAACCTTCAATTCAATTAAATCCACAGCAAATTGCATACAACACTGCCCAGCTGCAATTTCAATAGATGTTGTGTAGCGCTAGTGCGACTTGAAGGGGGAGGGGGCAGGGAAGAAGGTCACAAATGAAATCAGAGCAAAATTGCTGCAATCAGCTCGGCGTTGTGAGGTTAATAGAGGCGCATTTGCCATTATTATTGTATTTGTAGTGTTGTTGTTGCTGTTGTGATAGCTCAAACTCACTATTGTGTAATGTTGTTGACATTATTTGCTTGTTGCTATTGTTGTTGTACGCTGATGCAATCAACTGAAATTGATTTTAATCAAATTTAATTTAATTTATTAATGTTTGTTGCGCGATAAATTTCCTAAAAGCGACTACAACAAATTTTATAAATCTACTGTTGCTGCTGCTGCTGTTCCTCTGTGTAAAATGCATGTACGTGTGTGTGTGTGTGTGTGTGTGTGTGCATGTAATCACATCAGAAGATTGATTGCATTGATTGTTCGGCTGGTGGGTGCCCCGCTGATGACATCACAGCAATTCAAGCAATTCAAGTTGCGAGTAGGACAGCAACGGTGGGACAATATGTGTGTATGTATGTATGTAAATATATTTTCAATTTCAAGTGCATGTGGCAGGCATATGGCGAATGACAGTGTGTGTGTGTGTGTGTGTGTGTGTGTGTCTACTTTCTTGTTTGTGTCATAATGGAAAATTTGTTTGCCTTCTTCCATCCCTCCATCTACGCATTTTGCTCTTTTCTATGTCGCTATTGTGCTCTTTCTTCTAATATTTTCCTTTTCTCAGTTAATTTTTTTGTTTTTATTCATCTACTCCCCTGACAGTTGACCTTTACGTGTGTCTTTGCTCCTCTTTTCCTAACACTTTCTTGCTCGCTTCGCTTTGCATCCTCTGTGACCTTTGGCGTGCAATTTCAGCTTGATTGATTGAATTTGTTTTGAATGTTGACAACTCACAGCTTGACTGCAATCCGTGTGTTGCCTTTAGCGCTTAAGGGTTTGACCTTTCAACACCTAAGTGCTGCGCTAATTGGTAGGAATTTAGATTATCTCTTTTGGAGCGGCTGAAATTTAATTGAAAGGAGAATAAAAATGGAGAGAACTCGTTGCTTCTCTTCGTTGTTTGGCGCCAGTTGGAAGTATCAAGTGAAACCAGGTCGCTGCTATCCATCTGATTCTTATAACGGAGTGTAGGTCGTCCTCTGCTCCCACCGCTCCCACCATCACAGTACCCCTTCGAGTACTTTCAAAACTGTTAAGCTCTAATAATTCGGGCCACATGACCTGGTCAGCGTAGCCACTGTCTATGTGATTCGTACCATCGGCTGCGGTATTCGCCATAGCCAACGCACAAAGAATCACAAATCTTCCACAAAACCTTTCTCGCGAAGACTCCTAAAACCAACTCATCAGCTGCTGTCAATGTCCATACCTCCGCACCATATAGCCTGATGGGCTGAACCACCACCTAGGCACATCAGGAAGGGAGTACTTGACTATCGCAACGCCGTACAGCAATACAGCCAAGCCCTGCTGGGCAGGACGGCATACAAAGAGGTCATAAATACCATTCACAGAGAGTTCGTTAACAAACTTTTGTGAACTTTCTTTCCGTGAATAGTGTTCTCGGAGTCCAATTACCACCCGTAGCAGAACAAGAGCTCGAGCTGCCTCTAGAGACCCCCGAAACCCTGGTACAATTAAGGTCTGGATATTGTAGCAGGCTTAACTCGTACCTATCCAGACTCGATCCTGACATAGCCAACACATTTCCCGCATGCAACGAATCCTCACACGACACTAACCACCTCTTTGCATGCCCACTTAACCCGTCTCATCTATCACCTCTCTCCCTCTGTTCCGAACCCGTCGAAGCAGCACGTTTCCTGGGCCTCCCGTTAGATCAACTCGATGACTAAGACTAGACCTACCTGACCTTAGACGGGGTTGGCAAAGCCGATACAATAACAACAACAACAACAACGGAGAGAGTACTTTTCTTTTGAATTGCCTACGCAGTCCATAGTAGCAGCTGTTAGCAGGAGTGATTCTGCGTTGGATTTCCAGGCTGACATTGTTATTGGTGGTTCCAAGATAGACAAAATTATAACAATGATTTGGGAGCCGAATCGTAAATGCGATTACAGAAGATATATCGTCTTGCCCACCATCTTGTCCGAAACTTTGTATGGAACTGAACGGTTCGGAGAGGTCCTTGCCGATGCTGACGGTGCTTTTAATGCTGCTCGGCGTATAAGTTTTGCGTGCATAGCAAATTTAGACAAGGCGGCGTAGAGCTAGCTCCTCTTCGTAGTCTCGAGTGCTGCTTTAAAATCGACGAAGAGATGGTTTGTGCCGATTCTCGTTTCACGCTTCTATACCAAGATTTGACGCATGCTGAAGCAGAGTGGATTTACCAGGTCTAAAGCAGCAACAATGATAAGGTCCAATCAGTTTTTTTTGACGCAGGACTTTAGTCTTTCATTCACTATGCTAGATAGGATCTTACATGCGATATCGGGGAGGCTTATCCCATGATAATTGGCGCAGACAATGGTGTCTCCCTTTCTTGGATTGGGCAGAGCACGCTTAAAATTGCTGTTTTTGGACATGCTTTCGTCCGACCATAACATATATTGCAAAGAAGCTGATGTATACATCTTGTCAGTTCTTCGTCGAGGTATTTGAATAGTTCAGCCGACAATCTAATGGCCCCCACCGTTTTGCGGGCAATAGCTTTTCGAGCTTATTGATCTATTCCATCGTCATCGATTGGGGAATTGGGCTTGCCATCTCTCGATGTTCCACTTTCATTGCTATTCAGCGGGCTGAGGAAGACACTTTTTACACTTCTTCCTACATAAATTCAGTATACTCTGAGCATCAGTTAATAGACTATCTCTTTGGGTCCTACAGGAGAATTGTCCGGTCTTAAAACATTTTGTAAGCCGCCGCAGTGTCTTTTCTCTCTCTTCAGCTCTCAGTAGTTCCTTGCACGTGCTGTAGTCGATACCAACATTCCGAGGTAGGTAGTCCTTTGCCTTTACTATGCAGCACGGCAATCCTCATTGAACCAGCTGTTCCTTTGACCTTTCCGATAGCCAATAGTTACGTTGGCAGCTGTATATAGCGAGCTTGAAATACCGTCTCACACACTTCCCTTATGCCGAGATGCCGATGAGTGCTCTTCGAGAGCAGAAGTGCAAGTTGAGTGAAAAGCCGTTCGACTGAATGTGTTGATGGCAGCTTTTCGACGTCGAACCCCTAAGGCTTGGTAATATTTAGAAAACTCTACTGACTCTAACGGTAAAGGCACCGTAGAAGTCTTGTCTGCCACTTCGTAAACAAAATACGAAGCAGAAAAAAGTAGAGAAAGAACGAGTTCGTCAAACAGGCCGCACATGCCACATTGATAACCAACAACAACAACAGCAACAAACCAGAGAAGAACTGCGAAAAAAAAATTGTCCCGACAATTTCCGCACTACACGGGCAGCGTTGACAGCGCCAGTGCATTCAAACTATATATGTATAAATTATTGACAAAGTCCAATTGCTGTCTCCTCGAGCACAAACAAAAGATGCTTAACGATGAGCAGCAGCATCGCAAACTGTTGCGTCTGCAGAGTAAATTAAAACTCTAAACCAAAGCTGAATGCAACCACCAGCGCAGCGCGAAAAACCGGCCTCAACATGCCAAGGCAATACTTGAGCCACACAGTGACGGCCAGCTAGCTGCTGCCAACCAACTATCGGTCTTACTTACATGCAAACATAACCCACCCGAGGCCGAGGCTTCTTATTCCTAGTCCAACCGGCTGGGCGATCGACGACAGCCATGACTGCTTGCGCTGTCTGCAGTTTGTGAGCAAAAAAAAATAAAATAAAAAAAATATTAGTAGCTTCAAACAAGCGCAGCTCGTGGCTCCATGCGGGTGTGTTGATGTTCAACTTTATGGCGCTGTAGCTGCTAAAGACTTCTTTCTTTCTTTCTGCTTTAGTTAGGCCTGCTGACGCTGCTGCCACTTCTATCAGCGCTTGTTGCAGCTGTGATTTTTTATGCTTCTTCTGCAGCTGCTGCTGGTGCTGCTACTGCTTCTACTGCTTCTAGTGCTACTAGTATTTCTTCTGCTACTCACATACATACGTAGATATGCACATATACATATATATGTGAAATATTTGCAATCTGGTTAAGCGCAATAAATCGCATCGCATTTCTTTCTAAGCTATTGAACTCCAAGCAACTTTTCTACTAAATCAGTTCGTCGGCAAACGCTCGAAAGCTTAAACGATTTTCTCGTGAACAACGCGAGAGGAAGTCAAATATTGTAATATTTTGGCATGTCAGAATTTTCTTTTTCTAATCATTTTTTTTTCTTTTTTCTTTGTGTGGAGATTTCTTTTTCTTTCCCACCACACAGAAATTCAAGAGCGCTCGTCTGTGCGCCAGTGACCGAGTTGTGTGTCGTTTGATTGAAAAATTAATCCGTTTATTTTGTTAGAAATATTTTTGATAGCTTTTCGTTAAAGTGACAACAAGCAAGTGGCAAGTGGCATGTGGCATGTGGCAAGCAGCCGAATTATTGTGCGATTTAAACGAAAGCTTGTGTCGGAGTAAATATGTCATATAAATTGCACAAAAAAATTAAAAAAAATAAAAAAAAAATAAAAAAAAAATAAAAAATAAAAAAAATAATAAAAATTAAAGAAAAAAAAAATAAAGAAAAAATAAAACAATTAAGAAAGTTAAGAAAAACAAATATAATTTTTTTTTAAATTTAATCCGTTAATTAAAAATTGAGTTTAAAGCTTTTTCGAGCTTATAAGTCGGCATTAAGCTTAGCTTGCGGTATATAAAAGCTAAAAAAAAGTGTGAAAGATTGTTGTTGTAATTTATTAGGGTATATTTTGGGAAATCATAAGATTTTTTTTCCTGATTTGCTGATTTAACTATCAAATTTAAGTTTGATTGAAGAGCAAATTTAGTTAGTTATTCGATATTTTTTTTTGTCATGAATTTTATTATGAATCATTTTACTTTAAATAATTTTTTTTTTCAATTATATTAAATTTATTTAATTATTAAATAAAATTAAATTAATTAAAACTTATTTTAAATCTCTAGAAGTAACATTTTTTTTACAATTTTTCGTTTCTTCTCATACGTTGTGCGCAAAAAGTCTCAACAAAGCTCACGTTTCCACAGAAAGTCCTTACAACTTTCGACTACTCGACTTCAGCGCCATCTACTGCTGATTTTTTATGATACAGAACTTTTTTGTATTAATCTTGTTAATAAAGTAAATGTTTTAAATTTAAATCAAATCGAATTTTCAATAATTTTCAATTTTTAAATATTACTAGAGTCTAGCGCCACCTACTCGACTTCAGCGCCATCTATTCATGAAGCTTTTAATGAACCTTTTTTGTATTTATCCTGTTAATATAGTAAATAATAACGCGGCCGCGATAGCCGAGTAGTTAGCATTGCGTACTGCCATTCGGAAGGCCTGGGTTCGAGCCCAGGTTCGAGCAACAGCCAAAATGATAAAAAAAAATTTCTAATTGCGGTCGCCCCTCGGCAGGGAATGCCAAGCCCTCCGAGTGTATTTCTGGCATGAAATAAAGCTTCTCATAAAAATCCATCAGCCGTTCGGAGGCGGCTTAGAATAATCTGTAGGTCCCTCCATTTGTTGGTAAAAACATCAAGACGCATAAACCACAAATTGGAGGAGGAGCTCGGCCGAAAATCGCTTCAGCGGTAACAAAGCGCCATATATATATATAATATAGTAAATGTTTTAATATGAATCAGATTTTGGAATTTGCAATATGGTTTTTAAATATTACTACCTACTCGACTTCAGTGCCATCTACTGATCAAGCTTTTTACAGAATTTTATTGTATTTATCTGGCTAATATGTCAAATTTTTAAAATTTAAGTCAAATTGGAATTTTCAATATGTTTTCTTTAAATATAGCTTGACTACAGTGCCACCTACTCGACTTCAGCGCCATCTATTGATAAAGCTTTTAACAGAGCTTCTTTTTAATTTATTTGTTTCATACAGCAAATGTTTTTAATTTAAATCAAATGGGAATTTGCAATATGGGTTTTAAATATAGCCTGACCACAGCCCCAATTCCTTGATTTCAGCGCCATCTATCGATCAAGGTTTTAAGAGAAATTTATTCTATTTATCCGGCTTATATAGTAAATGCTTTCAATTTAAATCAGATTGGAATTTTCAAAATATAGTTTTTGAATCTATATTCACTACAGCGCACCTACTGGAGCTTTTTTGTCCGACACCTACATGCACTAGTCCTTATAAGCAATTCCGTAAGGTTTTTTTTATTGGCTTTCTCTATGATTAATGTTTGTTTATATTTGCTTAGGTAACCGTTTTCCATTCTTTAAGTTAAAACATTCCATATTCGAAGAAGCATTGGCTTTTAAAAGCGAAAAACTGGTCCAACTCATTTCAAACATCACGATCGGAATCCAAAGCTTTACCATTCAATTGGTTTTGAAAGCAGTGAAAGAAACGATAATCGGATGGGACTACCTCAGGCCTTTGGGTATTGATAGAGGCTTCCATTCCCTTTTGGGGTTTTTGATTTTTCAAAGACTTTTCAAGAAAGTGTGGTGCTGGAAAGCTCCATAGCAGACTATTGTTGTCATTCTTTACTCGTAAGTACCTAAAGTCCGCTTTAATGGCTATCCAATGATACGTGAACTTGAAACAGTTCATGCGATATGGTATATACCATGAAAGGTAGATCATAACGAACTCACCGAACTGATTGGACCTTATCAATGTAGCCTCAGATCTAGTAAAACTACAATTGTGCAGCTATTCACCAGCCTTTGAAGAGGAGCTATCACTGCAACCCGTTCAATGCTGAACGAGGTTTCAACGAGCTTTAATCCTAATAACAATGCCAGCCATGAAATCCACTCTTACCCACAGTTGCTACTTTGTGCTGGGTGAGCTTTAACATTTCCGCATCTTTCCGGCGATTTGGGAATGCCATTGTAAAAGAACTGTGCCGGCTTTACCAACAAGAATGAAACCATCCAATTTTTTATACTCTGCTCTGCTGTGAACCGTATTCCAGTGAGGGAATTTGATATCGACGGGAACAAATGATGGTCCAAAGGGGCAAAGTCTGAGCTCTAAGGCGGCGGATGAGGAAAAACGGCCTAGCTGCTGTTTTCCAAATAGTTTTTAATTGGTATTGCCACATGAGGCCGAGCTTTGTCATGATGAAAGCTTACAGACTCGTGTCTGGTCGTAAACTGCCTGTTGCTGTTTCGAGGTAATCGCTCGCTTTAATTTGATGAAGGATATATACTGGAAAAGACACACAATGACAAATGAAGGGAAACTCTTCAAGTCGCTCATTATTCCCGTCCTGTTATATGGAGCGCAGGGCCTACGCCAATCAAGAAGAAGAAGAAGAATATCAGGGGAAAAGCACCTAGACTCATATCACTATCCATCCTGTCATATCTATTGAGAGTACCGCTAAGTACTCAGCTGAGAGTAACACTACTGAGAGTGATTGCGTTTTGTCTCTCTTTACCACTGCTTGATCTTAAGTTCTCGTCAGCGGATGATGCTTCCGAGGAGGAGCTATCAATCTATTGTATAGTGGACAGTGTAGTAGACTGGTTATGACGGCACTAAGACGCGAAGAAATTCCGTTGCGTATAGGTGACCCGTGAAGTTTGTTGAAACTGAAAAAGATTGATTGTCGTCTCTCAGTAGACGACTTGCTCCGAAAACTGACTTCCACCTTCTCTTCCGTTGCTCCCTTGGACAAATCGAGGATCATATTGATTGTAATTCAAACTTCGG
Organism: Neoceratitis asiatica; assembly: GCA_030068015.2. NCBI lineage: Eukaryota > Metazoa > Arthropoda > Insecta > Diptera > Tephritidae > Neoceratitis > Neoceratitis asiatica. The sequence continues at coordinate 69,497,006 of CM061527.1, read as the reverse complement.
GAACTGCAATACTGAATCCACTCAAATGATGAGTTCTTCAAGCAGCTTTCCAAAAAAAATTATGCTAACAGAGAAGATTTAAACTTCAAAGTTCTAAAAGGAAAACTATCAAATCCTTACCATATTTGGCTGCCCAACCACTTTAAAGCCAACCAGCGCCAATTAAATGTGCCAAACACAATAGTTCAACTCATTCACCGTAACTTCTGCAAAGGCTAGTACATGTACGAGCACATTACCCTCAACCCGCGCGACTCTCGACTCAGCCATGTTTTTTTTTTTGCTGTCGTCATAGCTTGTCTGGTAATAAATTGCCGTAAACAGGATATTGCTGTTGTTTATGTCGCCATAACCTCAACTAGCTGCCATCAATTGACTCTGTTGTTGCTGTTATGGTTTTGCGCTGTATAAGTGTATGGGAAAGCATATTGCAACGCTACAAAAAACATCATTACAACAGAGCTGACCTAATTCGATGCCAAATGCGGCGAGACAAAGCGAGGGAGAAGGAAGCAGCGCGAGGTAGAGGAGTGGGGAAAAGGGGTTGCGGCAACTCCTGCGTCATTGATGCAAACAGATATGTCTATGTGTATGTGTATATGTACGTATGTATAGTGTACATTTGTATAACAGCGCGCTCGCCGGGTCACAGCCTTTTTTTTGCTGTGTAGAGTGACCAGCAACAGGTTTTTGGTTTTGCTACTTCTAATACTGCTTTTCTTCTTCTTCTTTCTCCGTTTTTGTGCTATCCTTTGTGTCGAGCTCTAATGAAGACTAATGAAAAAACAAACCAGCAATGGGCAGACATAAAATAACTTCTGTGGGTAGTAAATATCTACATGAATATTTATATGTATGTGTGTGCACGCCTTTTTACAATTGGAAAGAATGGTTTATTGCTTAAGGAAATTAAATTTTGAATATCTATTATAAATATATATATAATAAAGGTAAAAATAAAGTTATGAAATTTAAAAAATATGTTAAAGGTAAAAATTCTAAAAAAAATAAATTAATTAATTAAAAAAACTAAAAAAGTTAAAACAATTTAAAAAAAAAATATAAATTTTTTTTAATGTTTAATTAAAAAAAAACTAAAAATAAATTATTTAAACATGATAAATAAAATAAGAACAAAAAATAAATTAAAAAAACTAAAAAAATTAAACAATTAAAATAAATTAAAATTTTTTTTATGTTTAAATAAAAAAATAATAAATTATTTAACCAAAACCAAAAATCAATAAGAATTTTTTAATGATAAATAAAAAAAGAAAAAATAAAATAAATAAATAAATTAAAAAAACTGAAAATTTTAAAACAATTTAAAAAAAATAAAAAAAAAATTTTTGTTTAAATAAAAAAAAAAAAAAATAAATTTAAAAAACTAAAAAAGTTAAAACAATTTAAAAAAAAAAATTAAAAATATTTTTTAATGTTTAAATAAATAAAAACTAAAAATAAATTATTTAATCAAAAACAAAAATCAAAAAGAATTTTTTAATGATAAATAAGATAAGAAATAAAATAAATGAATAAAAAAAAAAAAAAAAAAATAAAAATAAATTAAAATATAATAACAAGAGAAATAAAAAAATATTAAAATAAATAAATTTTCTTTAATAATAAATCAAACTATAAAAATAAAGAAGAAAATTAAATTTAAAAAAATTAAAAAATTAAAAATTTAATAGGGAACTAAAAAACTTCAAATTTAATAACAAAAGAAATTAAAAGAAATTTAAAAATATTAAAGAATTAAACACAAAATTAAGAAATACAAATTTAATAATGACAGCTATTAAAAACAAAAAAAAACCTTAAAATTTAATAATAAAAGAAATAAAAAGAATAAAAAAATTAAAAACAAAATAAAAAATTAAAAATCAATACCAAAATAAAAATAAAAAAGGCAAATAAAACAAAATAAAAATTAAGCAATAACAGAAATTAAAAAAAAAATTAATTTAATTATTATTATAAAAATATAATTTTATAAAATAAATTTAAAAAAATTTTTGTGTTAAAAAAATTAAATAAAAATTAAATAAAATCTATTAAAAACCAAAAATATTAATAACATAATTTAAAAATGAAATAAATTAATTTAAAAATGAAAAAATTAAATTCAATTATTTAAAAAAATTTTAAAATAAAAATTTAAAAAAATATTTACAAAATTAAAAAAAAATAAATAAAAATATTTTTATCAAATAAAAAGAAAAATTAAAAGAAATAAAAAATTAAAATATATTTTAAAATGGAAAAAATTATAAAAATTGCTTTAAAACGATTTGAAAATATTTAAAATAAACAAATGAAAATTTTATAAATAAACAAAATTAAAAAAAAGAAACGAATTACAAAACACAAACTGCATCGATCAAATTAAAAAGGTTTATATTATTGTTATATAAAATACAATTTACACAACATGAAAAAAATTTAAGATAAAAAAGTTAAAACCAAATTTTAATATTTTAAAAAACTTTAATAATAAAGAGAATGATAAATTTTTTTTAAGATTTGATTAAAAAAAAATAATTATTTAAAAAATTAAAAAGAAATAAAAAAGTTAAATAATAATTAAAATTAATGAAATAATAATAAATTAATTTAAAAAAAGAAAAAAATAAACAAAAAAATTCAAAAGTTTTAGTTATAAAAAAGGTAAAAAAGTTAAAATTTTTTTAAATAAATGAAATTTATGCAATATAAAATTTAAAAAAAAAATTATTTTACCTAAAAAAAATTAAATTTTTTTTAAAATTTAAAAAAATTAAAAATTTTAAGTTAACCGAAAATTAAAAAATTTAATTTCAAAAAAAAAAATTAAAGAAACTTAAAAAATATTTTAATGCCAAAAAAAATTATTTTGAGTTAACCAAAAAAAAAAAAAAATAAAACCGAGGCAAAAACCCATAAATCCGGTAATGTCTTTCTTCAGGTAAAACCTGGCATTCAAGCAACAGGAAGTCTGCGGAAAGTGTTCAAACTTTTGCTGCTTGCCGCACGATTTAATTTTAATTAACAAAAAATTCATACATACATATGTATTGCATATGTATATGTGTTTGTATACATAAATTTTGCATTTATTAACTTTATCGGCTGATAATGTAGAAATATTGAATTTTTTCGTTTCCTTTTTTCTATTGTTTTTTCTGTCTCCCTTTTTTTGTTGTTGTTTATGACGCGTACAGTTATTGGAGCGCAACCAAATCGCGCTAAGTGTATGGCAGCAAGCACAAAGCAACGCCATCGATGTTGCACCATTAAAAGCCGAGCAAATATAAACTATTTATACAATATAATACCTATGTATGTATGTACCCTGTAGGAAAATTTTGTAGGAAAGTTGAATGCACTTCGAGTTTCGAGCTCAGCTGGCCGCATGTGGTTCAGAAAACAAATCTATTGTGGGATCAAACTTGCAGACTTCTACAGGAGGTACCATATCACAAAACTGCTAGACCGGACGTGCTGCCTACCACTCCTGGGCTTTAAAGGCTCAAGAATTTAGCCTGTGTAAAGCGAGCCGGTCAGAGGCGGTAAGAGGCGACTAAAGTCTGTGTCCAAATGAACAAGGTGTGGTAGAAAGAGGTTTGAAGACTAGCTTTTCTATTCGAAAACACTTCGGCCGTTTTTAAATTACAAAGGGGGACCAGCAAAGAAGCTGTTATGGTTGGTCTACGAAAGAAACACCTAACCAGAGTTTTTTTTTTGTTTGTAATGTACAGAGACCATCATTTAAGGATATTTCATACTACACTTTACACTTTCGATCTCAAGTATATATTAAGCTTTGAGACTTTTTTGGAGCCTCCCTTACAGGATCAGCTTAGGGCGCTTCTATTATTTGCCTCTTATACTCGGCTGGTTTATGTAGATTGCTGAGTAGGATTTGGAAATTCCTGTTACTCTCTTGGTATTGCCTTTTTTTAGTGATAAGGGAATACCAAAATAACAAGTTGATTTACTTAACAGGGTCTTGAGATGTCTATTGTTCCAATGTTATGCCTTTTTTAGTGACAAAGACATACTAAGAAACCTAGTACTAAAGAACAAGTTCCAGCATTTATACTGTCTGTGCAATGAAAGAGAAAGAGAGAAAAGCAGAAAACGAAGGAGAGAGAGGAAGAGTGACTGAAAGAGAGAAAGATAGAGAGAGAGAGAGAGAGAGAGGGAGCGAGAAGGATAGAGATAGTAATATCGCAGGAAAACTCTTTCCTCCTTTGGGTTTTACATTCATTTTAGTGCCTACCTCTGAAAATGAGAGCCGCACGAAGGGATTCGTATTCTAAAAGCCATTTATAAGTGCGGAAGACGCTCCATCGGTGACTACCATTAAATACTTTTTAAATGGAAGCCATAATCATATCAATCACTATCTAAAGTCACGTTTCTACAGAACTCGAGAGATGCTTAGACATTATTTTGGTATTAGTTCAGAGCATATTCGGAACAGGTCAGCACCATAGCGTAACTTGTCAGTTGTCATCTCAGAATTATGCATTTCGAAACCATTTAAGGGATAGTATGTGACTAGATCGGACTATGTTTGAGCCACTTCGGAACTGCTGACTGGCTTAAGGGTTATTCGGATTAACATGCCAACATAAATCCATTCCAAATACATATCCATATGGTGATTGACATATTTCCGTTGTTTTTTCCTAGTTTTGTCATATGAAGACCAATACTGAGTTTATAACAGCCAAAAACTGTATTATTCGTGGTACTCGTGATACTCGCTGAGATCTGCAAACCGTAATTCCACATTCTCACGAGTAACGAGTCTGGAAGCTCAGGAGAATGCGTTTATACAGAAAATATACCAAAAATGGCCAGTCTGGTGGCAGATAAATCAAACTTTGGTAGAGACTCGCCAATGTTTCAGAAGATTTGAAATGAAGTGAGTTCGGTGATAAGAGAACTGAAAGATCTTTTTCTAATTCATTTATGTTGGAAAATAGAGGAGATGCAGAGGTATTTGTCTAGTAGCCAAGAACTAGAAGATATTCTCAACCTATCTCTATCATCTGCTACAAAATATGAAATGACGCTTTCCTTTACGGATTTTAGTACGACTGAAAGGATTTCGGGCGAGCTCCTGCTCCTCTTCCGATTTATGGTATGCGTCTTGATGTTTTTTTTAAATAAATGTTGAGGCCTACAGTTCTATTCTAAGCCGCCTTCGTACTGGTGGCTGGTGGACTTTTATGTCAAGTTTTTTATATCCATGTTAGAAGTCCAGTCAGAGGGGCGCTGACATTCTCTAACGGAAGGCCGATCGCGGTTATAAAAATTTTTTTTTTATAATTTTCTATACTCTTGGAATTTATAGAATTTTAACGTTTTAGTTATAGTTTTGAAATTGAAAAAAAAAAATTTTTAATTTTAAAAAAATTTTTTTTTTAAATAATTTTTTTTTTAATTTCTAGTTTAATTTATTTTCCATATTTTTCCTACCGGATTGAGAAAGACCTCTTATATTTTTCTTAATTTTTTTTTCTAACTTTTATTATTTTTATTATTTTTCCACGTCGTGCCGCCAGCTATGTGGAGCAATTAAATCGAGAAATACATATGTATATACATATGTTTGTAAAATGCAAAAAGGAAAAGAAAGCAAATAAATAAATAAACAAACCCCAAAAATAGTGCAAATACTTGTGTGGATGTATGTATGTACATATGCGTGTTTGTATGCATGCAAAGAAACTGTTAAGCAGCCGCTGCCTGCACACGCGCTAACTGACCACCGATCGACAGCACACTTTTGCGGTGCTGCAGCAATAGCAGAGGCGGCTAGAGGCAACAGCAACAACAACAACAGTAACAACAACAACAGCAACAACTTGTTGCAAGTTGAGTATGTGCAAAAAAAGATTGAAAGCAAAGCAACGCCTGCCTGGCAACGGTGTTTAAATATATTAGTGCATTTAATTATACATACATATAAGTATATATGTATTCATAATGCTCTTATGTTTGTTTGTATGTGTGTGTGCATGCACTATTTTTACTGTTTTTTATTTTTTTGATTAGCGGGTGTTTCATACAGCATATTGGCCCATTCTCAGCTCACTTTAACCCACTGATTGACTAACTGACGGCTGTTTTTCCGCCCGGCTGTTGTTGTTGTTGTTGCTGTTGCTGTTACAGCAGCGTAACAACCCATTTGGCATAACAGTTTTAAGGTGTGCAAAATCTAACTTAGAAAAAATTATCAAAAACGTTAATTAAAGGTGTTGCACTTTGCGAATAGCTTACGCCGGTGCACAGTCTATGGGTTCACACTACGGTTTATTTCGCTGGTGAAAAAGGAAAAATTTCAAAAATAAAAATAACAAAAATCAATAGTTTGTTAGGTAAAGTTTGAATGACGAAACTGAAGTGGAAAAAAACGGAATATGAGAGAAGAGCATGCCAACTAAATACAAAAAAGAAAAAAACGAAACACTAGATGGCGCTGAACGCAAGCTCCGAGAAAAAGCCGGAAAAAGCTATTTTTATGCCCAATTTTGAACATTTTTTTTTAACTTATATGCAGCCCCTTCGATATTAAGTGAATTCCAAACGCCTCTAACTACTCACAAAACTGCTTTCAAAATTGAAACTGAGTACGAGAATTGCTCCTGAAATAACTAGTGTTACTTAGACCTGAACTCCTTAAAATCACAAAATAAATCTACCCACTCGGCAGCCGCCAGGCTTGAAAATATTGAAAGTAAGTTTTTGTAGATATGTAAATGTAAGTTATTATGCTTATTACATACATACTCGTACATATGTATGTACATTCACTCATTGATAAACTCATATTTCCTCGTCATTCATGTAATAATACTTAGTGACTAAAACCGGGTTATAACCGGCGGCTGACTTCAATTTCAACTCTAATTTACTTACATATTTACTCGTAACACAATTGTAGCCGACATTTGAGTTCGGAGCGGAGTTGTTTTTATTATGCAAGTCGCATTTGTACGAGAGGCGTATGTATGTATATATGTATTTCTCTAATGAAATTTCCATGCTGACTAACATCTTGTACGATCGTACGGCTCGTTAATGCCGGAAAAGGTGAAGATGGGCGCTACGCTGTCAAACATGCGGTCAGCTTCTGCAAAGATGAGCATTGAACGAACTCTGCGATCGCTATGCTAGCACCTTAACAAGCGTGACATCAAGATCCTTCTTGCCTCAGGTGAAGCATGGGAAGTCAAAGAAGCTTCTTTCCATCCCCAAGACTAAAACTATGACACTTAGTGGGAGTTTCGTTGTCCGTTGGTAATTCACACGGAGCCCTATTGTCGTAGTTGTTTGGCAGAAGACGTGGAATAATCTATTCTTTTTCTGATGTATTGTCCTGCGTTTGCGAGACTGAGACTGAAAAATCTTGTATCCCTCATGTTCATTAACCCGGAAGGAGTGAAAAGACATTGACATCAGACGAATTTGTAAACTTGTGATAAGCACTAAGTGTGAAAGTTGCCTAGCGTTCAGCGAATTACAAGGACGGACATGCTTTGCATGTCTACGTGGGTTCTTTGGCTCAGTCCCTTCTACCTAATCTAACCTAACGTCTTGTGCATATTTAAAGGTGCAGCAGCAGGTAGCTTGTGGGCAAAAGATCACTATCGGCCCACAGGAAGGAAGACTTTCGGTTAAGCTTCTCCCCCTCCAATTTTTCTCTAGGCTTTTTTTTCGAGAAATGGTGAAACCTACAGTCTATTCTAAGTCGCCTCCAAACGCCTGTTAGCTGTTTATCAGGAACTTTTTGCTTCGATTCGGAATTACACTCGTAGGGGTTGACATTCTCTGCCAAAGTGTGATGGATTTTAGAAAGAAAAAGCTTTTTCTATGAGTATGAGCAATGTTCTGGCTGGGTTCCGCTTCTTTTTAATTACCAAAATCTTCAATATCTCGACTCTTTTGGAGCATGTGAATATATATGACCTCAATACAGCTTCTTGCTACACTTTCTAGCTCCGTCTGCTCGAGCGTTTGAGCGGGTTTTATGATAATTTTCTCAGATCGAGTTAACGCAGGGCGACTTTTGTTGTCAAAACTCTTCTTTTGCAGCTTCGAAGGCGAAAATTTCGATGCGCTGCCTTCTCCATCGTCGCTCTCTTCTTTACAAACAAATAGTGGCGGCTATAAAAGTCACTCGGTGTAAACTCAGTCAAAGGAGCTTCCGAATGACTGATAAATTTTTGTGTGTTCACATTCCCTGCCAAGGGGCGACTAACTAAAAACAGAACTTTTTTTTTGAGTCCAATTTTCGATGACTTCGAGCATTTCCACTGGTCTTCAAGGTCTGAATCGAAGCGGAATTGTCCGCATAGACTTTAGACTTTACATATCCTCTCAGGAAAAGGTCTAACGGTGTGATATCATACGATCTTGGTGGCCAATCGACCCGATCAAAACGTGAAATTATCTGCTCACCGAAGTGTTCTCTCAATAAATCCACTGATCGATGCGATGTGTGGTGCATGGGAAGTGCCGCCGTCTTGATGAAGCTAAATGTCGCGGAGATCACAAGCTACAACTTCAGGCATCAAGGAGTAGGGTTATCCGGCATCATTTTTGAAGAAATATAGACCGTTAATTCCACCGGCCCACAAACCACACCAAACCGTTGTTTTTCTGGTTGAATGGCAGCTCTTGAATCTCTTTAGGTTTCTCTTCGTCCCAAGTGCGGCAATTTTGCTTGTTTACATACCCATTGAGCTAGAAATGGTCCTAGTCGGAGAACAAAATTTGGCTCGAAAACGTCGGATCTCCTTGGAACTTTTCAAGAGCTTATAGAGCGAAGCGATATCGCTTGAGAAGGTCAAGCGGCTTCAGTTCTTGCACAAGCTGTATTTTGTACGCTTTCAACTCAGGATCTCGACATAGAATGCGCCAAGTCGTTCCATCAGTAGGAGTTGCTGCGAATGGCACTGAATCGACTCTCCACGGTCTTCGTGTACACTCTCATCTACGGCCGCCATATTTTCTTCACTGCGTACTGGACTTTGGTCTATTCGGTCGAATATTATCCAATAATGAATGCTGGGTCTCAAGATGGGTGATGGTGTTGCGAATAGTACGCTCAGTAGGCCGATTATGTTGATCATATGTTGATCATAGGTTTCCGCTCTGGGTGATGCGACATTTAGTCATTTTCCACTTTTACACATTTAGTACTTTGCAAAAATGTTCTCTGAAATTTTTTTTTTTTCAAAATCCCAGCAGTTTGTTACGTGCGTTTCAAAAATTTTCACATTTTTTGTTCATATCATTTAAAAATTCTTTGTCAAATGAGTATAAATTAAACGTTTCTTCTATCTAAAAAAATTTTTTTTGGCTCTACTCTAAATTTTTATAAAAATTTGTTTTTTTATTTATTTATTAAATTCCAATTGTTGTAAAAACCGTGGAAAAATATGCTACGCGTATGTGCATTCAGACTCGCAAAAGCCGGTGCCAATGCACCGGCCACCACACTACTTCAGTCCGCACGCTTTCAGTCGTCCAGCGATGGTGTAGGCGGCTGTATTCTACCCAAATGGAAGAAACCGCCACCAAAAGTTTATTACGGTCGCAAATGTCGGCCCTACAAAGTGCCCGTATGCAGTGAGGAGGAGCTGAAGAAGCGACGTAAAACGAAACCCTGTCAGATGAAGCCACGCGTGGAGGAAATCGATCCCGAATGTTGTCCGAATCCCTGTTTAGAAGCACATCCACGTTTCGATGACTTACATTATGCACCGTCCGACAAGAATCGTCCATATCAACAAACCTGGTGTGAATTTGGTGGATTACGTATTATGGAGCGGCCACGCTGCTGCTACGAGGAATACGATATACCGTTGCCGGAGCGGCGTAAACGTCGTCGCCCCGGCCCACAAACTGATATGTGCGCTTTGGCAAGACAATGCCCCAATTTGTCGCCCAAATGTACGAAAATCGTTTGGCCCGGCTGTCAGACAAAGAAATGTGAATTCACTTGCAAGTACTATCCACCGCCGAAGGATTGCCTTAAAGTGTGCACACCTTATCCCAGCTTTACGGAGTGCGATAAGGATTTGCCAAAACCATTGCATCCCGTCGAGTGTGATTGCTTGAAAATCTTTGGTTATTGCCCAATTTGAAAATAGATTTCTTCAACGAAAAACTTTGTAATTTAAAGTAAAATTTTTTTTCTCAAAAATCTTATTCCTCGAAAGAGTCAAATTTCTTCTAAATGTATTTTTGTAAATAAAATTTATATATTTTTCTAGTTTCTCGAAAAAAGTCAAATTTATTGCTTGATTTAGGTTTCGAATTCCGATATTTTAATTTTGTATGTATGCATTATTTTTGGTTTAAAGAAATGTATTTACCATACCAAAATAAACTTTTTCTTTTCAAAAACATAAAAAATATTTCTTTTTCAACTTTCAAAGGAGCAGCAGTCGAATCCGCGCACGAGGTCTCTTTGGAATTGCATTTGCTTCATTTTAGCGACGCTTTGCTCCTAGGAAATTCAATGAGACTTGGTCCGTATATTCGACGACCTTATAGCGGTTGGTGACCCCAATAGACGTGCGGTTAGTATTGCATAAGCTCACGGGTTCTAACCCTACCAACATACGAAATTCTTCTTTGGCGTAGGCACCGCTTACGCGATTATAGCCTCGCGCCACTCGTTTCTTCTCTTTGCTGTTTGCCGCCAGTTCGAAATACCAAGTGATACCAGGTCGCTCTCCACCTGATCTTTCCAAAGGAGTGGAGGTCTTCCTCTTCCTCTGCTTTCGCCAGCGGTTACTCCATCGAATACTTTCAAAGCTGGAGCGCTTTCATCCATTCGGACGACGTGACCTAGCCAGCGTAGCCTCTGTCTCTTGATACGCTCAACTACATATGTCAATGTCGTCATATAGCTCGTACAGCGCATCGTTCCATCGTCTGCGGTATTCGCCGTTGCAAACGCGCAAAGGACTATAAATCTTCCGCAATACTTTTCTCTCGAAAACTCCTAAAGTCGACTCATCGGCTGTCGACATCGTCCAGGCTTCTGTGCCATATGTCAGGACGGGAATGATGAGCGACTTGTAGAGTTTGGTTTTGGTTCGTCGGTTCGGACTTTACTTGTTGCAATTGCCTACTCAGTCCAAAGTAGCACCTGTTGGCAAGAGTGATTCTGTGTTGGATTTCAAGGCTGACATTGTTAGTGTTGTTAATGCTGGTTCCCAGATGGACGAAATTATCTACGATTTCGAAGTTGTGACTGTCAACAGTGACGTGAGAGCCAATTTGCGAGTGCGATGACTGTTTATTTGATGACAGGAGATATTTCGTCTTGCCCTCGTTCACTACCGCACCCATTTGCTTCGCTTCTTTGTCTAATCTGGAGAACGCAGAACTTACATTGCGGGTGTTATGACCATACACCAACAGTTGTACACTCTTGTAGAAGATTGTGCCTGGTCTATTTAGCTCTGCAGCTCGTATTATTTTCACCAGCATCAAATTAAAGAAATCACACGATAAAGAGTCTCCTGGTCTGAAACCTCGTTTGGTATCGAACGGCTCGGAGAGGTCCTTCCGTATGAGTTTTCTGGGGATATCAAATTCATACATAGCGGCGTAGAGGCAGCTCCTTATCGGTTCTTCCTCTCTTCTTTTTCCAATTTGTTGACGGTGGGCTTTAGTCTTTCATACAATACGTTAGATAGGACGTTATATGCGATATTAAGGAGACTTATTCCATGATAATTGGCCCAGACCGTGGGGTCTCCATTTTTTTGGATTGGGCAAAGCACACATAGGTTCCATTCGTCAGGCATGCTTTCGTCCGACCATATTCCGCAAAGAGGCTGATGCATGCTCCTTGTCAGCTCTTCGCCGAAATTATCCGAAATTATAGAAGATAAATTTAAATAACAAAAAATAAGTTAATTTTACTAACTCGACAGAGCATGTCAAGCCCTCCGAGTTTTTTTTCTGAAATTAATGAAAACGCTCTTCATAAAAATCCATCAGTCGTTCGGAGGCGGCCTAGTATAAGCCGTAGAAACCTATCCATCCATTTGTTGGACAAACAGCCAGATGCACACCACAATTTGGAGGAGAAGCTCGACCGAAAATTGGCAGTTATTTATACATACATTATTTTCATCAAGGTCAAACTCCTGGTGAGGACCCGCCGGGTTATTAAGCACATAGCTTGTCAAGCCGATGTCAATCTCCACTCATTTATGCTGGATGGTTATCGGAGAAGTGGAGTTGGCGTCCGCTTGCAGATTTTCTCTGGTCACACCACTAAAGAGTTTTGCTGCTGTGACTATCTGAGCTGAGTTCCATTCTGTTGAGGTTCCTTGCGCCAAGTTTCTGTTGTTGCCTTCTTGGAATGGTTCGCCTTTTGGAAGTTTTACTCTGATTGTTATTGAGTTGAAGCAAGCGGAGCAGCTTTGTTTTTTTTTTTTTTGAGAAGGCATTCGTGGCTCTCCACGATTTAGTAAGATGTCGTCAGCTTGGCCTTTGGCTTCTTTCTTCTGCCCCATATAATGAAGACTGTTCTCTGATACTGGCTTTTCCTCACTAGATTGAGAGATATTTTGGCTTTTTCTACCGCACAGGTATTCAATGCTAAAAGCGATTAGCTATTCAAATTTCACCCATCACTACGGATACCTCGGAACTTTGGGTCAGGATGTTCTTAAAGCAAGTATTCTCACACTTACTAAGATCAGCAAGTGGTCGTAAGACCAAAGATGTAATGGTAACAGCAGTGTTGGGCGTTTCCTATTGAAGAATGTATCCACTGCTAATGCTTAAATCCTCCCGCGCTATTACGAGGCGACTAACACTGAAGAAGACTACTCCAAATTATAAGCGTTAACCTTTCTTCCAACATGTAGCTTGTAAGTTCTTCGTCACTATAAGTATATATAAATAGCTCAGCCGATAGGCACTACTTAGTTATTCCTCAAGCGAGCAATCAGTATTCCAACTTAGTCTTAGTCTGGTGACATCTCGTCTTTTTCCTCTTCATCGATTGAAGATTCGGGTTCATGAGTAGCGGGTATAGCTATAGTAGGCTCTATAAGCTTCGTACACTCTGACCACCTCTTTGCTTCCAGCGTGAGTATGTCCCGGTTTTGAAAACCTCTGCGAGACGTCATAGCTCTCAGCTCTCCGCTGTCATCTGCCACACATATCCTCTACATCGCGTTGTTGCTGAGTGCGTGTGCAAGCCGAGTAGAAACCTAGCTGGTTGTCTGCTATGCCAAGAGCTGTTTGTCATCGAAACTTCCTTATATATGCTGACGGGGCTTCTTTGGTGCACAGAGGCGACAGTGTCACGGAACGAACACAAAGCGAACACAGCGAAGTTAATCAGGCTCAGCACCTTTGGGATGTTTCCTCAAGGAGGCTGAATATTCGATTGTTACGCCGAAGGCACCTTTTTTTCGGCGATCAGCACTCATTGGTGTGTTTCTAGGGTCACAGAAACCACTGTAGGGCCCAACAACTTTTTCTTGCGTTGATAATCTTAAGCAAGTCAGCGATTTACTTTATCTCGTTACCAACGGCGGGAGGAAAGGAAAAAGTAGAATTTTGAATTTTGTTGTTTTTGTAATTTAAACATATTTTCTTCCACCAGTAATCCACATTGCAATTCACCGGTTTTTTTACAGAAAAAAAACTCTGCTGAAAGCAATTTAACCTCATTTAATCTACCATTCCAACCCTCACATTCACGTGGCTCCCTAAAACTATCAATCAACAGCCTCTCTAAGTGAACGTGACTTACCGCTGGCTAACGACGAGTACTCGAAGTATAATCTCTATCCAATCCCCGCTACCAGTAATCACCCAAAAGAAACACAAACAAACAAACAGAGCTCATTCATCCTCACCCACTCACATGTACACCCAAAACAGGGTGAGTGAGTGAGAGAGTAGGAGAGTTAACGCAGTAGTGTTCCACTAAATCAATCAGTAATTCCCATAATTATTGCAATTTGTTAAGGTCTTTAACCTGGCGTTCGTTTGCTATTAAGCATATGGCAAACAGAGCTAAGAAGGCAACAACAAAAACAAAAGTGCTGGAAATGGAAAAAATCACCCAAATCTGCCGTAAGCAATGATTCGTCAAACGAAAAACTAATTGTTGAGTGCAAAGTAACACGTGACAAATGCGTCAAAGTCATCATGCCGATCGATGAGCACAAACACGATGTGTCGCCCAAAACTACGAGTAGAATAGATGCAGCGGTAAATGTGTAATGCCTGCCGGCAGTGAGCGAAAGAGTGTTGGTAGGATGTGATGAGGGTCTGTAGGAAATTTTTGTTTTAATATAATAATATAAATGGTTAGGCAAGTGCTTGAAATTTTTCGTTAAATCATGGTTGAAGCATGAAGTAAGGTTGCCACTAGTGAGTTTTGCTGTTGAATGATGAATTTCAGAATGAAAAACTTAACTTTAGTTATTGCTTTTTGAAAATAATTTTTTTTTGAGTTTTAACAGGTGAAAATTACCATCTCTTTTATAAAAACTTCGAAATCGTAAATGTCCAATTTTTTTTTAAATTCCAATCGAATGTATATTGCAAAGACTGGAAATACATGAGGTAAGAGTCTTGGTATTCCAAGGATTTCCTTTCGAAAGCCTTTTGTGTTTCATAAAAAGCAATACGCCTTCAATAATGATAATAGAATAAAGTATGTAAGTTATTAAAAAAAAAATTAAACACTAATTTACCATAGAAAAGGTACAAAACTACTTTTATAGAGCTTTATTTTTTTTTTTTGTTGGCTTGCTCTAAGGCTTTTATACGTTAGAAATTTTTTTTTAATTTTGGAAATACCTTTAAAGATTTAAGGACATTTGAGGACTTCTTTCTTCATATATCAGATGTTTTTACATAAAAACTCCCAGGACCATCCCATCCCGGTTTAAAATTGTTTTTAAATAACTTTTTGTAAAATTCTAGGAAATAGCTTCCAAAGTTTGAGATTATAAGTTCTGTTCTTAACGTGTGCTTTGAATAGGACTTGTTTCTGCATATTTCAGATGTTCCTTTTAAAATTTTTTTAGAAAAATCTACCAAACCTTTATCTAAGGTAACAGATATAGATAGATTTTTATGAGTGAGAGTTTTATTTCATGTCAGAAATACAGTCGTTTATTGATTTTGTCTTTCGAAGAGTGCCTGAATTTAGAAAAAAAATGGCAAATGGTTACTCCTTTCTAATGTTTCTATAAAAACTTGGTCTTAGGAGAGCGAATTCGTTTTAAAAGGCTAAATTTTTGTAAAATAAAAACAGGTTTTTCCACCAAAAAAACTTACCGTCTCAAAAAATTAACATTTTTTTCGATTTTCTGTTCAAAAATTCAAAAAATATCAGCGAAACACCTAAGTATTCGACTGATTATGACCCCAGTCGACTTGTTTCTCTTACCAAAACTCAAATTACCACTTGGAGGACCCATATTTAGTCGATAAATGACATTAAAGAGAATTTGTAGCAAGAAATGAAGTTGGTTGACAGCATTGAGCACTATAAGCAAACTAAACGACAGGTCAAGCTCAAACCCAACGTTAATATAGAGAAGAATTGTGTGACAATTTAGCAACAAAATGAGTTTTGAAAGTGCCTTTAAGTGGGCTTTTAGATGCTTTTTTCCTGAGACTTTAGATTTATCATTCGGAATTTTTGTTGCTGTTTTTCCATAAGGTTTTTTTTTATAAATTTTTAAGATCGAGAACAGTTTTTTTTTTTTTTTTTAACAAAGTCCTAATTAAATAAAATAATTTTAAAAATATTATACAATGTTTAAAGAAATTATTCTGGCTAAATAAATAATAACTAATATACATAATTATTATATAAATAAAATAAAAAAAAACCCCAAAGAAAGGAAAGTAAAACGGACTTCGAATAAAAATTTTCCCTCATTTTTCCTACTGGGTACTGCGTGCCTTCGTTTAATTCAACGCCATCGTCAATGTCATTCTTGTTTTTCTCCACGATTGAGTATAGTGGGATATATTGATTTTGAAGGCAACAATGAAGCGATTGGCAGCGATAGAAGACCTGCATCCATACAAAAACAAAACAGAAAAAAAAATCGGAAGAAAAATTTCTATGGCAAAGAAAGCAAAGCTGAATGAACTATGGTACCAGCATGCGAGTATATGTATGTATGTATGTATGTACATGCACATATGTAAGTAGAATTAGTAAAATACAAAGGAGTATGTGCCACCCGAAACAATGTCGCCACACAGCAAGTGTTGCATGCATGCAGTGTGTGGGTGTGGTGGTGGGTGTTGATGCGACGGCGGGGCCACCCAATCGACCAGTATTGAGCTCACAACACTTTTGATTGAGTTTTGATGAGGCAAGCAAGTGTTGAGGCATTGAAACGTTGTATGGTTGACTAAGCTCAGAGCGTTTTACCTTCGATAAACAAATCAAGGCTGTGCCGAGGTGTGTGTGTACTGTAGGCAGTCAGTCAGCCGTATAGGCAAATCAATGCCTTAGCAGCAGTGCAGAGGATTTAGTTAACAAAGTAGTAACAGCTGCACAGCAGAGATGGCAGCGCTGGAGACGATGGTGATAGAGAGGGCAGAGAGGTTATGTATGTACTTTACTGACAGAGGCGGCATTAGAGGTGACGTCGCCGTCTGCCATAGCTTCAACGTCTGACATTGACAGTTTGAACAATGGTTTTGACAGTCAGCGACTGCTGCAGTGCCGCGGTCCTTCAAGCACAATGCGAGTGCATGAGTATGCATACACACACACGAACACATATACATACATACGCATGCTTACATACGCTTATACATATGTTTATTTGTATGGGCCTGTGAAAATGTTGCAACGTCAGCGTATTGTTTGTTTTTGTTTTTCAATTTTCTTGTTTTGTATTTATTTTTCTATTATTTTTCTTCACCTCCTTCTGCTTCTGCTTCTTTCGCATTTGAATTATCCTAGTTAGGAATGTAGCGGTTTTTCGACTTCGATTTCGGTAGTAGTCAATGTATTTGAATATTCTTTTACCCGTACCGGAAATGGGGGATCGTGAATGATCTCGTTGATATACCTCTGAACAAAACTTCCTCATCCTCTCAGAGGCGGTAGGGCCTTCCATTACCCATTAGACATTGAAGGATTACATACAAACTTGGCGTTGAGACTTAACTTAAACCATCGTGGCTGAATATGACACCTCCAACTTTTCGCCTGCAGTATTTGGGCACAGAGAGGATTTCCGCACTGGAAGATCGATACTTCCTGGCTGGCCTATCGCAAATGGTGACTAAAATACAGTAGATCCCACGGTTTTTCGGTTTTTATAACAGAACGACCCGAATTTTTTATCCGCGCAAGAAATATCCCTACCACATCATTCCTCAAAATCATTTTGGAGTATGCGTTTGCAGTCACAACAATAACAGCAACGATTCTGAACTCGAACTGTCCCTAGCGAACGGTCCTTAAAAGGATGCATTATGATAAGTGGCTCTAAGGGCAGCCGTAAGATTGAAATACTTTTGCATTTTCAACATAGAAAGTGTTAATTCGATGACTGGACTCACTCTAGATCGAATGAACTGATTGAGACTTACAATTCACGGCGATATCGGCTTACAAAAATTACATTTAAAACTGCATCTCCGTTCCCGGTTCTGGTAAATCAGTGTTCTTAATATTTCTAGAGTCAAGGCATAGTTTCGATCTCTCTACACTCTCTACCTCTGACTTCGCCTCTGACGGAAGGGAGAAATCTAAATTTAGTTAGTTTTCTTCCATGCTCAGTCTCGAAAAACCCATCTTCTTAACAGTAATAATGGATTCTTGCCATTAAATTTGAGCCTCTAACTCCAACTTCAACATAAGTGAGACAATCGAAGACAAACAAAGGCAAAATGTGAACCCAGCTTGGAACCCAGGAAATTCGGTGGTTCCGTGTTATCTTCTCGCTTCATTTTGCAGCCTCCACACGACGCCAGCTGAAAAAAAGCATCAATGGTGGACGGGTTTACGAGAAGTTCACTCTTAACTTAACTCTCTAATCCAGAAGCAAACTTTTAGATCTCTTGATTCGAGTAAAACTGTGTAGTTTTAATTGGGAAACCTCAACTTCGAGCACGGTGCCAATAAAACCCACCTCCATGAAAATAACTGATGCTTCTGATTCAGTTTGCGCCTCTATCAACGCCTCCGATTCAATTTATTGAAGAAACATTCTTTGTTTTGCTGTTCTGTGTAGCTGAACTTGGTAATATCGATGGCTCGACGACATTTGTTATCAATTTTACACCTCAGACTCAGCTCCAGCTCTAATATATTTATAGCGACCATTCCGGTTTCTAGAATCACGCGCTCGTTTAACTCGCGAACGCTGAAGGATCTCTGCGATCAAGGTAGACTGAGAAAAAATGAATTTAAATGTTTCTGCTTGGAGGTCGGGGCTAGAAAACTCAACTCCGTCACAATAATAATGGCATCTTCATATTAAGTTGGCACTTCTAACTAATACTCCGACGGAGATAAGGTGATTTATAAAAAAGCATAGCTTTAGTTCCCGTTTCTTGTGACACACCTTGGAAATTTCGGTAGCATGTAGCGATATTTGCCGCCAACGTCGGATTAAGTGAGCTTTCTCTCGTCCGTTTAACTCTCTTAAGCCGAAGCAACCGTCTTCTTCTCTGAGTTCGAGTGCGACTAACTAAGTAAAAATTAATTGGGAAACTACGACTTGGAGCTCAGCGCCGAAAAGCCCAACTCCGTAACAATAATAATAGATTCTTCCGCTTCCCCCTGTGAGTTAGGGGTTCAAGAATTTACTCGCGGTAAGGCATGCATGTCGTATGGGGAGACTGAAATCCAATAGTTCTCTCAACAGTCGGGTCTTTATACCGGAACGACCCGGAGTTTTATCCGACCAAGGACTGTCATTCCCTCAATATGCCACAAAGCTCAATTTGGGGAATTTTCTGCAGTTATAACAACAACAACAAGATTCTTCCGCTTAATTTTGCCTCCAATTCAAACTCCCAACTCAGATAGGGCAATTTAGGGGGGGGGGGGGATATAGGCAGAACTTCGTACTATCGGCATTTCGATGCAATTTTCGCCATAAATCTCACACCTCCGACTAGAATTCCGTGCAAATAAAGTAAATGTAAATAAGTCCGTGACAGTTCAGCCTTCGAAATGCTCAGATTCAATAAAAATTCTGTTCCCAAAAAATTTTTCCAATTAATTTCGCCGACTCAATAATAATGAATTTTGGAAATTTCAACTTCGATTTCGGCGCCTCTAACCTCAACGACATTGAATCTTAAGCCCTAATGTATCCTAGTTAGTTGTTTGTATGTAGTATGTGTGAGTGTGGGTGTGTGTTTGTACCCCAGACGACGTACGCTGCGTGCATTTTCCTCTCTACCTTGCTGCCTACACACGATTTGCCTCTTAACTCACTGTTGATGTTGAACAGATGGACTGTCGTCGGCGTTGTTGTTGTTGTTCTTACTATTGTTTTTCTGTGCTGTGTGTGGGTTTATTGTTTTTAGTGTTATTTTTTGTTGTAAGTTGTTGTATTTTCATGCTGTTTTGTCGCTAGAAGGCATATTGATTCCTCATTCACTTCCTTGTACTTTCGGTGTCTACACGCTCACAAACACTTAAACACACACACACACATTCATGTGTACTCAACGCCGTTGCCGCCGCCGCATCGAAGGTATGCCCATCTAATACGCATAGGTTTTCCATTGTGCACCAACATTCGATGCATTTAGTTGCATGCTACACGTGCCAAAGTGAACATAAACTACACTCGGCTGATAACGGTTTTACTTGTTTGCACCACACATTATTGCTCGTGCTCGTTTTAGTAAAATTCATATATTTCCATAGCGAAAATAAGTGGGAAAGCAAAAATCCGGAAGTGAAAAAATTGGATTTTTTGAAACATCGAAAATCAATTTGCCACTTTTTTTGTGTCGAATATTTCGTGCAATTTTTCAACAAAAAATTCAAAGTGGCAAATTGCTGGAACTTTCGCGAGTAGTGTGCGCAAAAACAAAAACCAAGCGGCAGCAGCAATGGTCGCCGGCGATACGGGCTTGTTGCAAGTGCAAAACAGTGCACAGCATTTGCATTTGAGGCAGTCTTTGGCGGTAAGGCGGTGTGGTGTGTTGGTAGATTGTAATTTCCCAAGTGTTTTGTTGTTGTTTGTTGTTGTTGTTGTTGTTGTTGTTGTTGTTGTTGTTGTTGTTGTTGTTGTTGTTTCTTTTCTAAATGAAAAGTAAAAAGCAATGACTGTCACTGCAGCATTAAGCGGGAATGTGAACAGTCATTTGGTCCTTGACATTCTAAACAATCATTAAGTCATTCTCAGCAGCTGAGTTGTAAGCAAAAAAAAAAAATTCAATTAGTGTGTGGAAATGAAAGAAATTGCATTGAAATGGCATTTAAAAATTTTTTGAAAATCATAAAAATTTCAGTTTATTTACATATCTAGGTAAAACTATTCAAAAAAACAATAGAAAATTGCGGTCTTCGGTCATGCCGATATTTTTATACCCTTCATGAGTGTATCCAAAGTATTGCTTATCGGTTCTAGGTGGGGTAAGTGAGATAGTTTTCCGATTTCGCTCATTTACATTTTCAAAATTTGCCAATTTTCACGCTCTTATATGGCTTTTGGACGGTATAGTGGTCCAATCTGATCGGTTCCGACCATATATCACTGCTGTAAGTGAAAGTGTAGCCGAAGACGCGAGTGTGTCTATTTCTTGACGTTTTCAAGAGCTGGGGCTTTCTTACATCACATTATGACGTATTTAGTACTTGGACTTACACCTAAATCCATATAAAGTCACACAACAATTGAAGCCAGCTGACCCTTCGCAACACCGTAGTTACGTCGTTTGGGTGCTTTCTACCACAACAAGAAGTGGACCACGATTTTTCTAACAAAAATTTTACTCAGCGACAAGGCACATTTCTCTCTCACTCGGTAGATAGGTAAATAAGTACATTTGTCGCATTTGGGGCACCAAGAAGCCTCAAATAATTAAAGAGAGACCATTAGACCAAAAAAAAAAAAAAAAGCCAACTGTCTGGTGCGCTCTTTGGTTAGGAGCTGTAATTGAATCCTACTTGGACAGTATGTGATTCCAACACGATGGCGCCTCATGCCACACAAAACGTGCGAATATGTCTGTATTGCGAGAGAAATTTCTCTTGGTCGCATAATCTCTCATCTTGGCGATGTCAATTGACCCCCAAGATCGTGCTTGACACCGTTGAACTTTTTTTGTGGAGCTACGCGAAAGACCATGTTTATGTGGATAAACCTTTAACTCTTGAGCTCTTCAAAACCGACATTCGTCAAGTTACGGCTGAGATACCGCCCAATATGTACCAAAAAGTGGTCGAAAATTATCTCATACGGTTCACAGTTTGCAAAAATTCACGAGCTGGTCATTTGAATGGTGCTTGTGGGTTTCACATATAATGCCAGAGATCAAACTTTATAATAAACAAGAAAGAACAGCGGTCTTTGGGCATGCCGAAGTCTTTACACCTCTCATGAGCATATCAAATTTATTACAAATTGCAAAACTTCGATTTCCATGATTTTCACTGTCCATATGAACTTGAACTTTACGCGTGTAGAATACTAAATTCCACGCTCTTTGATGACCTTTTTTAGCGGAGTTTTAGACTCCAAACCGCATATCTGCAGAAATCGCTTGTATGAGAGCTATATGTTATATTCGTCCGATTTCGATGATTTCGAGAATCAATATGCAATTCATTATGTGTGTGTAGTATAACAAGTTTCACGTTTTTCAGGCACTTTTTTGACGGATTTATTAACCAAAATTTGAGATCTGAAGAATCGGCCGTATATTTGCTATAGTGATCCGATCTGGTCGGTGCCGATAAATGATGGTTTAAACTTAGAGATGCATCTAATTGCTAAGCTCAGTTGAAATATTAAAAAAAAAAAACAACAGAGTGACTAGGCTTGCGTTCTAACGGAAGGATGGACAGACGGCCGACATACGGACAGCCGGACATGGCCAAATTAACTCAGCTCGTCATTCCGAACCAATCGGTATAAATTTTGCTGTGTGTCTCTACCTCCTCTCCGCCTTTTTGGTATATGAATGGTATAAATATACAAAATTTACATTTTCATATACATATGTACGAGTATGTACATATGTTTGTGTAAGCCATCAATTGTTGTGTCCACTTTAGTGCCGCTTTGAATTCTCAGCATCATTCAACAATGATCGACGGCATCTATTCTATAAGAAAAAAAAAGTTTAAATAAATGAAATAAATTTATTTCAGAGTTCAAATCACACACAACCACAATTTTGTGTTCCGGGTTCAATAAACTACGCGGTCTTACCACTTGAGTAGTGTATTTCAGTTATTTCTTAGTACATCTTATATGTGATATATATATATATATATATACTTGTATATATATATATGTACATATACTTGTACATACATATGTACGTGTTGAAAATATTTATCCTTTCTTCGTCTCATTTGGGCACTCGGTCAATGTGTTTTAATCTATTCTTGCATTTTGCTGCTTTTTTGTTTGTTTATAAATATCTGTCTGTATCTGTATGTGTGTACCAAAAAAAAAAATTTTTTTTTCGCTTGACCAACTGACTTGGTTAAATACATACACTTGCTATACGTATTGATGTACAGATTACATTTGCAGTATACAAATATTTGTGTATGTGTGAAGGAACCTTGCAGGGAAAACTGCTGAATTTCAAATTCAACAAAATAAAAAAAATAAAAAAAATTTTTTTTTAATTTTGGTCCGAAGTATGTACATAAGTACCAGAAGAGGAAGAGAGAGACTCACCAAAATTTATATCGATCATATCAGAATGACGAGTTGAGTTGATTTAGCCATATCCGTCCCTCTGTCCTTCCGTACCTTCGTCTGTCCATCTGTCCGTCTGTCCGTCTGTCCGTCTGTCCGTCTATCCATCTGTCCGTCTGTCCATCTGTCCGTCTGTCCGTCTGTCCGTCTATCCATCTGTCTGTTTGAACGCAAACTAGTCCCTCAATTTTTAAGATATTTCAACAAAAAACCGATCGGACCATTATAAAGGGTGTTTTTGTTATAGAGGTATAGAACTTTAAGTTGCAATAAAACAACGATGGATGATTATTCGATTGACATGAATTTTATTTATCCGAAAGACAGTCTTGTGGCATTACATTTTAAATATGATTTCTGGCATATGACCGCCACGGCTGGCGTGGATGTAGTCCAATCTGGACGTCCTATTTTCGATGACTTTTTCCAACATTTGTGGCCGTATATCGGCAATAATACGGCGAATGTTGTCTTCCAAATGGTCAAGCGTTTGTGGCTTATCCGCATAGACCAATGACTTTACATAGCCCCACAGAAAGTAGTCTAGCTGTGTTAAATCACAAGATCTTGGAGGCCAATTCACAGGTGCAAAACGTGAAATTAAGCGGTCACCAAACGGTGTCTTTCAATAAATCTATTGTGGCACGAGCTGTGTGACATGTTGCGCCATCTTGTTGAAACCGCATCTCCTGGACATCATGGTTATTCAATTCAGGAATGGAAAAGTTAGTAATCGTTTTTGAAAAAGTACGGACCAATGATTCCACCAGCCCATAAAGCGCACCAAACAGTCAGTTTTTTTTTGGATGTAACGGTGTGAGGATTACCTTCACTCCAAATGCGGCAGTCTTGTTTGTTGACGTAACCATTCAACCAGAAGTGCGCTTCATCGCTAAACAAAATTCACTTATGAAAATCGGGAACAACGGTAATCTCGCATTTGCACTATTTGCAAGCGTTGTTTAGGCGTGAGTCTATTCATGAGGAATTGCCAAACCAAACTGAGAATAAATCACTTGACAGCTGTTAAATCGGTCGCCATCCTGAAAAGTAATGCCAACTTAAAGTTCTATATCTCTATAAAAAAACACCCTGTATTATATATATATACGACCGCATGTTGAGATTTCAAATTTTGGTTCGTGAAAGTTGGTATACTACACATACACGATGAATTGCAGATTTATTCTGAAAATTATCGAAATCGGACCAATATAACATACAGCTTCCATACAATAGACATATTCAGATGTGTGGCTTTGGTCAAAACTCAGTCAAAAAAGCTCTAGAAGCATGAAATTTAGTATCCTTCACACATATTATGAATTGCTCCGATGTGAGGTTTTGGATTAGAATCTGTTAAAATAGCATCTAAGAGTTTGAAATTTGGTCTCTGCAGAGGTAAATTCAAGTTTATATTGAGACACATGAAAGGTATAAAGACTTCATCGTCGAAGGCGTTCGAAGGCAGCAAATATATAAAAAGCTGGTTCATTTGTCTTACTAAAACATGACAATGACTGGATGTAACTGGCTTTCATTTGAGCTGTTATTTTGATTTTGAAATATTTGTGGAAAATCAGTGAATGTTTGAACAGCTTGATACATCTGGTAAGTAGAGTAGGGTTCGATCTATTCGAAATGTTTTTATTTATGTTTCGATTTACTTGAAATTCTTTTCATTCCTGGACGTGGATCAGACTCATCAACTGTTTGAAAGGCATGGTATATGTTTCGATTCTGTGGAATTTTTGTTTGCTTGATTGCGCTCCCATTCAATTCGTGTTCCCGTACTGAACCATGGAATACCTGTGTTTTCTGAGATATAACATTTGACCTAAGTGTGTTTGACGCCATGAGAATCTGAGAATGGAAGAATGGATGTGTAGTTTGTCCCACATAAATTAACTCAATCCTTAATTAAGTTACCTTGTACACGGACGCAAAACGGACTGACAGATAGACTGAAGAATACTGACGCGTAAGAATTTCAAATTTTATGCCACCAAACAAGGCAACCGATTTGCCTCTAAAGGAATGTTTCGACAACAATTTTACTTACTAGCGCCAGATGGCGCTTTGTAACCGCTAAAACGATCTTCGGCCGAGCTCCTCCACCAATTTGTGGTTTTGCGTCGTAATGTTCTTGTTCCAACAATGGGAGGGACCTACAGCTTATACCAGGCCGCCTCCGAAAGGCTGATGAGTTTTCATGAGGCATGTCATGTCAGAAATACACTCAGAGGGTTTGGATATTTTTTGGAGAGGGGCGACGGCAAAAAGATGAATAAAATTAAATTAAATGATTCGGATTGAAGAGATTCATTGAACAGAGTAGATTCCGTTAAGGTAGAGCTCCCTCTCTATTAAATACCTGAGATGTTGTTGTGAGGATGGTTACTGGATCTTGGGAATTGCGGTGTTTCTTCCTTTGAAAATTCAGCCAATAACACTGAAAACATGAAGCTCTTTGCACCCTGATGGAGTAGTATGCTTTGCAGATCTCAAAGTTTCGTTACTACTTCACTTTGTTTATCGATGTTTGTAATGTAGTTATTGAAAAGCGACTTTTTTTCGACCCAATTGAAGATTTTATAATTCTTTAACGAAACGGATGCTTACAGTTAGTCAGGAAGGTTGACTTTCGCTCTGGGTAGGGAACTTAGCTCTTCGCGGGAGCATAAAATTTTAGAGCTTTAACTATCGGTGCAATCCTTTTTCTTCTTCAACTATGGTGTTCCTCAAGCCGCAAGTAGATAGTGTTAGAAGATCCGAGGATGAACTTTTAAATGTTAATAGATCGTCTCTAGGTTTTTCATTGCATTATCATGCTATCTCGGATTATAATTTTCTTTGGGAAAGGTGTGTGAAATAGCTTGTGAATGTGCTTAACATTCTAGATTAGGTGGAAAAGGTTGATTCGGCAAACTCTTACTCTAAATTTGTGTTCGAAAAAGGGTACCAAATTTCCGAAATTAACTCAACTCCACCTAACCTCAAATTGAAATTAATCTTTCCACAACTATTTTGAAGAATTTTTATATATTTTGTATAGGATTTAATTAAAAAAAATATCTGCAAATAATCTGATAATTTCCCAAATATCCGTTAAACTCGAATAGAAAGAATTCAAACGAATTTTAACGAAACGAAAAAATAAAAATGAAAATGATTGACTTTAAACGAAATCCGTTTAAAATGAAAATCAAACCATTGAGTAGTGGAGAAAGTCGCAGCGGACGCAGCTGTTTGCGAGCACGTCTCGTCTTTCGCTGGAAGACATGGGTATATATTTGTTTATCCCTCCCAAACCACATCTCCTCAAACTCAAATCTCCTTTAAATTTGTTTAAAATACATTTTAATAAAATCCCTCTGCCTCTCTCTCCCCCTTTTTCAGGCTGAGCTCTCCGATGTGCTACGCAAACGCAATCGCAATCGTCAGGATGCTTCCGAAGAGGACCTCGGTCTACCACGTAGTCCCGCATCGCCACAGCGTCGTGTGGAACACGCGCAACGCGCTTACCACACCACTACAAGTGGCAATAACAATTACGTTAACGCCACGGCGACATCTTCCAGCGCCACCACCACTGGCGGCAATCAAAGTGAAGTCTCATCGCTGAGCTTGTTGAGCATGAATAGTGGTGATGGCGATGAGGTGATGTTTGCCACATCCACCGCTAACAACTCGACAGTTAGCACCAAAGAATTTGTGCAAGAACGTGCTGTGGTGATGAGCACATCATTGGGTGCACGCAGCTTGACGCGCTCTTCCACAGTGTCGACCACATCGGTGACATCGGAGATTTATCGTCATTCATCGAGCGGCAGTTTGGGTGGTGATTCCACGCGTGATGAACCCGATTTGCTGGGCGCAAAATGTCAGCGCTTGTCACATTCGGCAGCCAAACATAAGATGGCACTGCGTCCGGCCAAGAAGAAGGGACCAAGTCGTATGCATCGACGTACGCTGGATGTGAGTAGTTTTGAAAAGGTGGGGTTTTTTGATGTCGCTTATATGTACGATTGACTTTTTACAGACATCCATACCGGAAGCCAACGAGGAAGGCCTAAGGCTGGCTACCAACACTTTACTGGATATAAAGGGTGAGCTTGTTTTTGGTCGCATTTTGTTACATCTCCAAACTAATTTCTTTGAAAAACTTTCACAGAGCATGACCTCAAAGCCAAAACACGCTCTCTACCGCCGAGCGTTACTACGAAAGTACTCGATCAGCTTGCCGTCGAGTCGCAGAAGACGACATCACCTACGAAATCAGCTAAAACGAAGTCCACAACTTCAACGAATGAGCAAATAATTCATGTGAAACGCTCGAAAATCGATAAACTCGAGAAGAGTAGTGAGAGCGGCGGAAAGTCTACTATCAACTCATCACCAGCAACAACAACCACCGCCGCTAACAACAGCAGCAGCATATCGGCTGCAACCAGTCTCTTTGGGCTGCGTACACTCACAGCCAAAGCAACAGCGCTCTTTGAGCCACCGCAGGAGTCTTCCACAGACCCCACACCCAGTGAACAGGAATTGAAGAGAGAAAAAGAGCGTGAGAAACTGAAAGAGAAGGAGACCTCAAGCACTACTGGCGTCGAGAGCTCAGAGAGTGGCTTCTTACGTCGACTCATACAACGCAATTCGAAGCGTTCGGGCGCGCGTAGCAACACTGCTGGTAACAGCAAACAGCCAACCGACGTTGTTAAATCGAATGCAAGCGAAAGTGTCGTGGACGCCAAATCAAAGGTGCAAATTTCCACCTCGTGCTTGGACATGAAGCAAACACCTGAGTCCAGTTTGACCAAGCTTGATAAGTCTCGCAGCGCCATGAGTTACGAACAGAATATCGAAGAGACGCGCAAGGATATTAAGCGCGAGATTATGTCAGTCGGCAGCACCGGTCTGAATGCCATGTTGAACACACACAAGCTGACAACACAGAGTGAGCAGAGTATTAAGACTGCCGTTACAGCATCACCACTCCCCTCTCTAACAACAACCACATCACCACAAAAACCCAAATCTGGTGCGGCAGCACGTCAACGTTACTTGCCGCAGGATATTGGCTCACTAGATCGCAAGGTAGCGGTTACCACCAGCAGCAGCACCACCACAACCGCCTCCGAATCGTACACCAGCAGCACGAGTAGCATACTCTCCAAATGCTCACAACAGGAGATCTTCCAGTCGACTTCGATTATACGCGAGATCACCGCCTCGCAGGCATCCAGCGTTAACTCGGTGTGCAGCATGAGCAAATCCACGGAGCATCACTTCGAGAAGAAACCGAAAATTGTTGGGCTCAGCGCCTTTCAGCAGAAAATTTCACGTTCCAATGACTCGGTGGGTCGTTTCGCCGGCAGCAATGGCAGTTTGAGCGCAAACTCGACCAGCTCTTTGGACGCAGCAGACGATGTACGCGCCCAGAATAGTCAGGAGCAGAAGCAACGTAAGATTGTGGAGAAATCACGCAGCTTCCGTACATATCAGGAGGACGCATACAATAACATGAACCCAACAGTGCACAACAATATGCCCAGTTTGCCCGATTTGACGTTGAACTTACGTGTGCCCTGCTATAATGAATTCACCAAAGATTATTCGGTTGCTGAGGCACGCGATTTGGCTACTACGCCACGCGCCACCGAGTCCACCGGCAATTTGACTGTGAATAATTATAATTTCACGAAAAATATAACGGTAAAGGGCACACCAAACAAATTGACGTCACTCTCATCAGCAGCCAACTCTTGCGCTACACCCGAACTCAAGACAGCACATGAGCCGACCAGCAGCAGTGATTTGCTTGCCAAATCGCCATTCATCAATGTGCTACGCAAACCCACAAGTAGCACGAGTTTGGAGGAGAAGTCCGTCGTGCTCACTGTGAATGCCGCAAGCAATACACGGAAATCTGTTGAGCAGATTAATACCACAAAGGCGGCGCCGGTCTCGCTAATCGCTGTGGTGCCACCACAAATGCCCGATCTGATTAAAGTAGAGCCGCAGCAGCAACCACTGCGTCCTAAAGTCTTGCATTTGCGGGATTCGAATACTAGCATTGACACCTCCACCTCCACAGACGACTTGAGACTCACACCCACCACCGCAGCCGTTGTGTCGTTACGCGAAAAACCAGCAAAGCCCAAGCCCAGTGCGACAGTGGGCAATGCACGCAACTCCATGGACGTATTGGCGGCCGCCAAAGATGTGGAACGCAAGTCAGCGCCCGCACCGATGGCGCAGACGAACAAGACACAATGTATCAAAACCACAAAACGCAGTACGAGCCTCATGGACAGTACGTCGCCAGCGAAAAGTCCAAATGGCAGTGAGGAACGCAGCGGTGTGAGCAAGGTAAGTGCAAAATTTGCTTTACTCTGTGTCAGTTCCAGCTTTTAATATTTATTTGTAACTCTCTCCTCTCTCCTACAGCAAATTGAGCCCACGAGCGGCAGCAGCTCGCCCAACGGTGATGCTGTACCGGAGTTCATGCGCATCCAACTGAATCGTGTCGATCCGGCGCGTATTGCTAAGAGCGCCAATGTGGTTTTGGCTAAAAATGTACGTGAAATGCACACGCCCAACCAGCAGCCGCCACAAGTGCAGCAAGAGAGATCGCCACATCAGGAGAAACCGTCACTAGTGAAGTCGCTCCAACCACAATTGACCAAAGAGGCTAACATTAGCGAACGCAATACCAATTTGGATGAGCTCAACTTGCGTCGCTTGAGCAATGAGAGTGTCGAGATCGTTGAGAAGTCTTCACCCACTGAAGTGGACAAACAAAAGCCGATTTTCGAGTTACAACCGAAGAGCAACAGCGCTAAATCGCCCACCAAAGCGCATATCGCAGTAAGTGCGCTGCCACCACGCAGTCCCGTGAAGAAACAACAATCTGCTGTCGCTCACACACCAACAACACCGATCACCGACGCCGAGGATAGCGTACTCTTACGCGCCAAGAAAGTCGACGCAACAACACCTGATGCATCCACGCTCAGCAGCAATAAATTGTCACTACAAGAGCGGAAACGACTCTTCATGAGTGAGGAGAAGTTGAAGACGGACAAGCGTCTCGAGGAGTTACGCAACGAACGCAAGAAATCCATAACCGAAGAAGTCTATCGCAAATCTTTTGCCAAATCCGAAGAGAAGCTCGACACGGGCGAGAAGACACCAACCGAGGGCGTGGTAATGTTGCGTAAGAAGTCCTTCTGCGCCACCACACAAGCCAGCGCTGCCACAAATGGCAAACGTGATGATCCCACACCCGAACTGATGAAGGTGTTCGCGCGTCGTTCGCTAAAAATCAAAGATGAGGACATCAATGCCTTAGCGGACAAGCTACACGCCAGCAATGGCGGCGGTAGCGGTGGCGGTAGTGGTGGAGTTGGTAGTGCAAAGAAATTCACCGCAACCCAACAGAATGTCGACAGCGACAAGGAGAATCAATCGGCGAGCGATGAGAAGCTCGATAAATTGCCAAAACTGGAGGCGCCGCTGGAGCTGCAGACGCATGGGGGCGGTAAGCTGACAAATGGCATGAATAATCGCAATTCGCTGGCTGACTTTCGCAGCAACAAGACGGCGGTGAGCAACAATGGTTGCGCGAATGGCTTGAGTTTGAATAATGGCAATTTCAATAACAACAACCACAACAACAACAGCAACAATAATAATCACACTGCCGCAATCAATAGTAACAGCAACAATAGCAACACAAGCACCACCGTTACGAATACCACCGCCAACAACACCACCAACACCACCAACCCAACCGCGATCTCCACCTCAGTTACACCAGGCACTAATGGCGCTCTCGGTGTTAATGTCGGCGGCAATCGCAGCAGCTTTTTGCCCACCATCAAAGTGGCCGGCTTCCGCAATCTGCCCATCGAACGCAACAACAGTGTTAGTAAAATCTATCCAACTACGGCGTGTGAAGCGATCCACAACAATAACAACAACAACAACAACAATAACAACAGCAGCAACAATAATTTGAATAATAATCATCATCCACTCGGCGGTCATAGTCATCATCAGCCAACATCACAGCAGCAGCAGCAGCAGCAGCAGCTGAACGGCAAAACGCATGAGCGCCAGTCGCTCAATATGAAGGCGTTGGAGAGCAACAACAGCAACAGCAGCGGTGGCAGTAGTAGCAGCGTGCTTAGCAGCAATTCTTCAAGAGGAGGAGGCGGCGGCGGCGGCTGCTGCAAGACAATCGAGCGCTCGGCTACGGTGAGCGAATTCAAAGGCATACATCAGCGACGCGCTGAATGGGAGCAACGCGCCAAGGAGGCGCTGAAGTAAAGCGATGCAAAGCATGGCGTGGGGGTGAAAGGACCACAATTGGTGTTGGAAAGAGAATAAAAAAATTTTTTTTAAAGAAAATATATGGAAAAAACAACCGGCGTGCGTCCCTTACAGAGCTAATGGCAGAGCGCGTCGAAGAATGCGAACGAACGCCAAAAAAAAAAAAATTAAATTAAAAAAATAAAAATTAAATTTAAATTAAAAAATCAAATTCATGTGCATATACATATATACATAGTATAAAAAATATATAAAATGCTCCGCCAACCCTTTTCGACAGACCTTTGAGAGCTCGCCTTTTGACAGCCCAACATTTTAATGAATTTAAAATTTTCTATTTTAATTTTCTTTTACAAAATTATGCTGTAAAGTTGTAAATGTTAACCACAAACATACTAACAAAGTAAAAGAGAAAAATATTAATTTAAAAAAATGCTAAAAAAATAAAATTTTCTAAGTTCTAAGTAAACGCTGGGTGTATGAGAGAGAGAGATAGAGAGAGAGAAAGAGAAGGAGAGAAAGCGATAGAGAGTGTGATGAGTGTGAACAAAAGTTGGCAAAAAACAAAAGTTGAGAAGAAAAGTATTAAGTAATAAAAGAAATATAAGCAAAGCGGAATACTCACACATATTAAACATACAAGTGAAAAACACGAGAGTAATATATATAAAGAGCTTTACGGATTGAAAACTAGTTGCCAGTGGAATAGTGTAAAACATTGATATTTGTCAAAATTTCGAGTTTAAAGAGCTTTCAAAAGCTTTGAGAGCTTCAACAGCTTTGAGAGCTTACAAAAGCTTTGGGAGCCTACTTCAAAAAAAAAAACAACTTCAAAATCTTACAAAAAACTTATCAAAATTTCAAGTGCTTTAAAAATTTTCAAATGTATTTATAAGTTTTGAGAGCTTTTACAAGTTTCAAGAGCCTTGGAAGCTTTCAAAAGCCTTTTGGAAACGATTTTAAATTACTTTTATATAATATTATTATGTACTAGATTTACAGTAAACACCAAACACATTTATAAAACTACAAATTGAGAATTGAAAAGCTCTCAAAAGCGAGTACCAGAGAAATTTAGTGCATGTGCTTAATGAAATACATACATAGTTCCACCGGTAGAGATATCAAATTGAATGCAAGTTTTTTGTAAACATTTATTAATTTAAAACAAGATTTATGAAAAATCAATACACCTTCAGAGCTTTGAAATAATGTATATATTTCTTTAAAAATCTATGTGTAGCTTTCAAGAACTTTTATGTTTTGCGTATACTCAAGTGCTTATGGAGCTTACAAAATTTATTCTCTGGTACGCATAAGCAAAGATATTGATTTCAGAAAAAGCTCTAAAAATTGTTCGTCAAAGTTGTTTATTCATGAAAGCTTCAGCTTCGTTTCCTGAAAATTTGTTGCAAGCTTTCAAGAGCATTTCAGTGCTTATACACATGCAAATACTTTTCAGTACTTTTTTGTAAGCATTCTATCAGTGCTGATATTGGTAGTTTTCAAAAGCTTTCATTATTTTTTGTTATACGGATTTAAAAAAATTTTTTTTTTTACACTTTTCTTACTGATATATTTACGACAACAAAAAATCGTTCAATCACTTCTTCGTTGAATTTTGAACGGGATAACTGTATTTAGATACGTAACAATATTAAATGTTTGAAATGCATGTGGTAGTAGCAAACGATGTGCTTTTCTCTCAAAGCTTTAGCAATGAATGTTAGTTTGTATAGCTGAAAATAGAGGTTAATATGTATGCATGTAGGTAAATAGTTGACAAGAAATATTTATAAAATATCAAAATAAATTAAAAGAAAGTTTGAGTATTGCATTGAAAATGAAATAAAAATTATATTAAAAAATAATTAAATTAAAAAATATATACTTTTTTCAATAAAGAAAAATATATTTTTTAAATTCAAATTAATAAATTTCATGTTTTTATATTTTTATTATTATCATTTTTTTTTTGTTATTATAAATAGTTCAAAAAAAATTCTTAATATATTTAAATTAAAAATTTCCTTTAATTGTCATATTTTAATATATTATTATTATTTTTCGGTATAGTTTTTTATTTAAAATTTTTGTAATTTCTAATTTTGTTTACAGAGAAATTCAAAAGAGTTGTTTTTAATAATTTTTTAGAATTTTTTAATTCTTTACTGGGAAAAAAATTTTATATTTATTTTTTATACTTAAAATGGTTAATTTTTTGTAAATTTTTGTACGCAAAACTTTTTTTTAATATATTTTTAGTCCTCCTGTCGGTTATCATTACACATACATATGTACAAGTGCATACATACATACATGTAAATATGTATACATAAATATTTTTAAACTCAGCATCTGCTAAATTAAGAAGTTATGAACTAAAAAAAAGGTTTTGCAATATTTTTCATTCGCTTTTTTTATGCCACTTTTGTTCATAGAAACTTTCTAAAAGTTTTTTTTAATAACTAATAAAATAACTAATAAAAAATTTTACTTAAAAAATACTTGCACATGTCATTCAGCTCTCTTGTGGTAAAAAATATATTTTTTCTACACACTGTCATTTAATTTAATTTAAATTGTTAAAAATTTGATTAAAAACTTTTTTTCTGTGTAACTAAATTTATTTTCAAATTAATAAAATTCATTTTTATATTTATTTTTAAGTTTTTAATATTTGTATTATAAATTTACATTTATTTCATTGTAATGATTCCCAAAATATCTTTTATTTTTAATTTAGTTGAAAAACAATTTGCTGTAGATTTATAAAGAAATATACTTTTACTTTATTTCCTGGAAAAAAAATATTATTTTTTATTATTATTTTTGAAAATTTACAAGTTTTTTGTGATAATCAGAAATTAAAAATTAAAAATTAAAATTAAAAAATTCCGAACTTTTTTAAAATTAAAAAAAATTCTTTTAGTTTAAAAATTTTTCCATTAGAGTTTTTTTTGGAATTCCACTTGCAAAAATTTAAAAAAATTAAAAAAAAATTTCAAAATTTTTTTTCAATAAATTTTTCTTTTTTAAATTTTTTTTCTTCAAAATTTTTTATTTAAATTTTTTTTAATATATATTTTTTTTAATCTTTATAATCCCGAAACTATGTATGTATTTTTGTAAAAGTTTTAAATTAATAATTTATGTACAACCAATTGTAAACATATATATATATAATTGAAAAAAAAAATTTTTTTTTGGTAAATTAAAAAAAAAAACTAAAGAAATTTTATAATTTAATTTATAATTTTTTTTTTGAGGTCCCCAAAATTTTTGCTTCAATTAAATGTTTTTTTTTTTTGTTGAAATTTTACTTGCAAAATTGGAGGAAATTTAAATATCCTTTATTTCAAAATTTTTTAATTTCCAAATTCTTCTAATTTCCAATTTTTTTTAAATAATTTATGTGCTAATAATTGTAAAAATACATACATAACTAAAAGGAAACGAATTTCCAATTATCCAAAAAAAAAAAACAAAAAAAAATTAAAAAAAAAAAATAAATCTGCGGTGAGGAAATGAAGAGCAAAATTTTCTTTATTGAAAAATAAAAAAATTGCAAAATTGCATGACTGTGAGTAGTTAAGCGCGAGGATTGATTATATATATATACTTTTTAAGCCTAATTTACATGAACATACTAAACATAAACACATTCTTACACATAAGCATGTGCAGACATGTACATGTATGTATATTTAAAATATATATATATATATATATATATATTTACCAGCATTAAATGGCATTTTGTTGCAATAATTGTTTAACTAAAATCAAACTAAAAAAAGAAATGCATATTAAACACACACACATACATATACAGCAGACCAATGTATACATATATATGTATTATAACACAAAAAAATTAAAAGAAATTAAAATTAAACTAAAAAATAACAGGAAATTAAAAGAAATCGGAAATTTCCATAAAATAAAATAAAAATAATTAATAACAAATTGAGAAAAAAAATTAATAAATAAAAAATAAAAATAAAAATAAAAATTTTAAAAATTAAAATTTAAAAAAGCTAAAATATTAATTAACACACACTAACAACTTAAAAAAATTTAAATTTTAAGTGTTTTGAAAAAAAAAGAAATGCAAAACTGTAACCAAATAAAAAATAAAGGAATATATATATATATGTATGTAATTGTAAATCAATTGATTTCTCTAAATTTATTTAGTAAAAAATGTTTTTAACGTGAAAAAAAATATTATTATATTAATTACTACTATTATTACTTTTATTATTATTATGATCATTATTATTAAACAAATATATTTGTGTATTACAAATAGAAAAATATAAAATTAAATAAAATTTCATTAATTAAATGTAAATGTTATTTTTTGTTTTTTTTTTATAATTTTTTTTTTTTGGTTTACAAATTAATTTGGTCCGTTTTTTTATGTTCAAAAGCTATTGTTTTATTGAAAAAGAAAAAGGGAAAATTACATAATTCAAAGCATTGCCCGTCGGGAGTGACTATTTTTTCCCATCTCTTTGGTAATCTTCGAATACCAGTTCTAAAAAATTATACCACCATGTCCTCGACCCAATGATAGAGTCATTTTGCGTTTTCTCCGAAACACCCAAACCGTTTACCCTCCAAATCATATTGCAGCCATTGGAAAAGCCAGTAATCGGAAGCAGCAACATCTGGAGAATACGGCTTGTGGGGTAAGATCGTCTATTTCAGCATTTTCAGCGCTTACTGGTGGTTTTTGAAATTTATAACCACATGTTGCTGAGCGTTGTCATGTTGCAAAATCACCTTGGACATGCCTTTCGAAACTTCCTAACCGTTTCTCACGTAATGCACGGCTCAAACGCACTGTTGTTGTTGTAGTAAACGCAAAAATATTACTTTAGTTGGTTTTCGGGAAATATTGCGGGTGTAACAGTCCTTGGCCGAATAAAAATCCGTATCGTTCCGGTATAAAGACCCGACTGTCGTGGGAACTATTAGATTTTAAACGCCTCTTACAACAGGCATGCCTTATAGTAAATTCTTTAACCTCTAAAAGGCAGCGGTCAAACGCTTTTTTAACGCCAGGTTTTTAAATGTGGTAAGGTCGACGAGAAGATGACAACCCTTGGTTGGTGAAAAAAAGCTACGTTCTCTTCGGCACGTAGATCCCTTTGATATGGTACAAATAACAATAACTCTGAGGACTGTGACTGGAAACCTCCACACATCGTCTATGCATCATTGACACAACGAGAGACTTGTTTGTGCCGACATCGAGAAGTACTCGTAGTATAACGACATGCTTTGCAAAGTGTAACTGCCGCTTCTGAAAGGATCTGAAAAATCTCTTTGAAAAAGAATCTTCTTCCAGAAATAATAGCAAAGATGTAGTGTACAAGACAATGTGGACCTCCTTATAGTGAACGTGACTAATCATATACCGGTACAAAGGGGTACACTTTCCCCAAACCTCTCCACATGAGTGGTGCCAAAACACTTAAGCAAAAGTAAAAATAAATACTTTTACGAAAATTTGAATTTGTGGGCTCAATTTTTCAATGTCAGCATTACGCGTTGCTCTTGGGGTTACGAGCAAGCTTAAATTTAAATTAATAAAAATAAAAAATAAAAAATAAAAAATAAAAAACTAATAGGAAAAAGAAAACACATAATTGCTAATTTGTCCAATTACTTTTTGGATTTTTGAATTATTCATCGGAAAATGCTTAGTCGCGCCGCTCTAAGTGGCGGAGAACATCATATGACTCATAAAATAACATATATATATGTATATATATGTATAATTTCAGTTAGATTCGATGTTTTTCTTTAATCTTTTGAGACAAAATTTGCTTGAAATTTATCCAAAGTACATATGTATGTACATATGTCCACTGGTGCGTGCTTAAAAAGCTAATGTAGAACGCATGTAGTTTTTTTTTTTTTGAGAATATTGAACTAAAATATATATTATACCATATTTACTACATTTATATATATTTATATGTATTTATGTACATATGCATGTATATGTATACATATATAATTCATTAACCAAATGTATGACAAATATAGTTTTCTAATTTATATTTTTAAAATTCTGTGCAAAGAAATTGTCATTTAGTCTCAATCTCATTAAGCTCACGCGTTGCGGAAGAGAAATTCCATAAGTGCATATTAATCTCTTCGAGGATTGCTTATTTTGACATTTTCATGCCCTCATTTGACAATTGAAAAATTATAGTTTTTTTTTTGTAAAATAAT
The DNA here is from genome assembly GCA_030068015.2 of Neoceratitis asiatica. Lineage (NCBI taxonomy): Eukaryota > Metazoa > Arthropoda > Insecta > Diptera > Tephritidae > Neoceratitis > Neoceratitis asiatica. Next base: position 69,459,480 of record CM061527.1, on the reverse strand, counting down.
TATTGATTTATTATTAAAAAATAATACAATAAAATAAATATAAATATATATATATTTAAAAAAAAAAAAATATTGGCAATTTTTATTTTATTTTATAATAATTATATTAATAATATGGTGAACATATAAATATATCAATAAAACTAATAATAAAAGTAGTAACAAAAATTTAATTAAAATCAATATTAATATAAAAATTAAAAACGTAATTAAACAAATTTTTTTAAATAATATTAATAATAATATATTTAGTAAAAAAAAAATATTGCAAAAATGCAATAATAAAAATAGCAATAATTATATAAAAAAAAATTATCAAAAAATAATATAATAATCAAAAATATAGTAATAAAAATTAATTAAAAAATTATAAAAATTAAAAGTAAGGGCGAATAAAGTAAAACCAAAATATTAAAAAAATATAATAGCCAAAAAAAAAAATAAATTCGTAATTAAAGACATTAAGTGATAATAATAATAATAATAATAATAATAATAATAATAATAATAATAATAATAATAATAATAATAATAATAATAATAATAATAATAATAATAATAATAATAATAATAATAATAATAATAATAATAATAATAATAATAATAATAATAATAATAATAAATCAAAATATTTAAAAAAAATGTAGTGAATAAAAAATAATAATGATAAAAATAAAATTTAAAAAAAGTAATAAACAAAGTAATAAAAATTATTAAATAATAATAATAATAATAATAATAATAATATATTTAGTAATAAAAAATTATTGTTATAATTAAAAAAATGCAATAATAAAATAATAATAAATAAAGTAAGAAGTAATTAGCAAAAAAAAATTAATAAAAAGTAGTAATCAAATATATTAAAAAATAATGATAGTAATAATAAAATTGTTTCAAACATATTAAAAATATATAATAATTTAAAAATCATAAACATTGTAATAAAAATTATAAAAAAAGGTTTTACTTAGTGTTAACTAAGTAAGTGTTAAAAGAAAAAAATTAATCAAAACTAGTATACTTTTAATATTTTAATATAATAATTGTTTTAATATTTTTGCCTTCAGTTATTGAAAAAAAAACATGTAAAAACTCCAGCTGTGGCTAAAGACTTCATGAGCGAGTATGAGGAATAAAAATTTCATTGCTCTTGCTTGTCTCTATTAATTTATTTTTATTCTTTTATTTATATTTTAATTTTTTTTTTGCGAATTACTGAAATTCAACATTCAATCAATGTTACAGATGACCAAATATGATGACTAAATAAAATAATAAAATTTGTAAAAGAAATAAAAATAAATAAAAATTGCGGAATGATTGTATTTATTTATATTTATATACATACATACAGTTTTTTTTTCGCAATTTTTGAGTGCATCTGACGAAATTTTAATGGTCAGCGCGTTTTTTTTTAGCAGCAGGCGACTTTCCTTTATTTTTATTTATTTATTACAATTTTTTAAATTTTTTTCTTTTTTTTCCTTTGAGGTGCCCTGGTCTCATTGAAATTTTTGCCGAATTTTTACATGAAACATTTGTTAACTTATGAGCAGTAAAAATAAATTTTCTTGCAAATTAATTTATTATTCACATACAAATCCAACAATAAAATATAAAGTTCTGCTTATTTACATACACATACATATATATGTATATGAGGATTTGTGCCTTGCCTGCTGACTGCATTCAATTGAAATTCATTGAAAAGTGATGATGATGATGTTCAGTGAATTGGGTTGTATGATAATGTTTATTGACTTTCTGATGGGCTCTTTCACCAAGACAATGTACCGTAGTGTCACAAGTCAGTGAAATCGATGGCAGAAATCCATGAATTGGTCTATGAATTGCTCCCGCATCCAACGTATTCTCCAGATGTGGCCCCCAGCGACTATTTGCTGTTCTCAGTTCTCAGAAGTATGCTCGCTGCGGAGAAATTTTCGTCGAATGAAGAGATGATCGCCGAAACTGAAGCCTATTTTGAAGTAAAGTACAAAACGTATTATAAAAATGGTATCGAAAAGTTGTGGGGTCGCTATAAGCAGTGCATCACCTTTGAAGGGAACTATGTTGAATAAAAAAAAATGAATTTTGCCGGTTCAAGGAATTTTCAATTGACCTGTTATATACTTAAGGTCACAATATATACATATGTAATTATTTTTCCTATAAACCTGCTTGTATTTTTTTAATACGAAACATATTTGAACATAAATTTTATTAAAATTGCAAACACTGACAGTACCAATGGAAGAGAAAATTTGCTAAATTTCAAGAATTAATAAAAAACGTTTTGTGAAATTTAAAAAAAAAAAACAGAAACAAAATACTGCTAATGAATTAAGGAAAATGTTGGAGGGAAGAATATATGTATGGATTAAAATGAAAAGAAAATAAAGCTAAAATACAACTAAAGCAACAGAAAAATTAAAAAAAAAAAATCAAGAACAAAATTAAAAATAAACTTGTATTGAACAAAAAACTAAAAATGAAATAACGGATGTAAAGATAGGTAAATAAAAATAAATAAATAAACAAAATACCTTTAAAAAAATATATATATATATATAAAATAAAAATAAATTTTAAATAGAATAAATGAAAGAAAAAAAATTAAATAAAATTCCATACAAAACAACAAAAAAAGTCAAGCAACTAACTAACTAACTACACTGAAATATATACTAAAAATTTAGAAAACTTTAAAAAAAAATTGTGGAATTTCAAAAAAAAAAAATAATAATACTGCTAATGAATAAAGGGAAATATTCGAGGAAAGAAGAAGAAAAAAAAAAACAAGCCACTAAAAACTATAAATTATTATAGGGGAAAATACAAAGTTTAAAATGAAATATGACTAAAAATTTAGAAAAAAAATCTGTCGAATTTAAAAAAAATTATAATAAAATACTGCTAATGAATAACGGAAAATATTATAGGAAAGTATATATATTGTAAAGTATTGAATTGAAAAGAAAATAAAGCTGAAATCAAAAAATTAATAGAAAAATGTAAAACAAATAAATAAAATTAAATAAAGTAGAAAAAAATCCAAAAAAAAGGTATGAAGATTTATTATATAAATAAAAAAAAGTAAATAAAATTGTATTGAAAATTAAAAAAATTAAAAAAATTAAAAATTAAATAACAGATGTGAAGATAAATAAATAAAAAAATTATTAAATAAAATACCACTCAAAAAGAAAAATAAAACAAAAAATAAAATAGAATATAAAAAAATTAAAAATTAAATAGAAGAAATGAAAGTGAAAAAGAAAAAGAAAATTAAATTAAATATCGCTAACTAATAGAATAAAAAAATTAAATATAAAGAATAAATGAAAAAAAAAATAGATAAAATACCATACAAAAGAACAAAAAAAAAAATCAAGCAACTAAAAATTATAAATTATTATAGTGAAAACTACAAAGGCTAAAATGAAATATGTACCACAAGCAGCTGTGGAAAATATAATTTAAGAAAAAAAGAATAAATAGAAATAAAAATAGTAATAAATTTCTAAATAAATTTTATTTAGAAATTTATTTTTATTATATTTTTTCCATTAATTTATGAGTTTAAGTACAAAAAGCGTGGGGCACAAGGTGGCGATTTGTCGAGCTGCTTTGCAATTATCAACACTTTTGCTTTTCACAAAAAAAAAAAAAAAAAAAATAAAGGTCACGTAATTTACGCTATGAGTGTATCAATACATAAATATATAAAATCTTAAATTTTAAATAAAAATGAAGTAATATTTATTTTTAATTTTGTATGCACGAAAACATACAAAAAAAAAAAAAATTACATAAGTATTAGATATTAATTAGGCAAAATTTTTATAATTTTTATATATAGAAATTTGTGGTATTTTTTTCAAAATTAAAAAAAAATTAATTTTTTCCCCCTCATTTGCTTGATTTTTATTTATAGTTTTGCCACTCATTTATTTCCAATATTATTTGTATTGAAATAAAGACACTTTGAACACCTTACACGAAATTGTTGTTGCTTTCAAGATGCCAAAATTATCTATTTGGCGCCGCGTTAAAAGTGTTTCTTTGGAAAGTGACAATTTTCTTGCTTTGAGTAAGTTCAAAATTCTGCGAAAATTTATTCATTTTGTTTTCGTCTATTTTTTTTTCTTGTTAATTTTAGTAGGGAAAACATTGCCTACGCAAACATACATGCATACATATCTACATATCTATATATCTGTCATTTAATGCTGAGTGTGCTTACGAAGGAATAGCCTAACTAAGTGTGTGGGTGTTTATGCGTGCGGAATTATGTCTTATGTAGTTGAGGACCTGTAGGTGCACAAGCATATACATTTTGGGTTAAGTTGGCTTACATTGACTGATTGCTACGTCGTACCACCAGGTGTGTGGCTTTCAGTAAGGCGAGCAGCAAGCTCAATCTAAATTCGTGTGTGGCGAAGTAGTCGTCTTTTGTTAGAGAATATCTATGTTGGAGAATATTTGAAGAGCACACTGATGACTACTTCTCAGATATTTTCTTGTTTCCTGAACTGCTAAGCCTCCCTCTCAGGCCTAATTTGTATGCTTGATAACGCTAGAGCAGACACAAAGTGGGCATTGTAACGCCTCGCTCATGTTTGTCACCCTACATTTCCTGCCTTAAAGACAATTTAACGACTGTGTGATGTTTAGAAGTCACCTTTCAGCTCTCTCTCTCTCGTCGATTTTATCGCAGTATCCTTAGTGTCTTTGGTATTTTCTGTAGTCGTAGTGAGTCGCCGCAAGAGTTGCACTTTTGGCAATTTCATCAACTACTTTGTGTTCCATAATGTCCTTGTTGGCTGGCACTCTCTATATATGCGAATAATTCGCTCTAGGCGCCCAACTCGCTGTTTTTCTGCTACTAAGACCATTCTCTGTGGAAATACTTTGTGAAAAAAATCTAAAATTTTTGCCTGGAGAAGAAGAGCTTGAGATCCATCTCCCACACATAACCAAAAAGTAATTTTCCATCTGAATTTCAGCGGCCCCTTTTCCAGTAAATATCCACTTGAGTTTGACGGAAGGGAACCAACCAGAAAATGGGAAAATGCCTCCTCCTCATTGACGTAAGCCATATCCCAACTACTTCTTCATTGCATTCTCTGTTGCACTATGATATTCTAGGGCATAAGCGACACCTTCAAGATACCTCTTTACGCATACGAAAATCTCAGAGCGAAGATTACATCATTGAAGCATTCACAAGTAAACCCTTTAAGGTAGATTGTAGATTTTACGTGTGATTTACATACGAAAATCTCGGAGAGGAGTCCGTCATTGAAGCATTAGAAGTAAAACCTCCAAACCAAATTTTGCGGCATCCAGTGAATAGCCCATGTGATCTTTTGGAATGCCCTGAGTAATATTTCCAGCTTGAGGCATGAAACCCACAGACACTTTTCTTCATTACTATGAAATGCGGTTCATGTTTGTCTCAAAAATCTTTCAAATGTAATTTGGATCAAAACGTATTCATTTGAAATCCTTTTGTAATCCAAACAAATATTAATCCATCTAACCCAGAAGCCTCATAAAACTTATGTTCCATATATACCCTTTCGGTATATTCTTAAATATTGATTCTAGCAACGCAACGAATACAGAAAAAGTCATACCCGCTTAGTTGGTAAAGTAGTATCAAAAGGCCCACCTATAGATAGCTGCTTCCTAATCCTCCATCTTTATACCTCTTTAGATCGTCATGTAGATGGTGAAGCCTGGTATCAATTGTTTGATGCCTTCCGCTAAGTATTTTCCCGCCAACCCCTTCGTTCTCTTCCCCATCTCCTTTTCGTCAGTTGAAAACCTTTTTTTTCGCCCATGCGCAGCTTCAGGGAGATAAAGAGATGATAATCTGAAGGTGCTAGATCAGGATCATAATGCGCGGCATGATCGATTTTTTCAGCCATTTCGTCAGTCACAATTGAAGGTCTGCCGCTCCTCTGTTCATCATATACAGACGAACGACCGTTTTTAAACTCGCGACACCACTTGTACACACTCGTACGATTCATAACTTTATCACCAGCTTTGTCATGCAGTTTTCACCTCATTATAAACCTCAAACGGAGTTTTCCTCTTCCAAATGGGTGACTGGATTGGCATTGCTCACGAAGCGCTAACAGTTCTTAACGCAGTGACCTCGAACCGGTCTCGATGAGAAGAGAAGAAGTCTAGCTATATTATCGGCTTGCCGACATGACGAAAGTGAACACCCCTCCGGGCGTGAGCGTCTCAGTGTACTTACCATCTGGATATACCTCGGAGTTATCAGTCTGGTACACAAGTTGATTAGAAACTTGCCTTCATAGAGACTATTCTCATAAGCAATGAGAGCTTTGAAGAACCATTATCTCAGTTTATAGCTCACACCGCACAGTGGAACGTTGGATCAAGTTAGCGGCACAAAATACCTATTAGTATTAAGTATTAAATACATTAATAAGCCTGAGACATGGATATGTTAAACGAAGATCATTCGCTATCTGAGCTTGCTCATGCAGTGGGGCCACTGGCGGATACTGCGTAAATAGCTTTCAAAGCTAGAGTTTTTTTGCTGATAGGACGACATGGCTGTCAGCGTAACCGCTGCCTCTTAATTCGTTCAACTATGGCAATATTGGCGTCTACCTCTTACAGCTCATCTACGATATTCACCATTGCCAATGCACAAAGCTTCATAGATCGTTCCCAAAACCCTTCCCTCGCAAACATTCACGATTTTGCACCACACAGCACCCATTTGTTGATGTTTTGTTATGGGTAACGGCTGCAATATAATTTCGAGGCTCGATCGCAAACTTCAAAATCCTGCTGGACTGTAGAAAAACTTGCCAAGTAATGGTTGAACAGAACGAACTTCTTTGGGGTCCTTGGTTACAGAGACATGGAGGGAAACTACAAAGCGGACGAATTCGCTAAGTAAAGGTACGGCAAAGCTGTTTCTTGCAAGCAGAGAAGGCAATGGCATGCCTCTAACCACCTGCAAACTGCTACTTAAGGAATTAATTAACGGATATACCACCACCCTTAGATGAGAAAAGAAAACTTTTGCTATCTCAAATCGAGCTAAACTCGGCCAAAATAGGAGCAGGAAAGATGGAATGACTTATATTCGGAAAAAAATACGGGATTTCAAGGGTTATTGAAAGCCTGACGGGTCATTACCTTATACATAGCAGGCAAACAGAAAGGCTTGAGGCCACCTACGAGACATACAGCAGCAGCTGCGGGAACGACGAGGAGGAAGATATGATTTTCCACTTGGTCATCGCCCACTCTATTCTAAGTAAAAGCAGATTTCGGCATATTATAAGTAGAGTCGCTTTCATGCGTAGAGTTCGCCGTGAGACAGAAACTATCTAGTCTTATGGGAGTCCAAGTACTTGGAAAAGGACTCTTACGAACAGGGTGATTTTCCTGCTAACACAATAGACCTCTTTTGGCCCAATTGAGTCGATTCCAACAAGTAGACAAACACTTTTACTGAAACCAACTGAAACTGTTTCAACACAACCTAATAACCTAGATAAAGGGTTAACCAAACAACGTTGCAAAGCATTTCGAGCACTCCAGGCTTATATATCGAGGCACTACTGTACCCATATGTGAATTTACGCCGAACAGCTGATGCTAGCCGGCAAAAACATACATATAAGTGAATCAATATATATGTATGGATGGGTACACCGTGAGAATAGCGACGATGATGACGTCATAGATTTTGGCGACCAAGCGAATAAAAACCTATGTACGTACAAACGAAACGCGACGCCAACGAATGATGCTGGGGTTGGATCGTACATACATATATATACATACATATACACACACACACATACAGCATGTTGTAAAATAGGTGAAAACCAGCAGCACAGAAGAGTCAATAGGGAAAGTAGAGAATATGTGGCGGATGTGTGCTGGCTGCTGTTGGCTGGCGCTGCGCACGATGATGACGATTAATTCATCTCAGCAACAAGATGCGAAAGTAATTCGAACGATTCGACAACTAAACTCAGTTGGAAATTAAATTAAGAACGCTACGGACGTCAAGCGTACAAGAAGCGCGATAATAAAGTGATTTTTTAATAGAAAAAGAGGAAGAAGAAGAAAATGAAAATAATAATTAAGTGACACGCGCTGACGAAGCTAACGTGGGAATATTGAGCAGAAAGTTACATTGAAAATTATAATTAAATAAATGTAAGATGTGTGCTAACGGTATAAAAAAATTTGAAAATTTAAAAGGAATTGAAAATTAAAAAAAAAAAAATCTAAAAATATTTTTTTAAGATAAAACAGTTGAAGATCAAATTTTTTAAATAAAAAAATTAAAAATTTACGAAAATCGAAAAAAAAATTTAAAAATATTTCAACTAGTGTATTTGCTGTGAAATATTAAGCTCTTTTTATGGCTGCGTAATAAATTTTCTCCGCTCCTGATTAAACTCGTCTCAAACCTAAAAAAAGAAAAGATAAATAAAATTTCAATAAAAAAAGAGCCAATAAATTTCGATGTAATTAAAAATGTCCAATACCCCGTCAGTGAGAATACAAATGCCGCCAATTAGGCAATCGCCACGTGTAGCTCTACGACCGCCACGCTTAAACCTTGCCGGCGTACAAAGTTCCGGTTCCAATCAGTTGCATCCGCCCTTAACCGGTGGTGGTCACCATCATCCATTGGCGACACATCCACAAACTGGTTTACCATTAACGGCACAAACAAAGGAGAGCGAACAATGGCCATTCTTCTCCGCCTCGGATTTTGCACGCGGCTTCTCCGGTTTTGTGGACTTTACCAAGGCGGGCATGAGTTTTGGCGAGAAGTTCACCTTTGGTTTATATGAAAAAGTGAGCAAATGGTCGCGCAAATGGTTTACACACATATTCCTATTCATTGTTATGGCACTTTATAGTGCCGGTGGTGGGCTGTTGTTTTCTACCATTGAAGGTGAGTGCGGAAAGAAAATGTGTTGGTGAGAATACATATATTTTTCTACTATTTTTTTTATACATTTATTTAAGTCGTTTGGAAAAAAAATTTATAAAAAAGTAAAAAAAAATGTTTAAATATTTTGAAGAAAAAGTTAGAAGCTGAAACTGAAAATTAAATGTGTAGAGGCTGTGATTAGGTGGGAAATTTACTATGGCAAATATTACCTTGACAATTTTGTCTTTTTTGCTCTACAAATATTTGAAGTAAATTTTTTTTTTTGCTAAAAATGATTTGGAAAAAAATAAAAGAATAAAAATAAAATTAAAAAAATTTAACGCATGAAAAAAAATCGAAGCTAAAAAATATTAAAGGAGAGCAAAAAAATTATGAAAAAATATAAAATTAAAAAAAAATTAAAAACTGTGGAAATGTGTGAAGGAAAAATATTTTTAATGAAATGAAATTTTATAATTTTTACTTTAATATTTTATTTGAATTTTTTTTATTTTTCTCTGCAACTATTTGAAGTAAAAAGCATTTTTTGCTAAAAATGATTTGGAAAAAATAAAAAAATAAAAAAAATGTCAAATGATTTTGGAAAAAAACGAAAGCTAAAATAAAATATGGAAATAAATTTTATTTTTTTAAAATGGGCTAAAAAATTTATTTAAAAAAAAATGAAATGAAAAAAATTCCAAAAATATGGAAATGTGTGAAGTAAAAAAATTTTAAAAGAAATAAAATTTTATAATTTTGACTTAAATATTTTTTTTATATTTTTTTCTTATTTTCTCTGCAAATATTTTAAGTAAAAAGTATTTTTTGCTAAATATGATTTGGAAAAAATAAAAAAATAAAAGAATTTCAAATGCATTTTGGAAAAACAGAAAGTTAAAAAAAAATTGGGAAATTATGAAAAAAAAATGTTTTGAATTTTTTTTCCTTTGCAAATATTTGAAGTATTTTTTGCTAAAAAAAAAGGTTTGAAAAAAATTTTAAAACTTAATTTAAAAAAAAATTTTGAACTTTGAAATTAAAAAAAAAATTGTTGAAATTTTACGAGTATTATTTTTTTCTAAAATCGGCCTAGAAAAAATATAAAACTAACAAAAAATGAAAAAAAAATATTCGCAAAATATGGAAACATTTCAAACGAATAATATTTTATTTTAAATTTTTTACTTTCATATTTTTGAAATTTTTTTCTTATTTTGCTATGAAAATGTTTGCGTAAAAAAAAATATTTTTTGTTTAAAAAGGTTGGGGAAAATTTAAAATTTTCAAAACTTGCAATATCATTTTGGAAAGATACTTGGAAAAAATCTGGCTAGTAAGAAAATATAAAGAAGAAAAAAAAATTCAAAAAAATTTAGGATAAATCTGAAAAAGTGTGAATATTTTTTAAAATAAATTTTTTTTAGATAAAATTGTTTATATTTAATTTTTTAACTTAATTTTTTTTATAAAAAAGTCAAATAAGTCTTAAAATAATATTTTGTTATATTGTTCTTTTAGTTTTCTGTTAAAACTTTTTTGGACAATCTTCATCATTAGAAAAAATATTTAACTATATTATTTTAAATTTTATAAATAATTTAAAAAAATGTAGATAAAATTTCTTTGAGGTGAAATATTATAAAATTTTTTAAATTTTTTAAATGCTTTTGAAATAATAATTTCTTGGTTAATCTTAAGATTTTTTGGTTAAAAAAGTAGCAAAATAATTTTTTTTAAATATGTTTTTATTTAACGTTTTCTTCATAATATTTTTTTTAATATTTTTTTATTTTTTTTGATTAAGTTTATTAATTGTAAAATATTTTCAGAAAAAAGTTTTTAGAGAGAGAGAGCTTTTTTTTATATAATGTTTTTTTTTTAGTTTTTTTAGATAAATAAGATGCTTTCATGAGCTAATAAAAAAGTTTTAGAAATAAATTTCTTTAAAAAATTTCTGTTTTCTGAAAAAAAAATATTTATAAGTAAATAAATAAATTTAACAAAAAAAAAAAAACATTGTTTTTAGATAATATCTTAAAACATAACTTTTTAGATACATTTTTTAAGATTTATCATAAAAAATTAAAAATTATTACATTTAAGAAGAAGTGCTTTGAATTTTTCTGTTTTTTTTTTCAACTTTTAATGGAAAGGAAAAATATATATATATATATATTTAAATATATACATATAATAGCTTAAAGAAATTGATTTGTCATAATGCACTCAATTCGAAGTAATCTGTATTACTTTTTATATAAATCTGTTTTGCATTCCCTTTGCGCCTTGCACTGCCTTTTTGAAGATTGCTTGAGGAACAACAGAAATGCAATTGACCATTAAATTGCAGATTCGCATACACAAAAGGATAGGGCGCCTGTATGTCTGAACATTTTTGGTACACCAAATCATACATAGATACTAACGCACACGAATTTATATGTATATATGTAGTTTAGAAGCAATTTAGAGAGCTCATCCGCTTTCTCAATTGTCGATTTCTAAAGCATCTAAAATTATTTATTGAAAACTAAGCTGGCGAGTGGAGTCGCTTTTAATAAAAAATAGTTTGCGCAGATTATTTTTGCAATAACTATGTAGTGGAAGAACAAAATATAATTAAAAGTTAATTACGAAATTAAACATAACAGTTTTTAGAGTTTTCTGCTTATATCCCTGACAGCAGCCGGTGCTCATTTCTCTATAAAATAATAATTTAAATAAAAAATAAAATAGTTACTCATACGACGTGGCAGATTGGTGAGTTGGTGAGAGTTCGATGTCAACTTGAAGGCGTGTAAAAAAACTTTAATTTGAAATTCTATCAAAATATATAATAATGGTTGACCAGTATGAAATCTGTTTAGTTTCTTCCGAACATCTTTTTAGTTGTTGAAAAAAGATGTTTTCAAATGTTGATACAGTCGAATTTTGACAAATTTTCTTTGGATATATATATATTTTTTTAATTTAAAATTTAAATCTATTTTGCTTATTATTATTTTTTATTATTTAATTTTGATAATTTTTTTACCGTAATGTCCATAATTAGATTTTTATTTCTTCCTCAGTCTTTTTTTCTATTTTTTTCTCCGATTAAAAGGTCTAAAAAATTTGACGACCACCGATTATTATTTTATCCGGCCTTTTTTTTTATTTTTCCCCTATGAAAAAGCTTAAAAATTTGATTATTTAATTTTCTATACCTATATTTAATTTATTACTTTATTACAACAATAAACAATAAAAAAAGTTTTACCGATTATTATTTTATTCGAAGATTTTTTCAATTTGCTTCCATCAAAAAATCAAAAATTTATTATTCCATTTTTTATATCTTTTACAGAAATTTTTTACTGTTTTACTCATTTTTTTTTTACTTTTTCCCTCAACAGAAAGCCTAAAATATGTTTCTGTATTGTATTTTTTTTTATTGTGCATTCCCTTCGAGCATTAAAAATATGTTTATTTAATATTTCTTTTACCCTGAATTTCGAAATTTTAATTTTTTAATTTTTTTTTTTGTTATGCTTATGATTTGTTTTATATTTTTTCAATATTTTTTTTTCAATTTTCCTCCCTTAAAATATAGTTAAAAATTTTGTTAATTATTTGTTTTTACTTTTTAATTTTTTTTTTTTTTTTACTGAAACGCTTGAGTATGTAATTTTTATTTGATTTTTAACTACATTCCTATAACATGTTTTTTTCAAATTTATTTTTTTTTAATTTTTTTTTAATCAGAAAGTGTAAAAAAAAATTTAAATTATAATTTTCCTTTTTTCTTATTTATAAGAACATTTTTTTCAACGAAGGACCTATTATTATAAAATTTGATATATTTATTATTATTATTATTATTATTATTATTATTATTATTATTATTATTATTATGCCATTTTTATTTCTTCCATCGCAATGCCCTTGGTTTATTTAAGAATTTTTCCAATTTTTTATTGCTTGATTTTTTCTTCTATTAAAATGCGTAAAAATTGTTTTTTATTTAATATTTGTTGTAATTTTTATTTTTAATATTTTTTTCGAATTTGCTATAATAATTTTTTTTATTTTTTCTGATCTTTTTTCCATTTTTCTCACATCATAATTTCTAAAAAAAAATGATTGCTATGTTTTCATAAAGTTTTATTATATTATTTCACTTTTATTTTTTTACCCAATTTCTATAATTTTTCCCATTTTTCAATATATTTTTTTAATCATTTTTCCCCTCAAAAAGTCCAAAATTATTTTTTTACACTTTTCTTTTTTTTTTTTGGTTTTTTTTTAAATAAATTTTAAATTACATTTCCCAAATGCGTTTATTTAATTTACACAATATTTTCGGTTTATTAAAGTTATTTAATTTATTTTGACTTCTTTTGGTTTTAAATAATTTTTATTTATATTGAACCCACACATTCATTTGTATATTTCTATTGCTATAAGGAAATTACTTAAATATAATTTAACTGAAAATTCAATTTACACTCAATTGAGTTCTCATTAATGTGACACACATGTCTGTGCGACTGTGTGTCTGTGTGTGTGTGTGTACAATTGCAAAAATATAAACAAAGCAAGAATTTCAGGAAAAACTCACAGTCAATGAACACATTATTTGTTTACGTACAGGCATGTGTGTATGTATGTGTATATTTGTGAAGACATAAACAACAATATTTGCATATCAACTGTGCAACACGCTTGTCATATTCAAATTTTTATTATTATATTTTTTTTTGGTTTTTTTTTTTTTTGTTGGCGCCACCCTCTGTATGAGTTACACAAAATTGCAAGATGAAAGAATGTAAGGAAGTACAAAAGGAATTTTTGTTGAATGATAAGAAATACGCAAATATAGAAAATCATAAAAAAGCACTCAGCGCTTTATAAAATCTCTCTCACTTCCATATTAAAGAAAGCCCTAAAAGGAACAATTTAAGGACAAAACACAATAAAATTCAAGCAACTGGAGTAAATAAACAGCTAAGAGAGACATAAACGACAGTCCGGCGTTGTGCAAATACAACCCAGTCAACAGTTGTTGAAACAATATCAAAATTGCCAAATTACAGCAAAATTTCGAAATTTTCTACAAAAAAAAATGTAGCCAAGAAAGCTTGCCAGAGCTGTTCGCATGCCATATATAAACATAAATATACATACATTTGTACATAAATAAACAGTTGAATTATATACATATACATACACATATGCATGCATAGTTGTATATGAATCACAAATCCACTTTAAGACAAAGAAATTCATCCAAATTGATTCTTCATTGATATTCATTGCTTTTGATGGTTACTCATACGTCGTGGCGTGCGAGTGACAGAGAGTACAAATAACTAAATATGCGAGGTTGTTCGATTTACGGGGGGTTTTTGTTTGTTATTGTAAACAATGCTAGGTGAGAATGTGTCTAACAGAAACAAGAAAACAATAACAAAAACCAAAAAGGGAACAACAACAACAACAGCAGCAGCAGCAGCAGCAGCAAAAACAATAATAAAGAATGTTAGCTGTAAATGTTGTAAATAGAAAATAAATAAATATTAATTCTTGGAGTTTCCGTTTCATTCCGCCATGCCTAACTTTGTTTGAGAATTATAAGACCTTCCTCCATTTTTGGCGTTTTCAGAGTTGCCAGGTAGTTTTGAACCGTTAAAACTACTTGGCGCTGAGCGCTGCCATGTTGCAAAATCACCTTCTCATGCCTTTTGGCCATTTCTGGCCACTTTTCACCCAATATACTACTCAAAAGCATTAGTTTCACTCAATAACATTTCGCATCAAGCGTTTCGCCCAGTTTTAGCAGCTAACATAGTACACCTCACCCGCCAAGTCCCACCATATACAGGGCATGATCTTTAACCTGTGGATGTTTTTCTTTGGCGTCGATTTAGAGGTTGATGATAGTGGTTCATCAGGCTTGGCATAGTATTTGCTACTTCTTGGAATTATCGGAATATAGGCACTTTTCATCTCCATCCACGATCACTTATTGGACGGCGTAGATTCACCGTAACCCACAAGGATTCTATGGGCTACGACTACAGCGGCCACGGCCGCTTATGAGGAGAGACGTGTGGAGTTTGGTCTTTGTTCGCGGAGAGTGGACTGTTTTACTTTGCGATTGCCTACTCTAGAGTAGCACCTACTACTAGAGTAGCACCTGTTGATTGCATTCAAGGCTGACATTGTTAATGGTGTGTTTATGCTGTTTCCCAGATGGGCGAAATTGGCCACAACATCAAAGTCTTAACTGTCAGCAATGATTTGGGAGCCAAGATGCTGATTGTTTGTTTGATGTGAGGGGATATTTCAACTTGTTCTCGTTCACTACCAGACCCGTACGCTACGCTTCCTTATGCAGACAAGAGAAAGCAGAACTAACGATGCAGTTTTTGAGGCCTATGATCTCAATATCGTCAGCATATGTCAGAAATCGATGAAGAATCACCCTGTCTGAACTCCGGTCGGTGTGGTTCGGTTCAGAGGGCTCCCTCCCGATGCTGATGGAGTTTTTGGTGTTGCTCGGGGATACTTTCCACAGCCGTATCAGATTTACGGGGATACCGAATTCAGGCATAGCGCGGCGGAGACTGCCCCTTTTTATGTTATCGAAGACAGCTTTAAAAACGACAAAGAGCGGTGTATGTCAATCCTTTTCTCACGTTCCAAGGCTTGACGGATGATAAACACCTCGTCAAGGGTAAATTTATAGCTATATTGATAAGATCTAATCTCACACAGCGTGCTCAATAAAACCTTATGTGCGATATTGAGGAGGCTTAGCCCACAATATTTGGCATAAATAGTAGGGTTCCGTTATTTAGTGGATTGAGTAGAGCACATTGACGTTGCAATCGTCGAGCATGCGTTCGTCTGACCACATTCGGCAAAGAAGTTGATGATGAAAGCATTTTGTCAACTCTTTGTCACCATAACTGAATAGCTCAGACTGTGAAACTCCAGCAACCAGCGCTTTGTTGTTCTTCAATGCGGAAATGGGTCGCCGTTCAGCTAGGAAATTATGCAGTAATCTGACGGGCTGAAGTGCTGCTTTATGCCTAAATTATCGCTCTGGATACCAGTGCTCACTTCATCAGCAATTTTTGATTCGTCTGTGTAAATATAGTAATTTACATTGACACCCAGCACATTTCCACGACTTCCACTTGCTTTTGGTGTAGCCTCTAAGTCGTTCTTTTCGAGGTGAATTCATGTGCAGCATGCATCATAGAGTGCGACTCGTTTCACCACCACCATAAGTGGCTGAGTTCAGCCCACCTCAACACATTGAGCTTCCCCAACAGCTGGCGGGATAAAATTACTCTGGAGAAATTTTTTCGATATCAACCGTTCTTAATGAAATTTTTACTGATAAACAAATATTTATGCATATGAGCATGTTGGAACTTTCGTGCCGTAAGAAGGTAATTTCTTTCAAACCAAAAACTAAATTTTCACTAAACGCAGATAACAAACAAAGAATTCTCCTTCTACTTCAAAGTATTTTCTTTTTTTAGTAAAATATTATTTCCAGCGGCTGGTTAGTGAATACAACTGCATTTCTATGTATGTGTACAGTTGCTTGTAACATTTTTAAAATATTTTTCTCATGCGATATTTCTCATAAGTGCGAATATATACTCATATTCATACTCGATATTAGCCAGTTATGGTAAACAGTATTTTTTTTTTCAATACATTAGTCCAACTTAACAACGCACTTACACATTTTTGTAAAAATGCATACTTGCTACGTACGTATATACTTATATTTACTCATACTCATATATTAAGCTCATATCCAAAGCAAACATCCTTAAATTCATTCTTTTCGCTTTTTTTCTTATATTTTCCAACAAAACAATGCATACAATAGATCCATACAAACACACACATATATATACACACATATATATATATATATATGTTTATTTACTTATATACGCACATGTGAATTCATTCCACCCTGGCTTATTTGTGAATCGTAAATTAATTCTTGTTGCTCAGCTCTCAAGCTGCATGCCAAAAGTTATGTACGTATGAATGTATGTACTATGTATGAATATACAAATCACAGTTATTATGGAATATTGAAACGATTTCTGTTTTCCAACATTAAAGTTGTTGCCTTTGTAGTAGTGCAGTTATTTCACTTCCGTAGCCTGAAGTCATTTAGTTACAAGGTCGCTAGGAAGTAAGTATGTATGATAAAAATATATGAAAAAAATACACATGCATAACAATTTTAGTGGTGATGAAGATTTAAATACTTATATATAGAAAATGAAATTTATGAGCCAGTCGCTTTGGTAGCAAAATTATGTGAAAAGCAGCAGGAAAGAAATTCAAGCTTTTTTTACTTACTAAAGCAACATCAATCAAAGTCTCCATTACACAATGCTTCATTCACACTAAAGGCAAGTTTTCTCTTGAAGCCTGCTCATATCTTGCCTATAACTTTATTAATACCATTGTACATAAATACATATATGTATTAGTGTTTTTCTCCTTTTTCATATATTTCTTATTACACTTCTCAGGTCGTAACGCCCATATGGTTCAACTCCAATTGAGTTACCAGCGGCGGGAATTCCTTACAGCAATGGCCGAATTGGCGAACGATCCAGAGCTGAGGGTAAGTAGATTTAAATAAAAAATAAATTTAATTATATTAAATTATTCATATTACAAAATGAAAATATAAAATATAAATATTAATTCAATAATTAAAATATTCAAGTAAGATAAAACAAAATAAAATAAAATAACACACACAAATTAAAAAAATAAAAGCAAAAAATAAACAAAATAAAACTATATAACAAAATCAGTAAAAAATTAAATATATAAAAAATATTAAAAAGTACCGTAATATAATTTAAATTTTAACATAACATTAAAAAAAATACAGAGTAAAGAAGAGCAATAAAAAGAGTCAAATTAAAAAAATTTAAATAATATAATAATAATAATAAAAAAAAAATATATATTTATATAAAAGATGAAATAAAATAAAATAAATAAATTATTACAAAAGGTAAAAAAGTTAAAGAAACAAAAAAAAATGAAACATTAAATAAAAAAATAATAATTAACTCTTAAATATGAATGAAATTAAAATTTAATAACATTTTCAAAAATTAATAAAATAACACAAACTAAAAAATTAAATATAAATAAAAAACTAATTCATTTATTCTGAAATATAAAATGAAATCAGAAATTTTGAGATATATTATTAAAAATTATTAAAATAAATAAAAATAAAAATTTAAAAACAATAAACTAAACTAAAATAAAGCCAAAAAAATAAATTAAATAAAACAGTATAAAACAAATTATTACAACAACAAAATTATATAAAATAAAATATAACAAAATTATTTAAATTACTTATAAAAAAATATTATATTAAAAATCTTAAAAAAATATATAAGGGATTAAGTAAACAAACAATTTAAATAAATAATAATAAAATTAATAATAAATTTTTTAAAATAATTCGTAAAATAATTTAATTCTCCAAAAAAAAAACTAAAATAAAATAAACGTTAAATAAAACTTTCAATTAAATAAAAGGATCAAATAAAATAAAATAATATAAATCATTTTCTTTTAAATATATAAAAAAAATTAGACACAAAAACAAATAAACTAAAAAAACTATAAATAAATGATATTTAAAAAAATTAACAGCGGAAATTAAATGAGTTACAATAAATTAAAAAAATATGAAATAAAAAAAGTTGAAATGAAATAAATACAACAATATTAAATTTACATAAATTAAAAATAAAAAATAAAATAATAAAAGGATTAATATAATAAAAATTAAAGTAAAGTAAAATAACATAAAATAAAAATAAAATTAATAATCAAATAAACTAAAAATAAATTTGTTTATTAAATTAAAAAATATATATATTACGTAAAATATTATATAATTTATTTAATACAATTGATAAAAAATAATATACAATAAAATAAAATTATTTAAATTATTTAACATAAATTATAAAAATTAATATAAATTATAAAAGTAAAATAAAAACAAAAAAATTTAGAAAATAAATTAATTAAATTAAATTAAATTAAAATATGTACAAAAATATATAAGATTAAATTGAAAAATGTATAAAGAATAACGGCAAGTAAAACTAAAAAAAAAATCAAACAAAATAAATTAAAATAACTTAAATTTTAAAATAAAAACAAAGGCAAAGATCTAATTGAGATATTCAGAATAAATTATACAAAAAATAAATAAGGAAAAAAAATTAAATAAAAAATAAATTATTTAAAAAAAGTCATTAAGAATAATTAAATAAAAAATTAAAACAATTTTACACAATTAAATTAAACAAAATGAAAGAAAACGGACCAGAACAAAATAAAATAATTTTAAATATAATAATTTAATTTATAAAAATAAAATGAAATAAGAAATATTAAAATATAAAATAAACTACAATTAATAATAATAAAGCAAAGGAAAATTCATTCGAAAGAAATAATTAAATAAACTAAAATAAAATAAACTACTAAATATCAGACAGAATAGAAATTTAAATAAAATATAAAAATCTTAAGTAAAATAAAAAATACATACTAACAGAATAAAATAAAATAAAATAAAATAAGAGAGAATAAAAGAAGTTATATTACTAAAATAAAAATAAAATAACTATAAAAAATAAATATAAATAAAACAGAATAATAAAAAGTTAAAAAAAAACTTGAAATAAAAGAAAATAAAACAAAATAAAGAAATAATAAAGAATATAAATAGAGTAAATAAAAAATAAAAATAAAAAATTAAATTTTACATAAAATAAAGTAAAACAAAACAAAATGAATTAATGAAAAATAAGATAAAATAAAATGAAAGAAAATAAAATAAAAAAATATTATTAATGAGATATAAAATGGAATAATAAAGAAAATAAAATAAAATAAATGAAAATGAAGCAGAAAAAAGAAAAAAAAGAAATAATAAAATACTAAAAACAAAATAAAATAATTAAAGACAAATGAAAAATTAAAAAATTAAATTGAAATGAATTAAACAACAATGAAATCGAAAATAAAATATTAATTTATAATATAAAGAGTTTAAATATTATGTAATGTAATGTATTAACGCAAATAAGTTGTTTCCTTTAAAGTAACTATTTAATATTATTCCGTTTTTTTTATTATCGAAAATTGTAAAACTTAGTCTGAGCAACTAAAATTGGAGGGCAAAGTAGTGAATGTCATGCGAAAACACAAAGATGCAATCAACTCATTTCTGAATAATGCCAAGACTTTTGAGGAGCTGAGAAGGGAGGAGAGTCCATGGACATTTAAGAATTCCATGTTTTTTTGTGGCACAATATACACAACGATAGGTGAGCATATGCTATATATTTATGATATATAAAAATTATTTTATATAGAAAAAAAAAAGTAGAAAAAAAATTTAACTGAAAGAAGAGATTAAAAATATGCAATAAATAATTTTTTTTATATTTATTATTAGTAAATATTTATCACAAATAGTTATTAGATTTTATTATTATTTTTATAAATTATTTTTATTAGTTATTTTTATTAATTATTTTTATTTATTATTTTTTACGCAGCATCAAATTATTTTAACTAATTTTTAATTATTTTTTTTTTAACTTTTTTCATAATTTTTTAAAAAGTTTCTTGCTTTTTTTGTATCTTCATGCCTTCCTTAGTGTTTTACTACAGTTTTATATAAATTTGAACAAAAAAAAAATTTTCGCTGAAACACCTACGCACTTTTAGAGGTGGAATTTTCGCAATAAAATCGTATAAAACTCAAAAAAATTTTAAGTGGAAAATATTTTGGTCACCAAGAAAGGTGATTTTGACGCACAAACAATTTTTTTATTTTTTCGATTTCAAAATTAAAAAAAAATCAAAAGTTTTTTTTAAACCAAACCAAAAATTAGAAACTAAACGCAATACACAAGCAAACATATTTATGTATTTGTGAAATTTTTATTACTTTGTAGGCGACCTATTTTTAGTTTGTCGACACTTCACTCTTTACAGTCACATATACATACATACATGTATATAGATATAGGCGTACTACATGTATATTTACATATGTTTAATAATAATTATAGTTACGAGTTCGACAGCATCTTCCATGCCACGCCAAACGCATTTTGCCAATTGTGGGTGCTCATGCATATACTCGTACATATATATTTATTATATTTGTAAATTTAAGCTTTTTAATGCCAATTTAAATAATTTACTCTTATAGGTCTCGTACTGTGCGATGGTCGTAAATTTTAATTATAAGAAAAATTATTTCTGCTGATATTTGGGTTTTTGAGATTTTTTTTTTCATTTAATTTGAATAAAATTCTATACACACAAAGCATTGGGGTGGACATTTCAAGCCATGTAGTACTCTACGGCCCTTTGGTTGTCTCCCGAGGTGCTCAAATTAGTATGTTTCACAAATACTTAATACTTAAAGGTCCTCATCTTCCTTTCTCCGAAACTTCCCTCCATCAAGAAAGGCAGTTTCACACAGTGTGCTGCTGATTGGGGTTCCTTAAACTGTTAAAACTCCTCCCTCAATTAATGGGACGGATGGAACAAAACTTCTTGGGCACAATATGATGTGCACCGAATCGGATGTGTTGTGACGGGTCGCAGCCGCAGCTTTGTGAACATTGAATTTTATATGCTCGATTCCATGACACTGTATACCAGAAAGTGAAGAACATGCGATTTACTCCTGGGTCTGCTCATATCAGTTCGACAAAAATTGGCCAGATACACGGAAATCTACAATCGCGATGTTCTTTTGGGTCTACGAGTGTGTGGATTGCACACGGTATGATTTTAGGTTAGATTTTAGGTGCGCGGTTCAATTACTATGCATGTCCTTTGTATTACAATGTTCTCTAGTTCCCGAACGGCTGCATAATGAATTGTTATTCTACAAAGCCCGGACCAGAAACCGCGAAGAATATCCGACAACTATCTTGGGTTGTTGAGGAAAAATGTGCCATGGTGGTTATGCCTCATTCTGGCAAAGGTTGGCCATTCTAATGGAAAGTGCTGAGATGATTCCATCCCGCTAACCTCTATTCAGAGGTCCTGCAATATCGGATGTATAGGTTTTTCAACTTCAGCAGCTTGTATATCTTCAGACATTGACCACTAACAGTTTCAACCAGTAGCGCTGCATGTCACTTTCTGAGCGTTAGCAGATTATTCGAACTTTCGCAATCCAAACGAGACCAGAAGGGCTGCTGAGGTTATGAAATTTTGGCAGTGTTCGTAAGGTTTACTTTTCCAGGAAAATACCACCCGTCTACTGTCCGGTGATATCAATTCAAGTTACCCTTTCGCTGAGCTGCAGGGTCATCAGTTTTGCAGTTACCATCGCTTCTGCTGTAATCCAGCACCCAAATCAGCTTTATCGGCTCGACGCTTACGAAAGAGAGGTCAAACACTCCATAAGTGCATCAAAAGCCAGGATAACCTGGTTGTCAAAGTAAATTCTGAAATTCTTAACTGAAATGCCACACCGGAGCAGTAGAACAACTCCCGCAATATTCCCCGACGCCCAATTTGGGGAATTTCTCAACGGTTACAACAACAACTACGGAATAAGGCAATTTAGGCAGGTAGTCTTTTTAGTTCTGATTGTAGCTCTATTTTTGTGGTGGCTCATTCTATTGACTCTCAGTCATCCGAAGTAGGCTCTATTATTCTAAGACTAAAACTATCATAGTTCAATCTTGAGATTACAGAGCGCCTTAAATTCATTAAAGCAATAGTTTTTATGCAAGGGAATCAAATTTTCGGTTTTTTATTTATATCGATAGTCGAAACATGCCAAAAGGACCACAGATGATAGCAGAATTCACTAAAATCAAGCATCTGTTATGTTACTGAGAATTTTGAAAGGTAAGCTTCTGGTAGAGAGAGAAAGAGAAAGATAGAGAAAAAGAAAGATAGAAAAAGAGAGTGATAGAGCGATAGAGAGAGAGATTGAAAGAGTGAGAGAGAAATAGAAAGAGTGAAAGAGAGGGAATGAATTAAAGAGAGAAAATTTGAGAGTCTTGAATGAGAATTTCTAAGCATTGAGTATATAAAGCAAATACTCATTGCTCTGCTCTGTGATTGAGTCACACAGCTTGCAATTCTCAACAGGTTTATTAAATGTTTCGGCGACTGAATTTGGTTATTTCTATTTAAAATTTACTGAATTATGAAAAAAAATCATTTTCTTCTTCATACGCGCCTATTTTGCATTCTATCCGAGTAAAAAAAAATTAATTTAGTAAAAAAAATATTTAAACAAATTTTATTCTGGCTTTTTTTTGCTCAAAAAAATTGCATTCAAAATCAAAATAAGCATTTTCTGTCTCAATAATCAATAAAATGCAGTTTTATGTGCGTTTCACCATCAAAGAAAAGACATTAACCAATTTCGAAATGCTTTTAAGTATAAACTGAATTCAGCCGCAGCTAAGTTAATGTCATAAAATTGCAAATTTTTCGTTGGATTTTCCCCCATTTCTTCTGAAAAATAATGACACAGAAAAAGTACTTATGTACGTTTATACAGATAAATATTTATTTAATATTTTTCATAATGTAAATGTTAAAAATATTATTTATTTTGGCGCTTGCCGCTCGATGGAGCTGTCAAACTTGCATGAAGCACTCGCCAATGGGGATCCACGAAAGTGTAAATGGAATTGTAATTTGTCAGTTTTTACTCAGAAAATGAGTGTTCCGTTTAAATTTTATCTTTGGCTGCGTGCTAATAAATGAATTTCTTAATAAATATTTATATATACATACACACATTTGTAAATATATATACATCCCTTCGCATATTTATGTTGCTATTTTAGTCACGAAAATCAGCATTTTTCAGTTTCAAAACAAGCAATAAAAATGTATTATTGACGTTTTATTTTGAGCGAAAAAAATATTTTTTTTTTGCCTACAGATCTAATTACTGTGCAAATTTTAATATAAAAAATAATATAAATATGAGAATAAGAATTCGATTCGATTTTTGCAGATTTTTAAAGCAACTTTCTAAGAGTAAAAACCAAATTTAATTATTTTAATTATTTATTTTCAATTTCAAAAATATTTGACTTATTCTACAGACTATCACAAATATCAAGAGTGACTATTTTCAGCATTTCAGCATCAAAAATTATGCTTAATTTTAGCTAATTTGCCACCAAACATATGTTATAACGCTTTTCTAGCGTTTTCGGCATAAAAAATTGTGATTTCGTTGCATACTTTTGAGCGCATAAATTCATATGAAGTAAACTGTCGTCCATTTTTTTGTGCGTGACTTAAGCATCAGTAACATTATTATTATTATTATTTTGATGCAAATAAGAGCATCCCTAATTTATATACACCTCTCTACAGCATGCATACCTTCTACAGCATTCTGCATTCCGTACTATAAATATATCAACGCCACTGTGTGTGTTGTGTCTTTTCCAAATTAATATTGTGTGGGCGTAGAGGTCGTTTTCACATTGTCACCTCGTTTTTATGTTGCAAAAGTCTCAAATAATTACAAAACTCATAAAATGCATACAATTTTGTACGCTTCAACTCACATACATACTCGTACATGTGCATATGTATGTATTTTTCTAGGTAAATGACCACGTGTTGACTTTTTCGAATAGAAAAATAAATACATATAGTTTTTGACTAGACATTTGATGGCGAAATAATTACGAAAATTACACTAATTGCGGTCCAGCAATGTTAAAATTATTTTAGACTTAAAAATTTAAATTGCAATGTCTGTAAAATTTAAATAAAAAAGAATATAAATACATGCATATATATATATATGTATGAAGAATTTGAAAAATTTGGAAAAATGCCATTGATTTTTTATGCGTATTATTATTAAGAAAATGCACTCTCATACACATATTGCAAATTCCATATATTTTCATACCAATAATAATAATAAAAGACACTCTAAGAGTTCTTCAGTTTGCTTTCAGGTCGTACCTTGCCAGTTTCACTTTATTTTTAGAAATTAAAAAAAAAATGTAAACTCTTTAATTTTAACCCAAAATTTTAATTTAAATAAGATTTCTCTGTTCCAACGATGCACTCTTTCAAATTCATCACCCTAAATGTAGGCAACATTCCTTCAGGTGTAAATTGGTTATAAAAATGCGTGAGTAAAACGTTGCCTACAATTCGGCATTGCTTTTTTCTATATTAGCAAAGTCGCACACCTTAATATGATGAGTTTTATATATTTAGAGTTTTACTTAAAAAAAAGTTATGAAAAAAATGAATAAAAATGTTTAAATTTGGTAAATTTAATTTTCTCACAAATCGGAAAATCAACAATCCCTTGAGAATTTTAATTTCTGAATCAGCATTAGCTTAGCTTGTCATTTTTAAATGGTAACTCAATTTTTTTTCATCGTACTAAGTACAGATGCAGCTAACTACTCACTAAATACAGTGGATTGAACATATTCCAAGTAGTAATAACGAAGGCAGCTTTCATTTTCTAGAAAAATAATTTCAGCTCATGCATATAATGCGTTAATTCATATATATATATAGATATATATATCTATATATATATATAAAATAAATATATACATATATTTTTTTTAAATATGTACAATATAGAATTTGCAGCACTTCGCGGAACAGATATTTCACAGCAGATAGCAAATAGCTATAAATTTTACCTTTAAAATAGAAATATTTTGCGAAGAATTTATTTTTTGTCAAAAAAATTCCCATAATGACTAGACTTCACAAATAAAAATAAAAAAAACACCCATTCTTTAATGTGTGAAATTCTACTAAGTAATAAATTAGTGGAATTGAAAGAAGTGGGAAGTGTCTGATGGTGGTCAAATGGCGATGAAAATAAAATAACAAATTGTGTATGAAACCAAAAAAATAGGAAAAAAAATTAAATAAAAATATACAAAATAAATTACATTAAATTAAATCGAATTGAATAAAATAAAAAATAAAAATAAAAACAATAAATTAAACAAAAAACAAGGAAAACAAAATAGGAGAAAAATAAAAGAATTAAATTAATTAAAATTAATTAAAATCAAAACTAAAAAAAATAAATAAACCAAATAAACAAAACAATATAAATAAAATAAAAAATTAAATTACTTTAAAATTAAATGAAATCAAACTAAAAAAATTTGATATACAAAACAAATAAATAAATTAAAATTTAAATTAAATTAAATATGTAACAATAAAAATAATATAATATAACTTTAAATAAAAATACAATAAAAAATATATAAATAAAATCACGCAAAATATAAATTAAAAATCAATAATTAAATTAAATTAAATTAAATTATTTATGAAAAAATAAAATTAAATTAAATTAAATAAAATTAAAAAAAAAATAAAGTAAAATGAATTGAGATAAAATAATTTAAATATAAAATAAAATTAGTAAACATAAATAACATATAAAGTAAACTAATTTATAATCAAATAAAAAACTTAAATGCAAAACAAAATAAAATAATATAATAATACAAAACTAAAAGGGGAAAAATTTATTTATTTATTTAAAACAAAATAAATGAAAATTAAATAATGTAAAGGAAAATAAAAAGAAAAAAATTAAATTAAATTAAAACAAAAGAAAATGAAATTAAACAAATTACAATTAAAAATACAAAAAAATTAGTAAAATTTAAATGATTTCGTTAAAATAAAATCAAAAAAAAAATATTAAATAATAATAAAAAAAAATAAGATTGTTTATAATAGTAATAAAATGTATAAAAAAATTTCAACAAAATATTAAAAATAATAATTAAGGTGTAATAAAACACAATAAAATAAATAAAAACAGGAAAGAATGGCTGCTTTCGGTCATGCCGAAGTCTTTATACCTTTCATGAACATATCAAACTTATTGCAAATTGCAAAATTGGATTTTGATTATTTTCAGTGTCAATCTCAAGTTGAATTTGCGTCTGTAGAATACCAAATTTCCCGCTCTTGGATGACTTTTTAGAGGATTTTTGTCTCAAAACCGCATATTTGAACAAACCGATGCATTGGATCTATATGATTTGGTATCCAGATTCCGATAATTTTCACTATCAATATTCAATTCGCTTTTTAATGGATTTTTTACACAAAACCTCATATCTGAACAAATCGGCGTAGAGTTCCCCTATGTTATATCCGTCTGATTTTCATAGTTTTCATAATCAATATACAATTCATTATGTATGTGTAGTATACCATATTTCACGTTCCTATGTACTTTTTTGACGGATTTATGAGCCAAAATTTCAAATCTGAAAAATCGCTGGTATATATGGCAAATAAGAGGGATTTTTTCAAGGCCCACACAAAAGGCGTTTGTTTCTTTGATGGCCACTTCATTCGATCCGCATCTCTTACCGCTCAGCCATTTCTTCAGGTTTTGACAACAAGAAATAGTCGCAGGAAACTAAGTCTGGCGCATATGCTGGGCCTGGGGTAGCCGCTCGTAGTCCAATTTATCAATTATTACCTTGGTGACGTGTGCACCTGTGCATTTATCTGATGGTACGGCGTTGTTTTCTGGCCAAATGTGCTCGTTTCTGCTTCAAATCAATATCAAATTTATCCAAAAATTCTGAATAATATTCGGTGATGGTTGTTTTTCAAGGTAAGCGATTTGAATTACACCTCGTGCATCCCAAAAAATAATGGTCATGACCCATATTGGCCTTCTTTGGTGCACGTTCACCAGGAGAAACCCGCTGTCTTGATTGTACTTTGGTCTCTGGTGTGGTGTGGTGGATCCATGTTTCGTTTACGTCTAGAAAACGGCGCAAAATATTGCTTGGATTGCAGTTGAACATCGCCAAACACATTCCTTTGAAGTGGTTACACGGTTACGCTTATGATCATGTGTGAGCAATCTCGGCACCCATCGCACGAAGAGCTTTTGAGCTGGCAACAGCCTCAGCCACCTCACACAGTTTTATCATTCAATATCATTCCATGGATTTTAACGACGATTTCGGGCATGACGAACTCTTTTTTGTGGCCTGAGGAGAGGCCATCACACCCAAAAGAACTTACTGTCTGGTGCGCTCTTTGATCCGGAGTTGTGTTTGGATCTTACTTCTTTGAAAACAATAACAGCGAGACTGTTACTGTTCTTTGGCCTGCAAATGAATAACACGACTTGGACAATATGTGATTCCAGATTCAGATGGTGTCGCGTCCCTCGCAACACGAGCGAAAATAATGACTTTATTGTGAGAGAAATTTCTCCCGGCCGCGTAATCTCTCGTTTTGGCGATGTCAATTGGCCACCGAGATCGTCCGATTTGAGACCTTTGGACATTTTTCGGTGTGGGGCTACGCAAAGGACTGTCTTTATGTGATTAAACCTTTAACTCTTAAGCACTTGAAAACCAACTTTCATCAAGTTATGGCTGAGATACCGCCAAATATGTGGCAAAAATTGTACTGATGGTACGACCACAAGGGAACTTTAGTAAACAACTGCTGCTTAACCATTGAAATTGGTGATTCAGAGCCCCCAATAGTATTTATCAGGTCTTTTCTCTGGGTAATTAATTATTAATCGATAACAGTTGTTGGGAGATGTGTTGTATAATACTGTAACAGTGCGGCAAATTCAACAAGTCACTGACTTATCAAACAGCCCTCGTAACAATTGAGCTCTCCATTAATTGAATTATTCCATTTTCATTGCCTTCCTACATTTTATAATATTCACTGCGGTCATAAATACATTTTTTTTCGCCCCACATTAAGCATGTTTTCTAATTTTATGAAGTAATAACAATTTTTAGAAATCTTTATTAGCCACTTTGAAAAATCGATTCAACCACCAAAGCGAAACGAATTGCAACAAATTTGAATATGCAATAAAGTGATTATTTTTACACATTGAATGGGAAATTTTATTATATTATATGCAGTTGAAGATTTGCAATGGCAATAAAAGTGGGTTTCCTGAAATAAATTTACAAAAAAAAAAATTAAAAAAATAAAAGTTAACGAAAAAAAATTTTATCGAAAAAAATGCAATAAAAATGAAAAAAAAAATTTTTTTTGAATAACAATAATGGAAATATGCGAAATTTTTATTAGAGAATTAAGTGTATACATATATTTGGAACAAATAGTAGTATAAATGTATGTCAGGCGTAGATCTGTGCAACCTATGCCTATGAATGATACATATTATTGTTGTTTACTTGTATGCATGCATGTATGCATGTAGAAAACATATGTCATAGATTAGTGAAAGCAATGCTCTAACACATACATACATACCTATATCGTACGCCTACACGCGATGACGTTTTTACAACTGTCAAATTGGCACAGAATCGGCGGGGCTCTACACTTTGCTCTTTACCATGGACATCTGCTTGTTGGCAGAGAAAATTATATATACATATTTATATATGCATGTATGTACATATGTATGTAAGTACTATATTTGTGTAGAAATTTATGAGCTGTTAATATTTTTTGTTTGTTTTTTGTTGATATATCGGCGATCTCAGGCAAACAAGTGCTTATAATAATTATTACACCGAACAGGAACACCGAGGAAAGTCTGTGAAAGTGACCTGCTCGCTCAAGAAAAGAGGGTATTGGCTTGCGGTTCTGGCGGTAGAAGATCAATTTTCGGAGTTAAACTAATTGGAAGAGATTCTCGCTAAATACCTGGATTTATATATTGCAATGTATTCATAGGCACCTATGTAGCTCTTTCTTTAGTATGAAAGGAGCTTTGCTGTTCCAGAATTACACTTTAAGTTACTTAAGGTGTTAGGCCACTCTATAGGGCCACAAAATAGGCCTTTTTGAAATTTTTGTTTTGCGAAAACTATTAAATAAATGTGATTTTTGACAAAGTGTGCATATAATTAACTGCTCACAACTGTTTTTTAAGAAAAATTATTTTAAAAATGGCGGCAATACAGAGTTCTCCCTAGGATGCATCCACTTTTTTTTCAAGAACCACGGCCGGCCACACAGCTGCTGTTTATTTTTTGTTTTTATTAAGTTCTTGAACGGTTTCCGCAATAGCTACAGAAGTACGTAGGATTTTTTTCAATATAAGCATTTTTAACAAAATGGCTGGTCCCCAAAAGAAAAAGTAACAATTTGGCCCAAAAAAATTTTCGATACTTGTTAATAAAAAAAAACTGCGCATGATATAAAAAATCCAAAGATGTTGTCAAAATTTCAAGTGAATCGGTAGTAAATTGTTTGAGTTATGTCTTCGGCTAACTTGAAAAAAGCAGTTTTGAGATAAACGCGTTTAATGTTTTGAGTATGACTAACAGACTGAAACAGACGTTTCAACTATAGAACGAAAATGGGGCATTTAGAAATTTTCATCTGTCTTACTGTTTCATGATAACATTTTTTAGACCATAATGCATCATTTGAAAGAAAGAAAATCCATTTTCCGAAAATTCTACTATTTAGAGGGTTAGTGGCCTAACACCCATTAAACTGTCAAGCCGTGGTGTGCACTAACGTTACGGTTACTGAACGCATTAAATTTGTCAAAGAAACAGTTTTTCTTCAAGCGAATCAAATTTTCTATTTTTTTTTATTTTTAACGATAGTTTTAGAGATGCCAAGCGGACCAGAGATGACAGAAGAATTTCATTAAAATCAAACATTTGTTACGTCACCAAGAATTTCAAAAGATACGCTTCTGGTAGAGAGAGAAAGAGAAAGATGGAGAGAAATAAAGAGAGAGCGATAAGGAGAGATAGAAAGAGTGTGTGTGTGTGTGAGAGAGAGAGAGAGGGAGAGAAAAAGGGTGAAAGAGAGGGAAAGTGTTAAAGAGAATAAATTTGAGAGTCTTGAATGAGAACTTCTAAGCATTGAGTATATAATAATAATACTCACTGCCCTGCTCTGTGCTTGAGTTGCACAGTTTGCAATTCTCAGCGGGTTTATTAAATGTCTCAGCGACAGAATGTGGTTAATTCTATTTAAAATTTACTAAATTATGAAAATAAAACATTTTCTTAATCATAGGCGCTTATTTTGTGTTCTATCCGAGTATAAAAAATTATTTTAGTAAAAAAAAAAATTAAAACAAATTTTACTTATATCTCATCCATTTTTTTTTTTTTTTTGCTTAAAAAAATTGCATTCGAAATTACTATAAGCATTTTCTGTCTCAATAATCAATAAAATGCAGTTTTATGTGCGTTTCACCATCAAAGAAAAGTCATTAAGCAATTTCGAAATGCTTTTAAGTATAAACTGAATTCAGCCGCAGCTAAGTTAATGTCATAAAATTGTAAATTTTTCGTTGGATTTTCCCCATTTTTTCTGAAAAATAATGACACAGAAAAAGTACTTATGTACGTTTATACAGATAAATATTTATTTAATATTTTTCATAATGTAAATGTTAAAAATATTATTTATTTTGGCGCTTGCCGCTCGATGGAGCTGTCAAACTTGCATGAAGCACTCGCCAATGGGGATCCACGAAAGTGTAAATGGAATTGTAATTTGTCAGTTTTTACTCAGAAAATGAGTGTTCCGTTTAAATTTTAACTTCGGCTGCGTGTTAATAAATGAATTTCTTAATACATATTTATATACATACATACACACATTTGTAAACATATATACATTCATTCGCATATTTATGTTGCTATTTTAGTCACGAAAATCAGCATTTTTCAATTTCAAAACAAGCAATGAAAGTGTAGATATTATTGACGTTTTGTGTTGAGCCAAAAAAAAAAAGATTTTTTCTTGCCTACAGATCTATTTACTGTGCAATTTTTAATATTAAAAAAAAAATATAAATAAATAAAATAAATTAAATTAAATTAAAATTAAATTTTTGCATATTTTTGAAGTGAATTTCTAATAGTAATATCAAATTTAATTTTTTTAATTATTAATTTTCTATTTCAAAAATGTTTGACTTATTCCACGGACAATCACAAGAGTGTCAAATTTGACTATTAAGATCACATCTTGGCTAGATAGTAGGAAGTAAAAGCTAGGAATGACTGTATTTGGAACTGCATTACCATTATCCCTCTGAGTAGAGCTTTAACGACCAGTCCAATCAGATTTTAAATGTGTTTTCCTATGATTTTTCTGCACCAGGTTATATGAGCTCGTCCAAAAGTCAGACCATTGACTTCAACGGGGTTTACGACAAACTTTTGGTCGGCCATTTTGGAACACTAATTACCCTTCTAATTCAACTGAGCAAGCAGATCAAACTCGTTTTAGTCTTCGTTTTGCAATCCACTCTCTCTCTCTCTCTCTCACACACTTCACGTACAGAGGCCACATCACATGCTAGTTTCTTCGGTAACACTATTATCAAGCAACTGAAGGCACGCTTTAGTTCACTTGAAGAATGGTCGGTTTCTCACACAGGAATCAAGCCGATCTAACTGAAGTTTCTCGAAACTAGCTACTCTGAAGAGGTTGGACTGAAGAAAAAAATTATTATTCAATGAACAGCTTTACGGAAGCTTGTAGAGAGCTACTACAGTAGCTAGATCTTCATTAAGCCAGGGAAACCGGGGTATCCTGAGGCTGATGTTCAGAATTTATCTTCCCTTTCTACATGTAGTGAGTTTTTCACGAATTATTTGTCAAAACCGGTGCCCATTTATGACCTATTTTAAGTACTTCATCCTTAGAATCGGTGTAAAGTAGAGTAGGCATTGTCCATTCACTAAATTCTTGGGAGCTACTATCGGCTTATTTCAGTCCAAGTGATCTTCGATACGAAGTCTCGATTATTCTGCACCCAAATTTCTATCGAAATTACCTTCGTTCGGGGGTTATCCTTCCACCGAAGTCTTTACCCAGACTTATCATCTTACGAAAATCACTACCACCCCAGACCGTTTATGGACTAACTATCTGGTAGTATCTTCGTTAATTTAAGCCTATTCTTTACCAGTGGACTTGTGGTGTGATGACGAGCTTCCGTACACTGCCCCAGGAAAATCAATCACCAAGGATTGGTATGCTAAGTTTAGACGTGCCGAAATGAGCGCCACCGAAGACGGTGTGATAGACGAAAGAGGTTGTGACAGACGAAAAAATTCCACAAAATGATTTTGAATGGTCATAAATTGAAATTGAATGAAACAGCAGGCACTCTAAGAAGATATCCACAGAACGTGTACATCATATCATTCACGAACCTTTGATGATGACAAAGCTCTGTGTAAAGTGGGTGCCGCACGAGCTCACTTTAGACCAAAAACCACGGCGAGTTGATGCTTCGTTGCAGTGATTGGAGTTGTTCAAGCATAATAAACTCGAGTTTTTGCAGCGCTATGTGATAATGGATGAAACAAGGCTTCATCATTTCACTCCGAAGTCCAATTGACCGTCATCCGAGGGGACTTTACACGATGAACCCACTCCAAAGCGCGAAAATACAATAGTCGACTGGCAAGGTTATGGCGTCTGTATTTTGGTATGCGCATGCAATAATTTTCATTGACTACCTTGAAAAAGGAAGAACCATTAACAGCGAGTACTACATAGCGTTATTGGACCGTTTGAAGGACCACATCACCGGTAAACTACAGCATTTGGAGGAAAAGAAAGTTGCTGTTTCACTAAGACAATGCACCGCCGTGTCGCAAGTCAGTGAAATTGATGGAAAAAATTCATTAAAAATGGACTTCAAATTGCTCTCGCATCCAACGTATTCTCCAGATCTGACCCCCAGCGACTATTTGCTGTTCTCAGTTTTCAATAGAAATGCTCGCTGGAAAGAAATTTTCATCGAATGAAGAGGTGATCGCCAAAACTGAGGCCTATTTTGAAGCGCAGTGCAAATCGTGCTACAAAAATGGTATCGAAAAGTTGGAGAGTCGCTACAAACAGTGTATCACTCCCCTTGAGGGAACTATGATGAATAAAAAAAAATGAATTTTGCAAAAAAAAAAACATGTGTTTTACTATGGATAGGCCGAGGACTTTTCCGCCAGCGATGAAAATGCTCAACAGTTGTGCCGATTTCTTGTGAAAATATCACTTTTTAAACGCTCATCTGTAGCAATAAATATTTACGCAGAACTTACAACACCCCAGAGATCAACACCCCAGTAATCAATACATAGCCTTCTTTATTTAAAATTTTGCACAGCCCAACAAATCGCAGCGTTTGGCAAATTTGTGCTCATTATTCATTTCAATTTCATTCAATACCGTTATGTTTAGTTGCCACTTCTGGCCAAATTTGTTTTTGTTGCCACCTCAGTTGGTGGTGGCTCCTTGCCGCGCCAGCGCTACAAAATTGTACGCGAAAGAGAGAAAAAAATAACAAAAATATAAAAAAAAATTTAACAAAATCTTAATGCAGTGTTGTGGTTTCAATTGCATTTATTTTCAAAATTTGTTCAATTTTTTGTTTTCATTTTTCTTTTCGAATAAACCGTGAAATGTTTATTTCCATTTGCTGGAACGGCAAATTGATTTTTCTTGAATTATTGAATTTCGCACACTCCGGAAAATAGATTTCCTTAATAACAACAGCAACAACGTCAGCATTTTGCAAAAAATCCATCTATCAATTGAGAACGCACAGCTGGTGAGGTGGAGGATGGAGAGAAATGAAAAAAAATTAAATATAAGTGAGAGTCAATGATGAAGAGCTCTGAATATGGCAATCAAGTTGTAGATCAAAATGTTTATATATATAAATACAATGTATATTTTTGTATGTATCAACATATGTTTTATTGCATTAATTTGTCTATTTGTCTACTTAACAATTAACGCTGAATTTTTTTTTTTTCATTTGATTTAGTCATACATACGCGTACATTTCTTTACCGTAATATCTTGACACTGAAATTTCTCTGTTTATTTTCACTGCAATTATTTGTTGCTGCTGCTATGTGGTTTTTGTTTTGAGTGCTTTATGCCGGTTTAATTTTCTTCGGCAGAATTAATTCGCATAAAGTAAATTAACAAAATAAAATTAAATATAAAAGTAAAAAAAATAATAAAAAAACATTAAATATATTAAGAAAAAATAATATAAAATGTATAAAAATAATTAAACTAAATTTAAATAAAATAAAGTTTAAAAACTAAAAATTAAATAAAAAATATTTAAAAAAAAATAAAAAAAATAAAAAAAATATATAAAAAAATAAAATGATATAAAAAATTAAATAATTTAATTTAATTCAAAAATTTTCTTATTAAAAAATTAAAAATTTAAGAAATTAAAGGAAAAGAAAACAAAGTAAAATAAAATAAAACACAAAAAAAATTAAAAAATAAAAATAAAAATATTAAAAAAATAGTAAAAATTTGACCTAAAACATATCAAAGTAAAGTAAAATTAAAACAGATAGAAATAAAAAAAAAAATTTTAATATTAATTTAAAATAAAATAATTTAAAATTAATAACTTAAATTAAAGTAAAATTAAATAAAATAAAATAAATAAAATAAGCAAAAATATAATAAAATAAAATAAAATATAATAAAATAAAATACAAAATAATATAATTAAACAAATCAAATAAAGTACAACACAAAATAATATAATCAAATGTAAATAAAAATAATGAAATGAAAATCAAAATTTTAAAATTGGTCCTGAAGTTGATCTCAAAACATTGGATTTGTGTGGCGAAACTCTTGTACTTATCTGAAACACAAAAACCAAGAATTTTATTAATTTGCACAATTGTAGCTATATCCTGCACCAATATTAAAAAAAAAAAATTGTTTGTGAAAAATAGTGAATTTTTGAATGTCGAGCACCGAAACAGGCTTCTTTTTTGGCAGTTTTTCAGTTAAAAAAGTAAGAAGTTATCAATATAGTATAATTCGCTAAATGACATAGCTACTAGTAGTGTAATGAATAACATATTAAAATTTCAGATCATTAGGATAAATACTTTTTTACTCGCGCCGTGCAGAGCAAATCTCTTCTGAGAAAAACAAGTTTAAAGTTTGAAGTGTATGAACCTGTAGAACCAAAATACTGTAGATGTCATTAAAAAAAAATTTTGAACAATATATTCTTAAAAGACCATAAATTTCGAAAAATTAAAAAAATATCAATTTTTGAAAATTCTAGATCACCATCTCCCCTTAAAATGAAATAATATAAAATATATAAACATAATTAATATAAAATTTAAACAAAATAAAAGTATTTGATTTACAAAAAAATTTGAAGCAACTAATTTAATATAGAATAAAATAAAATATATTAAATTTATTTAAAAAAATATATTATATTATTATATATAAAAGAAAAAAATAAATTTAAAAAAATAAAATTAACAAAATATAATACAAAAAAAAATATTAAAAATATTGAAATTTAATAACAAAATTAAAAATTTAATTTTATTTCCTAAAAATTAGGTCGAACTAAATTTAGTCATTATTTAAAATATAGGAAATTATATTGAACAAAACATAACATAAAAAAATTAAAAATAAATAAATAAATTGTATTTTAGCATAAAACACTATATAAAAATTAAAAAAAATAAATAAATAATAAATAATAATAAATAATGAAATTAAAAAAACTTCAATTTATAAATAAATTAAAACTAAAATAAAAAAGTTAGTAAATTAAAAAAAATAAATAAATTAAAACAAGTTAAACTAATATTAAATAAAAAAATGAAATCAAATAAGCAATATAAAATTAAATTACAGATATTACAGAGATTATGACGACTCTCCGGCTTTTCGATACGTTAAAACTGATTATTTCAAAATATCAAAAATATATTAAAAAAAATTAAGCAAAAATAAAAAATATAAATTTTAATTAAATAAAATTATGAAAGGAATTAAAATAAGGTAAAATAATTAACAAAATTAATAAAATTAAAAACAAATATAATATATAATTAATAAAAATCCATATAATTTAAATAAAAAAAATAAAATACAAAAAAAAATAAGTGATTATCTTTCACACCATAAAATTTTCATGTAAATCTTCAATGGATTCCATATTTCCTTAATTTATTGCATTTTATTGCATATTGAGGTAAATGAGAGCTGATTTTCAGTCTATTTTAACAACCTTCAAAATATTTGGAATATTGCATTTGCTTTTAGCTACTAAGGCTTTTAAAGCAATTTGTAGTTTTCTTAAAATAAATTTCATTAAAAACCATCCAAAATATTTTTAAATATTTATTGGCCTTAATATTTGTGTGTGCCGCGTATGTAATAATTTTTAAAATTACATTTTAATTGTTTGTATGTGAATGGTTTTAATTTATCATGACAATATACATACATGAAAATATTTTCAACAGAATGTATTTTAGAAATTTGTAAACAAATTTAAATAGAATTACCAGAAATTATTAAAATTGATTGAGATTCATTTTAAGGCTTACAAGAAGGAGATAAATAAATAAATATTAAAAGGTGCTGCAAGTAGAGTTACTTTTTTCAA
The DNA here is from genome assembly GCA_030068015.2 of Neoceratitis asiatica. Classification (NCBI taxonomy): domain Eukaryota; kingdom Metazoa; phylum Arthropoda; class Insecta; order Diptera; family Tephritidae; genus Neoceratitis; species Neoceratitis asiatica. The sequence goes on along the minus strand of CM061527.1, from coordinate 69,421,972 downwards.
TAGAATTTTTTTGACAGATCACGTGTGAGTCATGTCAAGCTGTCATGTTATTTTTGTTCAGTATTGTTTGGCATTTCATCGCATAGAAAGACTTACGCCTGAACAACGTTTGCAAATCATTCAATTTTATTATAAAAATTCACGTTCTGTAAAGTGTCGTGTTTCGCGCACTTCGCTCATACTTAAGGTCAACATAATCGGCCTACTGAGCGTACTCACTGAGCGCAACACCATCACCCATCTTGAGACCTCCAAGCATTCATTATGGGATAACATTCTAGATCTTAAATTGAAATCGTACAAAACACAGCTTTTACAAGAACTGAAGTCGCTCGACCTCCACAAGCGACATCGCTTCGCTCTATGGGCTATTGAAAAGTCCCAAGAAGATCCGACGTTTTCGAGCCAAATTTTATTCACCGATGAGGCCCATTTCTGGCTTAATGGGTATGTAAGTAAGCAAAATTGCCGCATTTTTGGGTCAAAGAATAACCTGAAGAGATTCAAGAGTTGCCATTTCATCCGGTTTGTGGGTCGGTGGAATCATCGGTCCATATTTCTTCAAAAATTATGCCGGTGGAAACGTAACCGTCAATGCCGACCATTATCTCGCCTTGATAACCGACTATTTGATGCCTGAAATTGAAGCTCGTGATCTCCGCGACATTTGGTTTCAACAAGACGGCGCCACTTCCCACACCCATTGCATCAATCAATGGATTTATTGAGAGAACACTTCGAAATAGAGTTTCGCGAACTTCCTGGTGCCTTTTGGCATACAAGATAGAAATAATTGTTTTTCTAGATCACAAAGTGCCTCGTACACATGTTAAATGATAAGAGTGTAATATGTTTTCGAGAATCGAACATTCTCTGTCACTATGGCACTATATACAAAGGAATAGAAGCTTGAGGATGGATAAGAGTCAAGTCGCTTCCTTGGAACACTCTTTCAGACAACCAGTTAATTTCAGGCTTTTTCCTAGCGCATTTCTCTGCTGTCCTGTCACGAAGACAGCAAAGCAAGTTGAAACCAACTTTAGCGATAAAGACACCTTCAAGTCCAGCGATGGTCAGAAAGTGCAAAGAGACTATCTCTCACATGGCTTCGCGGTCTTAGAGCCTTCGGGGGAAGTTGTAAGGAGGGCAAACTTTGTGACGAACCCAAAGCCAGAGATGGGATGTAAAAAGACAGCCTCAGCCTAAGACTACAGGAGTCGGGTGTTCGTTGCTACAGCGATAGGTAGCTTGCACACAAATTGTTGAGGCTCTCGTCCCTATTTTAGGCATCAAGACAAGGTGAATAGATGGTTTCTTACCTATTTTTCATTATATCTTGTGGTTAGAGGCGGTGCGGAGCCATGGGTAAGCCATATTTTAGAATTTTCAGACATTTTTCTGATGCTTCGAGAAGCTACACTACTCTTTTGGCAAGGTCGCGGTGAGCTATTACTCCCAAAAATACGAACGCATTATAGTTTTTAGAGAGCGAGGATCACTTCTGGAAATGTAGTTGCGTGGAACTACTACCCTACCGCCGCGTACAAAGACGAACGTGTGCTGTGGGAGCTGTAAAAATTTCACTGCACTGTCTTGAGTAGGGGAAATTTTCAAAGTTTCTACTCTTTAAATAAATTTTATAGACCACATTTTTTGTTTCTTATGGTTTATGGAGCATCTTTTGGAAGTTATTACCAAAATTTGCTCAATTCCAAAACGACTAACTTATGCAACTGACTTGCACAACTCGTTCACTAAGGTCAACTAATCGCACAACTGGTCGCTCACCAGGTTTTTATTACATATAATCAAAACTCAAAATCTCCAATGATAGTAGAGACCTCAGAGAGTGCCTCTACTGAAAGTCTGCTTTAAAAAAATATTCAAACTTTCTGCTCTAGATGGAAGAAGAAGCAACATAGAAAAATCGCCGTCGTCAAAAACTTCCTTTTTAACTAGAAATCTCTGAAAGAAACTTTAGCTAAGCTACTCTTGACACTTTAATGCATTTAAATGTGCTTCAGCTTGGTGGAAACACAAAAACTTGGAAAAAAGTCAAAATTTCTCTACAACTTTTGAAAGAGATGGAGCTTTTAACATTTTTTACACACATATGCAGACATAGCCAAGCGCTCAACCATAGCCACGAGAGCTTTTTAGCGCGTGTGAAAAAGCGCAAAAAGCTCACTGGAAATATTAAGCTCAAGAAAGGAAAAATAAGTAAAAAACGTTGAGCTTGTTTACACATATATAAATCACTAAAAATGAAACAAACAAAAAAATCAAAATAATTTATATATACATATATATTAAATGAATATGTTGAATTTTTGAGTTAATGATGCGCTGCATTTGGTAAATAATTTACACGCAATTCAACTCAGCCGATGCATTGCTACTCAGCTGTCACTCAGAATGAATAAAAAAATAGCATAAAATAATTTTAAAAAAATAAAATAAAAAATAAAAAATTTAAAAATTAAAAATTAAAAAAAAATTCAATACAAAAAAAAATTAATAAATCAAGAAAAATAATAATAAAAATCTGAGCCTGCATATAAACATATGTACATATATATGTTTGAATATATAACTGCCACAACATTAAACAGCTGTTAGTGGTTTATGTGAATAAAAAAAAATCATTTTTGAAGAGCATAAAATCAAATTCGACAAATTTTCCACCAAAGCAAAAGCTCAAACTCAACAACATCACCTCGGCAGCAAAAAAATATTCCGAAATCAGTTCATTTTCAGACAACGAGGCGAGCGTTGCTAGTGGCAAAAAGAAAACATGACACGGCGGCATAGTGAATATTAAAAATATATATTATATACAATCATATATAGATATATATGCATATAATACCAAAAAATATTATTTTTTATAAAATGCAGTGTTTTTAAAGCAATTTGAAGGAAAAAAGCAACTACAGTATTTTAGAAAGCATTTATCCCTACACCGGCTATTCGAAAGTGTTTCAAAAAGCGCAGTTTTGGAAATTTTTCAGCACAGCAATTTCAAAAATACTTACGTGTGTATTCCAAAAAAAAAAATACGTTTCGGTGTCAAAAATGGTCTAATTATAATTATAGAATTTGGCATAAGCAGCAGATGATGTTGAAAAAATGGTGGTTCTCACAGACGGACGTTGAATATTTTTTTGAAAATAAAAACAAAAGAGTATTGTCTCGCACATGAATATGTATGTTATGTATGTTCGTGTATGAAAATTATGTTGAAATCTTACAATTATAAATAGACGCATATGAAGTGTTTGAAAAATCAAAAAAAAAAAATATTTTTTTGAATAAAAAATTATGAGAGCAAAGTGGTGAGAAAGCTTTTTAAAACAAACAACCAACAGAGAAGAAGAGACGAGAAAGCGGTAATTGAGAGTAAAAGCTGAATAGGTAATAAAAAGACGGAAAAAAATTATTATAAATAAAATAAAATAATTTAATAAAATTAATAAAAAAAATTAATAAAATAAATTAAAATAATTAATAAATAAAATAAGTTAATGTAATGAACATAAAATTACAAACAAAAAAATTAAAATTTAAACAAATCAAAATAATAAATTAAATGAAAATTAAATAAAATTAATTAAAAATAATATTAACAAAAAATAAAATAAAATAAGATAAAGCAATATAACAGAAATTTCAACAAAAAATTATATTAAAAAATTATATATAAATTAAAAATTGAAAAACAAAAAAATTACTAAGTAAGAGAAAAAAAAATAATTAAAAAATAAATGAAAACAAATAATAAAATTAATGGAAATACAATTCAAAAAATTAAAATTAAGTACAAGAATATAACTCAAATAAATATAAATTAAATAAAATTCATTAAAAATAAATATAAAAAATATAAAATTTATTTCAAAAAAAAAAAATTATATTAAACTATAATAGTTAAAAAAATCGAAAAATAAAAAATTATAATTAAATGAGGCAAAAACTAAATAAATAATAAATAAATAAAAATAAATAATAAAATTAATAAAAAAATACATTTAAAATGTAATAAAATAAAGTAAGATAAAATTAAATAAATATAATAATATAAAACCAAATAAAAAATAAACATTTATAATTATTATAAAACATAACATAAAAAAATATTTAAACAAAACTAAATATTAAAATTGATAAAAAAACATAATTCAAAAAAATAAAAATTAGTAAAAAATTAAATCAAAGAAAAATCAAATAAACACAATTTAATCCAAAAAAAATTAAATAAATTTTAAAATTAAAAAAAAAATGTATCTAATAAAATGACAAAAATTAAATTAATAAATAAAAAAAAATTAAAAACAATTGAATTAAGCAAAATGAACAAAAAATACTAAAAGAAATAAAAATTTATATTTAAAAAAAATTATTGAACTAAATTAAAATAAAGAAAAACAACAAAATAAAATAATAAAAATAAAACAAAAGACATTAAATAAAAATTAAATAAAATTCATTGAAAACACAGTTAAAATAATATAAAAAAGAATAAATAAAATAATATAAAATAAAATTTAAAACAGTTATATTAACAAAAATATATTAAAAAAGTTAATATACAGAACTTATTTATTAAATGCGACAAGAAAAATAGATTAAAAAAAGGAATAACACAAAAAAACTTCATTCACAAATATTATAAAATAAAGTGAGATAAAATAAATTAAAAAATTAATATCAAACCAAAAAAAATAAATAAATAAAAAATTATAATAATAACACAAAAACATACAAAATACAATATATAAACTAAAAAATAAAAATAAAATAAAAGTTATTTAAAAAAACAAGGAAAAATTAAAGTAAAAAATAAAAGCTAAATCTAAATAAACAAAATGAATTAAAAAAATTGAATTGAAAAAATAAAAAGATATTCAAAAAATAAATAAAAATAAAGTTAAGTAAAAAATATAAATTAAAGCAAAATCAAACAAAAAATAAATTTAACAAAAAAAATTAATTTAAAAAAATAATTAAAAATATATATTTAATAAAATATCAAATATTAAATTAATAAATAGCAATTAAAATAAAAAATCAGAAATAAATTAGTTAATTAAAACTTAAACCAACCAAAAAAATGAAATAAAATTTAATTAAATTCATTAAAAACGCGGCTAAAATAATATGAAAAAATAAAAGAATATAAACTATGATCTGAAAACCAAAAATAAACATAAAAAATTAATAAATAAAAAATAATAATTAAATGCGACAAAAAATAAACAAAAAAATAAATAATAAAATGAAAAATGCAATTAAAAATATAATAAAATAAAGTAAGATAAAATAAATTTAAAAAAATTAATATAAAACCAATTTTAAAATAAATATATTATAATAAATAACACAAAAACTCTAATAAAATAATAAGATAAAATAAATAAACATAAAAAAATAAATGTTAAATTTAATAAAAAATAGAAATAATAAAAATAAAATAAAATATCAAATTTAAAAATAAAATAAAATAAGAAACAAGTAAGAAAAAAAAATAAAATTTAACCAAATATAAAAATAAATGAAATAAATTTTAATAAAAAAAATAAAAATAAAAATATTGAACACAATAAAAAACACTAAATAAAAAGAAATAAAAACTAAAAAAAAAACTTATTATATATATATATATATTAAATGAATAAAAAATATATAAAACAGAAATTAAAAAAAAAAAACAATAAATAAAATAAAATAGAAAAAATAAAAATTTGAATAATAACAAATAATTGAAATAAAACCAAATATAAATACTATAAGCAAATTAAATAACAAACAATTATTAAAGATAAAATAAAATAAAGTAAATAAAATAATTTAAAAAATGAAAAAAAAAATGAAATAAAATAACAAAATAGATAAAAAATATCAAATAAAAGTACAAATTTTTATTAAAAAATTAAATTAAAATAAAAAAGCAAATAAAAATTTAAATAAAAATAAATAAATGATTTATGATAAAATTAATTAAAACACACTTAGATAGGAAAATAAGATAAATATAATAAAAGAGACAAAATAAATTAAATAGAATATTTAATAAATAAAAATAAATTAAATTGAATAAAAAATATATAAATTAAAAAAAAATTAAAAAAATTATTAAAAGCAATTAATTGAATATAAATTAAATAAAAAAGATTTAAAAAAAAATTTCTTTATTTTAACTATAAAATTAGTTTACCAAAAGAAAACATCCGGAAAAGTAAATTTTTTCCCTCAACTGTAAAAACTCACCAAATCCACACTCACCATGGACCAACATCCTCAACAACCTGAAGGCGTCACCGTACGTCGCCGTCATCGCAAGCTAACACGTCCGCAACGCGAAAAAACACCCGATCCCACGGCGAAACCCCCAGGTAACGTGCAGCGACGCTACTCCGAAGATGAGAGCAGCGCCATTGATGCCACCACCACCACCGCTTCCGAGGAGATGGTGGGCGTACAAAGTGTACGCATGCAAATACGGCCACCCGGCACAATGTCCGCACATGAGAGTAAAATATTGCGCAGGCGTGATAAGACGTTCGGCACCACGGCGGCACGTAGTCTGTCACAACCACGCGAGGCGGAACGTTTAACTAGCCCGGAGGCAGATGAGCTGATGCGTACAGTGAAACACCGGAGTCTCTCCTCGCCGCGCCATAAGGATGAGTCTAGTGAAGGTGAGCTCACCACCAGCACTGGTGCCACTGCGGCTCAACGCCACCTATTGCCGCCGACACGTGCAGCTGCCGATGAAAATATCAGTCGTTTGGAGCAAAATTTACGCCGCTTCGAGGAGGAACGTAAACGTTTTGAGGCAGATAAACGCCATTTTGAGCGTGAGAAACGCGAACAACGATTGCGCTACAAACAACTGCACGACAGTGATGAGCGCAAGCGTTTGCTGCAGAATTATCGTAAACTAAGCGATCGCATACAGTTGCCGGCAGATGCGGAGGAACGTCGACGCATGGTGCACAGTTTGCGTTTGCAACGTCATGAAGCGCCGTCGGTAAAGCCGCGTCACCCCCGTCACAGCGGTTACGAGGAATCATCCACACAATTCTCCTCATCCGATGTGGACGATGTGGATGCGGAAATGAGGAGTCACAAGTTGGACAAACACACGCATGCGGTGCGTCGACAAGTGTCAGCCGTTACAGGTGCGGTGAACTATGTAGCTGGTGTGCGTGGCCCACCGCCACAGCCGCCCGAGCGGCGCAGTGTGAGTCGCAATAACTCTCTCTCACCCATAAGACCACAGAGGCGTTCAAAGACTCCGGAACAACGTGCGGAAATAATGCGTCGTTTGGCTGAAAATGAAACGAACAGTAAATCGGATAGCGTAACACCAGAACCGCATTCACCCATGACGCCAGATGTGCACAGTGCGCCCGTATATCCGAAGCCACACGAACCAGCGGCAGAGGTGGGTGAAGTGCGTCGACGTTATAGCGTGCCACGCAAAGACTCGCTCACTGAAATCGCTAAACGTAGGAAGCAGAGTTTGGAGCAAGCGCAATTGGAGGCTTCAGCACTAGCCGCCGCTAAGGCTGCAGAGGTCGAAAGACTGGAAGAGGAGGCGCGTAAATCTGCTGCCGCCGTGCCACTCATGACAGTTATTATGCGCAAAATCTTTACCTACTTCGATAGTAAACGTGCACAGAAGCCACGATCGTCACCAGCAACGGAAGTACATTTCGCCTCCGAGAAGTTGCTGCTACCCGATGACCTCATTGCTGAAGATTTGCCTCATAATTTGTTGTCAAAAGAATTCATACGTCATCTCTACTTGGATATGCGTCAGCAGTGGCGTCGCATGAAGGCCGAACATCCAGCGCACTTACGCGCCATACGTCTTTTGCGCAATAAATGCATTGCAGAGATGATCCTACTCATTCTACTTTGCGGCTTCGGTGGTCTAATGTTCCGCTACACGGAGGGCACATCGGAGAATATCTACAAATGTGAAGTGCGTAAAGTGAAACGCGACTTTATCGATAATCTATGGACAGTTAGCCACAATATGAGGTAGTCGGCTGAGTTTGAGCTCCAAATTTTTTTTTTTTCTTAATATCGTTCGTGTGTGTTCTTCTTCTTTTTTCATAGAGAAGACGACTGGAAGTCATTGGCTCGCCAGAAGTTGCGAAAATTCGAAGATGAGCTCAATTTACTCTCCGAATTGGGCATACGTCGTTATCCGGGTCAGAAATCTTGGAATTTTGTGAATTGCATATTATTCTGTTGGACCGTTATAACAACTATAGGTGCGGTATTTCCCCTACATACACTTATTTTTTTTTTTTTGGGATACATTTTAGACTTTTTCATCCAAAACCGCCGGCTTGTGTCGAGGTACTCAAGATTAGCCAAGACCCATACGAGCTTACGTAATAACTTTAACTGTAAGGTAACCAGTCGAGTCAAAGCCTTGTATAAATGAACCTTCTGGGGATTATACGAAGAGTTGAGAAAAGCAAAAGCTTAGGCTGAGTAAACGAAAGTCTTGAACTTTTGTGTTTCGTGTTTAGCGACTTTGTAAAGTCTTCTTCCAAAGTTGATTGGTGTGATCTTCTTAATTTAGTCAGATTGCACAACTGCGGTAGTCAACAGACTTCCGTCGCGGAAAACGCTTCTTACCGTGTAGGGATGTTATGTAGTCGCTGAAGTCTAGTCAACCCGAAGAAAGAAGAGTCTGTATTAATCATCCAAAGTGAGACGGGTGTTTGTAGTGTAACTTCGGTTGGACCTCCTTAAGTGTATTAATGGAATTGGGCGGTGGAAATGAGGTAACGGTGAATATAATTTTTATAGAGCAAGCTCGAGACAAAAGCCTTAGGCAATCTTTGACGGAGAGGTTTCAAGGCTCTACTGAGATTAGTTTACGATAGATCTATATCTTGAAGAACTTGTAATCTTAGAAAATTCTTGTTCCACTCAAATAACTCAACGTCGACGTGGTGGATCTTTAGAGTAAGCGAACAGCTCAAGATTGGAAGTAGGTTATTCACTCGGCAACCGTGGTTGTGTTTGAAACTTTCGCGAGCAGATGAGTCTTTCTCTGGGTCAGCTTATTTGAACACACAATGTCCCTCCGAGCAAGATTGGGTTTGGGGCTGCCGAGGGAGCTCCTTAGGGCAGCAGGTGCTTACAACACATCGGTCTAACGATAGGTACGAGATGAGCAAGACTTTTAGAAATCTGTATATTCATCTAGAAAGGTCTTGAGACTTCTTTCAATATCAGAAGCCTTCTCCGACCGGGATTCGGTCTGAAATACTCCTCTCTCGAATCGAACTTCCCTGTTTGAAGCAGGTTGCTCACTCTCAGTTGGCATAAAAACTACTCTTTTAAGCGGCTCGCCCAACGATAGCTCCGAGTCACTTCGAAGACCGCTTCAATAGCTCCCGAGTGGGCGCATTTCCACCCCTCTCAATGTTATTGCCTTTCGTTTTTAAGTTCCTTTTAATTAATTTAAAAAAAATACTAACCAATTTCTTTCGTTTCTCTCATTCCAGGTTATGGTCACATTGCACCCGCAACCAAGTTGGGCCGTATATTGGCGATTGTCTACGCCATCATTGGCATACCACTATTTTTACTCATTCTTGCGGATTACGGTAAACTCTTCACGCGCTGGTTGAAATTCCTCTGGGTTTACGTCCGTCGATTGTATTACACGGGCACCTGCCGACAAATACGTCGGCATCAATCGGTACGCGATGCAATGAAATTGGCAAGACGTTCGAGTATGTTCTTCGGACATGAAATGGATATTGAATCGCGTACGACGGGTGCGGAAACACCAAGCTCACCATTCGATGAGACCTTCGAGGTGGATGATGAATTCAATTTACCCATTTCGGTGGCATCTTTCCTGCTCATCAGCTACATACTGATCGGTGCGCTCTTCTATTCGATGTGGGAGGAGTGGAGTTACTTTGAGGCTTTCTATTTTGTCTTCATCTCAATGTCGACCATTGGTTTTGGTGATCTAGTCCCGAAACATCCGATATTCATGATGTGTAGTATACTTTATTTGGTCTTCGGCTTGGCGCTCACCTCCATGTTCATCAATGTGGTGCAGATTAAATTGAGTGACACATTCAAGCAGGCGTCCATTAAGTTGAGCACTACAATTGGCATAGAGTTGCCACCGGATGGGGAGGTTGAGGATGGCGAGAAGAGTAGTGTTGAACCTGGTGCGACTGTGGAAGTAGAAGCGACAACAACGCCTCAAACAAATAATGGAGGCAATATGAAAACGCCTACACCACCAGCGCCACCACGTCCCATGCCGGCTGGCAAGGTGCGCGATAGCGAAAGTCCACCGCCGCTGCCGAATCGCAAACTGGAGTTCAACGAACCAGAGAATGAGGTGAAGAAGAAGGGCTGGCGGTTTTGGTAGATCACAAGGGGACTGTAAAAGCTCGCGTGCGCAACACTGCGAAGCTTTTGAATGTTTTACAGTATGCTAGTGTTTAATTGATATTTTAAGCAAAAATTTTAACTTAGCCATAACATGATACACAGCTGTGCTTAAAAAGCTCACACAAGCTTAAATTTTATTTCAAGCTTTCCCAATTTTAATCAGGTTTAAAAAGCTCTTTTAAATATTTGTTAGGGTTTAAGGAGTAAACTAGACTTGAAAAGCTCAGCGCAAGTTTAAAAGCTCTGCGAAAGCTTTCACTTTTTACAATGCGCGCACATATCATCGAATAACCTACACGGCCCACATACACACACACTCAGAAATCCAATGCCATAAATTTAAGTTTAGGTAAAAATTTTATTTATACAATATTTAATATTAATTTATGTGAATATTCATTACATAAGCTTTCAAATTTTAATTTTAGAGCTTTTGTGAGCTAACCAAAATTAAAGTGGAAATTTTTTAACAACAATAATTGAACTAATAAAGACTAAATGAAGCTGCAAAGTTGCCGAAATTATTAAGAAAAAAATTTTTTATTAAAAAAATTAGCTCGAAATCTGTAAAAAAAAATTTTTTTTTAAATATTAAACATTAGAAAAAAAACTTAAAGCTTTGATTCGAAATATGTCAAATATTTATGTATAAAAACAATTGTAAATTTATTTAAAAAAAACTTTTAGAAGCTTTGTAATTTTTAACACAAAATGTCTAGTCATTTACATTTTTATTTAAAATTTTTGGGGAAAAAATAGTATAATAAATGTTTTTATTTATTTTATTTATAAAGTTTAGATCATACTTTAGTATAAAAATAGTTGTATAAAATATTTATATGTATATTTATTCAAGTTTGAAATAAAAATAAATAAAATACAAAAAAACTTAAAAAGTATTTCTTTTTATTTCATTTTTATTTATTTTCTATATTATGAAAAATAGCTCTTAAATAAATTGTCGGAGAATACTTTGAGTGCCAATAGACATTTTCTTTAATATATAAATTTTATTCCTCTATTGCCGGCGCTGTTAAAGGTCAGAAGCATAGCAAAATATCTCATTTGTTTGCAAATATTTATGCTGTTCAGAAGCTAAATTAACTTTATTAAATTAATAAATTAAATAATAATAAAGTGTTTCATACAATTCTCATGTGTAAATTGGCAAAAAAAAACTGTCTCATACATTGAACTAGTATTTGAGAGCCTCTGAACAATCTGCAGTACATTTGCTTTGAGGCTTTAGACAGTTTTAATAGCACGTGTAAGGTGAAGAAATCGTTGCATACACTTAGGCTAACGCCTGGCAGTGATCACACCAGAGAACGTATAATCAGCCTTTTTCTTATTTTAATTTTATTGAATTGGCAGATTTTTCAATCGTCGCCAAGGTATGCCAAGGTATAATTGGTCCTCCTCTGTCTTAAACATTCTCTGATCACACCAAGCACAGAGAACTTATAATAAGGAAATATAGAACTTAAAATTATTAAATTGCAGAAATATTGCTTGGTTTTTAGAATTTCAGAAAATTTTTATTATTCGCCTTTTTTTTAACGCATAAAATATGCTTTTTGTTATCCATTGCATTTATTCTGAGGGAATTATTTTATTATACCCACTAAAAACAATTATTTTTAATAATTATTATTTAATATACCTACATACATACAAGGCACTTTTTTTATTACAAAACAAAAATATATAAAAATAAATGAAAGCCATGTTTTCTTTGCTATGATTGGTCATTATATCCTGGAAATAAATATAATCTTTATGTAGATACTGCCTGAGACGTACTAGTATAGTGGTGTGTGCAAAAAATGCAGTGTTCAGGTGCTTCTGTTTTGATTTAAAAAAAAAAAAACTAAAACAAATAAAAACTGTTTTCTGAAAACACATTTTTTTAGTATAAATTTTATTGGAATTATAAAAAGGTTCAAAATTTGTTAGAGTTGTGTATAACTCTTCATGTCATATAGTTGCTAAAGTCATATATTTGGTAAATGATTTATTCAGTTTTCAGCAGCGGATCCACAGGGAGTGAGGTGAAATAAATATGTATTCACCCAAATTTTTATTTTCAGCGAAAAAACGTTTTTTCGAAGTAACACTTCTAAATTTATGACATATTGCTGTGAAATAATATATTTGAAAATATTTAAATTCTTTCATAGGCTTTTCGAGCTGAACTTGCAAAATTATTAACTCCTTCCCCGCCTAAGAATCTGTTCTGTAGCCGCTGAATTTGTATAAAGCAGTTTTTTTTTAACAAAAGACTTTAATATATCGAGTTATATGGAGAGAAAATGTAAAAATAAAAACTATTTCGTAGATCATCATATCTCGTCAAACTTTTATGATTTTTTCCCTATAATGTATACTGATTTAATATTTGATTGCTCTCTTACTGTAGTTTATAGAAATATATTAAAAATAATATATATTTTTATTAATAAAAAAAAATTAAAAAAATTAAAAAATAATTAATTTTTCAAATATTTATTTTAATAATTAATTTTTCAGATATTTATTTTAATAATCATATAATATAATGAAACCGCACCAAATATTATATTTTAATTATGAATATGCCTTTTTCAATATATTTTAATAATTATTTTGTGAAAAATTATGCTAAAATATCAGAATTCATGGCAGCAGCATTAGTCAAGTGTTTGGCTACCCAACACTCCTACATCCAACATTAGAGGGAATAAATTTGTTCAAATGCGTTGTTACGTGCCGCACAGAATGTCAACTCTACCGAGTGTTTTTGTGCCAAGGAATCAAAAAATTAACATTAAAGCCCATCAGCCATTCGAGAGCGGGTTATAAAAAGTATATATGTTGGAAAACTCCATATTTTTTAAAAAAATATCAAGTCCCTGGGCCGAAAACTCCCTTCAGTGGTTGTTAAGCGTCAATTATACATATGTGCATATTAAATATATCTCATAATTCATATTTAAGTAGTCAAAGCTCTTATGTAATGCTTTCAATATATGCTAATTGGCATGGTACATAAAAGGTAGTTAATTAGAATGAAATTCACACTAAATTAATTTTTAACAGTAACTCGTATGTACATTTTGTTTTAAAGACGCTGTCATTTTCGAAATATTTTCTCTTTGTTCACAATGAAATGCGCTGGGCTTGAAAATTAATACAATTTTCCACTAAATTTCAGAATATAATTGAAATATTGAAGTTTTTGAAGACAACGTTTTACTTGTCTTCATATTTTGTTTAAATAATATGTGTTTAAATATATTTCTCGTTCCAGAAAACTCAAAACGTATTGTTTGTTATTCATACATTTTTTTTTAATGGTCGCACAAATAATATGCAGAATTAAAAAGGCTTAGTTATCAAAATTTGAGAAAAACTAGGATTTACCATTTTTTATTATGGCAATAAAGAAATTTTCTAGGGTTACCATATCAAATATCAGCACACACTGCTTTTAAATATTTTTAACGATTTCATAGCAATAGTAATTGATAAATATTTCTTATAATAATTTTTTTTAGAAGTTTTCAAAGTTCTAACAGGAAAATAAAATTTTTTTAAATATATTTTCTTTTTTTTATTATTATTATTTACAATCTGTCTTAAGACAATAAGTAAATTTAATGATAATAATTTAATTTAACAGGAATAGGAAGTTCCCAGTAGAATTTACTATTATATTAAATTCAAAATAAAATAAAATATATTGCTTTTCATATTATATATAGTCAAATTAACTATTTTTTTTATTTTTCTACAATTTTTTTTTACTTCTATAGATCACATCTGCATTGAAATTTCATGAATGGATCGCATCACTGCCATTTTAGCAAACGCCATTGTGAAAACGCAGCGAACCACATGTGTGCAAGCATGTCTGTACTGTATGCAAATACATTCCGTTATAGGCAACAAATGGATTTGATTGGCTTTTAGCTTGCGCCATTGTAATTGTTGTTGCAACTCGCAACTTAAATGCCGGATTATCACGAAGTGCGTACGATGTATACTACGCGTTCTGCCATACACATATAGCCACACTCTTCTAATGACGTCATAGTGCAATGTATGTATAGAGGCATCTCTCTTTCTTAGGATGAACAGGCGAAGCAAGTTGATGAACAATAGAAGAATGACAACAACAACAACAACAACAATTAGGAAATTAATTAAATTGTATATTTGATTGATTTTAATTTTAAATACATATTTATTGTATTCCTCCATAGTGGGCATTTATATTAATTTTGTTAGTGCGCTGGTAAAGTAGGGTTGCGGGTGGAATACAAAACGGAAGTTTTACACTAAAATTTTTGTTTGTTTATTTTTTAAGGATCTCAGTTAAATTGATTTTTACTTTATGTTTGTGCTAGCAATTGATTAATTATTAAAAAAAAAAAACTTCCAAATTTACTATAATTAATAGAATAGTAAAAAAAAATATAAAAAATAATAATATATGTATATGACAATAAAACATTGAAAACAAAAAAATTATTGCACAAAAAATTAGAAAAAATTGATATCGTCGTATAATCCCAAATAAAAAATCCAAAGCTTTCTAGCTTATTTTCGGAAATCTAATAAAAATAAAACTAGTTTCAGACGACTTTTTATAACCTTTTTTGTAAAAAAAAATATAAATATGTATCAAATAAATAATAAATAAAATACTTAATATTAATACGAATTAAATATTAAAAATATTTATTATATAAATCGTACTTGAATGAAAGAATTTTATTTTTATTAATTAAAACAACATCAAAATGCAAAGCCGCAAACTGGAGGAGGAGCTCGCCCGAAAATCGCTACAGCGGCTACAAAGTGTCAAATATATATATATATATATATATATATATATATATATATATATATATACATAAGGTAAATATATATATATATATATATATATATATATTCGAAGTGTGTTCAAAGGAAAAGGTGAATTTTGAATTTTTTTTTAAAGTACTTATTTATTCATCAATATCTTAGCAAAAAAAAATATAAAAATATTTTTCTACATAAAAATGTTTTATTTTATTTAAAATTTTTACATAAAAATAATATTTACTCAATCCATTTTTCTAAAAATTCAAATATTCTCTAAATCCAATTAAATATTTACATCAAGTACTTAATATTGAAAGGAATATACTATAAAAAAGTTACAATTAATCATAACTGAGCTAAGGAAATTTATTCAATTTAATAACAGAAATAATCAATATTCATAAATTAATATTTATAAATTAATAAAACAGCAAAAAAAATTTCAACAACAAAAAAAAATTTTTTTGTAAACAAAAGCAGCAAAAAAAAATTAATTTGATAAGCAAAAAAAAACAGTAAAAGGAATATTTTTATACACAAAAATTTTATTTTCATACGAAAAAAATATAAATTTGGCATAAAAGTGAAGGCTTTTGTTAAAAAAAACTAAAACAATTAATACTTATAAATTACTAATACAGCAAAAAAATTAAAAAAAAAAACCTGCAAAAAATATTTTTGTAAACAAAAAAACAGCAAATAATAATAATTTGATAAGCAAAAAAAAAAAACAGCAAAAAAAATATTTTTATACACAAAAATTTTGTTTTTGGTAAAAAAAAAACCAAAATAATTAATACTTATAAATTACTAAAACAACAAAAAGAATATTTTTTAAATAAAATAAACAGCAAAAAAATATCTTTATAAAAAAATATTTTCATACACAAAAATTTTTATTTTTATACGAAAAAAATTTATTTTTGCCTAAAAAAATTGCTATTTGTTAAAAAAAAAATTATATAAAGTAATTCATACATACGCATATTTGTTTATATGTATTTTAAATTATAAAAAATTAAAAAAAAAATTAAAAAAAATACTTAAGTAACAAACACTTTTATATTAGTAAAAGCAACAAAAATTAATAAAACTATTTTTATGCTAACTACTTTTCTTAAATTTTTGCTTAAAACTCATAGTCTTTTTTTCCTTTAATAAAAATTGCTAATTATATAGTTAAGAGAGAGTTAAGAAATAATAGTAAAAAAAAATAAATTTTATAAATTAAATGTTTTTAATAAATTATATTAACTAATTCAATATGTAATAAAAATAAAAATAAATTTAAAAATAAAAATATGTATATTTTTACAAAAAGTTTTAAATTAATTACAAATTTTTGCATAAAAAATTATTATTTTTATAACAATAAAAAAAATTATTTTTAATGAAATATATATAATTAACACAGAAAAATAATGGAAAATATAAATATTTCTTTATTAATGTAAACTTTTTTGCATAACAAAGATATTGATTTTCTTATTTATAAAAAAAAGTATTTATTAAGAAAAAATTTGATTTTTATAATTTTGTTAATTAAAACCTCATTTTTTTTAATTTATTTTTTTTAATTTTTATTTTATTTTATATTTTAATTTTTTTTCTTCAAAATAAAACAAACAAAAATTTAAAAACTTTAAAAGCGTTCGGAAAATTATAATTTAACCTTCCAGCGCCGCCGTTACTATACAAACAGACAAGAATGGAAAATAAATCACTTCGCTGCTGTCTCAAGAACTTAGCATAATCGCTTGGAGTCAAGGTCAGCCTTTGTGGTTGCGTAAAATTTCCAGAGTGGGTATTATACACATACACATATTTACACACACACATGCATACATGCTTACTATATGTAAATCCACGCGCTAGACACTTCTGGCTCTCATAGCGCTGCCAAAAACAAAAACAAAAGCAACAATTAAAAAGGAAAATACACTCATTCATTGTCCTCGCCTAATTGATGGTAAACAGCTAATAAATAGCTTATGCATGTGAATTCCCAAATGCGGAAAATCCGCTAATCTTTTTTTGTAAAACCCAAATAACGGAAAAGCCCGTTTCGCAGAAATAGCCAGAAAATTTTCGTTTGCCACGAGTACGAGTACAATAGAATTGTTTTTGCTTTAATTGCTGCTGGAACTGCGGCCGCAGAGAAGATGTCAAAGGATTTAGGGATTTTGAAGGAATGAAAAAAAATTAATAATCATACATAATGCCATTGTCATCGATGTGCTTTATTTAGTGTTTAATAATCGAT
Organism: Neoceratitis asiatica; assembly: GCA_030068015.2. Classification (NCBI taxonomy): domain Eukaryota; kingdom Metazoa; phylum Arthropoda; class Insecta; order Diptera; family Tephritidae; genus Neoceratitis; species Neoceratitis asiatica. Next base: position 69,404,412 of record CM061527.1, on the reverse strand, counting down.
AAAGACATTCAAGGATGGCCGCTTAGGTTGGCGCCAATTTTGAAAAAAAAATTGAAATTTTGAATTTCAGAATTTTTTTTTAACTTCAAAAAATTTAATGCGCAAATAAAATTCGAAAAAAAAATATATTTTTTTTAAATATATTTTTTAATGCAAAAGTGCTTCCTTCGGCCGCTTAAGACTCTATTGCTTGTCTGAAAAAAAAGAATAAAATATGAAAAAACGAGCACAAACAATGTCTTTACCCTTACGATTCCATTATTATCAATGTCACTTCACAAGTGCTACTACTCTACGCTATATATAAAAATAATTGTACAAACTTATGTAGGCACTATACATACATACATATATATGTATGTAACTATGCCTATATAACTGTATAAATTTAGTGACAGTCGCACATGTGCGCGGCTGTCCTGGTATTCATATATTCTCAGGCTCCTACAATGGCACAATAAAAAAATATAAATATGTATATATAACAGGTCAATTGAAAAGTCACCGGCCTACCATAGTGTAACACAGTTTTTGGCAAAATTCTTTTTTTTTTCTATTCAACATAGTTCTCTTCAAGGGTCATACACTGATTATAGCAAACCATCAACTTTTCGAGACCATTTTTGTTGAGGGATTTGTACTTTGCTTTGAAATAGTTCTCAAATTCGGCGATCACCACTTCATTCAGTCGAAAATTTCTTCTCAGCGAGCATACGCACAAGACCTCTGATAGCAGAAAGTAGACGCTGGGAGTCAGATCGGAAGAATATGTTGGTTGCGGAAGCAATTCGAAGTCCAATTCATGGATTTTTATTGCTGTTGTTATTATTGTTGTAGTGGCGCATGGATTTTTGCCATCATTTCCACTGACTTTTGACACGACGATGCATTGTCTTGGTGAAACAGCAACTTTCTCTTTCTTCAAAAGCGTCCGTTTTACGGTAATTTCGTACTTCAAACGATCGAATAATGCTATGTGATAGATGCTGTTGGCGGTCCTTCCCTTTTAAAGGTAATCAATAAAAATTATTCCATGCACATGCCAAAATACAGACGCTATAACCTTACCATTCGACTATTGCGTTTTCCTACACTTTAGAGCTGATTCAACGTGTACAGTCCTCCCGGATGTCTGTCGATTTGAATTCGGAGTGTAAGGATGGAGCCATGTTTCATCCATTGTCACATATCGGTGCAAAAAATCGGGTTTATTACGACTGAACATCTCCAAACACTGCTACGAATCATAATTTCGTCGTTGTTTTTGGTGGAAATTGAGCTCGCGCGGCACTCACTCGGCACAGAGCTTTCTCATACACAAATATTCGTCAATGTTTGTGATGTACACGCTCCGTTGATATCTTTAGAGTGCCTCCTTTTTCATTCAATTTCAATTTACGGTCATTCAAAATCATTTTGTAGATTTTTTTGACGTTTTCGCCGGTAACAACCTCTTTTGGGCGTCCACTGCGTTCACCGCCTACGATGGCTCATTTCACCATGTCTAAACTTGGTAGACCAATCCTTGATGGTTGATTTTTCTGAGGCAGTGTCCGGATACTTGTCTTCAAACCAAGTTTTTTGCTTTAACTGTATTTCTTCCCTACAAAAAGCAATATTTTTTTGAACACGCGAAATTCGTTTTTATCCATTTTTTCACAACAACAAAAGTTGCTTCATTCAAAATGCTATAATTCACAAACTATTCATCCGCCAGCTAGTAGCGCCATCTATGTGTTCGTCCGGGGACTTTCCAATTGACCTGTTATGTATGTTATGTATGTCTCATTCTCTCCACAGACTCGAAGGCGTATCCGGTGATTTACGAGTCAATATTAACATTTCAAAGCATATATGTATGTATGTATAAAATAACTAATGTGAAATTATAGACCACAAGTACATTTTTCTCATTTTTTTTTCAAAACTCAATTACATATAGAAATACATACATACAAAAAATATATTTTTTTTTAAATAAAGAAATTGCGGTTCCCGAGTGCTCTCTTGGGAGGAACCGAGTTTTTTGATGTTCCATTTTTATATTTCAAAAATATATTTTAACATATTTATGTATGTCAATTATGTTGTTTCCTCCTTTCATTGAGAAAGTTAAGCGCAACTCAAGTAGGATTGCACTTCGTGCGCTTTCAACGATCATATAAACGACGTTCGATTAAATTCATCAGCGTTTAGCAAAGTCCTTTCCTATTTTCTCTATGTGAAAATGTCGCATCTGGATGAAGCTGCAACGAAGAGGGAAAATTTCGAAGCTGGAACCTTCTTAAATGAACTAAAGTTGATCGCCTTCATGGGAGCTCGAAGTATTATCTTTAGATTTCTTCAAGACGGTTGCAAAAAGCTGCATGGTCGAACTTGGAATCGAACTAATTTACTTTCAGTACCCTTTCTATTGTTCGAAAATCGGAAAATGCTATAATTTTTCTCTTCTTCTTCTTCTTCCTCTACTTCTTTTACTTCTTCAGTTGTGAAACTAATGACACTCAGGCTCACTCTATTAGGGGACTACACGCTGTTCCCACAAGTGTGAAGAATTTCTCAACTAAAGACCGTCGCATATGTGTGAGCACACGTGGTCATCGGTGGTCTGAAGCATGGCTTAAGTGGCAGTTAAAAAACAAAAACAATATCCTGTTGAACTCCATGGAAATTGATGCAAAATCTTAAGTCCACGATGAGCATGAGTGCTTATTGGTGTTTTTTTTTTGTTTTTTTTTTTTTTTGAAAGAAGTCTTCAAGGTTTGGCATATCCAGCAAACCGGGTTTTGTATTAGTTATGCATTTGCGAATTCTCGTCGCACACACACAAGTGTGTGGGTAATAGCTGCATACATATGTATGTGCATCTACTCGTTTATGGGTTTGGAAAAGTTTCTCTCTCCACACATGTGCAAATATGTATGCGCACAGTAAGCGTTTCTCATTCACGTGTCTTCCGCTTGTCGGTATTTTTTTTCTTTTTTTCAATATTGTTGTTCTTGTTATTTTTGCTAGGCACTGTAATTGTTTTGGACTGACATTAAGTTAAATGGAAGTTGTAATGTCGCTCATGCATTCAACTGAACTACATACGTGTGTACGAGTACATATGTATGTGTAAATTTGCTGGGGGCCCCCTAAAGAGGAAATCATATTTACATGAGAGTGGAAAGAAGGTAGCATAAGTGTGTTCTATTTTTATTTTATTTTATTTTTCTTAGTTTTTTTTAAATTAATTATATTTCATTTAACTTTTTTATATATTTAATTTTAATTAATATAAATTTTTTTCAATTTCTTTTTTTTAAATTTTTTTTTAAATTTTTTTATATTTCTTTTTCTATATTTATTTTATTTTTCTTTAATTAGTTTTATTTTATTTATTTTTTTTAAATTCTTTTATTTTAATTTTTATTTTTTTATTTTTATTTTTATTTTGTTTAATTTAATTTAATATACCTTAATTAAATGAAATTTAATTTAATGTAAAATTTTTTAGTATTTTTTATTTAATTTTTTCTTTCAATCTAATATTTTTTACTTTTTAATATTTTATTTGATATTATTCTATTTCATTAAAATTTTATATATGATTTTGAATAATTATATTATTTTTTATTTAATTTTAATTTCTTTATATTATTTTATTATATGTTTCTATTACTTTTTCTTATATTTTTTATTTTTGTTTTATTTATTTTTTTTGTTTATTTTGCTTATTTTATTTTAATTAAATTTTTTTTATATAGTTTGTTTTTTAATTAATTATATTTTATTTATATATTATTTTATTTAACTTTTTTTATATTTTTTTATTTTGTTTAATTTAATTTAATTTAAGTTAATTAGATTTTATTTTAATTTCTTACTTTTTATTCAATTCTCCTTTTTAATTTAATATTTTAATATTTAATTTGGTTTCATTATATGTCATTAAATTTTTATATTTTATTTTAATTGGTTTATTTTTTTTATATTTTGATTTATTTATTTTTTTATTTAATTTAAATTTATTTATTTATTTATTTTTTATTTGGCTTCTATTTTTTTATATATTGTTTTATTTATTTTTTTGTTTATTGCTTATTTTATTTTAATTTTAATTTTTTTATTTGCGTTTTTTAAATAATTATATTTCGTTTATATATTATTTAATTTTGTTTAAATTTTTTTTTTCGGTAAATACTTCTTTGTTTTTCTTTATTTTAATTTTTTTTTTATTTTAAATTTAGTATTTTAATTTTTTAAATTAATTTCATTTAATATAATTGTATTTTATTATATATTTTATTTTATTTTTGTTGTTTAATTTTGATAAAATTTTTATATTTATTTGTATTTTATTTTACTCTTTTTATTTTTATTTTTATTTTTCTCATTATTTACTCAATTTTATTGATTTAATTTAATATAAATTATTATTTTTTATTTTTTTATTTTTTATTACCAGTTAGACTTATATTTTTATATTTAAAACTTTTTGTCATGCATCGATGCAGCCTCCCCCGCTCTTGATCCTACCAAAAGAAAAAAGAAAAAAAAAGAATTACCGCTAAAATGTATACTTGTGAAGGAAATTACTGCATACTGAGTTTCACAGATTTAATTACTCGCCTTCGACATCTGCAACATCTGGTTCCTGTGACCGTAGAGACCACACCCGTACATCCATACACGTATATGTATGTACATATGTATGTATGTATGTGTTGAAATGCACATAATGCATAGATATTTGTTTAATGTATTTATGTAAGTATATATGTATGTATATCTTATGACTTTGTAAACAAAAGAAACGACGTAGAGACAAACATACATACATACATACATCCATATGTATATAGAAAAATATTCAAATTTATGGCATTCTGGGCGCTAAGATCAATCATTCATTATGTGTATGTAACTCGTAAATCAGCGGCACATTGATGAGAACGAAACGCTGCTTCCGAGTACATAAAAATATATATGTACATACAACAATATGTATGTGGGAGTACATAAATAACTGTAAAAATATACCGCACACTGCTATTGGAGGTCTCGATATTATACATAATTATTTTTACAACTCTTCTTGTCCTGATGCTCGACAGAGAGGTTGGATGGAGGCTCTCCACAACACAAGCATTGGTTCTCTTCATCGTTCGATGAGCTTTCAAGCACTAGAGTTCGATACTTGAGCGAGCTTTAGTTAGAAATTTATTTTTGATTTAATTTTTGTTTAATCTCTCTGGACGCCTGTCCGCTCTATTTTTGGTTTATTTAAATTTCTTTTTTCCTTAAATTACAACTACAAATTAACAGCAAAGCTAATTAACCAAAATTTATAGTAGCCGAAGATACATACATACATACAACCTTACATACTTACATGCATACGAGTATATAGTCCATTTGTTCATCCATTAGTTGTTTAATTTTGCGAAACTATAAAGAAGAGCTAACATCGACTGCAACCAGTTGATAATCTAAGAATTTCAATTTAAAGTGAGAAAAACCGAAAGGTCATATCGAAGAGAGTAAAGAGAGAAAACAAGGAGGAGGATATTAGAAACCGAATATGGATAGTCGAAGTAGCTTTCAATAGCTTTTATTTCACTATCTACTCCAGTGATGGGATTTATTAACACAACAGGGACCGCTGGCTTTGGTTGATCTCGATTCTTACAGTTCAGTCAATATATTAACGCCTTAGGAGCGGTGTTTTCTCAACCACGTACAGGCAACTTACGCTGGGTTATATTCTTACCGGAACTGGATGTGGCGGTTGTTTTGGCCACTGACCACGCTAACTACAGAGACAATATCACATACAGAGCCAAGTTACTACTATACAGAGGTAAGTTACCACAGACATTGATTGTGTGATCTGCTAATGACAAGAATACTTCGGCTAAGATATCGTTGAAGTCGAAAATGCTACGCACTCTCGGTTAACTCAAGCATGAAGTGCAACACACCAGCAGGAAATATTAAATTTTCATCGTTTGGAGTTCGCTTACGCCTGGAAATTAAGATCAAAACTTCTAGGCAAAAGACAGAATTCGTAGTAACACATACATAGTTCGATGAAACGAGCAGGCTGTCTGTCATCACTCTCTACGTCTGCAAAATAACCAACAATAGAAAATGGAGTTTGAACTCCAGAATCTGCCACTGGACCTACATTTTCGTGTTAAGGTCTCTTTTATGGTGTGTACAATTGTAAAAGAAACAAAAATGGAATTCTTGTGTTTCTACGAAAGATTTCAGCTCCAACTTTTTTACCCTAATTCCTGTAGATAAGAATGGAAAAAAATGTAATACACTCCATCTAGAAGCCATAAAATTTACACATATGGTTCTAAACCACTAATAGAAACCGAAACTAAGAAAACGATAAATTGATTCAATCAGCAGAACAAAGTATTCCTCGTTTAGTTCCCTGGCCACAGAGGAGACATAGAAGTAAGTTACAGTGTAGACGAATTTACTGAACAAAGCTTGGCCAAGCAGATTTGTCCAGAAAAAGAACGCTTTGGTATGCCACATGTAAACTGCTACTTAAGACATTAATCTATAGACAGATCACGTTATGGTGACAATGAAACTTTTCCTGTCGCAAGTCTTGGCCGAAATGGGAACATAGATGGTGTCAAAGCTCATACACGCTAAAGAAAGAGGCGTTATAGAGGTATTGGGATGCTAATGGAAGATTGCTATATATAGTATTTACATAGATAGTACTAGAAAAGCGAAAAGGATGGGAAGAAGTGACCAGACTCTACACACAGACTAGCCGAAATTGGACACCGAGCACCATAAGTAGATGAAATACTATCGGGACGACAAGAAAATTGAATGAAAACAACACTAAAACTATAATATCAGGAAAAGAGTGATATAACAGAGTAGGAAAAAGTATACTTGAGGATATTGGAAATAGGAAAAATGACACCAGAGAGGAGACATCAGAATAATGGCGCCTGAGGTCGGCTTAAATTTATTTCACACTTGTTCGCTGTCAAGAAGACGCGGTCTTGGAATAACTCGAACGAAAAATATTATTCGACAAATTTGAAAGTTCCAACATTTTGAAAAGCAAATTTTACTTTTTTAAAGAGAGAACTAACGCTATTAACAGAGCCCTAACCGAATATAATTGATTCTTAAATGAAAAACAAAAACAAATTTTGAGCACTAGAGGATTAAATAGTGAACCTAAAATCTACTGCGGGTTAAGGTTTCAAGAATTTGGCTGCGGTTAAGCAAGCCTGTCGTAAGAGGAAACTACAAACCAATACTTAGAGCAGCAGTCGGGTCTTTAAACCAGAATTTTCTTCGGCCAAGGACTTTCACTGCCGTAATATTATCCGAAGCCCAAGTTTGGGAATTTTTCTGCAATTAAAAATACAATAACAACAACAGTGAACCTAAACGCTGTGAAAGTGATGAGGAAATTTTTAGATATTTGCCATTTTCAAACTTCCCCACCGCGAACAAAGTTAATGTACCTCTGCAAATGTTTAAGCTGGGCTAAAAAGAAAATTGTACATACGTACACATGTACAAATTTACATGTATATATGTATACTCTTTCAAGAATATACATGCATATATTTGGATTTTTTTTCGATCTATTAAGCATAAAAAAGTCTACAAATTGGTCGCTTCGCTTATTCTGCTCTATGCGCCTGTCAATCCCTTCGCGCTACCGTATAAATAAACAAAATATTTTATGATTTCATTGTTGTTGTTGTTGTTGTTGTTCGTACTAAATACTGTTTACATAACGCAACTATTGTTTGTCTTGAATTTACCAGCTGCAAAAGTCAGAAGGAGCACACACACACGCACAGACACATACACGCACACACACAAAGGCAAAGCCGCCATTTGGACTAAGCGAGCATTATCTGATGTTGTTGTTGCGACCGCTAATCTGTTCTAAAATTTCAATGCTTTTAAGCTAAACGGTTGATGGCAGAATTTCTTCTAATGCAAACAACAAAAAAATGCTTTTAACCGAGTCTAGCACTGCACTAAGAAGGTGGAAGGTCTACAAATGTAAAGGGTGTTTTTTATAGAGGTATAGAATTTTAAGTTGGCATTACTTTCCAAGATGGCAACCGATTTAACAGCTGTCAAGTGATTTATTCTCAGTTTGGTTTGGCAATTCATCATGAATAGACTCACGCCTAAACAACGCTTGCAAATAGTGCAAATGCGAGATTACCGTTGTTCCCGATTTTCATAAGCGAATTTTGTTTAGCGATGAAGCGCACTTCTGGTTGAATGGCTACGTCAACAAACAAAACTGCCGCATTTGGAGTGAAGGTAATCCTCAAGTGTATGTTGAAACACCGTTACATCCAGAAAAACTGACTGTTTGGTGCGCTTTATGGGCTGGTGGAATCATTGGTCCGTACTTTTTCAAAAACGATGGTGGCCAGAACGTTACAGTCAATGGTGATCGGTATAGAGCCATGATTACTAACTTTTTCATTCCTGAATTGAATAACCATGATGTCCAGGTGATTTGGTTTCAACAAGACGGCGCAACATGTCACACAGCTCGTGCCACAATAGATTTATTGATGTGGCTATGTAAAGTCATTGGTCTATGCGGATAAGCCACAAACGCTTGACCATTTGGAAGACAACATTCGTCGTGTTATTGCCGATATACGGCCATAAATGTTGGAAAAAGTCATCGAAAATTGGACGTCCAGATTGGACTACATCCGCGCCAGCTGTGGCGTTCATATGCCAGAAATCATATTTAAAATGTAATGCCAGAAGATTATCTTTCGGATAAATAAAATTCATGTCAATCGAATAATCCATCGCCGTTTTTTTGCAACTTAAAGTTCTATACCTCTATAAAAAAAAACACCCTTTACTTACAGGTTTAAGAGCAAGAATGTGAGGGTTATGTGGATCGAAGAATGTTGTATTGAGCCGAAATGTTACTGAAGACGTAACTTGGGTTCATCATTATGAAGCTGAGTCGAACCAATACGCCCTGTAGTGGCATAAAAACGGCAACTCACCACCTCCAAAGAAGTTTAAGGTCAGCTGGAAAATCCACATGACAATGGTCTAGAAATATTATTGATCGATTATAAAGAAAAAAAGCGTTTGGGGGATGTTGAAGAGAAAATGAAACCTTCATACGAAAATCCAACAACACCGACTCACAAAGAAATGTTTCAAAAAAGATCAGTATCTGGTTCACTTCCTGGAAAAAATTGAATTTAAAGAAATAAGATCGATTATTTTTTAATAGATCAGTACTAGAACCATTCCGGAAGAATAAAATTCCCTGCGCTAATTTAGGGGGGGGGAAACTATCTGTGATTCTCCAAAACAATACACCGTCGTGTCACAAGTCAGTGAAATCGATGGCAAAAATCCATGAATTTGGCTTTGAATTGCTACAGCATCCAACGTATTCTCCAGATCTGTCCCCCAGCGTCTATTTTCTGTTCTCAGATCTCAAAAGAATGCTCGCTGGTAAGAAGTTTTCTTCGAATGAAGAGGTGATCACCGAATTTGAGGTCTCTTTTGAAGCAAAGGAAAAATGATGCTACAAAAATGGTATCGAAAAGTTGGAGGGTCACTGTAATCAGTGTGTCACCCTTGAAGGGAACTATGCTGAATAAAAAGAAAAAATTAATTTTGCCCCAAAAACATGTATTTTACTATGATTGGACGGGGGTTTTTCAATTCACCTGTTATATATGTATGCACACATATGTGTATCTAACTATATCTGTCTTACCCACTTGCCTTCAAGCACAACCAACAAGTTGCCATTCCAAAAATAAAATCGTGAAAATCTTTCAATATCCAAGTGGCTTGTGAGTTTAATATTATATTAACACACTTCAAATCTTATCATGTCATAAACACCATGAAAAGTGCTTCAATCACCACATGGAAATTGGAAAAGCGGAGTACAGATGTTTTACTTTCAATATTTTCATTTATATTTCGAAGCTATTTTTAGATAAAGAGGGAGTGTGTGTGTGTGAGAGAGAGAGAGAGAGAGGGAGGGAGCGAGATCGGAGTGTAAATTGTGTGAATGATCATATATTCTCTGCTCAGGGAACCCCTTACATTACACCACAATTTTTGATTGTTACAATATCAGCTCACACTTAGTGGATCAATAGAGCCTATGAATTTCGGACGCGCTCAGCTCGTAGCGCTGAGTTTGGTTTTAGTATTTTTTCTATAGCTTCAATAGTTCCCTGTACGCATGGGTTCGAAGTCCTTTGCATTCAAGCAATTTAAATATTGCCATTGAAGAAGGCCTGCAGCCTGTTGCTGATGCCACCAAAATCATACTTTGCATAAGGCTTGAGCTGTGCAAGTAGAGGAGAAAACAACAGCATTAGAAGACGAAATAGCGCTTTAGATCGAAAATGCACTACCACGGAAGTACGTCCCATCACATGACGAAGGGTGAGCTTAGTAAAAAAAATACGTCTTACTTTGAACGTTTGGTCAGGGTTCGAACACAAAACGATACGCACGGTATCATATGTGGTTGGTTGGGCTTTGGTTCACCTCTGCTGAGGATAGAACCCATAATACGTAAATGTTTAATAGATCTTAAGGGGCTGCATCGCTCCCCCTTTTTAGTTTGGTTAGACTTAGATGAAAACTTCATACAACCGGCAGAGCAACTTTTTAGTATTATCAAGAGCAGTAATGACACGGAAGCCATTTGAGGAGAAAGCCATGAGCAAAGGAAGGAACTTCTTACCTCTAGGCTGAATAAAGAAACTGAGAGAAACTGAGACGATTGCAGATTTCTATACAAACTACATATAGAGAGGAATAGAAAGAAAAAACATTAATTTCGATTACGCTTCCACATAAGGCGAAAATGATTCTTGCTCAACGTAACCGCGTTTTCCAGCGCGCGTGACCTCTGAGTAAATTGAAATTCCATTCAACTGCTGTTGTGCACTCGTAAACGACACCTACACACTTCGTCTTTCAGAGCTTAGAGTAGCAGTTCATCAGTTATGCGACATCTAACAAAATCACTGTAGTTCGGGTCTCACACGGAAGTGCTTCCCTGCCTTCGTTCAACTCTCTCTTTCCCTCAGTAATGCAATTCAAGCACAGAACATGAAAAGGTGCAGTGGTTGCTACCGATGGGGAATTCTTTGAATTTTGGTTTGCAAAAATTGTTTCTGAAAGAAGCGAACGAAAGTTTTATGTAAAAAAAGTAGCAAAAATTCTACACTATTACGTTCAATACATTATTCAACACTTTACTACATATTTAAATGTCATTTTTGTACCACTTTGAGCTTCCAATTGCATGAACACGTGCACTACGCCAACACGAACCCGGTAGGGAAGGCTTGAGATTGAAGCGACGAAACAGGCAAGAAAAAATCAAATTTTTAACACTCAAATCGGTCAATAATGAAAGACTTCCTGGCTGGCTAAAATATGTGAGAATACTTCTTCAATTGCTGCATCGAATCAAGATTTCCACGCAAGCAGCGATGCTCAGATGAGTTTTACGAGTGGCTTATGTAATCTTAGGCGCCAGATTTGCTAGTAGAGCGAGAAAAAAGAAGAAAAAAAAAACAATAGCTTACCCTACAGGGCAACTACTTAAGCATGTACTCGAATCTATGTAAAAGACAAAAAAAAATATTTTTTTTTGTGTTTGCAACAAATATTCGAGACAACGCAACAGACAAGCGTCCAACCCAGTCGGGGAGGGCAAATACGCATCAATGAAAAGCCAATAAACACCGCACATTGTCAACATATGTTTTGAATTAAAGTGTTTCGCGAGTGAGAGCAAAGCAACAACAACAACAACAACAACAACAAAACCAACAACAAGAAATACTAATAATAATAATAAAGAAATTGCAAAAGGAAATAAGAGAAACGTATGTGCAATGAAAATGTACTCGTACATACATATGCAGCAGCACATACATAAGTACATCCAAGCACATATATATGTACACACATATATATATATGCATATATATAAGCATGTAGATTTGTAAAAGAACGCATTTATTTCCACAGAAAGTGGAAATTGTATACGCTTTGTTGATGAAAATTGCAAATACTTTGTGCTTATGGTTGGCAATAGAATCATTTTTTTTTATGTTGAGATAAAATTTTGGAATTTTTGCTTTTCACAACACAATTTTAGATAGAATTTCTAGCAAATATGCATCTGTATGTGACACCAGGTTGAGCCCTACATCTACTCCCCAGCTCTGTTAGCTTTAAAAATCTCATGTGGGGCTTTTAGTTGCTTCAGATCTCATGGTATTCATAAAAGCTACGCTCCTTCACCAAAAAAAAAAAAAAAAAAAAAAAAAAAAATATAAAAAAATAAAGTTGATATCTTTGCTCAACTGGCATCTAAAGCTCTTAGAGAGGCTTATTTTATGATTATACTTCCGCAATAAGCGCGTGGTTAGCAATGCGTACTGTCCTTCGAGAAGCCAGTGTTCGAGTCCTGATCTAACCGACAATCAAAAATATAGAAAATTAATTTTGTTTTTCTCACCCCTCGTCAGGGAATGTCAAGTGTCCTCGGCGCGTATTGTTGACATAAAGTACGATTTTCCTCATAAAAACACATCCACCGTTCCGAGGCGGCTTAGTATTGGTTGTAGGTTACTCCATTTGTTGGAAAGTCATTAAGGCATACCACAAATTGGTGAAGGAACTCGGCCGAAAATCGCTTCTGCGTTTATAAAGCGTCAAATATATACATATATACGGCGTGGAGGTCTTCTTGGCGGCTACTATATCGAATACTCTCGAAGCAAGAGTGCTTTGGTTCACACGGACAACACAACCTAGGCAGCATAGCCACGGTCTCTCGATACATAATGTCGTCGTACATCCCACACAGCTAATCGTGCCATCCTCAGCGGTGCTCGCCATTGCCATTGGGCAAAAACCCAACAAAACCTTTCTCTATAAGCACCCTAACACCGACTCATCACATATCGGCATCGTCCAGGCCTACGCACCGCAGTTTGGTTATGATGAGGGAACTGTAGAGCTTTTTCGCTGAGAGAAAATACAGTTATGCCGCTTTTTTCAATGCTACCAAAGGCTGCTTTAGACAAATAGTTGATATGCATCTATCGTTTTCTCCAACAGTTCCTCCTGTGTTTTTCTTTACTGTGATGATCATTTGACTGCTTCCCGATAACGGTCATCGCATCAATCTTGTACCAACTGAGACATACAGGAAGCTTGCTTGTGCTGCTTACACGAAAAAAAAACTGTGACACAATTTTGTATTCTTCGACTACCAACACTCTGACATATTTGTGCTTCGATCGACATTAAAATGCCTTTTGTATGCACATACATGCATACACATACCCAACGGGAATGTTTAGGCGCTCGTATGCACTGGTATATTCATACGGGCGGGTACAAGATCCACACTAGCAGATGTTGCAGATGCCGCGCAATGGAGTAATTAAACCACTAGGAGCTACACAGTCTAACAAGAAAGAATAAACATATTTCACTGCTTCCGTACTGCAGAAAACAATCGGCGGGTGTTTATTTAATGGCAGTATAAAAGTCGATTTCAACCGTTAGTTAATTTCGTACGTGTTCGTTTTATTAACGAAGCGTATTACCGTATAAAAGTATATCCATGTGTATGTACATACGCTTTTATGGTTGGAAAGGAGCAAAAAATGCATAAAAAATAAGAGAAATCAAAATGAGAAAAAATAAATAATTTTCAAAAGGGGCAAAAATTGAAATACATTAAACTAAAAGTAAAAAATAAAAGAAATAAAATTAAAACTAAATAAAATTAAAATAAAAATAAAAATTAAATAAAAATTAATGAATAAATAAATATTATGATTAAATTAAAAAAAAAAAATTAAAAAATTTAAATGTAAAAAAATAAAGTAAAAAAAAAAATAAATAAAATAAAATAAAATAAAAATTAAAATAAATTAAAAATAAAAAAAAATAGAATAAAATAAAAATAAAACAGAAAATAAAAATAAAATAAAATAATATAAACTAAAATAAAATAAAGTAAAATAAAATAAAAATGAAGATAAAATAAAAATAAAATAAAAGAAGAAAAAAATAAAATAAAAAAATGAAAAATAAAATTCAATTAAATAAAGAAAAAAATAAAAAAAAAATTAAAAAATTTAAAATAAAAAAATAAATAAAAATTAAATTAAAAAAAATAAAAAATAAAAAATAAATAAAAATAAATAATTAAAATAAATAAAAAATAAAAATAAAATTAAAATAAAATAAAACTAAAAATAAAAATTAATATAAAATTAAAATAAATATAAAAATAAAATAAAAATGAAAATAAAATAATATATAAATAAAAAATTAAATAAAAATAAATTAAAAATAAAATAAAACAAAATAAAATAAAAATAATATGAAATAAAAATTAAATTAAAAAAATATTTAAAAATTAAATTAAATTAAAATAATAAAATAAATGAGAAATAAGGAAAATAACAACTCAAATAAAAAAAAATAAAAATAAATTGAAATAAAGAAATAAATAATATAAATATTAAAAAAATTAACTGAAAAAAAATATTAAAATATATAATAAAAAAATTAAATTAAGTAAAAAAAAAGAAATAAATAATAAATTTTTTTTAAATACAATAAATTAAAAATTAAAAGAAATAAATAAAATAAGGGTTATCCATTTTGCGGTTTCCCAAATAAGCGTAAATAAAATGCATTTTAAATAATTTTTTTGATGAAATTCCTTTTTTTTATTATAAAATTTGAACCTTGGCATTACATGTGAAACACACAAACATCATTCGAATCACCGCCTCGTGAATTTTTGCAAACTTCGATCCATTTAAGGTAATTTTCGACCACTTTTTGACACATTTTTTGCGGTATCTCAGCCATAACTTGACGAATGTTGGTTTTCAAAGGCTCAAGTGTGAAAGGTTTACCCGCATAAACACGGTCTTTCTCGTAGCCCCACAAAAAAGTCCAACGGTGTCAAATCGCACGCTCTCGGTGGCCAATTGACATCGCCAAGACGAGAGATTATGCGACCGGGAAGAATTTCTCTCGCAATAAATCCACATTCGCTCGTGTTGTGTGGCATGTGACACCATCTTGTTGAAACCACATATTTTCCAAGTCGTATTCTTCAATTGCAGGCCAAAAAAGTAGGTTATCATACGACCATGATGATCCGCATTGACAGTGACAGTCTCGTCGTTATCGTTTTCAAAGAAGTAAGACCCAATCACACCTCCGGACCAAAGAGCGTACCAGACAGTAAGTTTTTTCGAGGGTATAATTACCTCTTTTCAACTATTTGAAGATTCTCGGAGCACACAGTGCGACAACTTTATTTATTTACGTATCCACCGAGGGAGAATGTATCTCGTCGCTGAAAAAAATTTAGTTGGAAAATCGCGGTCCACTGCTTGTTGTTCAAAAGCACCCAATCTACGTAACTACGGCGTTGTGAATGGTCACCTCCGTTGTTGCAGTTGTTGTCTGAACTGGACCTTTTATGGATGTACATGGGTGGAAGCACAAGTGCAAAATACGAGATAATGAGAGGTAAGAAAGTCTCAGCTCTTGAGTACGTCGAGAAACAGACACATTCGGGTCTTCGGCTACACTTTCACTTCCACAACAGCGATATTTGAGGTGGACTGAACTTTCGAAGCCAATAAATGGATAACCCTTCATATATATTTAAAAATATACATACGCGTATGTAGGTTGTTACTTTATGTACAATTTCTTTTCTCGATTCCGGCACGCTCAGCATTCAAACGCATGAGTAATATTACAGCTTCCATTTAATTTAATGTCAGTCCTTTGAAATTGGCGGTTGGGAAATTGACACTGAAGGCGCGCGCAAATGAGATACGATCGCACACGTGCATACATACCTACATTTGTATACATATGCACATAAATAAGCATATGTATGTACACACATATGTAGAAAAATTCATATAAAATATTTGTAGATATACACATACATACATACAAACATATGTGGTTAGGTATATGTATGTAGAAATTTTTATTCATACAAATTCACACAAAAAGTCTTCTTCTTTATTCCAACAAACATTTTCGCCATTCTTAACCAACAACCAATAAGGACTTTTGTTTGGCTATTGTCTTTAGACCCTACTTCAACTCACACACACACACACACACACACACACATACAGTTTGTGTTATTAAATTTGATTTTTCGATTTTCCAGTTAGCGCTCGCCTTGAGCTTGAAGACGTTTGGTCACCACATGTGCGGCGTTAAGAGTCCCTTAAGCTAAGTTAAGAAATTCTTCACACTTCTGGGCACAGCATGTCGTCCGCAGATTTTCT
The DNA here is from genome assembly GCA_030068015.2 of Neoceratitis asiatica. Lineage (NCBI taxonomy): Eukaryota > Metazoa > Arthropoda > Insecta > Diptera > Tephritidae > Neoceratitis > Neoceratitis asiatica. The sequence goes on along the minus strand of CM061527.1, from coordinate 69,388,021 downwards.
TCTGTTCAACACTTCACACGCATATATGCAGACAATGCGAAGCGGGGAAAAGTTTTTTGTTTTAATGAAAGAATTCTTAATTTGGAAATAGTATTTTGAGAAGAGTATGAGCACATATGGCATTATAACCTTTGTTCTGGTCATGGCCGCTAGCTCGTGCTAAATCTTTCGGCCATTGGTTAACAGACGAAAAATCTCCTCATAAAAATTGGAAATTGACACGAAGTGCTCGTAACTTCTCCATAGAAAGTCTTCAATATGAATTTGGGGTGATAATTTTTAAATAATAGTACTTACCGTGCAAATTTTTTGGGGATTTGAGTATAGACAGAGTAACCGTGAACCTGAGATCACGCTAAGAGCTTACCTCGATCCCCTGAAAACCGTATTCGCCACTTTCAGTGTCGGTCTTGTGAAGATCAAACGTACTCGTACCTTCCATCATGGAGCTGAGCTCACTTGTCAAATTGCTCAAAAATCACCAATAAATGTTAGTCCGCATTACCCATTATAGTAAATCTTTCGCTATTACACTTATCTGGTTAACGAACCAACGCGGAAGTAATGAAAACTTTACAGACTAGGGATTGATGTGAGGAAATACTAACGTCTCGTGATGGTCAGATAGAGGAGACACCTCTTGGATCTTCTTTAGTACAGGTGGACTCTACGCCAACTCAGTGAATGCTGGAAAAGCATTTCCAACGCGAGGTTTTGAAATCGTACTTGCTCTGAGTAAATTTCGGAAGGACATTAATGACTTCTTGCCGTTGAAATTTGAACTGTATTCGAGTTGAGGATGGAATAGTGCTCAGTTCTTAGATTAGAAAAGCTCAAAGGATATATGCACCTATTTTCAACGGGGATTCGTAATATGTCAGTCCCGTGGAACCCAAAAGGCGTTTTATTCAGAACTAATGACGCGGCCATGATGTCAATCTTGACTCTTCAACCAAGTGGATAGCGGCATCTTTCCAATCAGCAGATCGGAACTTCCAGCTATATGCTATTAAATATTGGCTTCCTCTGAGACTTTTTCTCTCTTTTCATTTGGATCTTACTTTCGCGTGGCGAGTCCCAAGCCCAGCGCTAAAACATATGAATAGAAAGAGTCTCTGTTGAACGGATGATGCTTTAAACTCGAGTATACCCTTAAACTCAATATGTCGGAATGACTCGACTGCAGCATTGGTCCGTTACCGCAACTCGCACAAGGGTTGCTCATATTTCCACGGTCCGCAAGCTGAACGCAAGAAAACGGCTGATGTTGAGATGTTTGAGGTAGTCCGTAGCAAAAAAGAGGGCTCTCCCCAAGACTTTTTGTCGCTTTTTATTGGAACTTGCTTTCGTATGGCGAGTCCAGTGCACAATCTCGCTGTTCAAAGGGAAATGGAATGAAAACATATGAATTGAGGGAGTCTCTGTTGAACGAACGGGGCTATTAAATTTGACTATACCGTTAAATCAAATATGTCGGAATGGCTTGACTGCAGCTTTGGTTGGTTCCTGCCACTCGCGTTGCTCATATTTCCATAGTCCGCAACGTGAATTCAGAGAAGAGAACGATGATCTTAAGACGTTTGAGTTTGTCCGCATCAAAAACGAGGTTTCTCCTTCGAGGCTTTTTATTGGAGCCGATCTTTGTGTAGCGGATCCCAAACTAAGCGCATAATTTCACTACGTAATGGGAGTATAATATGAAAACACATTTATATGGCGAGCCGTTTCTTTACTCAACAACCGAGCAACAATCAGTGCCCACATTTTCCTCTGTGAAGTTCACAGAATTTGCGACTTGCGGTTCCACAGTTCGCTGACATTCAAGTGTCGTTGTAGACTAATCAAGTCTTGGATTAGTTAGAAAACTCGCTGAAGCGGCGCATTGACATTTGAGCTCAACTAAAACTCTGACATGTCGAATTAATTTTGGTTGAATGTCCTCCCTCTTCCTCTTCTTCTACTTCTAGTAGAGGCCAGACAGTGCTAAAACCAATCGATTATATTCGAACTGCCGACTTAAGACTTACATATGGTTTATAGTTACACATTCGTTGTTGTTGTATTTTCAAAAACAACAAAAACTATACTTACATACATGTAAGTAAATAACCGTAAATCACAAAATACGCCTACAAGTCTATGCAGAGAGGGTTCGGCAAAACTCGAGACTTCACTGATGAAATATATTTACTATATGCATGGGAATGCTAGAAGGAATAAAATATGTATGTATGTATGTATGTATGTATATTTAGAGTTAATGTCAGCCGAGACAGTCGTGCACATGTGTGTCTGACAAACTTATTTAACGTCATATACATATGTATATACATCCCCACATGCGTAAATATGTGTAGAGTAGCACTTGTGAAGTGACATGGATAATAATGAACTCGTAAGCATGAGTAGAGAGGGTCTCAATTGCTGAATATTTTTGATGGTTTATTGGTTTTTTTTATTTAGTTTTTAAATTTTTTTTTTTTTTTTGTAAAATGGAAAAAAATAATGCATGAAAAAAAGTAATTTTTATGAAAAAAGAAAATTATTTATTTATTTTGAGCTACTGCAATGGCTGAAAAATTGTTAGCAAATCCCCCTTTAGTGCTCTTATGATCACCATGACAACCAGCGTCAGTTATTTTTAAACAGTTGGCAACGCAATACACTGTTCAGTTGCCTAGAGCTGCGAAGCTCACTCACTGCAGAGCTCGGAGAGGCAGCTTACCTGCTCGTTATAAATTTCGCTTATGCCCACAGAGTTGCATTTATTATTAAAATTAATTAATTTCACTTCAAAAAATATATATAAAATTATGCGAGAAGAGATTTACTGCAAAAGTGTGCTTTGAAATGCTGCAAAAAAATACCGGAAATATAAAAATAAAAACTTTATATATTTTCAATTTTTTTATTTCTAATATAAATTTAAATTTTTTTGTTTTTACAGACGTACAAATATATTTAATAATATTTTACTTAAGTTCTTAAGTAACAGCTTAAGAATGTAATGGTCAAATAATTTACAGTTAGGGTTTCCACAACGTGTCGTGATGTGTCGTAAAATCATAAAATCACAAGATCTTCGAGACGCATACATTTTTTTTAATTTCAATTTTTTAATTTTTAATACATTAATTTCATATTTAATAACTTTTATTTTTTTAACTGAATTTTTTATATTTTTATTTATATTATATGTTTTCTATTTATATTATTATTTTTTATTTATTTTATTTTATTTATTTATTTATTTATTTTTTTTTTATTTTTTTTTTGGATAAATTTTTTAATTTATTTATTTTATTTTTTTTTTCAATATTAATTTTAATAATTTAAATTCAGTGTTTCTATTACATAATTTAAAAAAATTTGTATTAATAATTTATTTATTTTTTATTTATTTTTTAAATGTTTTTTATTTATACACATTTTTTTTTTCTTATAATTTTTATTACCATTAATACATTTTTATTTATTGAAATAATTTTTATTTTTTCCCCTTCTTTAATTTATTTTAATTTTTTACATATTTTTATCTCAGATTTGATTTATATTTCTTTAATTCAATTTTTGTTTTTTTATAAATTTTTTTTTTAGTTTTTTTTTGCGTATGTAATTTTTTTCTAATTATAATTTTTGTTTAATATATTCTTTTTGTTTTATTTTTAATTTTATATTTTATTTTTATAACTTTTTCTTTATATATTATATTTTAAATTAATTATTCTTTTATTTATTTTCGATTTAAATTTTCAATTTTTATTACTTTTTCATATACGTTCTTTTTTGTTTTATAATTTTTTTATATATTAAATTTTTTTAAATAATTTTTTTTTTAATTATTTTCATTTTAATTTTTTATTTTATTTTTTTATTTATCTTTCCCTTTTTAATATTTATTTAGATATTTTTATTGAACTTTTTCATTTAAATTTTTTTTTTAATATTTTATTTCTTTATTCTTTAATACTTTAAATATTGTTAATTTGTATTCATTTTTGTTTGATATGTTTTTTTATTATGAAGTAATATTTTTAATTTTTTAATTTTGTTTTAATATTGTTACTTCATATTTAATTTGTACTTTTTAATTTTTTATTGTATATTGTTATTTACGTAGTATGTTTTATTATATTATATATTATATTTAAAAAAAAATTTTTTTTGGTATTTTTAATTTATTTTATTCGATAATATATAATTTTTGTATTAAATTTTATTTTTAATATTTTTATTCGTATTTATTTTAATTTTGTAAAAAGTTTTAAATTTAATTTTTTTTAAATTAATTTTGCTGATATCTTTTTTTTTAATAACCATTTTTTTAAATTTATTTTTTACCCTTCAATTAATTTTTTCTATTTTAATAATTTTTCTTGAATTAATTAATTGAATTAATCTTGAATTTGATTTTTAATAATTTGATTTATTTTTTTTTTAATCTATTTTTATTAAAAAATATTTTTTAAGTTATTATTATTAATTATTAGTGTTAATTTAGAATTTTTTTTATTAAAATATTTTTAATTCATTTTAATTTCAATTCTAAAATTCTTTCTTTTTTTATTTCAACGACATTTTTGACACCTTGTGAATACCCTATATACACCAAAGTACCATCGTATTTCATTTCATTTCATATTATTTACTTTTAAAAATTTATTTCTTTTAACTAACTACTTATGTGTGTAAATCTCGTTTTCATAATCAATACTAGTGATAATTATAGTATTAATAATCTATTTTGCTTAATATTTAATGGAAAGTTTACATTTGCTCAGCTCAACAGCTGAGTTTATCATTTTTACAAACCTACATACATACATATGTATATGAATCTATGCTTAAAATGATATCTTAATATTACAATTTACAAAATTGTAAAATTTCAAAAAAAAAAAAAAAAAAAAAATCTTAAATGAAAAAATTAAAATTAAAATATTTTCTTGTAAAAATTATTAATATTATAATAAAAAAATGCTCAAAATTGCTAATAAATAAATTTCTCTTTGCACCGAATTCTACGTTTTATTTTGCGTATCCCCCTCCATACGCCAAACGCCAAATAAATAGCTCAATTTCTCAGGCGGTATTACCGAGGCGCCTGTCGCTCGCCTCAAACCCTTCAATTCAGTCTCAGCGCCATTTGTGGCCGCATTCAAAATGGACGCAGTGCCCAATGGTAAACCGTTATCGTTGAGTATATTCTTACTATCCATCGATTTGAGTAGACTAATTTCGCTGGTGGAGAGCACACGGCAGAGGAAGTCAATATATCTGAAGTGGGAGAGAGAAAAATATATAAGAAATTAGAATTTGAAAATTTTAAAAATTAAATAAATAAATAAAAGTAATAAATAAAAAATAAATAAATAAATAATAAAATAAAAAATTAAAAATTTTAATTAAAAAAATTAAATTAAAATTATTGAAAATCTTGAAAAATACAACAAAAAAGACAAAAAGAAAAAAAGAAAAAAAAACTAAATTTATTGTAGACTTTTACGTATTAGGCACTTATGATCGTTCAAGAAATAATTAAATTTATTATTTCAATATAGGAAATAAAAATAGTAATTTTTGTTATTATTTTCTTGTAAATTTATTTCACATATACACATACTCATTAAGAGCTATTCACAAATTCAGGTAAATACAAGAAGATCGTATGTATGCATATGTATTTATGTGTGTATATGTTCGTTTGTTTTAGGGAAAGAGCCAGACTTCTGCTTGCGAGCGGGAATACCGCTGGTTTGGGTTTTACTAAGTACGTGGTATTTCCAAAGGATAATTGTAGGAATTATAAGATATTTTCCAGCACTTAGGATAATGGCGAATACACACATATATATATTTATGTGCATACAGGGACGTACGTATATACCGACTTATGCCTATGCATGTCAGATAAGCGTGTGTTCAATAAAATACAAAAACTAAATGAATTAATATAAAATAAAAAATATAAAATAAAATAAAATTAATTTAAATAAATATAAAAATATATATATATGCAATATGAAGACAGAAAATGAAGAATAAAATTAAATTAAAATCAAACAGGAGAAAATAGTATAAACAGAATTAAATTAAAATGTCATAAATTAAAAAACTGAATAAAACAAACTAAATTTGAATAAAATAAAATTAATTTAAATAAGAGAAGAACAAAAAAAAATTTAAATAATATTACCTAAATTGAATAAGTATTAATTAAAAAAAAAAAGAAGATGAAAAATAAAACGTAATAAAATATAAAGAAATAAGAGAAAACACAAATTGAAATAAAATAAAAGTAAAATAAAAAGAATATAATAAAATAAAATTAAATTAAATGACAAAATAAAATAAAAATTAACGTAAAAAAAAGAACAAAGGAGAAATAAAACACAAATAAAACGAAATAAATAAAATAAAATAAAATGAATTAAAAATGACTATAAAAAAATTTAAAATTAAAATAATATAAAAAAAGGAAAATATTGTAAAAATAAATTTTTCAAAAGTAGAAAATATGTATTATTGTTGTATAAGAAATGTACAAAATAATCATCTAACAAAAAGTGGTGATTAAATTTTTTTTAAGTTATTAGATCTTCTTTATTGATTTATTCATTTCTTTTTCATTTTTTTATTCATTTTCATTTTTTACTTTTATTGCATTAATTACTTTGAAAAAAAAAAAAACTATTAAAAAATTTTCTATTCAACTTAAAATAACAAACAAAAAATTGACATAAATGTCTGTGAGGCATGAAATTAATAATTACCATTAAAAAGTTTATAAAAGTTATCGAAAAACAAATATTATTAATTCGAAATAATTAAAAATAATTTAATATTGAGCATAAAATAAAACTAAAAATATTCGTCAATTATAACACAAATTTATAACACAAATTTTGAAAAGAGTTTGAAAAAATTTGGAATAAAGGAAAATTAAAAAAATACCAACAGTTTTCTTTGTATATTTTATTAATCAAAAAATCGAAATAAAAAGTTTGTTGAAATATAAAAAATCAAAGCATACATACATAGAAAAAATGTCATGGCAGGTCAGTGGTGTATATAAAGAAAATATTATATGTTAAATATATATTGAAAAATTATTTGTTATTTCAGTTGTCAACGTATTATTTTTTTTTTTGAGCTTCACGATAATTTTTTTGTTTTCTTAAATAATTTACAACCGTTAAAAATAATAATTAATTAACAAAATTTTTCCTGCTTTTTCTAATTTTTCGATTAATTTATGATATTATTATTATTTTTTATTTTTTATTTTTTATTTTTCACTATATTTTTTATTTATTTTATATTTTCAATTTGTTTTTTAATTTTTTTTTTTTTTAAATATATTTTCTTTTAATTTTTTTTTCAATTGTATTATTTTTAATATTCCTTTTATTAATTAACTTTTTTTAAATTATGTTTTTATATTTCTGAAATTTATATTTAACTAATTTTATATATTTTAAATTTTTTTAATTATTTTTGGTTTTTAATTAATTCTTTTTTTTATTTCTTAGAGCCGCGATAGCCGAGGGGTTAGCATTGCCCATCCATCAGCCTTTCGGAGGTGGCTTATTTTGTTGGTGTAATCATCAAGACGCAAAATCCCAAATTGGAGGAGGAGCTCGACCAATCATCGTTTCAGCGGTTACAAAGCGTCAAATATATATATATATATATATATATATATATATATATATATACAAATATACTTTTAAATTTTTTTAAATTATTTTTGGTTTTTTTTTTTCTTCGAGTTATTTATTTTTATTTTATTTATTTTATTTTTATATATATTTTAATTTTTTTTTTTTAATATTACATTTTTTTAAATTTAATTTTGTATATATGTAATTATATAATTTTAAAATTTTAAATCTTTTTTTAATTCTTTAATTTTATTTTATTTTTCCTATTTTTTTTCGTATTATTTAAGATTTTCTTAGCCATAGAATTTTTTTTTCGTATTTTTATTAAAGTTTTTTTATTTGATATTTATTTTATTTTTTATTTTATATACTTTTTTAATTTTTTTTTTTTAATAATATTTTTTTAATATTACATTATTTTTAACATTTCTTTCCTTTTTACTTTTATTTTTGTAATTTTACTGTAATTTTTGGCTTAGTTGCTTTGCTATTTTTAACTTCATTTTATTTTTTTCAAGTATTTTTTAAATTTTTTTATATTAAATTATTGAAGATTATTTATATTTTTAATTTTTTTTTTGTTAAATTACTTTTTTTTTACATCAATTCATATTATTTTTTTATCATTTTTTCCTACCACTGACTAGACTTCTTCACAAAAAAATAAAATTCGGTACCTTACACACCATAAATCACACATTACATATATCCTCGCACTACTCTTTTGAAAACTACACACCCCACCCTCCTCTCCCCCGACACACACATGCGCTGCTCACTCACCTTGTCGCTAACTTCAAAGTCTGTATCTTGCTGAGCTTATCGCTCGGCAAAGTCGGTATGATCTGCTGTAGTGCCTTGAATGCGTCATTCAAACTCTGCGTACGCTGACGCTCGCGCACATTCGCCATAACGCGTTGATTGTGAAATTCCTCCGCATCCTCCGAGCGACTGGATTTTCGACGTAACCGTCGTCTCGGCTTACGGAATGGTTTGGAAGATTCTTGATTTTCGCACAGCGAATCGGTGTGCATGTCCATAAGATCATCGTTGTGCGCATAATCATAACTAGAATCACCGCCGCCCATCTCCTGACTATCGCCATTCGACATACGCATGAAATCGCAGTCGTCACCCTCCGATTGATTGCTCTTCATGGAATGTGCAAATTCATAATGATGCAGTGTCTTGGGTGTGTCTTGAGCGTGATGCTGATGGTGATGTTGATGTTGTTGCGCCGGGTCTGCGTGCTGTTGCAGGTGCGCGTGTGCGAGATCCTTACTACTTTCGTTATTAGTGTTGAAAATACCGTTAATTGTTTCGACAACATGCGTTGGCGGTGGTGTAGTTCGTGATGTTGTTGTTCTTAATTGTGGCGGATGTTGTTGCTGTTGTTGTTGTTGTTGTTGTTGTGGCAGATTATAGTTGTATTTAAAGTTATCCGCACTGTTTTCGCACATCTCCTGCGCGCCAAAATCATATGACAGCGATGACGGACTACACGTGCTGCTGCTCATTGCGCTGCCACTGCCACTCTCCGCACTTTTGTTGGGCGGTTTGAGATTGGAGTTGACGTCCGCCACCGGCGTGGGTAGATATTCCAGGACGAAGCCGCCTGCCCCATCCTGTGCAGGTATATAGTGTGCCCTCGTCTGCTGTTGTTCGCTCGTCAATTGCAAGTGTGGCTTCTTCGGTTCGTGCAAGAGCTCCGGCTCGGCGCTGTCAAATTCACGGCTGCGTTTATTATTTGATTGTGTGTGAGACTGTTGTTGTTGTTGTTGCTGCTGTTGTTGTAACGCAAGGTTACCGGTGCTATTGTTGTTGTTGTTGTGGCATCGTGTTGTATTTGGCATGCCAAAATTATTATTCAGCTCTTTGCCAGCGGATCTCGCAGGCTCGCTGCCACCAAACCCATTAATAACCGCTGTATTAACGGTATTGCCACCGTTTCCCAGCGCATCCGCGGCGCTGTTCATATGGTAGTCTGCATGCGCCGGTGTAATCGTCTCAACTGTGCCATAAACGATTTCCTCTGTCTCCGCTAAGCCACTGTGGTGGTTGTGTATGGTAGGAGTTTGAGTTGGTTGCAGTTGCTGCGAGGTGTGAACTCCATTGGGGATCGCCGTTTGTGGCGTATGGTAGAAGGATGTCGTCTGTGAGTGTTGCTGCTGTTGTTGTTGGTGTTGGTGTTGCTGATGTGACATATCGTATTGCACCTGCATGTGGTGTAGATATTCGTAGGCTTGCGGCTCCATTTTAATTAATTTGATAACATTATCCTGCATATCCATCACAGGCGGCATGGGCTTGTAGCTGATATCCAATAGCACTTTGGGTGAACTCGGTCGTATGGACATTATTTTTTCGCTTTCACTGCACCACAGTATGCGGGTGGTTTTGAGCCGAGGTGTTTTGTAGTTTTTTGCACCAAATTAAAAAAAAACTTTTTTAATTTAAATTTTTTTTTTTATTTTTTTATTTTTTTTTGCTGTGTCTAAGATCGAAATAATTTTTGGAATGTTTGTTTCTTCAATTTTAGATTTTTTTTGTTTTATAAATCACAATGGTCGAAACATACAATTATTTTTCTCGGTATTTATTGATTTTTTTTTAATATTTATTTATTTTTCATCTTTTTAATTTTTAAATTTTTTCTAATTTCAACGATTATTCAATTTTCATATTTTTTTTTTGTTAACAAATTCACAATTTTTATTTTTGTTGTTATTTTTTCTCCTCAAAAATACGCACTTTTCTATTTTTTCTTTTAACAATATTCAATGGCTCTGCAATGCTCGCTCGATTTTATTGAATGCACCAATATACATAGTATGTACGAAGCCCTTTGAGGCATCTTAACACGCACATGAACGAAACGAAACTAAAATACTTCGCCATCAGATCATACTCGATAAACAGTTATACGTTTTCGCATTGTTTTGTAATAATTGTTGTTGTAATTTACTGTTTCAATGATCGCTGCGAGAAAGAGACAACTATATTCGCCACATAATGACATCATCCTCTCACAATGAGTACATATGTATATCTCATTAGCTCTGCTCTGCGGCCTTCATTGTACGCACTGCGTTTTAATCCCACATTTTGTGTTATTGTTAAATACAAAAACAAAACTCAATACCGTTGGCAGACCAATCACAGAACTACAAAACTTGCTTTAAGTGTTTATGTGTGTGTGTGTTGTACGGATTTTTTCGCAATTTTGGAATTTTCGCAATGGCGTTAAGGGTTAAGCAGTTGATGAGGAGAGATGTGCAAGGCATCATTAGGGTGTGTCTGAAATGCCACTAATGCACTCGACACATGACCTTAAAAAATCGAAAAGTATTATGTGATGAAAAATTCAATTAAAAAAAAGTAAAAACATTGATTTCATCAATCAAGTAGAGGTACTTTTTTAATTCGCCTTTTTTTTTTAACAAATCACGCTTTATTACGAAATCAACTTTATTACGAAAATTCACATTCTGTAAAGAATGTGTTTTGCGAGCTTCGTTCAATTTATGGTCAACATAATCGGCCTAATGAGGGTACTCACTGAGCGCAACACCATCACCCATCTTGAGACCCAGCATTCATTATTGGATAATATTCGACCGAATAGACCACGTCCAGCGAGCAGTGAAGAAAATATGGCCGTAGCTGAGAGTGTACACGATGAGCGTGGAGAGGCGATACGGAGCCATTCGCAGCAACTCGAATTGACGTATGGTACGCCTTGGCGCATTTTACGTCGAGATCTTGTGCAAGAACTGAAGGCACTCGACCTTTCCAAGCGACATCGCTTCGCTCTTGGAAGGATCCAAGAAGATCCGACTTTTTCGAGCCAAATTTTGTTTAGTGATGAGCTCCATTTCCGTCTCAATGGGTATGTAAACAAGCAAAATTTCCACATTTGGGACGAAAATCAACCTGAAGAGATTTAAGAGCTGCCATTTCATACAGAAAAAACAACGATTTGGTGTGGTTTGTGGGCCGATACCAGTGACAACGCAACCTTCAATGGGTATCGTTATCATGCCTTGATAACCGACTATTTGAAACCTGAAATGAAAGCTCGTGATCTCCGCTGCATCTGGTTTCAACAAGACGGCATCTCTTCCCACACACCACACATCAATCAATGGATTTATTGAGAGAACACTTCGGTGAGCATATAATTTCACGTGTTGGGCCAGTCGATTGGTCACCCAGATCGTATGATATCACACCGTTAGACTTCTTACTGTGAGGATATGTAAAGTCTAAAGTTTATGCGGACAATCCCGCTTCGAGTTAGGCCTTGGAGTAGGGATCACCCTTTATTGTATTAATTCTTTTTAATTTATTTTATTCAATTTTATTTAAACTAAATTAATTTAATTCATTTTATCTTATATCAAATTTGATTCAATTTTTTAATTTCATGTTTGGATTTTGATAGAATTCTTTTCCTTTATTTTATTCTGTTTTATTTTGTTTTATCTTTTTTTTTTGTCATGTATTTTATTTTAATAAAGAAAAAGTCTTAATTTATGTTTTATTTTAATTAATTTTATTGCTTTTAAATTAGCAAAAGTGTTTTTGTTTAATTTTAAATTTTTTTAAATTTTTTTTTTTTAATTTACTTTTGTTTATATTTAACCTCATATATTTTATTTTCGTTTTATTTGTTTCTAATATTTTATTTAAAATTGTCAGAGTCAATAGAAGTTTATAAATGTTTACTAGTGTAGAATATAATAGTTTGAGGGTCACTGTAGTAGTATATAATATAGGTTTGTGTCTGAGATACCACATTCTCTACCATATTGTGCACTAACAAGTAAAAAATTTGTGTATATGTAGCAAATACTTGCATATAATTGCCGTTCAGATCAGTCTGGTTGGTCAAAAGCCAAAAATCTTGAAGCATTTCTAAGGATTGTGGCAGGGATTTTTGCTTGCAATTTTTTTTTTTTTTTTTTTAAATTTGATTTAAGCTTCAAGACGAATATTTAAGGATTATATTTAGTTGTTGTGTATTTGAATTTCCATTAATTTTAATTTTGTTTAGTTTTTCAAAGCAAATTTAGGTGAAAATAAATGTAAATCAATCGACGTTTTCTCCTGTCAACATTGACAGAAAGGGTTTTTTCCTTGCATTTTCTGCGCCTTGCAAAATATATACCTGGTAAATAGAGTGTCTCAAAAAGAAGCCGTACTCAATCAGGAGGATATTTATTTCAGTGCGTTGCAGCGGTGTATTTGTGTACGTGTGTGAGCAACGATAAGCTTGCCCTGTAGGAAAAATTAGCCAAAACCACTTTTGCTGTTTGCGGAGAAAACAATTCAGAATATAAAAAAAGCACTTTTCTAGAAAAAGAAAAAATATTAAATAAGAGAAATGTAGAGAATTTTATATTTTTGTTATATTTCCTCGAAAATTGCAACAACAAAAAATCCAAAAATTTCCTAAAGTTTTTTTACCAAAACAAAATAAGCCATTTTTCTCCAGATTTAACCATTTTTCCATAGAAGTGAAGAGGTGTGACGCCCTTACAGTAAGTAGCCTCTCCACACCAAGCTATTACCGCAGCTGGCTGGTGACCACGTTGAACCCTTGGATAAAATTTTTTTTTTTTTGGTTCTTTGGAAGTTTTTGCGCAGATTTTGTCGTTTTCCTTATTTAAAACTCCTTCCAAAATAGTGAAAATTTCCTTTTATGTTACTTTCATGGCCGTTGACCGCATGCCACTGAGGAAACAGCTTGCATCTGTTGAGCCTCATTTGCTTCAAGCGCGTCGTCAGCAGTTGACCAGTTGACAGTTGACGGTAGACTATCATATGGATATCATTTCGAATAAGTCTTGACATTGATCTACTTGATATATGCATTAATTTCCCTTAACATAATTTTCTAATCTCTACGGGAATTTCTTCGAATGCATTCGAGAACATTTTATTTTATGGCTGAATTGGTTCGAACCACGCGAAGGCGATCACTTTTCTTTCTGTAGACGTTTGGGACAACCGATCAATTGTGCGGTAAACGAACGTTCTCGAAATATACGACATTCTTTAGCTCCACTGAGTTGACGCTGCCTAAAAAAAAACGAGAAGAAGTACTGCCTTCGGTCATGCCGAAGTCTTTATACCGTTCTCGAACTTCTCAAATTTTTTGCAAAATTAAAAAATCGATTTTGGCGACTTTCAGTGTCGACATTTACTTGAATATACGAATGAGTATCATGCGAAATTTCACATTCTTAGAAGCTGTTTTAGTGGATTTTTGGACAGAAAACCTTATATCTGAACACATGTATGGAGACTATATGCTATAGTCTTCCGCTAATCGGTGATTTTTAGTATCCATATTTACTTCATTTTATGTGTATAGGAAGCCGAATTTTTCGTTCTTAGATTCTTTCTTGACGTATTTATGACCCAAAATCACATAACTGAACAAATCGGTTGTAGGGGAGCTATATGCTGTAGTCAACAGGTCCGGCCGGTCATCACAAATGCTCAAGAGATTACAAAAAAACACTCGCATATTAAGTTTCATTGAAGTCGCTCAAAAACTGAGCGACGAGTTTGCGTTCAAAGAGATGGACGGGCAAACGGACAACCGGATATGGCTAAATCAACTCAGCGCATCATTCTGATGCGGTCGGTATACATTTCAAAAAGCAGTGCATTAAAGTACCAAAAGAAATTACATATGTCTCGATACGGTCAGAGTCGCACGAAGAAAACCATTCATATCGAGAGTAAATCGTCACAAGCGAATGACCTTTGCTAAGGAGCACTTGTGTAAACAAGCCTTCAGAGTGTTGGAATAAAGTCGTTTTATCAGATGAGAGTAAGTTTTGCATTTTTGGCATAAAAGAAGACGATAATTATTCGGAAAGCAGCAAGCATTTATGTCAAAGTCAACAATTATAGATTTGTTTTAATGGAAGGGTCGCAGAAAATTGTTTTACTTTGGGTCCAAAATCATTTTTAACAAGCGATGAAGAAGCAAAAATATCTGAATGGATAATAAATATGAGCAAGTGTGTGGTGCTCCTTCAAAAAAAGGACAATCTTCTTAATACAGCTCAAAAAAATTATAAGCGACGGTAAGAGAACACGATATGACATTGCCTTTGAAGTGGTTACAGAATGTATCAACTAAGTTACGAAATCATGACATAAATCCCAGCATTTTCTCAGAGATTATTTTCCCACAGGTGAAAATCAAAGCGATCTGCTGTATCCTACTGAGTTTCCGAATTGTGGAACAGAAGCACACGATAATGAAGTGAACGGAAGTCCGCAGCCAATTGAACCTTCATTCATCTATCTCATTAATTGACATTACTTTAGTTAGTTTGGAGATACCATCAGTAAAACCATTTGTAGTAAACGATGACGGAGTACTGGAACTAGCTGATGATAACGAAAAGTCAAGACAATCTGACGATAGTGATTTTTCCCGGAGCTCAAGTGTTTGTAGTGTTTTATCCACTCATCCACTCATCTCTTCTAACCGAAACATATTGAATTTAAAGGGGAAAATACTCAATACTGCGGCAGTTAAGTCGCCAAGCGCTATATCATCAAAGGCTTGGAGAGATACATATATGTACGCAGCAAAAGAACAGGAAACACATCAAAAACAAAGTGCTCTTGCTGAAAGATTGAAAAGAGCGAGCGACTAGCCACAAAAACCCTGAAACAAAAGAAAAGACCCAACAAAGTCAAGTCAAAAGAATCTAAGGTAAAAAAAAGTGTCAAACGTGTTATGATTAACTAACAAGCGACGTGGAAGACGATGATTTGAAAAATATTGGTTGTGACCTGTGCTCGTCATGGTTTCACCTCAAATGCACTTCTTTAAATGGTGTTCCGTATGCGGAAGCTGCCAAAAGTGAATTTATTTGCCTATCGTGTGCTCCATAATATTGCTTTTTCAATATTATTATGATTTTTTTTCTTTCTTGATTAATGCTTTTTATAATGCTTAATTGGTACCTAACATAAGTATGTGTTTCTTATTGAAATTAATGAAACTTTATAAAACGTTATGAACTATTTAATTTTTTATAATAAGTGTCTGGTCACTGGATTTTTACTGTCCGGTTACTGTCAAATTTTGAGACTTGCATTAAAAAAAAAAAATTACATAAAAATTCAGAGCTTTATGTGAAAATGGTTGATTTTGCTAGATCCAGAATTAGTCAATAGTCATTTGTAAAATCATGGTTTTTTTAAATATCACCGATAGAACATAAACTGCAGTAGTTTAAACACACAGCCAAAAAGTTAAGTGGCATATCTACCCTACATTGAAAAAATTTTAACGGCATTTATGGCAAGACGAAGTATATACCTACATATGTATGTATGTATTTTATTTCAATTAAATATTTCAAGCAACCCCTTAAAAATTTCCTGCAGAGCACACAACAGGCCACAAAAGCGTCTTAAGGTAATATAAGTACGTACTTACATCTACATATATGTATGTGTGTATATGTAATGTAGTATGCATGCACAGAACTAACAGCAATTGCATGCCAAAACACCGGTTCATACATATGTATATGTATGTATGTATGCATGCAAGTAAACCGTCGTCGGGCTGACTCACCACAATGCACACCTATACATGCATCCATATAGTTGTTCATACATATGTACATATGCATGCATTCGTATGAATTTTGCGTTGAACACGAAGTGCGCTTCGCTCGCTATTCAAAATAACGCACAGTCAGTCCGCAGTTATGCGTAGCAAGGCAATGGAGTTGGAAGTGTTAATCGCCGAAGTGCGTAAAAGAGAATATTTGTGGAATATAAGGGAAATACCGTTGCCTAAATATCAGAGAAGTGTTAAAGAGATATTGTGGCAGGAAGTGGCGGACGCGTGTCACCTAACAAGTAAGTGATAAAATAAAATAAAGTAAAATTACTATATTGAATATATCTAAGGTAATTATTATATTAAGACTAGTTTTGCATACATACATACATACATATATATGAACTTTTAACGTACTTATGTATGTAGAGAAAAAAAAAACAGATCAATAAATTGCGTTTCGCTACTTTTCAACTGTGCAAAACACGAGCGCGACGCAGCCCAGCGTGAAAAATACGAAGCCTTGTCGGCGCTGGTGAGCAGTAAGCACAGCGACCGTATATACATGCATACACATACATACATATATAGATTATATTCTCCCTGCTGTGTTATCGTTTGTACTTTGAATTTATGTACATATGTAGCGTTGCATAGCAATAGTTTTTTTGTATGTACATACATACATACATACATATGTATGAGAGTATACTTTTGTACGTCGCATTACTGCTGAGAGCGCATTTAAGCCGATGATTTTCGTTGTACAGTACGTACGAGTGCGATAGTTGGTAGTAGCGAATCGTTCAGAATTTACAGTTATGTCTGCGTTACGCAGGTGAGGCATTTTATAGCTATTTGAACGTTAGTAAATAAGTTTCTGAGTGCAGAAAACTGTATGGATTATTTATTATTATTATTATTTTTTTTCGCTTTGGACAATATATGTAGCTAGTTTTTGATGTGGCCTTGATGAGAGTAGAATATACATACATACATAAATAAGTACATATGTATGTAGATAAAGAATATTGCCCAAGGGTGGTGTGTATGTACATGGGAAGTAGCTGCGTTCGTACAAAATCGATTTAGAAAGGATTTAGGAATAAAGAATTTTTATTAAAACGCTCCGTTTTGCTACGAAAATCCAAGAAAGTATTTTGGAAGGTGTTCTCCTCAGAAGGTGTACATACATATATTAAAACAGAAGCTCGGAGATTTTTTTCTTTCTGAGTTGGTATTACCTGGCTTTGGATGGATCAACAACAGCGGAAAGTTCTTTAGAAAAAGCTCAACCACTCCACTGTGGTATAAAATAAATCAAACGAAGATACGTCATATCACACGAGCCGTGGAGTTTTGGCAATGACGACCACGACAATTCGAGAAATCTTAAAATCGAGTCGTGTTAGCCGTTTAAATAGCGCGTAGAGTGTGTAAGGCGTTGGAAGGAGGGGTAAGTCGGAAAAAAATCCAGCTGATCACCTTTCGGTGGAAGCCATACAAACTAGGGTAACAAGAATTTATACGCTAAAGAACTTGCCTGTCATAAGAGCTGTCTAAAATCAAAGAGTTTCCGCGACAAAGTGGTTTGTTACCGGAATGGCCCGGGTTTTAAACTGGCCAAAGACTATCACATCATCAATATTCCCGAAAAAAACAAACAGCAGTAACAAAAACAACAAACTAATTACAGTTTGCCTGCCGGCAACTGCGACGAAAGTGATCGAAACTTTTCGGAATTCAGACTTGACATATAGCATGTAACATAGGTTCGAAAGGCAAATTATTGGAGCCAGAATAAATTTCGCCCAAGCCTCAGGCAGACACACCGCTTTTCTCGTCAGGAAGGCCATCAGCTGACAATACTAAGAAAAATATGCTACGTGAAAAGAAATATCTGGTCATGAAAAATGCAAAATGTTCCATTCCGCCGTTCGGCACCGAATTTGAATACACCTAGTGAGACCATACCGTAATCCACCTGATCTGTTGGCAAGAGTAATTCTGCTTGAAATTGATCATATATCGTCTTGTCCTCGTTCACGGATGAGAACAACTCCCACGTATGAGAATGTCTCAACTTGGAGTGGTCCCGCTAACCGGCTGATTGTAGTCCTCGTAAGACTAAAGGATGAAAGCGTCACCACTTAATGGTTCCGAAGGTCAGGGAGTTCTTTCTTTCTGTGTTTTATGCGTAAAAGTTGATTTCTTGGTCTATTTAGGTCAGACAAAAAATTCAGCTGTTCGCTTTACGGTATAAACTACTGGCGAACTAATATTCAAGTACTTCCAAGTGCTACGAATAGCAGATTTATGGGTTAAGAACGACAAAATTGCCTTTCATTAGAACTAATACAGCCCTGATAGTCTTACGAGCTTCAATTAGGGTACAATTGTGGAACCCACTTCAAATTCGGAGCAAAGTGGGTCTATAGTGACACCAGTTAAAACTCCTCGCCCACTTAACTCTTAAAGAGAAGATTCACAAGAAGCAATTGAATCACTCGTTTTTCCAGTTCCTTGAATAGGGAACCAGACAACCTTGAGTGAAATTTTAAGTTTATAAAACTTAATTTAAAAAAACTTTTACTAATCCGTTATTTACCAAATTATTTTCAAATAAATAAATTAAGTGTTCTTAATCATAATCCATCTTTAACCCTCTCAACGCTCTCTTATTTCTTGCAGAGAAAGTCGCTAAATGCAAATGGCGTAATTTACGTGACAACTTCGTCAAGGAACTGAGAAAGGGGCCGGTCTACAGCAATGGCGACACCTACTATTTCGATGAGCGCGATAAACCACGTTGGATACATTTCAACAAATTGATCTTCCTGCTGAAAGCCTACGCGCCCAACAAGAAAGTAATCGACATCAACGCCGATTCTATAATTGATATACGCTCCTCAGATTCAGAGGATGTTTCAAGTTCATTGGAGGATAGTAAAAGTGGTATATGTAAATTCGACGACCCCACAGCTGTGCCCAATGTGAGACCACAACAAATACTAACGCCACCAGTCGATCAAGCTCACTTTAAAAATATACGCAAAATCTATGCCTTTGACGATGAGCAGGAGCTAGAAAATGCGGCAGCGGTGGAGGAGTATGATGATGTTACAGGCCTGGCACGATGGCCGCAAGAGTGTGCCGTTGAGAGCGAAAGTGATGGGGGTAAAGGTCAACAACTGGCTTACGGACCGCCACCTTTGCTAATGAAGCCAACACAAGTATTGGAGTCTACATTCTCAGAAGACATCAAACCTGAACTCACGCCCTCCACGGAAGAGTGTGGAGACGAATACTATAAACCTGCAGCGAAGCGACGTCGCTCACTCGAGGCGGAAACGCCGGTTGCTGCGTGTGAGGAAAATGAGAATTTACTCTTCTTTCGCTCACTTCTGCCCTACATGCAGAAGTTGGATGCGGTGCAGCAGTTGCGTGTTCGTACGCGGTTTCAAGGGATCTTAATGGATGAATTGGCTGGCAGGAAGGACTGAGGCTGCAAATATGTCAGTAATTTTAGGTATCTAACCTTATGTATTTATTTAAGCTTAAATTGTGTTGTTTTAGGAAAAAATAAGAAAATTAAAACCGTTCTTGCCTGCAATTATTTGTTTCATTCTTTGTGAAACCCCGTAAGAATTTATTTATAAATTATTTTCAACAAACCTTTTTTGGGTTGCAAGCCTCGGCTACAAGAAAGCGATAGAACCCTCGTAGTTAAGCCTTGACGGGCTTTTGTACAAAATTTCTAAAAAGGAATTTTGAAACGAAGAGGTTAGAGGAGTTGAGACGACGAGTGGCTCTAAAATATCAACTCATCATTCCATCTGTGTTGTTCGTCCCTAGTAAGCAAATATTCCCAAATCTCTTTACCACAACACACCACAGAACAGAACCACTTGACAAGTCAACCTACCAACAAGCGCTAAACGCCACTCACAAAATGTCCCCCAATACCTTTATAAACTTTCTACTCGTGAATGGCTGGCTCTGCATTCAACCACCACCACCAATAGCAGACAAAGAGCTCGAGCTGGCTCACTGGAATCATGCAACTAAGGTCTGGCTGACACTAACCACCTTTACCTTACATGACTAAACCTACTGTTCTAATAGCCAGCTCTCCCTGGTTCTAACACGACGGAACCGCTCGTTTCCTGTCCCTCCTGTCAGTTAACCGCGACAACAAAGTCCTTCTTTGCCAGCTCCTAGTTGGGGTTGAGCAAGCTGTCATAAAAATAAGCACAACAAAAACAACGTACCTGACCAGCGAGCCGCAGAGTGTAGTCTTTGTTAGTTAGTCCAAAATAGATTTTATCGCTAATATTATTATTAGTGTTCTAGGACCCAAATCGGATAGTGAATGTTCGGATTATTACGAAAATTCACGTTCTGTAAAGAATATGTTTCGCACGCTTCCCCCAACTTATGGCCAATATAATCGGCCTACTGAGCGCCTGCTAGTCGCAACACCATTACACATCTTGAGACCCAGCATTCATTATTGGATAATATTCGACCGAATAGACCAAAGCCCAGCACGCAGTGAAGAAAATATAGCGACAGTAGCTGAGGGGATATACGAAGACCGTGGAGAGTCGATTCGACGCCATTCGCAGCAACTCGTTCTGATGTATGGAACGACTTGGCGCATTTTACGTTGAGCTGTTAAATTGAAAGCGTACAAAATACAGCCTGTGCAAGAACTGAAGCCACTCGACCTTCCCAAGCGACATCGCTTCGCTCTATGGGCTTTTGAAAAGTTCCAAGACGATTCGACGTTGTCGAGCCAAATTTTCTTCAGCGATGAGGCTCATTTCTGGCTCAATGAGTATGTAAACAAGCAAAATTGCCGCATTTGGGACGAAGAGCAACCTGAAGAGATTCAAGAGCTGCCATTTTATCAATAAACAAAAAACGGTTTGGTGTGGTTTGTGGGCCGGTGTAATCATCGATCCATTTCATTTCATTTTCATTTCATTTCATTTATTGCCCAAAATCACATTAATATAAAAATTTACATAGTTATATAAAAGTTTAGTCATTTAGAGCTATCCTAACATACATTTGTATTTATCTAGGAGTTTAAAATTTATTCAGTTATTTCTTATATACTATAAGTTATGTCAGTTTTATATATAATTGCCTAGGGCAAAATTTTTTTTTAAATAATTAATATTCTCCAAAAAAGGGCTAAAACGGAGATATGCTTGTATGGTGTAAGTACTAGTATGTGTATGTGGTAACAAGCAACAATCGCCTAAGTCCCATGTTTTTACATGAGGTCCAGGCGACTATTGCCTGTAGCCACAGATATGCTTTGAGAAACTTACTCTAAGCTACTTTAGGTTACTTTACTATAAACTGGTCAGTGCTATAAACACAGTTTTCTTCGTTGAAATTATAAGATTTGTAGCGTCTATGATAGTAGATCGTTTTACTATTTTTGTGTAGCATGGAATTATTTTTTAGTATTTTTAAATATATTGGAGATAAGTATCTTTCTCTTAAAGGTAAAGATATTTCTGTTTGTTTTGATAAATATCCGTTGATTAACTCGTTATCCAAGTGAGCCATTCTTTCAACAAATCGATCTGAGGATTTAATTAGAAAAGAATCTATTCGAGATATTTTACATTTCTCATATAAAACTTTATTAGAAACTCTCTTGCGAAAAGGGCCACATCTGTAAGGTTGGCGGTTGAGTCCGCTACAAAGTCGAAGAATATATCGCTCAAATCGCCTGAGTCTCTCCATTTGGCTCGACGAAATGTTAAACCATATAGGATGAGCATAGGAGAGTATTGGTCTAATTATTTGTTTATATATATTTAATTTAATGCTGCTTGAGAGGCCACCTTGTCTTCTAATTAGGTTGGAGTAACTGAAAAACATGCGCTTTGCCTTTGCCAAAATATAATCTAAGTGTCGCACAAAGGTAAATTTGCTATCCAATATTACGCCTAAGTATTTTATTTGGTCCTTACTCTTTATATTTGTTTCATTAAACTTTATTTGGGGCTCGTATTTACGAGCGTTTGGTAACAAATTTTTTTTGATTCCCTTAATAATAATAGTTTCGCTTTTAGTAAGGTTAACTTTAAGTTTCCATTTTTGAAAGTATTTATTTAGCTCATCAAGATATAGGTTAATAGCATCGTTGGCTTTAGTTATGCGTGGATGAGAACCCATTACGAGAATATCGTCCGCGTATATTATAACTTTAATGTCAGGATTATTCGTTGAAGTGTTCACTGGTGGATCAGGAAAATCGGCTAAGAATATGTTGTACAGGATTGGTCCTAGTAAGGAGCCTTGGGGAACACCTGCCCCAACATCCCTAATCATAGAATTATGTGCATATTCACTCACGTAAAATGTGCGCTCCTTTAGATAGCTGAATAAAATTTTGCACAGCCTTTCATCAAATTTAAACATCCGATACATTTTAAATATAATGCCTTCTACCCAGGCAGTATCAAAAGCTTTTTCCAAATCTAGGCTGACTATGATAGTTGCTTGACGGCGATTTAGGTTAGTGCATACAAAGTCGGAGAGCAGTGTTAATGCGTGACTAGTTGAATGGTGTGGGCGGAAGCCAAATTGGTAATCTTTCATAATATTATGCTCATCTATGTGTTGCTTGACTTCTTCAAGAATTAAGTCCTCTAAGAGTTTACTTATATTTGATAGAAGGGACATTGGACGGTAGCTAAGGACCGAATTAGGGCTAGAATTAGGTTTCGGTACACAAATTACTTTTGCTGTTTTCCATTGTTTGGAAAAGTATCCTATATTAAGTGAATGGTTGAAAAGGACGGCTAAGAATCTCCAGAAATCGTTCGTTGTTCTCTTAAGTAGGAAATTCGGGATACCGTCGTCCCCACAACTCTTTTTATTGTTCTTGAAGCGTAAGCTTACACCAATTTTTTCTGCATCTACGTGTTTGTGTTGTAAGTTGTTCGTATTTACCTCACCATCAGCTGTTAAATTATTTGTAAAATCTACCAAAGATTCATTTGAGTTCATTAGTTCTGCTATACTATTTTCAATTGAAATTGAAAAGCTTTCGTCACCAAGGTGTTGATTTTGAAGGTGTACTTTTTCAAAGGTGTATGCTAATGCATTTACTTTGTGTATATTTTCCGTTAAGACAATATTTTCGCTATTATTGTTGCCCGTTGAGTCTACATAAGGAAGGTCGGTATCAATATGTTCTCGGTTAATTATCAGATCCGGAATTTCCGACTTTTTTTTTAGTCCACATAGTGCTTTAATTTTGCCGTATGTTGCAAAGTAATTTGACCAATATTTATCTTCATGTATGCGAATACGATCTTCTTTTCTTCTCTTCTAGATTGCGAATATTGCCCTTAGAGTATTTCTACGCTGAGGATCTACGCATCTTACAGCATTGCGACGTAAGCGCTTTTTTTCAGAAATTAGGTCGAGTATTTCTGTAGGAAGGTTTATCAGACTCCGGTTGCGTACTTCCACTTTTGGAATAGCTCCTGAGTTGAGGGCAGAATCAACGGCTTTATTAAGATGCAGAATACAATCGTCAATTTGATTTCGCGATACATTACAATCGATTGGTAAGTAGCTCGTTTTAAGATTGGCTGAAAGAATATTGTTAAAGAGTTTAAAATCAGTTTTATCATAATTGAAAAACTCGGTTGACTGGCAATCAAGTACATTACGTTCCGATTCTATAACCAATTCTACTGCTTTATGATCGGATTCAAATTCATGTGTTCTTAGGCAGTTTATGTATCCGTTTGTTTCAGCAAAGCTTATTCCAGCAAATGGTGTCACTAAAAAGATATCTAAGTACGAAGCTGTGTACGTAGTTACTCTAGTGGGATGCTTTGTTGGTATTAAGCTTAAGATTGGACATTGCTGTAGAAAATTGTTCAATATTCTCCCGTTGTTAGTCGCAAGGGAGTCCCTCCAATTGGGATGCCTAGCATTAAGATCTCCACCAATTATAATTTTGCTCGTGTTCAGAGACTCCAAAACCAAATTAAGGTCACTTACGTGAAGTGTACCTGATGGGCGATTATACAAAGCTACAAAGGAAATTTCGTAATCATTTTTTCCAAATGGGCTGTATCTGGAATTCTAATAAACTCATATTTATATTGCTCTCTTAAGCAGATTGCAGTGGCAGTACTAGTTGTGGGCCTCCTGTTCCCTAAATTTTTAGCCTTGTTCACCTGAGTGATAAAGTTATAACCTTTAAAGTTAAACTTATGCCTTGGGTTGAGTCGATGTTCAGCTATAAGAACTATATCAGGCTTATGTTTTTTTTTAAAAAAGGTTAAAGAAATGTCTTTTATGTTTTGATATCAATGAGTTCACGTTTATGAATATGCACTTCAGATTTTTGCTATCCATGATTAAGTCTTAATTCTGTTAAAAGGCCAAAGAGCGCTATTGATTTTTCATCATCATTATGTAGCTCTTTGTAGGTTTTTGAAAAAGTTACAATTTTTTTCATGCAATCGGAAATATTGCTACCAAATAGTCTAATACATTCATTATTTATGTTTTCAAAATGTTTAACCCCTGTTGTTATTTTTGTTTTCATGTTGTTGCTTTTTAAGGTATCATCACTACGCGTAACTAAAGCATACGAAGCTGACGTTTTACCTGGCTTAAGACTACTTTTTGTTACTATATTTAATGGAATTTTATTGTTGTTATGATTTTTGCGTTCGTTCATTCGTTTGATTATTTCTAATCGTTTTGGACATTTTAAGTAGTTGGCTGTATGCCCTTCTTGGTTACAATTTACGCAGCTCACTGGGACTCCAACTTTTTTAATTAATTGACCTGTCTCGTTATCGGTATGTACGTGCTCTTTATTGTTATTTTCCCTAAGGGGTATTTTACATTCACCTGGGCCGTGATTGTCAATACATTTGACACATCGGTAAGGCAGATAACAATTAGTTGCAACATGTGTAGAGCGTTGGCATTTTTTTACATTGGGAGGGCACCATTGGTTTTAATTTTTCGAAATCTACTTTACAGTTTAGAATATACTTAATATTATAAAAGTCAGCTAGCTTAGAGTTATGGCTGAGTTGGATTAACCAAGTGCCATTTTTAAATTTTGCGAGTTTAACAATTTCAATGTCAAGCTTAAGATCACTAAGATAAGTCACAATTTCATCGTGCTCATAGTCATTTGACAAGTTTTTTATGATGATTGAGTACGGCTTTTCCTCATTGGGAGTGTAGGTATAAAATTTTATTCCCACATTTACCAAAAAGGTCGTAATCTCTTTATACTCATTTATGACACATGAACTTATGTGTGTTACATTTTTGTTAATAATATTAAATACAAAGTTTTTGTGTTTTAGTAATTGCTGTAAATTATTTGACATTTCTTTTTGATTTATGTTGTAGCAAATAAATACAGGCGGATTCTCTTTAGTTTTTTTCTTTGCACGCGTTTCCGTTGCTTTTTTCTGGTTAGGTGTTGTTTTTGCAGGAGCTTCGGAGGCCTGCGTTAGGTTCTCTTTTCTTTGAAGTAAGGGAAAATTCTCTTCCATTTCAGCTTCATTGTTATTTTGATCTGACATATGAGTATCGCGATCTTCATTGTTTTGGCTTAGATTTCTTTTAAGTTGCTCATTTTCTTCTCTGAGAATGGCTTTTTCAGAGTTAAGTTGTGATATTATACTTTTTAGTTCAGAAATTTGCTCGTTAAGTGATTGAAGTATCACCATTAATGATTGTTTGCTCTCACCCCCGTCACTATCATCTTCAATTTCGCGACGTGCGTCGGTCTGTTCATTTTTTTGCTCTCTGCGTCTCTTTGAAAGATAATCAGCTTTTACATTGTTTTTAGCACGTGTGTTATCACTAGCATTGTTGTTACTTGTTTCTACAAATTCAAGGTCACCTTGCCTTGCACTTTGCATATTCATGCATATATTATTGTTTGCGATATTAATTAAATGTTCACTATTTAAGTTGTTGGGTTGTTTATCTGAATAATCTTCCAATAATTGGTATGGATTATTGCTATTGTCCTTTTCACTCATTGTGATAGTTTTTAAATCCAATTAGGATTTTTTTTTTATGCGATCAACACAGTTTTTCACTTGATTATATAGTTTGCTTAATCACACGTCCACTTTTCGTAGAGTTCTCTCAGTAAATCATCATCGATCCATATTTCTTCAAAGGTGATGATGTGGGTGAGAACGCAACCTTAAATGGGGATCGTTATCGCACCTTGATAACCGACTATTTGATACCTGAAATGAAAGCTCGAGATCTCCGCTGCATCTGGTTTCAACAAGACGGCATCACTTTCCACATACCACACATCGCATCAATGCACTTATTGGGAGAACACTTCGGTGAGCAGATAATTTCACGTTTTAGGCCGGTCGATTGGCCACCAAGATCGCGTGATATCACACAGTTAGACTTTTTCCTGTGGGGGGGAAATGTAAAGTTTAAAGTCAAGGCGGACAATTTCGCTTCGATTCAGGCTTTGGAGCAAAACATCACGCGTGTCATTCGCCAGTTAGCAGTCGAAATGCTCGAACGGGTCATCGAAAATTGGACTCAACGGATGGGGACCGTCTGAGGCGTAGCCGAGGCCAACATTTGAAAGAGAGAATCTTCAAAATAGAAATGCCAAAGAATGTTCTTTCGAATGATAATAAACATTCCCATTAAATTTCAATTTTCTGCGTTTTTTTTTTCTTTAAAAAAGTGTGAAACCTCGAAAAGGATCGCAGGCAAGATATAATAATAACGGCATATTCTCTGGGAATTCCTCTTCGCTGTATACATTGAAAATTTTGTAAAAGAATTTAAAGCAAATCTTAATACATACATACATACACATGAATTTTTTTCACTTTAATTTTTCAAGCAAACCTTTAAAAATTTCCTACAGAGCCCACAACAGGCCACAAAAGCGTCTTAAGGTAATATAAGTACGTACCTACATCTACATATATGTATGTGTGTATATGTAATGTAGTATGCATGCACAGAACTAACAGCAATTGCATGCCAAAACACCGGTTCATACATACGTATATGTATGTATGTATGCATGCAAGTAAACCGTCGTCTGCCTGTTTCACCACTATTCATACCTACGCATACATACATATACATTTATTTTCACACATATGTATTCGTATGAATTTTGCGTTGAACGCGAAGTGCGCTTCGCTCGCTATTCAAAATAACGCACAGTCAGTCCGCAGTTATGCGTAGCAAGGCAATGGAGTTGGAAGTGTTAATCGCCGAAGTGCGTAAAAGAGAATATTTGTGGAATATAAGGGAAATACCGTTGAATAAACATCAGAGAAATGTTAAAGATGTATTGTGGCAAGAAGTGGCGGACGCGTGTCACCTAACCAGTAAGTGATAAAATAAAATTAAGTAAAATTACTATATTGAATATATCTAAGGTAATTATTGTATTAAGACTAGTTTTGCATACATACATACATATATATGAACTTTTAACGTACTTATGTATGTAGAGAAAAAAAAACAGATCAATAAATTGCGTTTCGCTACTTTTCAACTGTGCAAAACACGAGCGCGACGCAGCCCAGCGTGAAAAATACGAAGCCTTGTCGGCGCTGGTGAGCAGTAAGCACAGCGACCGTATCTACATGCATACACATGCATACATAGCTTATATTCTCCCTGTTGTGTTATCGTTTGTACTTTGAATTTATGTATGTAGCGTTGCATAGCAATAGTTTTTTTGTATGTACATACATACATACATACATATGAGAGTATACTTTTGTACGTCGCATTACTGCTGAGAGCGCATTTAAGCCGATGATTTTCGTTGTACAGTACGTACGAGTGCGATAGTTGGTAGTAGCGAATCGTTCAGAATTTACAGTTATGTCTGCGTTACGCAGGTGAGGCATTTTATAGCTATTTGAACGTTAGTAAATAAGTTTCTGAGTGAAGAAGACGGTAGCTGGTTGGTAGCAAGGTAGCTGGTTTTTGGTGTGCCCTTGACGACAGTAGAATAAGTATATATAGTTACATACATATTTACAAATGTATGTAGATAAGGAATATTGCCCAGAGTGGAGTGCATGTAAAGGGTGTTCTTTTATAGAGGTATAGAACTTTAAGTTGCAATAAAACAACGACTTCCCAACATTTGTGGCCGTATATCGGCAATAACACGGCGAATGTTGTCTTCCAAATCCGTCGAGTCCGACCACTGGATTACTAAACAAACTCCCAAGATTTATTTGTTCGGCTTCTTAACCGTCAGGAATTTATTTGTACAATTTTGTATTTAGCCAACGGCTTATTTGACAATTATTTATACACACTTATTATCTGCTTCACTCAGCTTATCCGTTTCTCAAACACACAGCTCACAGCAGTGTTAACTCCACTAAGTTGTCTACTCGTCTTCTCTTGTGATAGCGGCTGCCTCTCTTTTTATACCTGTAGATGACCTAACCATTCTGTTCACGCGCTTAAGGATAGGCTGATTGTTCGTTTGCCTGCGGTAGCTGCCGCTACTCCGTTCATCCTTAACGACGTGGAATTTCCTTTAATCTGTCTACCCTTTTGTTTGTCCTTGGTATGGGTAATTTGCATTATACGGCCGCTTCTTTCTTTTCTATCCTTCCGGGAATTGCATTTACATTGTCAACAGTTTTGTTTGTCCTTGGCATGGGATTTTCGTCACAATATGTACATGGGAAGTAGCACGACCGCAGCTACAAAATCGATTTTCAAAGAATTTAGTATTTATTAAAACACTCCGTTTTGTTACGGAAATCCAAGAAATTACCTTGGAAGGTGTTCTCCTCGAAAGGCATATATTTATAATACCAGAAGCCCGAAGATTTTTTTTTTGTGGTTGTATAACTTTTGAAGATCATTATGTAACCTCGCGTGGGATGGATCTACAACAGCGGAAAAATCTTTAGCAAAAGCTCAACCACTCAACTGTGGTATGAATTAAATCGATCGTAGATACACCATATCACACGAGCCGTGCGCATAAGGTACACAAAGAGTTGGAGGGAGAAATTAACTAGAAAAAAGCTCAGCTGACGAACCTATACCTATCGACTGTACCCATGTTGGTTAAGGGTTTGAATTATTTACCCTCGGTAAGGCATGACTGTCATAAGAGGCATCTAAAATCCCATAGTTCCTTCGACAAAGGGGTTTCATATCGTAACGGCCCTGGCTGTAATGCGGACAAAGACTCCCTCACACCCTCAATATTCTTGAAACCAGCTGCAGTAACAAACACAACAAACTACAGTTTGGCTGCCGTCAACTACGATGAAAGTGGTTGAAACTCTTCGGAATCCGGACTGGACAGCTGCGCATACTACACACGTACATAGGTGCAAGAAGGCAAACCATTGGATCCACAGTAACTCAGACAGACACACCGGTTTTTTCGTCAGGCAGGGGCTAACAGATGATGGTACTATGGAAAATATGAGAGGCAAAGCAAATCAGGTCCTTCACCGAATAGTACTAATAGTACTCGAATTTTAACACACCTAGTGAGACCATATCCTGCTCCACCAGATCTGTTGGCAAGAGTAGTTCTGCACTGGATTTCTAGGCTGAAATTCTTGTTGGTTATCGTACTCGTTCCAAGGTAGATGAAATTATTCACGATTTCAAAGTTATGACCGTGTAAACAGTGGTCTTCGAGTCAAGAGCCAAGTTTGTTTGATGACAGGCAATACATCGTCTTGTCCTCCTCCACGGATGAGCACAATCACTTTTGATAACAACCTTTGTAAACGTTTTAAGGACCAATGTCTAAAAGGGTGTGCATCTGGAATATCCTCACTTGGAGTGTCCAGCTAACCAGCTGATTGATGTCCTCGTAAGACCAAAGAATGAAAGCGTCACCACTTAATGGGTACCTACGTCAGGGAGTTCTTTCTATCTGTGATTTATGCGTAAAAGTGGCTTCCTCCAGACTGTTTTGAGTGATGACCCAAGAATTTTGACAAAGAAAGATTGCACAAAATCGATAACATAAATTTGAAGGTCGTGGAGATCAGCTGTTGGCCATGAAGTGTAGTTTTCTTTATGTAGTTTGAGAGAAGGTGAGTTCCTTCAGACTTCATGAGCACTGAGGAGGACTTTTTCTGGATTTGTCAACTATGAAAAGAGTTTCCAAGGTCGATTGTGTGTTAGACTTATGCACCTTTGCAAAAGTTGAAGGAAACAGCTAAAGTCTTGGTCTATTTAGGTCAGACCAAGACTTCAGCTGTTTGCTTTACGGGATAAATTACTGGCGAGCTAGTATTTAGGTAGTTCCAAGTCAATAAGGAGGACCATAAAATGTGCCACATCTAGCACATTTATGGGTTATGGGCTAAGAAATTGCCTTTCATTAGAACTAATACAGCCCTGAGAGCCTTACGAGCTTCGATTGCGATACAATAATGGAACCCACTTCGAACTCAGAGCAAAGTGGGTCTATATTGACGCCAGTTAAAATTCTTCGCCGACTCAACTCTGAAACAGAGGCTTCACAGTAAGCAATTAACTCACCCGTAGTGCCAGTAGCTTGAATGGGTGATAATGAGGAGAACCCAACAGTATTAAATAAAATTAAAAATAAACCTTTACTAATCCGTTATTTGCTAAATTATTTTCAAATAAATATATTAAGTGTTCCACAATCATAATCCATCAACTTTAACCCTCTCAACATTCTCTTGTTTCTCGCAGAAAAAATCGCTAAACGCAAATGGCGCAGTTTGCGTGACAACTTCGTGAAGGAACTGAGAAAGGGACCGGTCTACAGCAATGGCGACACCTACTATTTCGACGAGCGCGATAAACCACGTTGGATACATTTCAACAAATTGATCTTCCTGCTGAAAGCCTACGCGCCCAACAAGAAAGTAATCGACATCAACGCCGATTCTATAATTGATATACGCTCCTCAGATTCAGAGGATGTTTCAAGTTCATTGGAGGATAGTAAAAGTGGTATATGTAAATTCGACGACCCCACAGCTGTGCCCAATGTGAGACCACAACAAATACTAACGCCACCAGCCGATCAAGCTCACTTTAAAAATATACGCAAAATCTATGCCTTCGATGAGGAGCAGGAGCTGGAAGAGGCAGCGGTCGGGGAGGAGGTGTATGATGATGTTACAGGCCTGGCACGATGGCCGCAAGAGTGTGCCGTTGAGAGCGAGGGTGATGTGAGTAAGAGTCAACAACTGGCTTACGGACCGCCACCTTTGCTAATGATGCCACCACAAGTATTGGAGTCTACATACTCAGAAGAAAGCAAACCTGTACTCACGCCCTCCACGGAAGAGTATGGAGACGAATACTATAAAACTGCAGCGAAGCGACGTCGCTCACTCGAGGCGGAAACACCGGTTGCTGCGTGTGAGGAAAATGAGAATTTACTCTTCTTTCGCTCACTTCTGCCCTACATGCAGAAGTTGGATGCGGTGCAGCAGTTGCGTGTGCGTACACGGTTTCAAGAGATCTTAATGGATGAATTGGCTGGAAGGAAGGACTGAGGCTGCAAATATGTCAATAGTTTTAGGTATTTATTTGAGCTTAAATTGTGTTGTTTTAGGAAAAAATAAGAAAATTAAAACCGTTCTTGCCTGCAATTATTTGTTTCATTCTTTGTGAAACCCCGTAAGAATTTATTTATAAATTATTTTCAACAAACCTTTTGAGGGTTGCAAGCGACAAGAGTGCCGCGAGATACAACTTGTAAGAAAAGACTAAGCGAAGTACGCTTCAACTAGAAGAAAGCAGTAGAACCTTGCTAATGATGCTCTCTTTGAGAAAATAGAATATTCGCCATTGCTGTGACGGGCTTTTGCACAAAATCTCTAAAAAGGAATTTTGAAATTAAGAGGTTAGGGGAAGTTGGGAGGACGCATGGCTATAAAATATCAAATCATCATTCCATCGATGTTGTTCGTCGCTGGTAAGCAAATATTCCCAAATCGGTGACCGCCCAACCATTTTTTCGGGTTGTGAAACAAGAAATAGTAACGGGAAGCTATATTTGGTGAATATGCTGAACCTGTGGTAGCAGTTCAAATCAATATCGAATCTATCCCGAAGCTTTGATTAATATTAGCCGGAGATGGTCATACGCTTTTCAAGGTAATTGATGTGAATGACATGTCATCGCATCTCAAAAAACTGTGGTCATGACCCATGTTGGCCTTCATTAGTGCACCTTTATTCGGAGAAACCCACCTTTTTCATTGTTGATTTATAATGGAACGATTTTCCGTCATTCCTTGTCAATTTTGGTTTTGCGACAAACCGGTTTCGGCGTTCCGCCATCTTCAATGCCTAGTTTCGCTCTTTTGGTCTCTGGTGTGTTGTGGTAGATCCTTGTTCGTCCTAGGTAACGAAACGGCCCAAAAATTTGTTTGGATTGCGTTTGATCATCGCATGAAGTGGTCACACAGTTGCGCTTATGGTCATGTGTGAGAAATCGAAGCAACCATCGCGCGGATAGCATTTTCATGTTCAAATTCTCATGGAAAATGTGTTGTACCCGCTCAGTTGAATTGCTTACAGCCAGGAGACACCTCACGTTTTTAGTTTTATTCGCCGATCGTTCAATATCATTCTATAGATTTTATTTGTTGATGATTTTGGACGTGACGACCGCTTTTGGGCGATCTGAACTTTCGGCGTCACTTGCACTGATGGTACGACCACAAGGGAACTCAGTTAACTACTTCTTAATCATTAAAATGGAAAATCATCGTAATCGAATTTTTTATTTTGCAATAAGATCTTTTATCTCGTTTTTTTTTATTTATTTAAAAAAAATTTAATTCTTTTTAGACTGTAAGCAAGTTTTTTTTATTTCGTTACAAATTTCTTTTATTTCTTTCACATAAAGCCACACTCCACATCATCAGCACTGCTTTATCGACATTCAAGTCAAATTCAACTGACAGCTACAATGTAAGCCGATAATAAATGCAACGCTGTCAACAATGTTGCATAGCAATCTCTATATACTTGCATATACATATGTATGTACGTATGTACGCAAGCTCATAAATATTTTTCTGTATAACCGGCAAAATATATGTATGTATGTAGGTATGTATGTATGCATGTAGCTATACATACAGATCTACGGCTTCTTGTATTTACTGTTCTTTCACCCAATTGCATTGTTGTTGTTGTTGTTTTTGTCGTTTTTGTTGTTGATCTATTTCAAAGTCACAACTGCCGCTCCGCATACCAAATGTAATGTGGCTGCTATAGAAATTACAACAACAACACTAACTAACTGTGAAAGAAAAACAAAAACAAAATG
Organism: Neoceratitis asiatica; assembly: GCA_030068015.2. Classification (NCBI taxonomy): domain Eukaryota; kingdom Metazoa; phylum Arthropoda; class Insecta; order Diptera; family Tephritidae; genus Neoceratitis; species Neoceratitis asiatica. The sequence goes on along the minus strand of CM061527.1, from coordinate 69,354,393 downwards.
CAATTACTATGCAGATATACGCTGCAAGCATATAGAGAAGCATATAGCGGAAGCAGTGTGAGATTAAAAATGAGAGCGAGAGAGAGAGAGCCAACGAACGCTCGATTAACTTAGTGAGCGCTTAGCAGCCTTTAACAGACTGTTATATCAGCTGTTAAAATGTTAAGTTTACAGTGAGCGCACCAGAGGAAATCTGCAAAGCACATAACAGTTGAGAGAGGAGAGAAGAAAATTGAGTTTGAGCAAATTGTTGTATAATTCTCACAGTTAACATTTGCATTAACAGACCACTGTAGCGTCTGTAGAGTGCTCACAGAGCGCTGCTACATGTCATAAGGGGTGAGAGTTGTTGTTGTTGTTTTTTTTTTTTTTTGCTCTACATATAACTAATACACGCACACCACTACACTAAAACACACCATTAACGCCGCTGCTACGTTGGCATGGTTGCGCATAGAGCGTTTGTTTGTTTGTCAGGATACGCGCTCGTGTGCCGTTCGGCAAGGATATGTCAACGCTATAGCTCAACAACATCAGCAGGTCGTAGTCGGCAGTTCAACTTCAACTTCAACTTTGCTGCGACGCTTCCACAAAATACACACAGTTCACAGGCAGTCCAGTCAGTTATTGCCTTTGTGAAGTCGCGAGTGGTTGGTTGTTGAAAAATTTCGTAGTGTCGTATAAAACGCTACACGCCACAAGTGAACAAACCACCAACAAGCAGCTGTGAGCGGTTTGAATTTGAAAGTGTGTGCTCGAAAATATTTATTAAAAATAAAAAAAGTTCGGTTTTTGTGTGAAAGAGGTGGTTAAGGCTTTGAGAGGAAAGAGTGTTTTAATATTTTTTTTTAATTAATTCAAAAATTAATTTTGAAAAATATAAAAAATATTCACTTTCGATTAAAAAAAGAAAAAAATAATTTAATTTTAATTTTTTTATTTTTTCGGTTTTGTTTTGGTATTTTTTCTCTTATATTTTCACATTTTCTGTTTCATTTTTTATTTTAATTTTTTATTTTTTTTATTTTTTATTTTTTTTATTTGTTCAACTCTTCCCTGGTGATGTCATAGCACTTCTTATTGTGGTTGTTGCTGTTTTTGTTGCATTCAACGCTAATTTCGTACATTTGCAAAATCGCCAATTTCCATTTAACATTTTATTGTTAAAAAACCGAAAATTTAAGTGAAGGAAAAGTGAATCTATGCAATGAAAATCTGTGAAAATTATTGGCGATATGTGAATTTGCCAGCGGTGTACTGCTGGTAGTAACCACAACAAAGGTGGACAACCAAAATAACATACATTAACTCATATGTATGTATGTATGTAAACACAAATGAGAAGAGTTGCAATAAAATTTAGCATTTTATTGTGTGCCATGGAGTGTACAAGCGGCATTGCTGGAGTGTTGTGTATGCGTGTGTGTGTGTAAATTTATAAATGTATGCATTAAAGATCGTTGTGCAGTGGCACAGTGTAGAGGTTCCAGTGTTTTGATGTTAAAAATTGCTGTATAAGAAAATCAAACGAAACTCAACTATTAAAATGTAAAATAAAAATAAAATAAAAAATTGTTAACAACAATAACAAAAAACTAGCACAAAAAAATTTTAACGATAAAATAATGTATACAAAAAAATAGCGCATAAAATTTTAGAAAATTAGGCACATTTTATAAAAATAAAAAAATAAGAATAATAATTATAAACAAGAAAATAACAAAAATAAATTAAATAAAAAATAAAAAATGGAATAAAACTTGGCGGAGAAATTCAAAATCTAAAGAAAAAATATTAACAACGAAAATATCTCACAAAACAACACAAAACGAAAAAAAGATATATAATTGAGAAAAAAATAAAAAAAAATAAATAAGAGAATAACATAAGATAAAAGTAAATAAAAACTATATAATAAAAAGAAATTAAAATGAATAAAAATTAATTAAATTTAAAAATTTTGAAATTAAAATAAAGCTAAATTAAATAAAATTATAAAAGAGTTAAAATTAATAAAACTAAAATTAAACTGGATAATATAAGGTAAAATAAAATAAAATAAAATGCAATGAAATGAAATAAAATAAAATAAAATAAAATAAAAATAAAATAAAAAATAAAAAAATTTAATGAAAAAAAATGAAACAAAAAAAATAAAAAAAAATAAAAAATTAAAAAATAAAAAAAAAATTTTAATTAAAAAAAATGAAACAAAATAAAATAAAAAAAAAATAAATAAAAAAATATAGGAAATATAATTAAAATAACAAAATAAAAAGAATAAAAGAATAAAGAAAAATGAAATGAAATGAATTAAACCAAAAATAAAATAAATTTAAGAAAGAAAAAATAAATGAAAAAATTAAAAAAGATATAATTACCAAAAAAAAAAAAATTAAAATGAAATTAAACAAATTAAAAAAATAAAATAAAATAAAATAATTAATTGAATTAAATACAATAAAATATTAAAAAAAAAAAATAAATAAAATAAAAATAAAATAAAATAAAGAACAATAAATTAATAAAATAAACTGAAATGAAATGAAATAAAACAAAATAAAATAAAATAAAATAAAATAAAACTAAAACATTAAATAAAAATAAACGGAAATTAAGGAAATTTAAATTAAAATAAAGTTAAATTGTATAAAAAAATATATATTAAATTCGAATTAACAAAATTAAAGAAAACTGGATAATATAAAATAAAAAAATTAAATAAAATGAAAGAAAAAATTTAATTTATATATTTAAATGTAATTAAAATCAAAATAAAATAAAATTAAAATATAATAAATAGAATAAAAAAAAGGAAATAAAAAATAATACAAAAAAATGTAATAAAACGAAATTAAATTAAATTTAAATTAAAATAAAGTTAAATTGAATAAGTTTAATTGAATAAATAAGTTAAATTGAATAAAAAATATTCGAATTAACAAAATTTAAGAAAAGTAAATAATATTAATTTAATTCAAATTAAATAAAATAAAAGTAAAAAATTAAATCAATTTAATTTAATTTAATTAAAACTAAAATAAAATAAAATAAATAGATTAAAATAAAAAGACAGTAAAATAAAATCAAATTTAATTTAATAATAAAATTTAATTTAATAAAATTAAAATTAAATTAACAGAATTTTAGTAAATCAAAATTAAAATAAAGTTATATTAAATAAAAAATATATAAAAAATTCGAATGACAAAATTAAAATAAAGTTGGATAATTTAAAATAAAATAAAATAAAATCTATTAAACAAAATTCAATCATATAAAATTGTTTTATCGTGAGATATTTCATTTTATTTGTTTCTTTAAAAAAATTTAATTTTTTTTACAAATTTGATGAACTAAATATACAATATGTAAAAAAAATAGAAAATAAATTTCTTTTTGCTTTTATTTAATTTTATATTTAATTCAGCTCAAATAAATAAGTAGAACAATTAAAAATAAAAGAAACAAATAAAATAAAATAAACAAGATAAAATTAATTATATTAAATAAATTGAAATAAAAAAGGAATAAAATAATATATAAAATTGTATAAATAAATATAACATGAAAATATATAAAAAAAGAAATAAAATAAATCAAAACAAAATTAAGTAAAATAAAAATTAAATTAAATTAAATACAAACAAACTGAAAAAAATTAAATAAAACTAAATTAAATAAAATTAATAAAACTTTCAAAGAAAATCAAAGAAAATTAAATAAAATAAAAATTAAATTAAATTAAACGCAAATAAATTGAAGAAAATTAAATTAAATCAGATTAAATAAAAAAGGAAGAAAAAGAAAGATTAAATAAAAAAGGAAAAACATTTATCTTCGACCTTGCCCAAGTCTTTACATCTTTCATGAAGCTATAAAACTTATTGCAAAATACAAAATTGGATTTCGCTTATTTTTTGTGTCAATATTTTTTTGAATTTACGTTTTAGATATTTTTTGTATTGACATATAAAATTTCGCACTGTTAAATGCTTTTTGATGATTTTTTGTTTTTGGCCCAGAATCACATATCTGAACGATTCAGTTGTATGGGAGCTATTGTATATAGTCTTCCGATTTCGATGCTCTTCCAAGTAACAAAATTTTTTTCATTATATGTACGTAGAATAGGGAATTTCATGTCCTTCGATGCTTAATTGAAGTATTTATGATGCAAAATCAAAAAGCTGAAGAAATCGAGGTGGATGGACAGACGAAATAAAATTAGAAAAGAAAAAAAAATTGAAATAAAAACAACGAAAATTATAATATTAAATAAAATAAATTAAAATAAAATCAAATAAGGCGAGATAAAGAAATTATCAAAAGTGAACAAGAAATTTCAAAATTTTTTAATGTAAAATAACATTTTTATTTAAGCAATAAAGAGATTTTATTACTAAAGTAGCAATTAAATAAAAAAAAAATTAAATGAATGTAAATAATTAAGAATATATATACACGAATCTAAATAAAAATTAATATAAAATATAAAAAAATATATAAATAAATAAAGTAAAAAAATAAAAATTCATTAAAAACTTCTCTGAATTTGTGCAAACATTGAACAGATGAAGCAAGTATTAAGGTTATCTGAAAACATTCAAATATTTTCATAAACATAAATAAATAATGGAAAATATTGAATAAAAATAAACACAATTTTTTTTTCCGAAAATTGTAAAGTTTTTAATAAACCTTAAAAAAATCTTGGAAGTGAAAAAGTGTACTGAAGTATCTCAATCTATCGATCAATCATTTGAAAGCCGCCAACTCTTCAAATAAATGAGCTTATTGAAACCACTGTCGGTCAAACCCTTAGCAAACAAGGCTATCAAATTTTTTTTTTAACAATCTTCGTAAATCAAAAAGTTTATGACTTCATATATTCATATAGAGCTGAAGCTGTGATCTCAATATGCCTATTGGTTTTTTCATACTAGCTTATACATTTTTAAGCAGATTTTCACGATTTTGTGCCACTGTGTCATCCAAAAAAAAGCCAAGCCGGCGGGACGCGAGCCCCCTTTCATCACACTCAAACGCTAACAATTTCATACTCATTTGCCCGTCTACGTGTACATACATACAAACATACAACCAAACATCCATTCATTGGAACTGCCACAAAACTCGCGAGACACAGCTGCCACCACTCGCTCGCTTGCTCGCTCCTTTTCACCGCGCCGCCAACCAGCAAGTTAGATTGACTATTAGTTGGCAAACAACAGCGATTGATTCATTCACTAACAAACCGACCACTCTCTTTCCCTACGCTGTGTCGCTGGTTGCCATAACTCGTCATTGGACTTCCTCTAACCTCTTCTTCCTTTGCTTCGTCACATACTACTCATACTCAGGCAGACTCAGGCGCGCTCTTCGCTCTCCCCTCTCCGCAAACTGTTGTGGCTAACCATGTGGCCAGCCATGCTCAAGCATTTTGAAAAAAAAAAAGAACAAACACAAACATAACTGTTAAGGCGCTTTAACACGCCAATAGGCAGACGAAGAAGAAACGGTGGTTGATAGGTAAACAAGTGTGTGTTTCTCTCTCTGTGTGTGTGTGTGTGAAGGCTTCAAAGGAAAAAAATTAGAACAAAAAAAAATATGTTCAAAACAAACAGAGTGGTGGTAAAGCAAACAACGCGTTGGAGCGCCGCCACAGTGACTGCCGCCGCAGGCATACAAGCAAAACATACAAACATACATATTTACATTAGTATGTACAAATATTAATTTCATTAAATCGAATTTCCATTTTTTGGTAACTATAGCAACGGTAACGGCGCATGGTGTAGCAACAAAAATATTTCAAAAATTCATAAATATATTTATATGTATATATGTATGTATGTATGTATGTACCTTAGTGTGTACAGCTACTTGAAAGACCATACGCAAATGAACGTGCCTATTTTGTGGTTGATTGTTGTTGTTGTCTGTGATTATATAGTGCAATTGTTGTTGTTGTTGTTGTACATGTACTTAGTCCACGTGCTTTATTGGTGTTCTTGCCATCGAGTATATGCCATCTTTACCATTTTATCTCTCTACTCTGTGCAAACATCTGTCAATAGCTTTCTATTTTTCTTTTTTCTTTTAATTTTTTTTCGTACACACTTTTTCCTTCCTTTTTCTACTTCGCCGGCGTGTTGTTGTTGATAAGCTAAAATCGCGGAAAATTAAAAAAAAAATTAAATCAAATTAATTTTGTTTTCAGCAATAAAAAATTTATCGCCTTGAGGAGTAACTGTTTACAAGAAAAAAAAAAAAAAAATTATTGAAAATAAATAAAATTAATAAATTTTCAACATTCAACAATCAACAGCAATTTAAAAAAAAATCACAACCAACGTAAAAAATGTCTGCAGTCAGCAGTCGCAATCAGAAAATGGAACAACAGGTGAGTGTAATGATGGTGAAAGAGGAAATGATAAAACCAAATATTTAAATAAACATTAAATAGATTAAAGTATAAATTAAAAAAAGAAGAATTAAATAAATATAAAAAAATATAAAAAAATAAAAAAAAAATAAAAAAATAATACAAAAATATGAAAAAAAATATAAAAATAAATAAAAAAATAAAAATAAAAAAAAATAAAATAAAATACAATAAACAAAATTAATAAAGAAAATTAAATAATTATTATTAAAAAAAAATAAAAAAAAAAAATAATAATAATAATAATAAAATAAAATACAATAAACAAAAAAAAAAATTAAATTAAATTTAAAAAAAAAATAAAAAAATAAAAAAAGTAAATAAAAAAAATAAATAAAATAAATTATAATAAAAAAAATATATATAAAAAAATAAAAATTAAAATTTAAAAAAATAAAAAAAATTAAAAAAAAATTTAATTAAATTAAATAAATTAAAAAAATATATATCAAAATAAAAATTAAATATAATAAATTAAAGCAAAAATTTAATTAAGTGGAATATTGAGCCAACCACGTCGGATTGCGGTAACCAATCCATGTGGAGCCACTGGTAAAGGCTAAATGAGAGGAAGCTCTATTGGAGCCACTCCCGTCAAATACGGTTTAAGCGTTCACTAAAGGCAAACGACATGCTTTTAAAGGGTGATGCATTTGGGGGTTCCCTATTTTTTTAAAGAAAAAAAACAGAAAATTTAAATTTAATGGAAAATGGAAATTATCATTCGAAAGAACAGTCTTTGGTATTTATTTTTTGAAAATTATCTCATTCAAATGTTGTCCGCGGCTACGTCTCAGCAAATGGTCCATCCGTTGAGTCCAATTTCCGATGACTCGTTCGAGCATTTCGACCGATAACCGGCGAGTGGCAGTCATCTACGTCGACATTTGGAAGTAAATATAGTCGTCGGCGGCTGGAGATGGTTTCCCCAGTATTGTTGGAGAGTCCGAATTTAGTTGCTTCTGAACATCCATGGACAAGCGGTGAGGATTCGTTTGTCATCGGCTACTACATCTACTCCGAGTCGAAAATCAAAGAGGCAACATAAGCTCTGCGCCTACCATAGATAAATATTAGATTACAATAATAGATCTCTAGCTCATTTAGACTCTGTTCTCCACAAAAGCTATGTTCAGAGTTTGATCGAGGAGTGAAACTAGAGTGCCGAGCATATGCGGTAATATTTCGTAAGGCGCCAGAGCCATGCCTAAACGCATCGAATATCTCAGCGAAGAGCTACCACCGAGTAGCGAGTTGCATTCCGCTCAGTGCTCCAGGGTAACAAAGCGGTGAGATGTTAGAAGCCATGGTTTTGCGCCTACAACGCCTTATTTTGCTATGTATACTTCAACTTTTAGCCACTGAAATACGAAGAGCTTTAAGCGGCCTTCTAGATGGATTGTCTTACATTTTTTTAGAAGTTGTTGCAGATCCGAATTCTAGCTCTCTCTCGAATTGTGGAATTTGATAAATTTCGTAGGCAATGCGAGAGTGAAGAAGCATCCAAGTTCGGAGAAAGAGAGGGAGAGAGAGAGAGAGAGAGAGACGTTGACTGTATTGCGTTGAGTCGGATAGAGTACTGGCTGCCGTATGTCACACCAAACACTTCTTCCAACTAGCGAAATGGATCACTCTGGTGATAGTTGTCGACGTCACGCAGTGAAGAAGGGGGAAAGGCTAAGAGATAGTATTTTATTTTGAACAGAGATTATCAATATCCTAGTAGGACACCAATAACTTGCTATCACTAGAGATGAGATCAGAGAGAAAGCCTCTGATGATGAAGGGAGCTTCGAAATATGGAAATTAAAGAATAGGTAGGCGAGAATCACACTCTCCAGAGCTTCTGTATACATTTACGCCAATGATGTCCCAAACGGGGTGTTGAGGCTGCAGCAAAAAGGGTTAATTGGATAAAATCCGCGTCAACTGCGTCGCGTAGAACCGATTGTCGTGGTTGTTGCGAGCTGTTGGTCTACCAGCTGAGCGAACTACGCTGGTGAAGAGCTGATAAGCTGCATCCACCAAACGGATGCTGACGTTTGGAACCTAAGTATGTTTTGTTCAATCCAAATAAATGGGGATTCCACAACCTCCTTATAGCCTTGGATATTGGTCTGACTAGGATTCTAACCCATGATCTTCCGCTAACTACTCACCTAGGGCGACGCACACACAGGTTATTGTTAGCTGTGAAGAACATAAAATTCCATATGCTGGTATTGAAATGTTTAATCAAGTTGAAAAGCAAATCCACTCAACCTCGAGCTCAACAAATTCGCTTTTAAATAACTTCCTAAATGCAGTCGCACTAATCCTTTCCAAATCAATTTACATATATATATATATGTACATATTTGTTAGCTTATGTATGTATGTAAGTAGTTTGAAAATCCTAATTGATGCACATGACTCAATAAATTAAGTTTGGTCTTTTTTGGTAAAATCGAACAAAACAAATTACTCAATATTACTTGACAACGGTCGTCGGCAGGAACCCAAATAATTATTGGAAATTTTCAATGAAAACATACATACGAGTATATATATGAGAGTGTACATGCACATATTTACCTATAAATAACTCGAAGAGAAAGTATAAATAGCACAGTCACACACACACACACACACACACACACACACACATTCACCCAAAACTATCCACCTTTGTCTTCCTTTTGGCGGCGAAGAGTTGAGAGGAATTTATCCTGCCAAAGGATTGTCGAACAATGACTAATTGTGTAAATTTGGGAAAATTGATTAAACCACTTGCTTTTATGTACACATATATGTGTGCGTGTGTGCGCATCATAAGTAACTGCAAAATCGACTAGAATTTTGTTGTTGTCAAGCCAACTTTACTTTACGCCAACAAAGTTGATTATTCAAACGGGTTGAGTAAAAAACCGCTACTTTGGTGTTGGAATTCCTACTAGGAATTAAACCAGTTGGTACTCAGCGAGAAATTTTAGTGCGGAGATCAGCCACTCAGATGCTCGATTCACGTACTAGTCTGAGCTACTCATTACTAGTGCAGAAATCCAGTCAAAAATCAAGTGCTCTCTGTCTCTCTCCCTCTCTCCCTCTCTCTCTCTCTCTCTCTTTCTCTCAGAACTCGCTTGCTGCTTCACTCTCGTTTTGCCTGCAAAATTTCTAAAATTCCACAATATTCAGTTTGAGTGAGAGCTCGAAATCGCATCTGGAACAACGCTCTAGAGCAAATGTAACACAATCCACCTACTAGGTCGCTTAAAGCTCTTCGGGTTCCAGTGGCAGAGAGTTGTAGTATACATACCAAAATGAATCGTTGTAGGCAGCGAATCAAGTAATTTTTCTTAAGGCGCAAAAACCACGTCTACACGCTTCTCAAATCTCAACGCTTAGATGCACCGGTGCTCTGAGTGGAATGCAATGCTTCGGCGTTTTAAGAAATATAACTTCATAGCTCGAGCACTCACTGGTCTCATTCATCGACCAACCTCTGGACGTTGCTTTTGTGGAGTACAAAGTCCAAATTAGCTAGAGCTCTGTTTTTGTAGTCTAATATTTATCTATGGTAGGCGCAGATCTTATGTTGCCTCTTCGATTTTCGTCTTCCAGTAGATATAGTAGTGGTATGAACTTTAACCGCTGATAAACGCATCTTCATCGCTTGGTCATGGATGTGCAGAAGCAACTAAACACTGACTCTCCAACAATATCTGCGGGAAACCAACTCTTGCCGCTGGCGACGCTATTTACTACCAAAACTTGACGTAGATGAATTGAGTCTCGTCAGCTCTACCTAACAGAAGCGTAGAAGCAGAGTTTGGAGCGGAGATATAATTTCGTGCCTCTTTGGCGTCTGACCGAAGTTGGTCTTTTGGCGTTTTCCGACTTTTTTGTTGACGCCGTTATAAAGGAAAGTGTGAGAAGAGCCTTTAGTTCGCGTAAACCATGATAATGACCTACACTGAATCGAATATTTATGAAAATTACACTACATGACTGTAAGTAAGTTTAGACAAAACCTGCTCTACTCTATAGCATCTGGGTCTGGGGGCTTTAAGCCGCCTCCAAATGGCTGATGGATCTTAATGAGGATATTTTGTTACGGTTTTCAGTGGGCAGAAGAAGATAATGTGACGAGACCCAAACCCACGCACGTTTAAGATCCAGGACAGTACTCTTATTATTATTTATTATTTTGTCTTCAAGATTCAGCGATGCACGTCGCAATATCGCATCACAGCCTGACTGCTCATCCACTACTTGTCCGGGACATTTTCATTTGAAGCATTTATTCACAACTAATACATATATCGAAAATCCCGTCACTACTCCCTTAAATTCCGCGGAACCGGTTTTGACTTGATAAGTCCTAATCCCCAGCGAAGCTGAATACAGCACCACTACACGTCAAGGAAGAAAGGGATCTCCCGGAACTCTCCAATGCCATTTGAGATTTCAGATTCTTTCGATCTTTTCAATTTCGTCATGGCAGGCGTTGGGAGGTAACGTTGTACCGCCGCAAGACCGCTATGGTAGGAGAAAACCCGACAGAGAAGTGCTCAAGACATCTCAGAGCTGCCGAAAAAAGGGTATCCAGCCACCTTTTTCATTAGAAACTCAAATCGGTTGGTGGATTTTTTGAAAATGAAACAACTCTAGTAAATCTCGAGAGGCAGAGAAAGAGAAAGAGAGAGAGAGAGAGAGAGGAAGATAGAGAGTTTCGTGTGGACAGTAATCCACTCACTTGGTAATCGCGAAGTTCATCAGATTGCGAAACTTTTTACAGAAAATTGTTCCAATCGGTTGAAGAATTAACTCCAAAGCTCATTTGCGATTTTTTCACTCCTCTCAGCACTTTTCTGGGTGCTCTACGTAATACAGAACGACAACAACTGGACGAGTAAAGCCACTTTAGAGGGAATACCTCTCGCGAAGTTTCCAGGCACTAAATGAGAATTGTTTCAAACCAATTTCAAGTCTGTCTCATGTCGCTTTGGCTGTAGAAGTCACATAGTTGGACTCTAAAGCCTGAAGAGACTTCAGTCTCATGCGCTAAAAAAGTGCATTTAGGGTGTTTAGGGTGTTTCTTGACTAGTCAACCCTACAATTTACCTGTGTATAGGTTCATATATGTGTATGTATGTGAGTATATTAAATAAAATATCTAACAAGCAATAAGCCCTCACTCCCAAGTTCTTCTATTACCGCGTATTAAGTGGAAAATGTAGTATGAACACATATTTAATAGTGTAAGTCCCCGCCCGACCGACACCTCACCACCACCACCACCACCACCGCCACTGGCAAGGTAGTTTCTATGGCAGTGTCTACAAACATATGCACCTCTGTTAGTAGAGCAGAAGAGTGAACTTTCCAGATATTAAATGTGTGGGAAAAGTTAGTCAATGGTTCTAGCAGTTCGTTAAGCAGAAGAAGAAGAAGAAGAAAAAGAAGAAGAAGAAACCTGAATAATGGCAGGAGACATATGTACATATGTGTGGCTCCCTTTGAAAACGGTTACGAATGTATTAGTGTTGGTGAATAGAGTAAAAATGGTGACCCACAAAATAAATAAACAAATAAAAACCAAATGAAAAAATACAAAAAAAAAAAGCTAATGACGATTGTACTCAAATAGTAGTAGGTAAAAGGACGAATTTAATAGTAAATATTAAAGGCGAGTTGGACAAATACGACAAAGAAATAACGGTTAATACATTATTTAATGAAAGTAGAAAGTAGAAAATAGAAAGCTTTATGGTTACACACACAAGCGGATATGAGCTTTTGTTTTTTGTGCTCCAAAAAGTTGGAAGGAGAAAGAAAAGTCTTAAAAAGCCATAAGCTTTACCTCTTCATGGAAGATTCTCTAGTTTCAGATGTATCTATGTATCTACAACTACAGAGCGACTTCTCCTCCCAATGTTTCTCTAAAAGTGTCGAAATTTCTACTATCGAGGTGGAAAAAGTTGAACCTTCTTTGAATGCCTCTTTACTCTTTGCCTCCTCAATACTCTCATCTGCAAAAAAGATTTGTTTATTTTCATGTCTACCTATAAGTTGTGGCAGTTTTCTATGGCTCCTAATGCCAATATTACCTTAAAGTATTCAGATTTCTAAAGGGTGATCCAAGTAGAGGTACTTTTTCCAATAGCCTTTTTTTTTTTGACAGATCATGCGTGAGTCGCCGCGTCAAGCTGTCATGTTTTTTTGTTCGCCTTGCGCCTGAAAAACGTTTATAAATCATTCAAATTTATTACGAAAATGCACGTTCTGTAAAGAATGTGTTTCGCGCGCCTCGCTCAACTTATCAATCAACATTTCAATCAACATACCATCACTCATTTTGAGACCCAGCATTCATTATTGGATAATATTCGACCGAATAGACCACGTCCAGCACGCAGTGAAGAAAAGCGGCCGTAGCTGAGAACGAACGAAGACCGTGGAGAGTCGATTCGGTGCCGTTCGCAGCATTTCGGACTGATGTATGGAACGAATTGGCGCATTTTACGTCGAGATCTTAAATTGAAAGCGTACAAAAAGCGACTTCGCTTCGCTCTATGGACTCTTGAAAAGTTCCAAGAAGATGCGACGTTTTCGAGCCAAATTTTATTCAGCGATGAGGCTCATTTCTGGCTCAATGGGTATGTAAACAAGCAAAATTGCTGCTATGGGACCAAGAGCAACCTGAAGAGATTCAAGAGCTGCCATTTCATGCAGAAAAAATAATGGTTTGGTGTGGTTTTACCGTTATCGCACCATGATTACCGACTATTTGATGCCTGAAATTGAAGCTCGTGATCTCCGCGATATTTGGACGTCAACAAGAAGGCGCCACTACCCACACATCGCATCAATCAATGAATTTATTGAGAGAACACTTCGGTGAGCAGATAATATCACGTTTTAGGCCAGTTGATTGGCCACCAAGATCGTGTGATATCATACCGTTAGACTTTTTCCTGCGGGAACATCACGCGTGTCATTCGCCAGTTACCCCAGTCGAAATGCTCGAACGAGCCATCGAAAATTGGATTGAATGGATGGACTTACTGAGACGTAGCCACGGCCTACATATGAAAGAGATAATCTTTAAACAAATAAATGCCAAAGATTGTTCTTTCGAGTGATAATAAGCCTTCCCCAATAAATTTGAATTTTCTATGTTTTTTTTTTTCTTTAAAAAAGCAGGGAACCTCCAAATTGACCACGTTCTAGTGGAAACATGGTCCGCTTAGGATCTATCTAAAAGTAATGGCTTTTAGGTCTTTCAAAGGGTAGTTCTCCTATAAGAGTCTAAATCTCTATTCCATATTTCAGCTGAGGGCGAACTTACAAACTTTAATTAGCCTGCACAGTGCCATTGATTATTTATTCCACTTCTGATTTTATTATACAACGACGAACTTACCCTCAAGAGAATAAAGACTTATGCAACTAAAGCGAAATTTCATCAGTATAATTTTTGACCTCTCTTTTCTGTACTTTTTTTAATGAAAGATGCGTCAGCCATCGATCTACCCACAACTTTCAGCGAGCTACTTTAGAGATCTTCCTTTCATATCATCAATGGAGAGTTGATTCTTAAGTGTTTTACGAAGAGTAGCTTCCTCATATGTGTCTGAGCTTCTACTTAATATTCTAAAAGTCGAAAAAAGAAAAAGGTTAGAAAGTCATTTCCTCTCTTCCTCCTTTGACTTTCCATTTTTCAGCTTACCTCAAGTTCTTAGATATCCTCTTCTCACCATGGAAAGTTGTCATTTTGTAATTCCACTTCCGATTTTATTGTAAGCGCAGATCTTTCACTCAGTAAAAATATGGACTAAGAGTCTAAACCGAAACTTCGTTGTCGCGCTGGAGGCGCAAAATTCAGTATAAACGTTTATGGACTCCAAAGAGTGACATAAATGATTCCACACACGTATGCTCCCTAAAATTAACTAATCTAACTCATCTCTCTCTCTCTGGACCGAACCCAGCAAAATAGCTCGTTTCCTGAACCTGCCGTTCATGTTTCAAAGAAAAAACAACCCCTGAAAGTAGTTCCATGTTCCCTTTAACTAAGATTTGTCAGCCAACTGATCTATCTGTAGTTTGTAGAGTTTTTTTTAGAGCTTCAACTTTCATATCATCAATGGAGAGACAGTTCTTGGTTTTCGAAAAGAGCAGTTCCGCCCAAAAGACTCCATAGAATTTATTCCATATTTCTGATATTATTGTAAATCCAGACCTTTATCTTGCCAAAATTAATAAATATGTAACTAGTCCGAAATGCCATCGTGAACATTCCAAGCCTGAGGCTCAGCAGAAATTTTGAAATTAACTTCCTTCCTTATTCATTATTCCTTTTACTGGTCATATTCGTCAACCAGCGACCTAAGTATAGCTTGCCACGAGTTCATAGAGCTCCTATTTCTATATCATCAGTGAAGAGACTGCACTCAATCATCCAAAGAGTAGTTTCCCCCGAAGTGGTACGGAGTTCCATTTATTATTTCAGTTCAGAACTAGGCATTTCAAGTTCCAAAGAGACTGTATAAGGTGTTGGTTTATTCCGCTTCTGAATTTAATGTAAGCCAAAATCTTCTTCTAACATTCAGACCTAGCAACCAATCAGGAACTCCATAGTGTCCGTCATTAGCTGAGGTTCGAGCAGGAGGCGGAAAGCTCACTTTCTTTATGGTCTTGTGCTTTTTATTATTGAATTCCTTCCTGCCATAAGACCTGTCCCCTCCAAAAAGAACTTTTCGGAAGACACAAAGAATAGTTGGTTGTGAGTCGTCCACCGTGGTAATGGTTACCTTTTGTATTAATGAGGTAAGTCTTAACTTTTGACTCTGGGTTCGGTTTAAGTCACTGTAGAAAGCTCCCCGAGCAGAGTTTATCTTGAGATATTATAGCACCAGGTTCTGCACGCATATTTTCATTAGACGGACATGGCAGACATCTGTACATATGAAAATCTGAAGAAATTCGGGCAACCAAAATCAAGCACTAACCAGTGAACTTAAAGTTCTACAGAAATTCGATTTGAGTAGTGTGAACCTGACTATATCAGATACTCCGGCTGTGTTTAATCAAAAGGTAGACCCCCGAAAATTATTACATCTCACTTTCCAGCGAGTAACTCCGAGAGTTAGGCTTAGACGTTGTATTGTACCTCTCCTTATAAGTGCGTACCAAACAGACGGTAGACAGAGCTCTGAAAAAGAAAGCTGTGTCTTCGTGGCATGGAAAGACTCCCTGGATGTTTTTCGAATTACGAGGAACATAAGAACGTTTATCTGCATGATGCCTAGCACTTGCTGAGCTTTTTTAGGGTTTAACTTAGTTAGAGAGCGAGAGAGAAATGGAGAGAGAGAGGGGAGGGGAGTGGAGGAGAGAGTTTCGTCACAACTTGAGCGTATCATCTCTGAGTTAGATCTCAAGATAACAACTTAATTTATGACTTAACTCCAATGGAGGGAAGTGTTGCGAGACAGGCATGAGAGAGACTTGGAACTATTTCTCTGTTTCTGTCCGTTCTTATGTAGAGTAAGTCTCAGATATTCAAAATCTTCGCAGCTCAGAGGGCTAGGGAGAGTTTCAAAGCTAGATATCAAGATGTTTTTGGACTTTGCTGAAAGTAAAGGTGTAATAAGTCTACTAAGTAGAGCGCAACAGCTGAGCTATACTTCTTCACGGAGCAAATCCTTATAAATGCCAAACATAACTCCCCCAAAAAAAAAAGCTGAGCTTGAATGCCCATTAGAAGCTCAAAATTGGTTGACAATGAAGAGCTTCCCAGGGTATTAATCAGGGTTTTTACGAAAATGAACGAACTCGGCTCAGTTTCAATGAATGTCGCAGAGAGAGCTTCATGTGGAAAGTACTCCGCTCCTCTCTTAACCAATTTGTGAAGACCATTAGAGTTCAGAGCTCAAAGCTCCTAAAATAAAGATCCTCGCTTGAAATGTGCGGTGTGTGGGGGAGGTTAGAGGGATTTTAGACGATAACTGACGCCGATAGAGGAGGTGAGAACTGCTCTCTCATATGCTCTTGTTGTATGCCTGTGTAGACCAAATGAAAGGCGCTTCAGACTCGTTAGCCCCCGCAAATTACATCGCTGTACGTTAACTCCCGCATGCGATGTCCGAAAGCGCACAGAACGAAAATGGATTGGTAATTGTATTATTTCTTTAATGAGCGAATGAGCGCAAGATGGAATGAGGAAATGAGTAAATGCTTTGTTGTTGTCGTCGTCCTTTGAAAGCAACTCAACTAACAGATAAACTCAATAATGATTACAATCTGCTTACTGACTTACTTACCTTTCAATCTTCCATACGCTTTACCTTCCTCTCTTCTACTCTATTGTGTAGAGTGTGTTGCTACTGAATTATTTACTTTATTTTTACCGTTAGCACTGAGTTGTTTGTTGTTATTTTGTGACTTTGTCACCAGGGAGTCCCGGCAATCTCACGGTGGATGTGCGTGAACTTCAAAAAATCCATCAATAGAAATGTAATGTACTCGTATTGAGCTCAATACATACGCTCGTGCATTGCAGGAGTCACTATTTTGTTTTGTTTTTGTTTTTCACTTCCTTTCAATAGAATCTCAATTCGTATTGTGCTTTAGCTGCCATTGTTTATTGTGGTGAAAAATGGTGTTGGTTGGTTATTGTGAGTTCGTGTGTCTTGCTTTTGTGGACGAATGTGGTTTTGATGCGGGCCCTCTTAACTTAGTAGCCAGTTTTGAGACCTCTTCTATTCCTTTGTCCAGCGAAGATCTTTAGACAGCTAGTAGACGTATTCTAGCTAAGATTGGACGGAAATAGGGAAGATGTTCCAACGTTCGATGAATCCTGAAAACGAACGCGGCGGACCCGATGTATCGCCATCAGTGATCGCAGCATCTGAGAGAGTTGAGTAAAGGGGACCAGGCATCCATTTACGGCTGCCCTAAAACGGGCAGCCTCGTTGCCAGCCGCAGTAGAGTGGACCTTAAGAACAACGCTACACAAACCGCAGGTGTTTGAGCAAACTTTTTGCCAGCTCGGGAGTTCGAGTCGAATAACTGGATGCGGAATGTGTTATCGATTAATAAAGTATTCAAGAAAAAAAAAACTATTTCAAACTCATTTACCCTCCCTCACCCATCAGGAAAGGACAACTGGCTTTCATCAAGTGGATGCACATGTAAGCAATTTGGTATGTCTGTATGTATGAAATTCATATATAATTCATTAACTACACGTGTCCTTTATTTATATCCAACAATTTTTTCAAAAATTGGTCGCTAGCGGTATAGCTCACTTACATATGTACATACACACACTCATGGGTAATAAACACTTTTAATAGAAATTCAATTTTAATGAGCCACAAATGTCAACTTTGTTAATTCAACGATAACGACAAACCTCGAACAATCATATATATGCAATCGAATTAGATTTGGTTGTTTGTTGCCTGGTTGCCTGGTTGCCTGTTAGCATGGCAAATGGATTACAGTTAAAGGATATTGATTGCCTGCCCTTTGTGGGCGACCCAATCACTGATTTAACGACCGCAATTGTGCTGCATTACTTAATACGTGTATGTATGTATTTGTTGATATACTCATATACATACATATACAAATATGTATGTGTAAGCTACCACGAATTTATGCATGTTTGTTGTAATTGTATTGATACATGGTAATTAGTGGCAGCTCTCCACTGAAATTGCGTGCGATTACCAGATGGTCGGTCATTTGAAGCTCATTAATGCGCATTAAGCATGCCCAATTTTTGGGTTATTACGCGCAGATGTGGTGAAATATTTCAGTTAGTAGCGGGGGTGTGTTGTTTTTATTTAATTTTTAATTTTTATTTTATTGTTCTTTATGTTATTTTACTTTTTATTTTTTTTTTATTATTAATATTATTTTTTTCCTTTTATTTCATTTCGTTTTATTTTTATTTAATTTTAATTTTTAATTAATATTTTTTTGTGATGTTTAATTTATTTATTTTAATTTTTTAAATTTTATTTTGCTTTATTTTATTTTTTTCTTTAATTTTTTAATTTTATTTTTTTAATTTTTATTTCTTATTTCATTTCCTTTTATTTTATTTTATTTTTATTTTTATTTTAATTTTAATTTTAATTTTAATTTTAATTTTAATTTTAATTTTAATTTTAATTTTAATTTTATTTTTATTTTTCTTTATAGTTTTATTTTTAATTATTTTATTTCGTCTAATTTATTTAATTAAATTTTTTCATTTAATTTTTATATTTTTTTCTTTTTATTTATTTATTTTTTTATTTTTTAATTCTTTTGTTTTGTTTATTTTGTTTAATTTATTTAATTTAATTTTTTTCATTTAATTTTTAAATTTTTTTAAATTTATTTTCTTTTCATTTCCTTTTATTTTATTTTATTTATTTTTTTAATTTTAATTTTTATTTTTATTTTCAATTTTTTTATTTTGTTTAATTATTTAATTGAATTTTTTTCATTTAATTTTTATTTTTTTTTATATTTTTCCATTTCATTTCATTTTATTTTATTTTACCTTTTTATTTTTTTATTTATTTTATTTATTCTATTTTAATTTTAATTTTTATTTAATTTAATTTTTTTATATTTTTTATTTTATATTTTTTTTTAATTTTTTTTTTTAATTTTAATTTTTATTTTATTTGATTTTATTTTATGTTTTAATTTTTTTTCTTTATTGTTTTTCATTTTATTTTATTCTATTTTTCTTTTTAACTCTAATAGGTCAATTGAAAAGTCCCCGGCCTACCAACGTAAAACGCATTGTTTTGACAAAATTCATATCTTTTATACAACACAGTTCCCTTCAAGGTTGATACACTGACTATAGCGACTCTCCAACTTTTCGAAACCATTTTTGTAGTACGATTTGTCCTTTGCTGCAAAATATGTTTCAGTTTCGGCGATCACCTCTTCGTTCGATGAAAATTTCTCCGCCGCGAACATTCCTTTGAGATATGAGAACAGAAAATAGACATCCTGGGCCCATATCTGGAGAATACGTTGGATGCGGCAGCAATTTGAAGTCCAATTCATGGATTTTTGTCATCGATTTCGATTTAACTGAATTGTGACACTACGGTGCATTGTCAGCACTTTCATTTTCTTCAAATGCGGCCGTTTTTCGGTGATTTTGTCGTTCAAACGATCCAATAAAGCTAGTGATAGCCCTTCCTTTTTCAAGGTAGTCAATGAAAATTATGCCATGCGCATACCAAAATACAGACGCCATAACCTTGCCAGCCCAACTGTTGCGTTTTTTCCACGCTTTGGAGCGGGTTTATCGTGTGCAGTCCACTCGGATGACTGTCGATTAGATTTCGGAGTGAATAGATGGAGCCATATTTCATTCATTGCCACATGCCGATGCAAAAACTCGTGTTTATTATGCTTGAACATCTCCAAACACTGCTCCGAAACATCAACTCGTCGTTATTTTTGGTCAAAAGTGAGCTCGCGCGACATCCACTTTGCACAGCGCTTTCTCCAGCACAAATATTCGTGAATGATATGAAGTAAAAGTAAGTGGTTATCTTTTTCGAGTGCCTGCTATTTCATTCAATTTCAATTTACGATCATTCAAAACCATTTTGTGGAATTTTTTTGATGTTTTCGTCGGTAACAACCTCTTTTGGGCATCCACTGCGTCCACTGTCTTCGGTGCTCATTTCACCACGTCTAAAATTAGCAATCCTTGATGTTTGATTATCCTGGGCAGAGTACAACCGTGTCAAAACACATAATGTCAATTATAATACGACCACAATCCTACGTAGTGACAGTGACAGTCTCGACGTTATCGTTTTTAAAGTAGTCAGGTCTAAGCACACCCTCGAAACCAAAGAGCGCACCAGACAGTTATTTTTTTTTCAGGTCTAATAGCCTCTCTTCAATTGTTTGAGGATTCTCGGCGCCCCAAATGCGACAATTTTACTTATTTACGTTTCAACCGGGTGAGAAATGTGCCTCGTCGCTGAAGAAAATTTGGTTTGAAAAAATCTCGGTCCACCACTTCTTGTTCAAGCACTCAATCGAGGTAACTAAGGCATTGTGAATGGTCAGCTGCCAGTGGCAGTTGTTGTGTGAACCGGACTTTATATGGATGTGGGTGTAAGTCCAAGTGCAAAATACGAGATAATGAGAGGTAAGAAAGTCCTAGCTCTTGAGAATATCGAGAAATAGACACGTTTGTTTTTTAACTTAATTTAATTTTTTTAATTTTTAATTTTTGTTTTTTATATATTTTTTAATTTGATTTGATTTTTATTTTTATTTATTGTTTTATTTTTATTTTTTAATATTTATATTTTTTAATTTTTTTTAAACATTTTATTTATTTTATTTTTATCTTTTTTTTAATTTTTTTATTTTTTATATTTTATTTACTAGTTTTTTATAATATTTTTAATTTTTTTTACTTTTTCTTTTTACTTTTTTTAATTTTTTTAATATTTTTATAATTTTTTTTTATATTTTCCATTTTATTTTTTTCCTTTATTTTATATTGATCTTTTATATTTTTTTCCTTTTATTTAATTTTTAATTTTTTTATGTTTATTTATTTTTTTAAATTTTTTTAAATTTAATTTTTATATTTTATTTTTTAATTTTTTTTTAATTTCTTTTTTTTTTTCTTATTTATTTTTTTTAATGTTTCCATTTTATTTTTTCTTTTATTTAATTTTTATATTTTATTTATTTTTTTGCTTTTATTTTATTTTTTAATTTTTTTTTATTTTTTATATTTTTTTTTTATTTTTTAAATCTTATTTTTATCTTTTATTTTGAATTTTTTGAATTTTTTTATTTTTTTATTTTTTTTCTATTTTTTTCTATTTTCTATTTCATTTTTTTATTTTCTTTTATTTTTATCTTTTAGTTCTTTTATTTTAATTTTAATTTTTATATTTATTTTTTGTATATTTTTTTATATATTTCTTTTTCTATGTTTTTCAAGATTCTTCGCTCGAACTTTTAACAAACTTTCAAATGAATTTCAATGCAAAAATGTAAAAGTTTGTTGTGAAGTTGCCGTCAAAAGCAGTTGCATCATTTTTACTATTAATTTTACATAATTCGCTGCATCTTCCGAGCAAACAGAGGCGAGCAGTGGCAGCAGTAAGAGCCTACAAATAGAAATATTCATGTCACCTGCAGCCAGCAATGTAACACCTGTAGTCTATATATATATATATATATATATATATATATATATATATATATGCAGTTGCCTTATATATTACACATACATATTGCGTAGTTATGCTTCACCACAGCTTTTGTGAAAGTTCCAAATTCTCTTCAACTTTCCTTTGACATTTTAATTTTGAAAATATCATTAATTTTAATAGCCACTAAAAACTAAAAACTTTTACTTCTTCACTATTCTCACTTACACACACCTTCAGCTTTTTAGTTGGTAAATTTTTACACTTCCCTTACCGCAGTGCTTTGTAATTTGTTTTACTTCGCTATGTGTGTGTGTAGGTGTGTTGCTTACTACAAATTTCTGGAAATATTTACATCTACAAGCAATTTACATGGAAATTATTAAGGGGTTTACTAAAGCTTTTAGGCTGCCACTAGCAGCTATTAAGTAATAAAATATGTAATTTCTTTCAAATTTAATATATGATTTTGTGTTTGCTGCGGAAAAGTGGCTTAGAAATTCCTGTAAATGCTTTTAAAATGAATTAATTCAAGCTGTTTATGGCTGCAGAGGGATTCAAGCAAAATATTCTTCTTCTTCTTCTTTGGCGTAGGCACCGCTTACGCGATTATAGCCTCATCAACAATAGCGCGCCACTCGTTTCTTCTTCTTGCTGTTTGGCGCCAGTTGGAAATACCAAGTGACACCAGGTCGCTCTCCACCTGATCTTTCCAACGGAGTGGAGGTCTCCGTCTTCCTCAGCTTCCACCAGCGGGTACTCCATCGAATACTTTCAAAGCTGGAGCGCTTTCATCCATTCGGACGACATGACCTAGCCAGCGTAGCCGCTGTTTCTTGATTCGCTCAATTATGTCAATGTCGTCGTATAGCTCGTACAGCTCATCGTTCCATCGTCTGCGGTTTTCGCCGTTGCAAACGCGCAAAGGACCATAAATCTTCCGCAAAACTTTTCTCTCGAAAACTCCTAAAGCCGACTCATCGGATGTAGACATCGTCCATGCTTCTGCACCATATGTCAGGACCGACCGGTACGATGATGAGCGACTTGTAGAGTTTGGTTTTGTTATGTCGAGGGAGGACTTTACTTTTCAATTACTTACTCAGTCCAAAGTAGCACCTGTTGGCCAGAGTGATTCTGCGTTGGATTTCAAGGATGACATTGTTGGTGTTGTTAATGCTGGTTCCCAGATACGCGAAATTATCTACGACTTCGAAGTTGTGATTGTCAACAGTGACGTGGGAGCCAAGTCGCGAATGCGATGACTGTTTATTTGATGACAGGAGATTTTCCGTCTTCTCCCTCGTTCACTACCAGATCCATTCGCTTCGCTTCTTTGTCTAATCTGGAGAACGCAGAACTTACATTGCGGGTGTTATGACCAATTACATCAATATCATCGGCATACGCCAACAATTGCACACTCATGTAGAATATTGTGCCTGGTCTGTTTACCTCTGCAGCTCGTATTATTTTCTCCAGTATCAAATTAAAGAAATCACACGATAAAGAGTCTCCTTGTCTGAAACCTCGTTTGGTTACGAATGGCTCGGAGAGGTCCTTCCCAATTCTGACCGCGCTTCTGATATTATCCAGGGTCAGTTTACAAAGCCGTATGAGTTGCGTGGGGTCATCAAATTCAGACATAGCGGCGTAGAGGCATTTCCTTATCGTGCTATCGAAGGCAGCTTTAAAATCGATAAAAAGGTGGTGTGTATCGATTCTTTTCTCTCGGGTCTTCTCCAAGATTTGGCGCATGGTAAATATCTGGCCAATGGTGGATTTGCCAGGTCTAAAGCCACACTGATAAGGTCCAGTCAGTTTGTTGACGGTGGGCTTTAGTCATTCACACAATACGCTAGATAGAACCTTATATGCGATATTAAGGAGACTTATCCCACGATAATTGGCGCAGACCGTGGATTGGGCAGAGCACGTTTAGGTTCCATTCGTATTCTGCAAAGAAGCTGATGCATACTCCTTGTCAGTTCTTCGCCGCCGTATTTGAATAGTTCTGCCGGTAAGCCATCGGCTCCCGCCGCTTTGTTATTTTTTAAGCAGGCAATCGCTATACCATCGGAATCGATTGGGGTTTCGGGTTCGCCATCTCCGGGGTTTTAATTTTCACTGCCATTGAGCAGGTTGGAGAAGTGTTGCCTCCATACTCTAAGTATACTATGGACATCTGTCACCAGATTACCTCCATTGTCCCTACATGAATTTGAAGCGTTCAAGCAAAATCGGTCAAGTGAAAATTGGCAACGTGGCTAGAGAAAATAGGAACTTTCGCCTTAGCAAATGCCGAGTTTGCTTAGCTTGAGTTGAAAAAGCTCTGAAATTCGCTTTCATGCTGCATTTCAAATGGAAATTTGTATTTTTGCTTTAAATATAAAAATCTTTTCGAACAATTTCCATTTACAATACATTAATTGCTCTCTAATTACGCCATAAAATATTTCAGGGCACTATAGTGCATGTGAGCTAGTTTGCTTGTGTGTGTGTATAATTAATTTATCCTTGAAATTACTAATTAAATGGAAAGCAATAACATTTAATTACATAACGGTAAGGCAAAGTGCAGTTCTCTGCATTAAATGATAATTTAATCGATTAGACTGAACACAATTTAATATACATGCATCTATGTATAGGGTGATCCTTTTCGAGGTTTCCTACTTCTTTTTAAAAAAGAAAAAAGACAGAGAAAATTCAAATTTAATGAAGAAAGTTTATTAACATTCGAAAGAACATTCTTTGGCATATATTTTTTGAAGATTATCTCTTTCAAATGTTGGCCGCGGCCACGTCTCAGATGGTCCCAATCCGTTGAGTACAATATTCGATGACTCGTTCGAGCATTTCGACTGGTAACTGGCGAATGACACGTGCGATGTTTTGCTCCATGGCCTGAATCGAAGCGGGATTATCCGCATAGACTTTAGACTTTACATATCCACACAGGAAAAAGGCTAACGGTGTGATATCCCACAATCTTGGCGGTCAATCGACCGGCCCAAAACGTGAAATTAGCTGCTCACCGAAGTGTTTTCTCAATATAGCCATTGATTGATACGATGTGTGGGAAGTGGCGCCGTTTTGTTGAAACCAAATATCGCGGAGATCACGAGCTACAATTTCAGGCATCAAATAGTCGGTAATCATGGTGCGATAACGGCCGCCATTGACGGTTATGTTCTCACCGGCATCAATTTTTGAAGAAATATGGATCGCTGATTCCAGCAGCCCACAAACCACAACAAACCGTTGTTTTTTCTGGATGAAATGGTAGCTCTTGAATCTCATCAGGTTGCTCTTTGTCCCAAATGCGGAGATTTTGCTTGTTTACATACCCATTGAACCAGAAATGGATCTCATCGCTGAACGAAATTTCGCTCGAAAACGTCGGATCTTCTCGGAACTTTTCAAGAGCCCATAGAACTAAGAAATGTCGCTTAGGAAGGTCGAGCGGTTTCAGTTCTTGCACAAGCTGTATTTTGTACGCTTTCAATTTAAGATCTCGACGTAAAATGCGCCAAGTCGTTCCATACGTCAGTCCGAGTTGCTGCGAACGGCGCCAAATCGACCCCCCACGGTCTTCGTTCGTGTACAACCTCAGCTACGGCCGCTATATTTTCTTCACTGCTTGCTGAACGTGGTCTATTTGGTTGAATATTATCCAATAATGAATTCTGGGTCTCAAGATGGGTGATGGTGTTTCGAATAGTACGCTCAGTAGGACGATTATGTCGACCATAAGTTGAGCGAAGCGCGCGAAACACATTCCTTACAGAACGTGAATTTTCGGAATGAAATTGAATGATTTGTAAATATTGTTCAGGCTTTAGTCTTCCCATTCAATGAAATGCCAAACAATACTGAACAAAAATAACATGACAGCTTGACACGACTCACGCGTGATCTGTCAAAGAAAAGCAATTGGAAAAAGTATCTCCACTTGGATCACGATTTATGGATATACGTGCAAGTATGCGGTGACAAAAAAAACACTCTGTATATAACTTGTCAAAGAGAGCTTACAGCTCGTGCTTTCGATAAATGCAAACTGCTTGCCGGTAATTCTCAACCAGCTTATAAAAAGGTGGGTTTTCAAGGATTAACAATATGAAATTTTGTAAAGTAGTAAATTTAAGTATTTTGTATGATAAATAAATGCTAATACTAATAAAATATTATTGTTAAAATTATTTTTGTTTTTAATTTTTATCCTAACAATGTTAACAGCTATCTAAAGTGCTTTTTATTGCAAATTAAAAAAAAAATTATTTTTTCTTTTGTTGTACTCTAAGAAGTTTTTTAGCTGTCTAAGAGCATATTATAAAAAAAATTATCAACCAAAGTCTAAAGAATTTCCATTCATTCATCCCTAAATTAAGCCAGCGCCAATAGCTCGCACCGATCATAATTTCCCGTGCACATTAAAAAATGCGAAAATGAAATTTCTTCGAGAAGCAAAAGGAGTAAGAAAGTGCTGAGCTGCGTAAAATATCTTTCAGCAGCAAAAAAAAAAAAAAAAGACGTAAAGAAGAACAAATATATGTATATGCATATGTATGTATGTGCATATGTATGGGTAAATTGCTTGAATATTTCTTCAGACTTCCGTTGCAGCTTACACATATATGTACGCGTATACGCGCATAAATCCTCCTCGCTCCGTGTATGAATGGATCAGAGTAGTACACATATGCAATACCCAAATAAGCTTTTTCCTCTTGCTTTACTTGATGGTAATAAATTTCCATTTAAAACGGGAAATTATGAAAATTTGTTGGTATTATCTTCATAAAAAAAATGGCTGAAAATTTTTAAATATGCACTTATATGGATTATGGAGTGATGAACAGGATGAGGTTAATCGTTTTTGAATAGTCGCATATGTATTCATGTAAGAGATACGAAAAAAGCAACAGCAAAAAAAATTAAAAAAAAAGAGAATAAAGAATTACGAAGAAATCTTTTTATACAAAATCTTACAAAATTTTATTTTATATACTTATAATATATTTCATTTTTCTTCATTAAATTTAATTTTTTTAATTAAATTTAAATTAACTAATTTTATTTTTTATTCAATTCTATTTAAGAAAAATTTATATAATTTTTTTATTTAATTTAATTTAGCTTAATGTTAATTAATTTATTTAATTTCGTTTCTTTAGTTAATTATTTTTCATCTTTTATTGTTTTAACTTATTTTATTTTATTAATTTTATATTTTCTTCAATTTAATTCTTTCTCGCCTATAATTATTTCATCTCAATTAACTTAAATCATTTTATTTTATGTATTTAATATAATTTAATTTAATTAATTTATTTAATTTTTAATTTTCTAATTTTAAACTTAATTTCCTTTATTTTATATTATAAAATTAAATTTTAATTTGTATTTATTAATTTATTTTAATTTATTTAATTTTTTATTAATTTATTTAAATTCAATTTAACTTCATTTAATTTAATTTATTATAATTTTATATAATTTAATTTTTTAATTAAAATTTAATTTAATTAAAATTATATTATGTTCTTATTAATTTCAATTTATTAAAGGCTGATCCAAGTAAAGGTACTTTTTTCAAGAGCCTCTTTTTGTGACAGATCACGCGAAAGTCATGTCAAGCTTTCATGTTATTTTTGTTCAGTATTGTTTGGCATCTCATCATGGATAGACTTACGCCTGAACAACATGTACAAATCATTCAAATTTATTACGAAAATTCACGTTCCGTAAAGAATATGTTTCGCGCTTTCCACTCAACTTATGGTCAACATAATCGGCCTACCGAGCGTACTCACTGAGCGCAACACCATCACCCATCACGCAGTGAAGAAAATATAGCGGTCGTAGCTGAGAGTGTACACGAACGAAGACCGTGGAGAGTCGATTCGGCGCTGTTTGCAGAAACTTGGACTGACCTATGGAACGACTTGGCGCATTTTACGTCGAGATCTTAAATTGAAAGCGTACAAAATACAGCTTGTGCAAGATCTGAAAACACTCGACCTTCCCAAGCGACATCGTTTCGCTTTATGGGCTCTAGAAAATTTCCGACGTGTTCGGACCATATTTTGTTCAGCGATGAGGCCCATTTCCGGCTCAATGGGTATGTAAACAAACAAAATTGTCGCATTTGAGACGAAGAGCAACCTAGAAGAGATTCAAGAGCTGCCATTTCATCCAGAAAAAGCAGCGGTTTGGTGTGAATTGTGGGCCGGTGGAAGCATCGGCCCATATTTCCTCAAAAACAATGCCGGTGAGAACGTAAGCGTCAATGGCGACCCTTATCGCGCCATGATAACCGACTATTTGATGCCTGAAATGAACTTATTGTTAGAACACTTCGGTGTGCCGATCGATTGGCCTCCAAGAGCGTGTGATATTACACCGTTAGACTTTTCCCTGTGGGGATATGTAACGTGTAAAGTCTATGCGGGCGAATCCCGCTTAGTTTCAGGCCTTGGAGCAAAACATCACGCGTGTCATTCACCAGTTATCAGTCGAAATGCTCGAACGAGTCATTGAAAAATGGACTCAACGAATGGGAACCATCTGAGACGTAGCCGCGGCCAACATTTGAAAGAGACAATCTTGCAAAAAATAAATGTCAAAGAATGTTCTTTCGAATGATAATAAACATTTCCCATTAAATTTGAATTTTCTGTTTTTTTCATTCTTTAAAAAAGTAGGGAATCAGCATTAGCCTAAATGTAGGCAACAGACTTTTTAATAATTTTATTTTCTACTAACCGAATTTTTTGTGGAGATTTTATTAATTTTTGATTGATTTCTGGCACATTTTTCACCTTTTGAAGCCATTAATTGCCTCCACTATGATTTTTTTATGAAATTAAAAAAAAACTTTTCTCGCAATAAAATTTTCCTATGGCGGAAGTCAAAAGCTCTCAAATGATGAAAGCATTAAAGCTCTTTTTAATCAATAAAAAGTGGTAGCTTTTCCCATATGGAAAATTGGCAACGTTGCAATAATGAAATGCTTCATTGCACAAGTCTTTTTCAACACAGAAATCACTAAATCTGTCTTAATGCTATATTATATGCTATGGTGATATAGACTTTCAAATCATGACAATAGAAGGTAGAAGGAAAGTAGAGGGAACAATTATTTTTGGAGAGAGTTGCCAGCTGTTTGAAAAAATAGTAAAAAAAAAAAATTTGTCTACAACTTTCAATATAGTAGTCGCTTTGGGTAATTGAGTTTGTAATTTTTCGTTTACTAATTATACGGGCAAAAAAAAATTAGTAGGTTGCCACCTGTTTAAAAGAGTAGAGTTGAGAAAATTTATGTGCTAAAAACCTTAAATAATTTATGTGCCGAAAAAAATAAAAATTAGCTTTTAGCTAAGAGATTTTTAGCAGTTTACAGCCAAAAAATTTTTTTTTGTGGTGTTGCCACCTGTTTCAATACTTTTATTACCTACAATAAATGTAATTAAGGATTTAGTAGCAATTTTTTTTATCATTTTCAGTAATATTTTTGTGAACAATTTCCGCTTGTGCGAAACTCATGTCAAAAAAATATGAAATAAATTCAATAAGGGGTCTCACAATACAACTTAAAATATCGTAAAGTTATAAAATAATAAAAATATAATATTTTTTTTTGCATAGCGCAAAGCAGAGTAATTAATAATAATTAATTAATGAAAAATAAAATTTTTAATTTTTGTCATTTTATGACATTAACACACGCAACAACAACTTGTGAATACCCTTAACGCTTTGAAAGCTATTTTAACCCACTTCTTTGCTTAATACTCCACTTTTCCGACATTCTTTGCCCACCACCAGCCGGTATATTACATATTATATAAATCAAATGTCAATATTTAGACATTTCGCAAGGAAGAAATGGCCACCAAAGGCAATATGAAAATATATGAAAAGCTTATGAAAGCCAAGTTAATAACTCGGTTGACATGCAACAAGAAAAAAAAAACGCGCAGACCAACACACATAAGTGAAGAAGAAATGAAATTGGAAAATACAAAAATAGTTCGAAGGCAAAAAAAGCCCAAAAGCAGACGAGGTGAACACAACCAAAGCGTAAAAAGCGTAAAAAAAACAACAACAAAAATAATGAAAATTATTTGTTGTTAAGGTCAGCCAACTTTATACACCTTTTTTTGGACATTTTCACAACGCGTCAGCTCCACGCACGCACATACGACTACTCACCGCTGCTGGCTGTAAATCACCACCTGTCATTCACCACCCAACGGGGTGCTGTTACGAGTTGTCGCTCGGTTGGTCGAACTAACTGGTTTTACTATGCATTAGGTCAAATAAAGCCCGCAGCGTTGAGGTAGCGTTCAAGTGACGCATGTAGAGTGAGCTGTACACACCAACAAAAGCGATTTGGTTGGCATATTTGCTTACAACTCTGCGAGCTATGTAGCGCTGATTCAATTGCTGTTGTAGCGCATTATGTGCTCGTGGCTATCGACGCTGTGTAGCCGTGTCGTGCACCAGTTTGGACACTTCAGCATACAAACCTGTCCGCGTTTATTTGACTATGACTGACTGGCAGAATTAGGTTTCATGTGGTGGGTGGTAGCAATCACCGGCTCGTGTACTTCTACCCACACCAGACGCATAGAATTGAGCTTCACGGCCCCTACAAGTGGTCATTAGCGGAGAGGGGGGCGATTGCGACGCAAATTTAAGGAGCAAAAAAAGTTTTGTAGTGAAATTTCATGAATTTCTTGCTTGCGAATTTTTTCCCCTCTTTTGGCCCACTTCCCTCTTTGTGCCCACTTCCTTCTGGCTTATATTTGTTTACACGAAATGTCCTCATGTCGAAATGTAACTCTGTGTGAGCTTTTGACTTATGTTTGCTGAGTTATGTATATGCATTCAATACATATTGATGCCGTTAGCTAACAAATTATGTGTAATATTTAAAGATTTATGATCCGTGTTCGACCTGCTTAATCAAATTGAATGCAATAATAACAGCAATAAGGATAAGCGCAACTAATGTAATGTTGGCAATAAACACTGGAGGCTACAGATTGAGTTATGTGCGTAGATTTCTATGAAAAATTGAAGAAAAGAAGATAAAAATTTTATGCTAAAGGTGTTATACCCCTAACATTTGGATGCTGACATAATTTCGTAAGCGAAATCGCATTTTTGAACATTAAGTTGTATTCGTATCTGAATTGCCACCTGAGCTCGATTTATTTCGTTATCAGCAGTCTATGCAGAACTCCTATACAGCATAAAAAATTTCATTTCGTTAGCTATTGAATTGGCTGAGTTATCAGCAAAAAACGCGTTTTCGAACAATCATTTGTACGGCAACTATATGTTGGAGTTCTTTAATTTTGATGATTTTCAATATAAATGATTTATATACGATCCCTATGCTTTATGCCAAATTTCACGTCTTCAGCACCTTTAATGGCTGAATTGTGAACACAAATTGTATTTTTGAACGACCAATTGTATGGCAGCTATATGCTATAATCTGTTGATTTCAATAGTTTTCACCTTAAATAGTCTATACATCATTCTTAAACAGCATACCGTGAACTTCATGTCTTTAGCAGCTGGTTTGACTGAGTTAGGGCTGAAAATCGCGTTTTTGAACAATAATTTGTATGACAATCATATGTTGTAGTTCTTTAATTTTGCTGATTTTCACTATAAATGATTTATATACGATCCCTATGCTTTATGCCAAATTTCACGTCTTCAGCACCTTTAATGGCTGAATTGTGAACACAAATTGCATTTTTGAACAACCAATTGTATGGCAGCTATATGCTATAATCTGTTGATTTCAATAGTTTTCACCTTAAATAGTCTACACATCATTCTTAAACAGCATACCGTAAATTTCATGTTTTTAGCAGCTGATTTGACTGAGTTATGACCTAAAATCGTATTTTTGAACAATTAGTTGTATGGGAGCTATAAGTTGTAGTCTTCTAATTTTGATTTATTTAACTATTAAAAATCTACATAAAATCTGCATTCACTATGCAAATTTTTTTTATCTCTAGCTGCTGAATTCACTGAGTTATGCTCTAAAATCGCTTTTTTGAACAATCAGTTGTATGGGAGCTATAAGTTGTTGTTGTGCGATTTTGATGATTTTCACTAGACATATTTTACTACTGGTATGTGTGCAACATATCAAGTTTCACTGTGTTAACTACATAATTGTGCGAGTTTTGAACTAAAAACGCATTTTTGAACCATAAAGTGTAGGGTCGCTACTTGTTATGGTTATTCAATTTTGAAAATTTTCACTGTCCAGAGTCTGCACAGGATATGTGTGCAAAGCACAAAATTTCTGAGATCAAGCTGCCTAAATGCATGAGTTTTGAAACAAAATTTCGTTTTTGAAAATCTAAATTGGGGTTTTTGATCTTTTTCTGCACTTTTTTGGCATTTGAAAGCATGTTCTTAGTGTAGGAATGCTATTTCATATGCATAAAGGGTATAATAAGTGCATTGAGGCAATATTATTGCTTTGCTGAATTCATATCATTTTTTACCGATTCTCCTTTCAGCGCAATTTCTCACCGTTATTTTTTTTCTTATAGATTTCCAACTCGTTTAGTTTCGTTATAATCACTATAAATTCCATTACATTCATTTTCAATAATTTATTTGAATAAATAGAGCCGTAAGGAAATTGAATATGCACAGGAAAACTAGCAGAGAACTCAATGAATATGTGTTTGAGCATGTGTAAGTGAAATATATATTTTTTAAAAGAGATGCTTGGGGTATGTGAAGAAAATTTCTGTGATTTTAAAACCTTTTAAGTGTAAAAAAAAATATAATATTAAATGAACTAGATTTTATTCAACTTAATTTATAAAAGCTCATACAAAATTTTAAAATTAAAAAAATTTTAAAATAAATAAATTATAATTTCAAATTTCTAATAAAAATTTTCTCATTTCAGGTTAGTACTATTCATTTGAAAATCTCACCGAGATCCACAACCATAGATTAATGAAGAATGAAGGTAAGTTAAATTGAAAGCTTTTTGGAGCTTTGCGCAGCTTTTGTGCTTTATCTCAAGCCCAATAAATAACTGAGCGGCAGCTGCGTTTTGATAATGAATGAAGAAATTCGCTTGATGAACACATTTTCAGATGAACTACTCGAAAGAGTTTAACACGGAGAAACATGTAAGTTTAGATTTCCAAAACTGAGCTTGAAAGCTATTTATCAGCCAAAAAGCTAATAATGAAAGAAAGTTTCAAAACACTAGAAAGCTAAATTTCCTCTAATACCAGCAAGATTATACGAATTTTCAAAATATTCCTATTTTGTGCAAACCAAAGAGCTCGTGTTACCAGCTCGGAACCAACATCGTTCTAAGTCATACAAATTAGATTGCAATACAAACCTCACTAAGGTTTCTGAAAGCTCTGTTCAACCAACAGACGATTATTTGAGGTAGAGTATTCAAATTTTCCCTACTAGGTGCTTCACAACACTGACAGAGTAGGTATTTAACTTATATTCCTCTCATTTTGGTCTACTAGTGGTTTAGTCCGATTAGGTTGAGCCATGAAGCCTTGCATTCCAAAGTAAATGAATGACCTAAGCACGATGAAGAACAACTTGAAGCATTAGCATTACGCACAGTGAAATTTCCGGTGGATTGTTCACACAGCGGAATCTACAAGTGCTTCCTAGTGGGATCTCTATAGCTTTCCGAATGCATTACTGTTTACATTTAGTTTAGTCTGTCCAAGCATTCATGCTTCCGGGCCTCTCCAAGACTACATCTAGTTTTTGGACGCTAAAATTTATAAGAACTGAAAACCCTACCACTTGTGAACCAACTTCGAGCAGACAATCATGTGAGGCAAAAATGCAAAAATCTGAGGACGGTTGAAGAGGAAGTGGCGAAAGTCTAAGTGGAGACGACGAACCCAGGCAAGGGACAATATCGTGAAAAGCTCTAGGATAAACGAAAAATCCAACGGAACTGGTGATCGAAGACCAGTGACTTTTCCGCCATTGTGGACCCATTCTGCATGGTTGGGGTTTTCATAGTTGCACAGAATGAATTTTGAAAGATTCGACCGCAGCCAATTCCATTAGTTTGGTATGTGAGTAAGAGAGAGCTGCCAGATAGATATTTTTTTGATGGAACTACTTGTAACCAATATGTTTATGTCGGAGAGCCATTCAAAGTTCGGTATCTGAATTTTAGGATATCTGAAAACCGTCGAATTTCGTGGAATTTGTAAGGAAATTGCGCACTCGCAGAGAAAGTGGTCACCCACCATCAGAGTGATTTGGGTTGCGAGTGATAAAAAAAGGAACACTAGACCATCCTTAAACCATAAACCAAATGCCGATCCAAGCCCTTTAAATATGTTTTTTAGTGACTTCTGTGAACCTTTTTACTTTCAGGTCAAGGAAAACCCTAGATTTTCTTCGAATTTGTGAGAGAGTTACGCACTTACAGAGAAAACGAATGCTACCAGCGTAGTTCCATCCGATTCGGGTTGTAGTAATGACACAAAGAATATTAGAAGACCCATAATACAAACAAAATGGCGCTACAAGTCCTTAAGCTAAAGTTTTTTTTCGGTGGCTTCATTGTTACCAGTGCCAATGAAAAGTTCAGACCAATGAAGACTTTTATTTTTAGATATAAAGCTGAAACTAGAACCCTTTAGTCGGGTTCTCCAACCGTCTGAGACTGTTATCCAGTATTATTAATAGCCAGAGCTCGGTGGCCGCTACCCGAGTGAGTAACAGTAACAGTGTGTTCTATGGTGCCATAAAATGCAATAATGTGTTCGAATCACGGCCAGACACACAATCAGAATTAAAGAAAAGTGGTTTTCTAACTGAGGTCGCCCCTCGGAAGGAAATGTCAAACAATTCGTGTGTATTTCTGGCATGAAGCGAAAAAATATGCACAGAAAAATCCAGAAGGCGATGCAAGGCAGCTTAAAACTAACTGTAGGTCCCGCCATTTGTTGGAAGAGATATCGAAACGGAGGAGGAGCTCAGCCGAAAATCGTTATTATATATGTTAGAGATCGAGTCTAGTGAAGAAATTTTTCCTCCGCTCTCAAGAGAAACCCTTTCGTGAGCTGTGGAATCTATAAAATTTTGTGCTAAGCGAATATATATGTGAGCCTAAGGAGTTGAATTTTTTGAAAATTCGGAAATTTTATGCAATTTCTCCTCACCTCTCTCTACGGAGACTCCAAAGATATAGGCAAATGATAGCTTGAGGATTTGTATATTTCGAAAATTCCGTCGCTAAACAAATTTGAGACGGATTGAGAGACGGAGAGCTATAGTAAATACGCAGTTTCGGCACGTGGTGTAACGAAATTGAAGATTCGTTGGGTCTCTAGGTGAAATAAGGACTAATCTGTGCATGAATAATCAAGCGTGTGTGTGTGTGCATGTAAAGAGCAAACACACACACACACACACACACACACACAAGTTAACTCACAGCAAAAGCGGATTATAACGACTTGAGGCAGTTTAATTTTCAATTTCATATCAAAGCAATAAATTATGAAAAATTTTGAATGGAATTTTGAATTTATATGCAAAAGATCAATTACATATTTATATGTGGCAATACATACATACACATTCACTGATAGCAAATCGCAATTAAGACTAGAAATAAATTTTAAGTAAATAAAAAAAATTCTTAAAAATTTTTTTTTGTTTTTAATTCGAATTCAGACAGAAAATTCAAATTTTCAAATACTCCTTCCACTTGTGGCTACTCGGCAGCTCGAAATAAAACCAGGGAGGTGACATGCAACAGCCACACAAGCTGATATGGAAGAAGTGCTGCGGCTTGCACTAGTTTGTGACGAGAGCTTTAATCAGACACACACACACATACATACATACACACACATACGTACAAATCAATACATATGTAACAATGTATTTACGCAAATAAGCAACAGCTAAGCAGAAGGAACTCGAAATACTTTTTCAACTTTGCATCATCCAGGTGGGGCTGTGTGAGTGTTTGTATGTGTGTGTGTGAGTGCGTGAGTGCGCCCAATGCAACAATGCAATTTGCTGTTGCTAACAAAAGTGAGGTGAAGCAGCTTCGAACACAATCCGATTTGCGCAAACTGACAACAACAACAACAACAACAACAAAGCGACAGACAAATAGACAAACAAACAGGCACATAAACGTACAAACAGCGTGAGACAAACCGAATATGCTGAGTCAACACAATCTTGCATTATGTGCGCACCTATAGGGCACACACACACATACATACTCTTACTCGTATAACGAATGTCATCTCAGTGGAGACACAACTTAAGCTTCTTCTGCTTCTTCTTTTTTGCGTTTTTTAGTACGCGTATAGCTGCTACTGTTTACATGTGCACACATGTATAATTTTTATTTTTGCATTTGACGCGTTAACTTTGTAGCGGGCGAGGTTACAGAATTGTTATTTTTAATTTCGGAAATTCGGTATTATGGAAATTAAGGATTTCGGGATTCCGAAAATGTTTGCAAAATTTTGCTAAGCATAAAAGTAGACAAAAAATTTGGTTAATGCAAATTTTGCAATTTCGAAACTTCGAATTCGAATTTCGAAATTAGATAATGAATACAATAGGAATTTTCCAGAGTCCAGAAACAACTACTGGGGGTTTGAAATTCAAAATAAACAAATTTCAGAACTTCGAAAAAAATTTCAGAACTACGAAAAACAATTTTTTCAGAGTTCAAAAGCATCTATCTGTTGCAGTTTCGAAACTTATAAATTTGGAATTTCGAATAATTCCCTCAAATTCTAGCACATAGTATTAGCTGGAGTTATGAATTTCAAGAATGCGAACTTACAATTTCGACAATGCGAACTATATAAGTTTGGAAATTAGATAATGAATATTTCGAAATGTCCAAAATTTTTGCCACAATTCGAAAATAACTAACTGAGGTTTCGAAATTAAAGATTATAAATTTCAGAACTTCGAAAAAAAATTCAGAACAATTTTTCGAAAACAATTTTTTCAGAGTTCAAAAACATCTGCGAGGGTTTCGAAACTTGAAAGTGCAAATTTTGGAATTTCGATTATTTTTACTAAAATTCTAGCTCATAGTGTTAGCTGGAGTTACGAATGGAAACTTGGGAATTTCGAAAGTTTTAATTGTTATGCTTTAGTTAAGCAGATCGAATAAATAATTAATAAAGTGAACTAGATCGAAAACATTTCAAAATTAAAATTTCAGAATCTCGAAAGAGCTGAAAATGTCGAAATATCGAAAGTGTTTTTTTGAAATAGTTTTAAATTATAAGATAAAAAGTGTAACATCGTCAGGAGTTTCGAAATTGGAAAATAAAAATCTTGTGTTTCCAAAAGAAAAATATTTCGGAATTCGAAATTAAAAAAATTTGAATATATTTTTGATTGGTTTTCGAAATTTACTTGAATTAATTGCGAAATGTCAAAACTAATATTTGAATTTTTGAATCTCACGTTAACATACAAAAAAGGCCGTTTTTATTATGAATATAAACTTGTAAGTTTCGAAAATAATAAGCTTTCAAAACTAGAAATTTTATATTCAAGTTTTGAAAATGTATTTTGAAAATAGAAAAAAATAGATTTGCAAAATTAAAAAATTTGGCAATAAACAGTTATTAGTTTTTAAAAAATACAAGTTCAAACTTCGGATTTTCGAATAATTTTTTTTTTTTGGGTGTCGAATTCAAAGAGTCCTTAACCAAAAAATTTTAAAAATTCGAATTTTCCCTTTAGAATTTCTAAAACGGTATTTGGAATTTCGAGTTTCAAAAATTCTTACCAGACTTTCCATAATCTGAAATGAAACATTTTTTAGTTTTCATTTTTGGTTGGGTTAAAAAATAGGCAAATTCGAAGTTTAAGAAATTTCTAATTTTGAGGAAAGCCGAATTTCCGAAATACGTACTAGAGTTTCGATATTCGCGAATAAAACCTTAATAAAATTTCTTACTAGGCTTTCGCGAATTAAAAATTAATGTAAAATTTGAAAAATAAATTTCTGGAATTTCTAATTTTGAAAAAAATTGCAAAAAATTGTGGCGATATTTTTTAAAATCAGAAATAAAAGTTGTAAATTTTTGCTAAAGTTCCAAATCAAATTTTTGAAATTCGAAAAAAAATTTAAATTTCGAAAAAATTTTGAAATTTCGAAAACTCTTTGAATTTCGAAAAAGATTTGAAATTTCGAAAAAAAAAACATTCAAATTTGGAAGAAAACAATTTTTAGTTTCGAAAAAATTTTGAAATTTGGAAAATGTCGAAAAATTTTAAATTTTAAATTTTTTTTTTTAATTTTATTAGTTTTTATGTTTTCAGACCTTTTCTTCTTGCAAGTTTATTTTTAAAGGTCTGCAAACTCCTAAGCTTAAATTTTATATATTCAGAAAGACTCTTGACCAAAGCAGAATCCCGAAACCGCCAATTAATATCTCACTAAAGTAAGCGCCAATCAAATGTGAGTTGAACCGTCTATATTCCACTAAGCCACTTCATGTTTGTAGATCAGCAAAAGTACTCTCACCGGCGTAGTATAACCGACTAAGAGCAATGCCGAGCAGGTGGAAATACTCAAATTGGCTGTGTGAGTCCACACACATGTACACACACCGAACTACAGCAGCCGCAACACTGTCAAACCAATAAAATCTGCCAAATAAACAAAATGCAAATAAAGAAATAAAAGCAGTGGAGAAGATGCCAGTGTGAGGGGGATGGAGCGCGCATTAAGGACGAAGGACGAAGGATGCAGAGCACTCACTCACAAAGCACCCGAGCTTGTTTAAATATAATTTGCATTTTTATTTGGTGGCAGCAGCAGCAGCAGTATCAGACGGCTGTGGCTTTGTGTGACGAAAAAGAGAAAATAAAAAAATGTAAAGAAAATAAAGAAAAAATAAATAAAAATAAAAATTTTCAAAAAAAAAAGAAAGAAAAAAACAAATAAAAAAAATTTGAGTGTATTTTGGTTTCTCCTTCACTTTATTAGCCGTAAATCCTGCAAATACACAAACAACGAAAATAAATTGCCGGATTACTTGGTAATAGTTTGGCCTAAATTTGTTGCATATGTGTACATATGTATGGCTGAAAAACCATTTAGATTGGCGAATATGTACATATACATATATGTACATGCTGCATGGGCACTTTTACCACTTTCTTTTTTTTTTCAAAATTACATTTGATTGCAAATTTGTGCGACTTATAGGCATACAATGATATATTTTGGGCAAATTGTGGGCGAAATTATTTAAAAAAAAAAAATAGTATTCTTCAGCACTCAGTAAATTTGACAAGAAAATATGGCTCGATTTGTTGGAATTTTAAGCGATAAAATTTTAAATTAAATTTGTTATCAGCAAAATATGAAAATTTTTTTTTAAAATTGTGAAAATTATTTTTGAAAAATATTTATATAAATTTATAGCTCTATTCAGATGACAATCACAAAATTTGTCATTTCACTTTGATGCGATACAAAGCGCCTAAAAGTATGCTTCATGCAAACGCAGAGCTTTAGTGAAATTTTTTGCATGTTTTTTTGTTTTGCTTTTCTAAAGCTTTTAAAATAAGATTTTTGTAGCATAATTTTAGGTGCTTTTAAAAGTTGTCACAGTGATGCTATCAATTTTGTGATGATTTTTGTGTCAGAATGAGTTTCAGCTTTTGAATTTTGCCGAAGAGGTAGTTAAGCAGTTGATGGAGGGCTTTGGGAATCTTAAATTTATCTCTTCTGAAGCCACATTTAATGAAAAGAACTTATGGCGGATCTTTCAATTCCACCCATTACAGAACTGTTCTGTAAAGTACGCAGACATTGTGTCTTACTTTCATTAGTGTAAGGTATTGTTCTCTCTCCCTACTTCCTCCAGAGTATTGTAGAATCCTCATCTTCATCTTCCGATAACTGTTTTTAATAATGTGGTAAGAAGCGTCAAAGTTGTAGAGCTTAAAGCTCAGTTGCTAAGGTTGCCTTGGATGAAATACTAATAAAGCACGTCCTTTTTAGTCTGTTATTGCACAGCGTGGCAGAAGAGGTAAATATACATCAAAATCGTTGCCAAAGCTCGACGAATATGAATGTCTTCCAGACAAAGAAGTCGTTTTCTACCAAATAAGAGATGGTTGTCGGCAGTCGTACGAGCTTCTCGTACTAACTTAATACTCACGAAAGTGATACACATCATCACAGCTGGTAGTCTACGCACCGAATATTGGTAAAGAGAGTTCGCTATAGCTTCTAAATCTTATAAAACTGGTACATAGTGGTAGCTCTGGAAGACTTGATGAATAATTTAACTAGGAATATACATAAGTCCATTTTACATCAATTATTTCTAGACTGACGCCCTTAAGCGTAGGCGTAAATCCTTCGAAGCACAATTTAACGACTTTTCATAAGCTGTCGGGGTACTGAATTGTAGGTGTCCCTTTCTCATGTAGCGTACTCTCGCTAAATGATTGAGTTCGCCTCGACCTTAGGCAAAAAAGATGAAGGGTTTCAGAGATGTCTGAAAAAGTTGTATTTCTCACATCGACTGCCGGAAAACAAGTTAAATTTGTAAGAACTCTTTCTGATGTAGAGCTGAGTAGCATTAAAATGCGCGAAGCGGACTAGTAAGCTGCGCTTAAGGAAGCTATAAACCTCTCAGTATATAGCGTTACGAGCCGCAAGGGGAAAGCTCTTGGTGTAGTCCTGAAAGCACTAGCTCTCACTACTGCTTTACAACCGCTGAAGCAATTTTCAGCCAAGCTCC
This sequence comes from Neoceratitis asiatica, assembly GCA_030068015.2. NCBI lineage: Eukaryota > Metazoa > Arthropoda > Insecta > Diptera > Tephritidae > Neoceratitis > Neoceratitis asiatica. The sequence goes on along the minus strand of CM061527.1, from coordinate 69,313,927 downwards.
TCCCTCGTGAGTTCGTCGTGAGTGTCTTAATGTTTCTCCAACAAATGGATAGAGAGAGACCTACAATTTATTCAAACCCGTCTCTGTACGGCTGATGGATTTCTATGAGAAGCTTTTTATTTCATGTCAAAAATACAATCGTAGTAATTGACATTCCCTGAACGAGCTGGATGCAATAACTCATCGATAACTTCGCAAAGGTATTCATAGAAAAACCGTTAAAATAATCAAAAATTCTGTTTGCTGTGCATAACTCTTGATAGGAGGAGCCCAAGCTCAACCAATTGCAGTTGAAGAGCTCGAGAGCCACCTGCTAAGCCCTGCGTAATCCTGGCACGAAATTTGATAGTACTTCATGCAGTAACAATCTAAGTATCTATTTATTCAGGCCCGATCCCTCAACGTGGATGTAGAATCCCTCCCAACAAGCTCATCTAAGATCTCTCTCCGTGCGATAGAACACCATCGTGAAAGCTCGTTTCCTGAGCCCCCAGTTGGATGATCTATCAGCGAGGTTAGTTTCTTTTTCCTGCTGCCGGGTGTCAAATTCCATTGCGCAATCCATAATTCGTCCGATTTTCATTTGAACTCACCTCTAAAGTTGAAGCAGAGGATACCTTTGCTAAGACCGCATATAGTAGAGCTCCTTAAATGTGCAGGAACTGTTTCTAACTCTTCCCAGTTGAGCGTCTGCACATAGTTCCGGCGACCAAGGTTATAGAGACGTAAACTCCTGAACAAGATTTAGCTAGCTGTTACTACAAGTACAAGAAACAGCAACAACACCTACAACGGGCTACAGCCAACCCTTATGGAGTTTCGAGTCACGGCTAAAAAGAAAAACAGAGCGGCTTCCGGAGAATCCCATCGAAATATTCGCTCGTAGGAACTTACTGAATTCTACAGCGTCTAAAACCGATCTTGTAGCAAATACCAATATCAAACGTCTGTAAGACAAACTCCTCCCGAGGCTTGGAGCTCAATATGGAATAAAGAGTATTCTAACAAGAAAAAGAAAGTCAACTTCGGACGAGAACTTGCAATTTTGAAGATAAAAGCGCTAAGGATGTGGGTAGCACACAACACACAACGGGCACTGATACACTTAGGCCAAAAAGACTTCCCAACGCCTTCTTTTCCATTCACTTCAACTTCCTATTAAACTTCACTGGGTCGCTTACCATAGTTCTTGCCACTGGGTAGGCTATCCATAAAAGCGATTCCGAAGAGTCGACGAAGTCTACTTCTATTTAGAGTAGGTTAAGCACATAAGACGTGGAAAATCGCCTCTTCCTACGCATCATGCCTGCAGCTTCTACAGGCTCTTTCGAAAGACACCACGGTCTCACTGCGTGTTGTTCTGTAATGCAATGTCCCGGCAGGATTCCTATTACCTTTGAGTTGTACTCATTTTTCAGTATATAACCATTCGTCCTTCTCAAGTTCAAATTCGCCCAATTTCGCTTCGACTAGCGCGAGAGATCATATTTGGTTTCTACCCTAATGTGGCCTGTCTATAAAAATATTCTTTTAGTAGATGCTGGCCTGTGACTAGCGGCATACCAAGGCGTTCTTTGTCGGGAGGAATATGCTTGGTCGTACCTGACATAGCTAAGTGCCTCTTCTTGACAGTTTCCTTCTAAGTCTCTGTAACCCGAGACCAGAACGAAGTATGGTCTGTTCTGTTCAGTCAACTCCTAAAGAGATCGCCGACAATTCAGTGCGATGTTAGCGCTCAGAGCTCTCATTGCTGTCTGAAACTGTTAATGCATAGGTCTCTTTCAGAGTATTTGGTTCCAATGTGTTTAAGAGCTCACACGGTAGCGGAGAGAAACACGCTCCAATTATCCTTTTTGGTAGTTGGAAGCAGAGTTTCAATGAAGAGTGAAGGCGGGGAAGCACCTTCCGCCACTCTATCATCAAGTTTTGGAGCAGCTGTGTAAACTTCAATAATTCCGGCCGGAGTAACACATACGAAATCAGCAAATGTGGTAAGGAGAAGCACAATTTGAAGTCCTGTCACAGTTGGCTTAAGCACAACACACATCCATAAGGTAGAAGAAGCTCTAAGGTAAGCATTAAGCTTGTTCCTACTAGCGAGCAAACTCCTTCCCACACATTCATGTCAAGCTCTATAGGATTTCTACTCTACTTACTCTCTGCACACCAGCACCACTACCAAAACCAAATTCGAAGCTCGTACACCTGCATCTTAGGCTAATAGCATGTAAGCTGACTTCTTTATGATCCCTAATGGTAGAGAAAAAGAAACAAAAACAATAACAGCAACAAGCAATAAGATGTAACCGTAAAATTGGGCAAACAAACCCCGAGTTTGGAATGTGTTTTTCCAGCAGCTAATAAACGTTTCTTTAGGGATTCAAGCAAACAAGCATATTCCATGTACCAACTCGAGCGAACACAATGCGACTTATCCCAAGAGGATACCTACGCACACACACTCACACAGGCGCACATGCAGGAAAATATTACGTGTAAAGAATATAACTTTCGTCTGGGTTTAGAATTGGCATTAGAAGTAGTAATTTGAAATTTATACGAAACCAACAACTTGGCATAGCTTAGCATAGCAAATACAATTGGGAGTACAACACACAGGCGCACACACACGCGCACACAGCATCTACGTGTGTTGGAAGGCATTTTTATAACTCTGCGGCGCTTGAGCAAACAACGGCTGCATAAGAACTCGCAATGGATGGCTTTTCTATGGAGTTTTGGCATTTTTCGTGCACTATTTTCCTTGTCTTAATGGCATTGTTGTTGTTGTTGCTGTGTAGTTGAGATGCAAAGAACTCGTCGTGAGTTCGTTCAATTCAATTAAGTTCACGAATTTGATAAAAAGAAGTGAAGGGAGAGCCCAAAAATATCTCAAAAAAACAGGAATACCTAATATCTGCATAGCGATCCGGCTAGTTTATGTTAGGTTAGCGCCGGCCGAACTAGTTCCAGATCCCTTCTTCCGGGTACTAAGTGAGGCTACATTAAGCTTGCTCGAACGACTACGTAAAACATAGATACGGCCGAAAAAACCCGCACAGCCCATCATGAAACCGCGAAGTTCACACACTTTGACGTCCGACAGTATAACAGTGGCGATGTGTAGGTGAGAACCGAGTTACTTTAAGATTAGTCTCGCAAAAACAGGGAGTCAGAGGAAAAAGTGTCAAATGAAGGCCTCCACGCCTTTTCCAAGACAGCTTTTTTAATGAAAAAGAGTTAATTTTGTACGAGCACCGAGTTGGGAGCGTGTCTTGTTGATTTTAATACCTAGTGGGAAGCTTACGCTTAATTGCACTTGAGCTATTGGCATTCTCTGGAGACGAGGCGTGTTCTTTAAGAACAAATTATTTATATGTTGCTTTGAAGTCGGCTCGAGCTGATGAGCCTGCAGCTCTTTGTTGTTGTTGTTGTAGCAGCAGAAAATTCTCCAAATGGGGCTTCGGGGAACATTGCGGGAGTGACAGGCCATGGCCGGATAAAAATCCGGGTCGTTCCGGTATAAAGACCCGACTGTCGCGGGAACTATGGATTTTAGTCGGCTCTTACAACTGGCATGCCTTACCGTGAGTAAATTCTTGAACCCCTAACCCGCAGAGGATCCTGTAGCTCGTCGTTTATATGCTCCCAGCCTAAGTCACTGGTTGGATTTTTAGTACTTTTGCGTGTTTTTCCAATCTCCACAAAATCTAGAGCCATAATCTGGCGGGTTCAAGAAAAGCCTCTGACCTACCACGTTCTATGCCGGTACAGAAGTACCCTGCAGCAACGCGTGTCTTAGTTTTGCTTCGGCAAACGTGAGGAGAGTTTCATCTGAATTCGGAAGAGACATCCGGTTGTCACAGGCGCTCACAATAACCTAGACTGAAGAACTGATCAGTGTTGGAGTTTCTGACTCCGCAACGCACAAAGCGTCGGTCAAATCCACCTCATTGGATTATAAATAAGTGAGAGGGTCCCAGGCTCGTACCTAGGCTTGCATGCCACATAAGGTCTTCTGGCTGGTTGAGTGCGTGCTAACCTTCTCAATCGTGTGTCCTTGATCCTCGAGAACAACTACCCTCTCCAAAACGTTAGGCTAATTTGGAATTGTGTCTCTAAAGAAGAAAAATTTAGCGGAACGAATATGGATTCGGCGCTTGGGGCATTATCTTCGAATATACTACGCCACTGTTTCGTTGGACTACAGTATACTCGTGCGTCTTGTTGTTGTTGTAGCCGCAAAAATATTCACCAAATTCTATTTATGGTGAAGATTGTGGTCCTTGCCGGTAGAAAAGTCCGTATTACTCCGGCATAAAAGCCCAATCTACGTGCTAACTATTGGACTTTAGCCAACTCTCGCCGCAGGGTTGACGTACCGCAAGTAAATTTTTGTACTCCCTACGCGCCCAATGCTCCACCCCTTATTGCTTCGAGTGACTCAGGTATTTTCACTGAAGTGTGGAAAAGTATCTTGAAGATCAGCCCAAAAGACCGACCCGAAAAAGGGGTCAGACATCCTATGAGATTTCTTCAAGCATCTCAAAGAATTACATTATTGACTAGACGGCCTGAGTCTCAGGTCTAGTACTCGAACTGTGTGTCTTTCCCACACAGTTTGTGTAGTAGTACACTCATCCTGATCTACTGAGCGTATCCGTGGTGATTGACATATGATTCGTTGGATAATGACATGGAATGAGAGTTACACTACCTCTGAAAAGCGAAGTATGAGATCTCTTCCTCTTCTTAATGAAAGAACTGCCATTTTTATTTAATGTGAAACCGGGTAATTGGTAGCGTTTACAGAGACTGTCAATCTTCCAAAAAAAAGCCAACCGAACTGTCTAAAGTAATGATGATCGAGTTGACTGTGATATACACATCTACATATATACTATATGCTCACTTCACTCTTCATTAGAGATTTTATGCAGTAGACGGGGCAACTCATCTCTTCTGCTTCTTCTTCTTCTGTTTCTTCTTCTTCTTTTTCTTCTTTTTTTACTTATTTCTCTTCTCAATTCCACCACCATAAATGCACCAAACCCCATATCATCTCCCACTTATAGCCTTTAAGAAGAGTACTTCCCGCAAACACACAAACACACATACCCACATAACACACATACACATACCTATCAACATGACTATGATCATAAATTAGTCACAGCTGCAAGATATGCAGTGAGTGCTTGGTCTGCACATACATACATACAAACATCCATAGAGAGCTACGAAAAGTGTGGGTGAAGTTTTTGGCCATATTCATCGTATAAATTTTAAAACTTAACTTTCTAACGGTATTTGTTTTCTTAATAAATGCGCTCTCCGCAATAATACCACACGAAATACAATGGAAACTTTCTCTATCAAACTGCATACAAATACACATACAGACACACACACACACACACAAAGTTGTTTTTTATAAGCATAATCCTAGAAACTTTTCAACAGCCACAAAATAAAGCGATTTAAATTAACAAAACAAGAGAATCTAAAATACTCCATTTGTTTCAGCCAACCGCAGAGCATTAGCCACATATGTCTGCAAATAAAATGGAAATTTCCACCACAAATGTGGTGAACCGCAAAGAAACAGTTTGCACTTACTTGGCAGGAAAGCATTTAATGCAGTTTCGGCAATGCTTTTTAGGTTTTTAGTTGTTTTTTTTTTTTTTACTAATAATTCGGTTTGTTATGGTCGGAAGTGAGAGAGATTAAAGGTGAAGAAAAATAAATAAAAAATAATTAAATTAAAATAAATGGAATCAGATAAAATAACATAAAACGAAATAAAAAAATTAATAACAAAAAATAAATAGAATAAAATGAAAAATGTAAGAGAATTCATATACCAAATAAAAGAAAGACAGAAAAATAAATAAAAAATAAATAAAATTAAAAATTAAATAAATTATAATAAATAAGAAAAATGAAATGCAATAAGTTGAAGAGAAACTAAACTGGATAAAAAAATTAATATAAATAAATTAAAACAAATTAAAATTAAACTAAAAAAATATTATAAATAAAAAATATTTAATAAATAAAATATAAAAATATAAAAAATTTAATAACATTTAATAAAAAAACTAAAATAAAATTAAATTAAATTTAAGTAAAACAAAACGAATGAAACAAAATAAAAAATTAAATTTTTGTTTTAATAATTCGGTTTGTTATGGTTCGAAGTGAGAGCAATTAAGGCTAACAAAAAAAAAAAAAAAAAATTTTAAAAAAAAATTTTTAAAAAATTAAATGAGAAATGAGAAAAATTTATGAAAATTATTTAAATAATATAAAAATTTGAAGAAATTGAAATAAAACCAAATAAAATAAAATTAATTAAAAACAAGTAAAAAAATTTGAAAAGCTGAATTGAAAAAAAAATTAATTTTATTTAAGAAAATTTATAAAAAGCATAGAAATTACTACAAAAAAATAAAAAAAAGGATAGAAAATAAATTACATAAAAGTGAGTAAAACAAAATTAATTAACTAAAAAAATTACTCAAAAAATACCAAATTATATTAAATAATATAAAAAAAAATTTTTATTAAATTAAAAACAAATAATTAAAAAAATAATTAAAATAAATAAATTAAAAAAATATAATACAAAGAACTTAATAAAATTAAAATAAAAAATGAATTAATCTAAATAAAATTAAAATAAATAAAAAACGAAATAAAGCCAATAAAAAAATGTATAGATGAATAAAAACTGTAAAAAAAAAAATTTATAAAAAATATATAAAAGTATTATTACACAAAAACAAAAAATAAAAATAAAACAAAAAATAAATATAAATAAATTAAATTAAATTGATTTTAACCTTAACTAAAGAAAAAAAATTGAATTAAAACAATAGAACAAAATTAAATTAAATTATAATGAAGCAAATCAAATTAAAACAAATTTAAAAAAAAAACTGAAAAAAATTATAATATATAAATAAAAAAATTAGATAAAACAAAATAAAGAAATATTAACGAAAAACTAAAACAATTATAATAAAAAATTTAAAAAAAATGTAAAAAAAAAATGATATAACATAAAATAATATAAAATAAAATAAAATTAAATGAAAATGAAATATAAGTAAAATTTTTTTTTTTAATAATATGAATCGAAATTAAACAAATTAAACAACTTAAAGGAATAAAATTAAAAAATAAATGTAATAAAACAAAAATGAAATGAAATTATATTAAATTAAATTAAATAGAAATAGAATTTTTTTTGTTTATAGCGACCCACCAACTTTTCGATACCATTTTTGTAATACGATTTGCACTTTGCTTTAAAATAGGTCTCAGTTTCGGTGATCACCGCTTCATTCGATGAAAATTTCTTCCCAGCGAGCATACTAAGCCCAATTCATGGATTTCTGCCATCGATATCACTGACTTGTGACACGACGGTGCATTGCCTTGGTGAAACAGCCCTTTCATTTTCTTCAAATGCGTCCGTTTTACGGCGATTTCGTCCTTCACACGTTCTAATAACGCCATGTAATAGTTGCTGTTGATGGTCCTTCCGCCATAACCTTGTCAGCCGACTGTTGGTTGTGTTTTTCCACGCCTTGGAAAGGGTTCGTCGTGTGCAGTGCACTCGGATGACTGTCGATTGGACTTCTGGGTGAAATGATGGAGCCATGTTTCATCCATTGTCACGTGTCTATGCAAAAACTTGGCTTTATTACGCTTGAACATCTCCAAGCACTGCTCCGAATCATCAACTCGTCGTTGTTTGTGGTTAAAAGTGAGCTCGCGTGGCATCCACTTCAATCGAAATCATTTTGTGGATTTTTGTTGATGTTTTCGTCGGTAGCGACCTCTTTTGGGTGTCCACCAGCCTCGCTGGGAAGGTTAGGGTTAACTAAAAATCTATACGGATTTAATTCTAGTAGCGCCATCTATGTGTCAGACCGGAGACTTTTCAATTGATCGTTAATATTAAACAAACGAAAAATTGTTAAATACTATTTCCGTATATTTAACATTTTATTTTATTATCATAAAGGAGAAATAAAGAAAGATAAGGAAAAATATCAAATGAAAAAAAATTAATTAATAAAATTGAAGGAAAGTAAAATATAAAAATTATTAAAATTAAATTAAGAAAGAAAATAATATTAAATGAATATGAAAAAAGATAAAAGAAATATAGTAAAATAAAACAAAATAAAAATAGAAATAAAACGAAATAAGTTTAGATTAAATTCGGTTAAATTAAACTAAATGAAATAAAATTAAATTAAATTAAATATAGTAAATAAAATAAAAATCATTTGAGGGATGTCACTGACTGCTGAAAACAAATGCAACGGAATCTCTTTTATACACCAATACTTAAGTTACGCGTTTGTTGGCAGTTTTAGTTATCATACAGAAGCGCCACCACAGCAACCACTATCACCGAATCTACAAAAAAAAAATTTTTTTTTTTCAATTCTTAATAACTTCGGCATTCACAGCAATATCCGTTTCTCTTATGCACACACTACTTGGAAATTCATTTCATAAAACCACAATTTCGCTGCAGAAAGGTATAAATACATAGAAACACCTTGTCAAATTCAAAGTAATTTTGCTCGCCGACTGGTACTCAAGCATTTTATTGCCTTTGCTGCTCTGCGCGCATGTTTGCCTGTTGCTTGTCTAACCGATTTTATTTGCATATTTGATTAAAAGAATAAATTAATTTTTTTAATCTATGCACCACTTTTCAACTCGCCAGCCGTGAGCCGTCCTAGTCTTTTGGTCCACATTGTTGTTGTGAGTGGATGTTGACTCATCTCAACATCTTTGGTCCAAATGTAATTTGCCAACCACTCGTATTTGCCATAAAATTCTCACGCAGCAAGAAAGTTGACCAACACATAAGTCACCAAAGCATGCATAACAAACAAACATACATGCATACATACATACATATACAAAAAAACCAAAGAGCTGCATATGAAGTGCCCAACCAGCCAACACACAGTCATTGGTATGCTGTAAAGTTTTAATTAAACTGGGAATTCATCATCAACGTGCTCGTCGGTCGTCGGTCGTTGGTCATCGTCAACAGCAGCAGCAGCAGGACTTCAAATTGAAACTCGCAATTAAGTTAAATTGATGAATTGCAGTCAACTCAGTCAGTCAGCTAACGAAATTCTAAGTACACATAACTAAAGTTGACGAAATGAGTTTTTGATATGCTCAGCATTTCGCCGAGTTCATTTGAAATGTTGGCATTTCGCCGAAGAAGCATTGAAATTGCAGCTAAAGCTGTGGCTTTAATGCATTTGAAGTTGGAGATAATGAGCATTGCATTGCATTGTACATTATTCCAAGTAGTATTTTTACACTTAGCTACGCTTTTATTATTTCTTTTCGCCAATGGGAAGGAAATGAAGAATGATCGTCCGTCACACTCGATTTATGCAGCAAATAAAAACCTTTAAACAAACACATAAATATATATATATATAAATCACTTTTATTTTTTCCACTCCAGCCACTAATAATAATAATAATCAAAATAAAAAAGCAGAAAAATAATTTACTTCTCTCGCAAATAATTTATGCATTAAATCTGTTTGCCGGTGCGTATGAGTGACATTTTTCTTTGCCAACTTGTGCGCGTAGAAATCAAATTATTAACGGCGGAAAAAAATTAACGCTTATTATTTATGCATTGCATTTTTCAACTTTTTTTCATTTTTTTTTTCATTTTTTTCGCTTTTTCAATTCGCAAAAAATAAATTCTTTTCAATTTAATTGCGACAGCGAACACATATGGCTTAATATATGCTAATCACTTTTATGCATAAAATAAATTAATTTTTTTTTTACTTTTTTATTGTTTATTGACTGTCCTAGTGTTTAATTTATTAAACTGAGCAGAAATTTATGCATGTATATGTGAAGATAGATGAATTTTTATTTTATTTTATGCCATCGCATTACATATATTCCCGAAGTATATGTGGTTGGCATTTGGTTTTTATTGGCAATTCAAAATGCATTGCAATTGATGGGCACACACATGGCGTCTGATTGATGAGCGCTTTTGATGGGATTTTGCATAGTGCAATTAAGAAAAATTTGCAAATGATGATGACGTTGGCAAACAGTCAAAAATAAGAATATATAAAATATTCAAATAAATAAAATAAAATAAAACAAAAAATAAAATAAAATTAAATTAAATTAATAAAATAATAATAAAATATAAACAAAAAAATAATAAAATTAAAAAAACAAAATTAAAATATAATATAAATAATAATTAAATATAATAAAAAAAAATTTTTTAAATAATTTAAAAAATAAAAAATAAAAAAATGTAAATTAAAACAAAATAAAATTAAAATAAAATTAAATAAAATATAATTAAATTAAAAAATAAAATAAAAAATAAAAATAAAAGATACATAAAAATAAAATAAAATGAAATGAAATAAAAATAAAAATTCAAAATTAAATATAGTAAAAAATTTAAAAAGTAAAATAAAATAAAAAATGAAAAAAATTAAATAAAATATAATTAAATAAACTTAAATAAAATAAAATGAAATAACACAAAATAAAATAAAAAAATTAAATGCAATAAATAAAACAATACAAATAAGAAAATAATATAATAAAAAAAAGAAATAAATAATAAAATAAAATAAAACAAATTAAAATAAAATAAAATTAAATTAAATTAAATAAAAAATGAAATCGATGATTCCACCGGCCTACAAACCACAACAAAACGTTGTTTTTTTCTGAACGAAATGGCAGCTCTTGAATCTCTTCAGGTTGCTCTTCGTCCCATATGCAGCAATTTTGCTTGTTTACACACCCATTGAGCCAGAAATGGATCTCATCGCTGAACGAAATTTGGCTCGAAAACGTCGGATCTTCTTGGAACTTTTCAAGAGCCGATAGAGCGCGGAGCGCTGTCGCTTAGGAAGGTCGAGCGGTTTCAGTTCTTGCACAAGCTGTATTTTGTATGCTTTCAATTTAAGATCTCAACGTAAAATGAGTCAAGTCGTGCCATACGTCAGTCCAAGTTGTTGTGAACGGCGCCGAATCGACTCTCCACGGTCCTCGTGTACACTCTCAGCTACTGCTGCTATATTGTCTTCACTGCTTGCTAGACGTGATCTATTTGGTCGAATACAATAACGAATGCTGGGAGGTCTCAAGATGGCTGATGGTGTTACGAATAGTAGGCGCTCAGTAGGCCGATTATGTTGACCATAAGTTGAACGAAGCTCGCGAAACACCTCCTTTACAGAACGTGAATTTTCGTACAAAGTTGAATGATTTGTAAACGTTGTTCAGGCGTAAGTCTTTCCATGCGATGAAATGCCAAACAATATTGAGCGAAAATAACATGACAGCTTGACACGACTGACGCATGGCAAAAAAATGCTATTGAAAAAAGTACCACTACTTGGATCACCCTTTCTAACACACCTCTCTTGCTCTGTTCCAAGCATTTTACGCTGCTTGCAAGTATTCAATTTGGCCACCAATTGGTGTTTATAAATTTTAATTATCATTAATGAGATTTTTTATGTGCGCACGCCAGCTGTGCTCATCCCAAAGAGCCATCGAGGAGGATTTCACAAATTCACAAATCAAACGCCTTGGACACAACAGAGAGCAACAAGCAAAGGCAATTAGCTGCAGGCGAAATACAAAAAAAAAAAGATGCCTTTGCTGTGTAAATATATGTTAAGCGAAGCGAAGGAGGGAAGATAAACGCATTCCCTAAGCGCCTTGTTGTTGTTGCTGTTGCTGTTGTTATGCAACAGCTGACCACTGAAAGCAGCGCACGAATGAACGAAAAAACCGCAATCTAAGCAAGATGGGCGGACGAGGTTGGCGAAGTTGGCGAGGTTGGCGAGGCTAAAGCTCAATTAGCATGATTTAAATGCAAACAATGGCATTCCGTTAGGCAGACATAAGGACGTAACATGTATATACTTACATATATATGTATATATATGTATGTATAAACTGAGCGTGTGATTAACCGCAACAATGCTGGTTGTGAAGTAGTAGCGCCGCGAACAATAAGCTCGAGCTCGAGGCATACAAAGCTTACAGTTAGTGATTTTTAAAGAAGAGAAAAATGAAGAAAAAAATGTAAAAAAAATAAAAAAAAAAATAAAAATTATTATTATTTGTAATTATGTATGTATTTATGTAGCTCACTCTTGTAGAAGAAATCCTCTGTCAAAGCAAAAAGGCAACATTCTAAGCACAGCCGGAAACAAAGGCAAAAGCGGCAGCTTGGAAACTACTCTGGAAAATAATGAAAAAGAAAGAGAAGCAAAGTGGGAATGTATGAATTGCTACCTCTTCTTCTTCTTCTTCTTCTTCCTCTCCTTTACACTTCCAAGTGCTTTTTGTATAAAATTGCCGAGTGCCCATTGTGGGCAAGCAGAAGAGGAAACAGAGGAAAGTAAATAATTTTCATAATAAATTTGTTCAAATGGATTTCGAGTGGCAGCAATTAGTGAGAATAGAATGTAAATTCTCTCTCTCTCTCTCTCTCTCTCTCTCTCACTCTCTCTCTCCATCTCTCTTTATTAATAAATAATGACATGGAACATAAATTAGTAGAAAAACTTATTTGCGGGCAATTAGAAAATAATTGCAATGAGCAAAAGCAAGTACCGTTAGTGCATTAAATGGTTTTGTGTTTGCGTTAAATGCTTTTTTAATTAACTAATATTGCAGCAAATTGATTTTATTGCAACAAAAAAAAAAATAAAAAAAATTTAAATATGAGAAAACCCTACCTTATCACCATCGAGACAGCGTACCATGCATTTGAAGGGGTTCCATCACAGTGAGAAAGCCTCTCCTTGGCCAGTTAACATCTTACCAGCTAGTGTGGAGTTTAAATTAAGAGAGGAAGAGAGAGAGAGAGAGAGAGAGAGAGAGAGAGAGAGAAGAGAAAAAGAGAGAAAAAAGTTTCGCTCTCAAATGTTTCCTCATAAAATCGACAGCACGATCCAACAGAAAGGATTTCCTCGAGCTCAAGCTCAAGATTACTTCGATATGAGAAACCATCGTACAGCAGCGACACTCTCTTTGCGTAACTCGCGCACTCTACCGCTCTCCGCCAGAATTGCAAGTTAGCTTTGAGGAAACGTATAATTGTTCCCACCACACGTTACGGATCTGTATCCGGAGAGTATTGAATCTACCATTTCCTCGGAATAAGGAATCTCATGCATATTCATACACATATTGTTGTTTTTGTTGTTGTTGCAGCGGCTTGCTAAACTCCGCCTAGGGGCAGACTACACCAGTCAAAATAATCTTGAGCTTCTAACGGCAGGCGCAGGAAACGTACTGTTTCGACCGGCTCATCCCAGAGGGAGTGGAATGTTATATGATGTTTTTTGGGGACATGCAAAGACGTGGTTAGTGTCACGCGGAGACTCATTGCATGCAGGACATACGTTTGGTATACCAGGATCGAATCCGGATAGGTAGGATGTAAGTCGACTACAATAATCAGATCTTAATTGTACCATTATCACTCGGGCCTCTCGAGGTAGCTTCATATTTTTTTTTGTTTTGCAACGTATTGTGTTTGGATTTCGATAACGCCTTTCACAGGAAGAGAGTTCGTAAGGGTGTTAATGAACTCTCGGTAAAAGATGTGTAAAGCCTGCTGGTAAACCGGTCTGCAAGCGCTTCTAGTCTGTACTACTGCTGAAAGGAGTCGCGGTAGTCTAGTACTCGCTTTCTGATATGCCAGGATGGATGTTCCTTCCAATGCCGGTAGTAAAGGTGCCAGAGATCAGGAGTTGTGTTGGTGTCGATCAATCTACTGAGAAATAAATCCATCTAAGTCAGTCAGCTGGGAACTAATACTCAAAGTCTCAAATCTTTCAACTGGATTCTCTTCCGACGCCAATACACCTACAAGGAGGCTTGGGGCAGGCAATGCTTTGTGCTGTCTGAAATCCACATTCCTCCACAGTAATTTAGTGGCATGCCCATAGTTAGAAGTGCAACAGGACATTAAGGCTTCCTGCAGACTGCACTACTTTAGGCTGTATTTGAAGACACCGGAAGGCCTGAGGCAGATAATAGTGATAATCTCGCGTGAGGTAGTTTGGACGCCATTTTATGGTTTTCTGCATCGCTAAGAGCTGAGACCAAAGCCCTTTTCGTTGTCTACAAAAAGCCGAAAAGATTTATCTAATGAAGTAATTGTCCCTTTGGAATATTTATATCTCACCTTGGAAGACGGATTTGTAGTCATTTGGTTTTCAAGCTAACTTCGGTGTTAATGCTCTGCTCTTTTACCTGCACCGAACTTATTCTCACTATTACCTTCCGTCCATTTTTTGCCTGCGCCGAAAGGAGTAAGTAACCGCGTAAAAGATTTTCTGTCTTGTCACCCTCTGTTTAGCCCAAGTTCTGTTATAACCTTTTATTATACTGCCGTGTCCTTAATAGTTAGAGGGACGGAACCCAATTATCTAAGAGTTTCAGGAGACTTGCTTAGGTCGACCAATACATACCAGCTTCAAGTAGAATATGTTAGGTCAACCCATTACCCATCATCCTCTTTGATAATTGATTGTTATAACCACTATTAGTATAGAAACTCCACTCCTCTAAAGACTATCTTAAGCCGGAATTGAAAGGATGGTAGATTTTTGAGAGGGATCTCTTATGGTTTCAGGTAGACGGGGATCATTGTGAGTGAATAATCTTTTCCACAATAGTGTAAATCCCCTAGGAACTTTAACTGCAACAGGGGATAGATCCCAATACGGCTCATAGACAAGTTAATCTCATCAATCGATCATCGGAACTACACTCATCTGCACGAAAAATGATTTTCAGTCAGTAAAGTTCCCTCTCGAAGAAGATCAACCTACATAAGTCGCACAACGTTCCCATTCTTGAGACTTGGACGATGACAACATCCGATGAGTAGGCATTAGGAATGTTCGAGAAAAAGAAATTTGCGAAAGATTGAAATACCTACCTAGCTAGGTCGTCCATATGGGCGAACAACACCCCCAGGTGGAAGCAGAGGTACAGAAAGACCTATACTACGCTGGAAGGAACATGGGGAGAGCGACCTGGCTTTACTTCGTACATCCAATTGGAGATAAAACAGGGAGAAGAAGAAACGAATGGTACGCTATTGATTGACTCAGAGTCTGCTTAACGGCTCTGCACTGCTGAGAAACGAACCAAACTGCAGCTCAACTACTTCTTCTACTAGTTAGATCTCACCCACTCGCATAGGTGGGGAAGAGAGTGGCACTAGCTACGCAAAAAGCCATCAAAAGTGTCCCACTGGATGAAGCTGTGCCTACAACTACCTCATCATTGCTGCTGGGAGACTCGTACTGAGTTTTTTAGTTGAGTGTCAGAGGGTGTTGGAGCTAAGGCTTACTGACGTGGGCAGACAACATTTTCCATATACATCAGCCCAATTGAACATCTGCCGTTCATTTATAAGATCTGCCTTGACTTCTCTATTCACAAATGTCAATTATGGATTATCATTAATCTTCTGAGCTTACCAACGAACATCTTCTGCTGTCAAACTGATTTTTATCCGCTCATTACCAAAAGCCTGCTCATTATCATTTTCCATTGCTGCAAGCAATATGGACACTTATTTGAGATATTAAATGAAATAGAACTGCGTGCGCCACCCAACGCCCCCAAAACAGCTCCAGCATATTAGCTGCGCACAGCACAGTGTCGCCCAACACACCTATCCCACAACATATTTTCCGGAATTTAACTATGCTCAATCACCCAAAAACCCTCCCTGTTGCTGCCGGCCATTACAAAACTAATAAATTCCATGAGCTCATAAATAACTGAAAGATGACACTACACGACGGCAGCAAGAACAGCAAGAATGGCCCAGAAGGCAATGCGTCTTGCGTTCGATAAATAATGGGGGGAAAAGCAAATAAAACAGGCAAGGGTGTTGTGGAGGACGAACGCACTCGAGCGGTGGTATGATGATGGGCAGGCTGAAAGGATATATTCGCGCAGAGGTAGGCAGGAGGAGAGCTTACGTCCGAAAGGCGTGCCGACCTTTGATGTGAGGATGCATAATAATGTGATATTTCTATGATTTCTTATTTTTTAAAGAAAATGTATGAAATATCATGTAAGCTAGTGACAGCTAACGGTAGTTCATATATGTATGGTACATAGTTAACCTTAAAATATTCCAATTCTGTTGTTTAAGCAACTGCAGCAGTTGTGGCTGCGCTTCATTTAAGCTTCACAAATAACTGGCTAAGGCTGTTCTCGCTTTTAAGAAGCCGTCTACATTGCTCAGCATAACCTCACCAGGGTTGACGGCGGTGCACAGTGGGAACTGCCGACAAATTTTATTAAAACAAATTTTTACAAAAAAAAAAATAATAATAATAATAATTACCGCAGAGTCTTTTTCATATATAACTTTTAATTTATATATTTTTTATAATAAAATTTTTTGAAAATATAGTTCAAATTAATAGTAGTTTTATTTAAGACATAACCTCAAAAAATACTAAAAATGGCAACAACAAAAACTCATAGGCCTCTAAATGTGACAGAAACCCCGTCCAAATGAATGTTAAGTTGTTAGAAATGCCTTTTTTGAGAATTTTTGATTATTTTGTTTATTTTCAAAACCACCTCCCTCATTAACCTAACCTCAAAAACGTTCAGAAAGTGCAAAAAAATGGCACATAGCTCTAAAAAAAATTCTCTGAAATTTTACGTTTATGCAACATGTTAAGAGAGAAAATTCTGACAAAATCTGCATGAATACTTGGTTCAAAGCATACCCCTCATACGAAACTAACCTCAAAAATTATTAAAAATCCTATAAAATGTTAAAAAAATGAGCCAAATTATGTTTATTTGCATATAATGATATAATAAGTACATATACTGCATCCAAGCCTGATGGACTTATTTTAAATTATAACTTTCAAACAAATCTAACCTCAAAAATGACGAAAAACCTATGAAAAGAGCAAAAGTCAGTATACGATTTTGTAATTTTGTTCATAATTATAATCTAAGTCAGTTTACCTTAAATATATCTGAAAGTTCTATTTAAAGCACACTTTTCATACTAACCTCAAAAACCACTTAAAATGCTATAAAATTAGTAAAAGTGAATATTTCACATTGAATTTTTGTAAATTTCTTCAAAATATTATTATAAGTGCAACTACTGGAAAATTTTTGTTTTTAACCTACTTTGCAACATATCTACCATGCAAATCTCACTTCAAAAACGCTTAAAAGTCTCATAAGAGTCGCACCAATAAAGTTTTAACTCCGAAATTTTTCCCACATGTTTATTATAATAACAAAAAGCGATTTAGCTAAAAATTTGAACGATTAGTTGCGCTGAAAGCATAGCTCTCATGCGAATCAAAGTTCAAAAACGTCAAAAAATGCCGAAATAGGATAGGTAATGAACGTATGACTGTGAAATTTCGTACATATATTTATAACAACAACATAAATCAAATATGTGAATTTTTGCGCTATTGATCAACTTGCAAGCATATCTGCCATACAAACTTAATTTCGAAAATGACACAAAATGCCAAAACAGGCGTAGTAATGCATATAAGTGTCTGAAATTTTGTCTATATACTATTAGCGGCAATACAAAGGGGTTTAACTAAAATTTGAAATGCTTGATCAACTTGAGAGCAAGTCTCTCATACGAATTAAAGTTCAAAAACGTCAAAAAATGTCAAATTTTATACATCGCTCAATTTATGACATTGCAAATTTTCCACATATGTTTATAATAGTGTCTAAAGTAGAATAATGGAAAATGTTTGCATTTGTTTAACTTGAAAGCATAGCTTCCACACAAAATTAACCTCAAAAACGGCTAAAAATGACACAAAACTGGTGTGGTTGTATGTATGAAAGAAAAATTGTATACATATATTTCTAGTCAACTAATAAACTGAAAGATCTGCATAAAAAAGCTATCGAAATAGTATAAAGCTAGTCTTGCAACTGGACATAACCTCAAAAAAACATTTTTTTCTGGAAAATACATTAAAATAATTTCATATACTAGTGGATACATGTGTTAAATATATTTAAAAAAAATTTAACAAACTAAAAAAAAATGTTCTTTTTTACTTTGTAACAGTTCCACTGTGCGACGGAGCTACTGCTGTTTATGCCGTCTTGCAAGATGCCATCAATGCCTGGCGACGCTTTTCTTACTTTTTTTGTCTTGTTAATAAACCATAACCGTTAGTTAGTTGCTGTGGGTGACATTTTCTTCTATCTCTCGCCCTCCCTCTTTCATTCTATATATATATATATATCTCTCTCTGACGTTGTTTGTGTTATTTGTGCTGCGTTGCCGGCAAACGGAGTGGAAAATTGAATTTTTATGACACATGACAGCTATAAATTGTCACATTGTCAACGTGGGCTGTCGATCAGCTGCAGTTGAATGCTGAGTGACACAATAAAATTTCGAAAATATAAAAAAAATTTTAATAATAAAAAAAAGTTTAAATGCAAACAGTTTAAACCAGTTTTAAGTGTCGGTTTGAGTGCTTGAAGTTTTACGAAGTCGTATTAAAATGGGAGTGATCTACTCTTTTAGGCGTTTTAACTTGAAGTGTTTTCGATAAGCAGTTGCTGAGACACTTTCAAATTTAATTTACTCGTTCAAAAAAATAAAAATAAATATATAAAAAAAATTAAAAAAATTACACAAAAAAAATTTAATTAAAAAAATATATATATAAAAATAGCTTGGAATATTTTCAATCCAAATATATTTTAACATACTAGCACACACGTTCGTACATTAATTTTGTGGAAAAAAAATGAAATTCACGCCAATTCTCCACACTCAACACATTTTTAATCGCTCACACAATCGTTAAATCTCTACACTGCATCTGTGGGGACTGACTGCACAGTGCACGGAAGTTGATTCCAGCGATTTTCACTTTATTTGCGTTAAATACATGTTTATGTGGTTATATGCATGAATGTGTACTTGTATGTGTGTGTCCACACTTGTCTTCTCTGCACATTGCTTCGCTCTGGGAGTTTAATGTCCTTTGTGTATTTTCTCTCTTTGATATTTATACATTTGCTAGCTGACAAATTCATTTTTATTTAATTTTCACGTTTCAATTTAATTCTTTTTATTTATTTTTATTTTTTATTTTTTATTTATGTGTGTTGTATGTGCATGTGTGTGGGGTACTGAATATATTTGGTAGACCTTCTTCAAAAAACAAATATTTGTAATTTTTAATTTTGTCTAAGCAAAGTTGCAGTGAGAGGCTCGAACCCGGAGAAGAAAAACTGTTGAATCCCTATTCTCAGCTCATGCGCCCTCGTCTTTCCTTTCGTTATACAACATTTATCCTAACTTCATGCGTCAAATCACATTCACTTTGGCGGCCAATTGACATCGCCAAGATGAGAGATTACGCGGTCGCGAAATTTCTCTCGCAATAAAGCCATGTTTGCGTTCGTCTTGTGTGGCATGTGATACCATCTTGTTAGCACCACATATTGTTCAAATTATGTTCTTCGATTCGATCAAGGTCAAAAAAAAGGCGGTTATCATAAGACCAAAACGCTTTGTATTTACAGTGATAGTCTCGCGGTAATCGTTTTCAAAGAACTAAGGTCCAATCACACCTCTGGAACAAAGAGCGCACCAGACAGTAAGTTTTTTCGGGTGTGTAATGACTTCTCATCAATTATTTGAGACTTCTTGGCGCCCCAAATGCGACAATTTTGCTTATTTTCATAAGCACCGGGTGAGAAGTGTGCCTGGTCGCTGAAGAAAATTCTGTTGGAAAAATCGCGGTCCACTTACTGCTTGCTGTTGTTCAAGTACCCAATCGACGTAGTTATGACGTTGTGTATGGTCAGCTGGCTTCAGTTTTTGTGTTAGCTGGACTTAATATGGATGCAGGTTTGCAAGTTCAAGTGTAAACTACGCCATAATGTGCCTTAAGAAAGTCGCAACTCTTCAGTTCTTGAGTACGTCGAGAAATAGACACGTTCGGGTCTTCGGCTACACTTTCACATACATCATCAGCGATGTTCGAGGTGGAACGAGTAAAACCATGATGCGCAGCCTTTAAAAAATCTTTAACCGATCCAGTCTCTTCACATTTTCTTTAAAATTGTACACAATTGCTTAAGTAGTTTGGACGATTGTGTGAGCCATATGCTCCTCTTAAAGCACGAAACGTGGTCACGCTGGAAACACTAATTTTATAGTAGATTGCAACAATCTGAAAGCGTTTTGCGGTTGTTAAGCGTTCCATTTTCATAAATGTCTGACTTTTAACCAAGATAAAACATGTTTTTATTAAAATTTATAATTTTTTTTATGATTTTAATTTTTATATATTATTTTTATTTTATTAAATTTGTTTATTTTAATTTTTTATTTAATTTAATTTAATTTTTTTATTTATTTTTTTATTTTGGTTTATTTTCTTTTTTTGGATTTTATTTGATTTTATTTTTCATTTTATTTTATTATTATTTTTATAATTTTGCCGTGTTTTTGTTTCACTTATTTTTAATTTTAATTAATATTTTTTATATTTTTTTTCATCTTATTTTGGTTTATTTTGTTTTAATTATTTTATGTCATTTTACTTTTATTTCATTTTAGTTTTAGAATTATTTATTTTATTTTGTTTGATTTTATGTTATTTTTTTTTTTAATTTAGTTTAATTTTTATATTTTATTATTATTTTTAATATTTTTATTTTATTTTATTTTATTTTATTTTTTTAATACAATATCTGCAAAAAAATTATTTTATATAAATCGAAAATTTCTTTTCCATTCTCAGTGCTTTTGCACATTTTCGCAAGTAATTCTCTTATGTGGCACTCCACGTCGTATGAGTGACATTGTGTGTTTACAGGCAACGAAATTTGTTGTGATTGCTGACAAATTGTTTAACATGCATAGCATGATACAAAAGAAGCTGAAAATGATGTATTAAATTATCGCAAACATTTATTGACATGATAATATTGACATTATGGGGAAATTGAAGGGAAAATAAATTAGAAAAAGCAGTTACTTCACTTAGTCTTCACATGTATGATTAGCTAGCATATTTTATATGTATTTTAAATGTGAAATTTAAAGGGAAAGAGAAATGTGTGAAGAGACGAAGGGAGAAATATAAGCTTTTGGCCACTCAATTGCCAATTTATTATTTAATTTTTTTTTTTACTTTTTTTACACTTTTTCATTTATTTTATTTTTATTTGCCGTCTTAAATACCTTAAACTTGCGCTATAGAAATGTTTGGATATGAGAATCGCCTTAGCATTCAGTGCAGTATGCATTAGATATATTATTAATATTATTACTACATTAATTCAGTATAGTGTCACGGATATTTATTCTGATTGCATACTCGTACACAGAGTCGAATATTTTAAGTTTATTTTATTTTACATTTTCACTTAATTCTTTTCAAAATTGACTGCGCTGCCATATTATTTACATTATTTACAGCAATTTTAATGAATTTCTGTAAATTAACTCAATACCCCCATTGCAGTGTGGCGACGCACTTGTAACCACTAACCACTGTACTGTAGTGATTTTTCATACTACTTTATTGTTGTTGTTGTTGTTGTTGTTTTATAGTAAATCTAACACTTTTTCACGCTCACATGAGTCAAGTGTAGCCAAGTAAGGGTGAAAGAAAATAAAATTAAAAAAAAGAAAACAAAAAATTAAGCGAAAAAACGCAGCTCCAAACTGTGGAAAACTAATTAAATGTGCATCATACGCCCCGGTGCACTCGACTTTGCTTTACTTGCCGTACTCGTCGTCGTACGCGCCACACTCATAGCACATAACGCGCCGAGCGATATGAAATGAGCGTGAAGTTGTGCAAAAATGCAGAAAACAAGAATGAAATTATATTTGAGTTGGAAAAAGAAATGAAGTCAAATAAACGAAAAGTGAAGTAAAATATATGAAAAAACTGAAAGTTTCAAATTTTCATCAGTTCAAAGGAGTAAAGAGAGCAAAGAATGTCTATGCATACATATATATAGTATGAATTCATTGGTGCATTGTGTTGGCAAGTGGAGCGGAGTAGGGCTTAGAAAATTAGGGAAAAGAGCGCTGCCTTAAATGAAATTGAAATTGAAATTTTTTTTTTTTTTTGCTTTCAATTTTCGGAATTTTTACTACATTCGCTGGACTTCATTAAATACGAGCAGAGCTGATTATTTCTTTGTAGTCTGCTAAATATTTAAATATATTCAAAAGGAAATTTAATACGCTCCAAAAAAAATTTTTATATATATTTTTTAAATTTTCTAATATTTTTTTGTAAAAACAAACACCAGAAATGTATATACATAAAAACGACGTTTCAATATAGTTGCTATGTAGGCCAAGCCATGTTTTATATGTATGTATATACGCATACATGCGTTATTTAATAGCAACACGTACTCAGTCGCTAATATTGAAACATTTTGCGGTGATTAAATAAAGTCGAAACATGCGTGAGAACAATGCATGAGCAAACATGAAGACATACAAAAACATGGAAACATGCATGAGTGTGTATGTTCACAGCCACACAACGCTATTCAGATTATAATAAAAAATAATATTAAGAAAATACATTAAAATAAAACGAAATGAAAAAACTGAAATTAAAAAAATTAAAAAAAGTTAAAAAAATAATAAAAAAAGAATAAAAGATAATAATATATAAAGTTAAATTAAGTAAAATTAAAAAAAAATAATCAAAATGTAATTAAATTGGATTCAAAAAATTGAAAAAAAAAATAAAAAATTCAAAATTTAAATAATAAATAATAATAAAATGGAATAAATTTAAATTGAATTAAATATTAATTGAAATCAATAAAAAAAATTAAAATATAATAAAATAAATAAAATGAAATTAAAAAAATTTAAAAAAGTTAAAAAAATAATAAAAAAAAGGATAAAAATAATAATAATTAAAGTTAAATTAAGTAAAATTAAAAAAAGATGAAAATTTAATTAAGTTGTATTCAATAAATTGAAAAAAAAAATGAAAAAAATTACAATAATAAATAATAATAAAATGGAATAAAATGGAATAAATTTAAATTAAATTAAATATTAATTGAAATCAATAAAAAAAAAGACAATAAAATATAATAAAATAAAAAAACTGAAATTCAAAAAATTGAAAAAGTTAAAAATATTATTAAAAGAGAATAAGAAATAATAATAATTAAAGTTAAATTAAGTAAAATTAAAAAGAAATAATGCAAATTTAATTGAATTGTATTTAATAAATTGAAAAAAAAAATTAAATAAAAATTTAAATAATAAATAATAGTAAAATGGGATAAAATGGAATAAACTTAAATTAAATTAAATATTAATTGAAATCAATAAAAAAAATTAAAATATAATAAAATAAAAAAACTGAAATTAAAAAACAAAATTAGAAAAGTTATAAAAATAATAAAAAAATAATAATAATTAAAGTTAAATTAAGTAAAATTAAAAAAAAATAATGAAAATTTAATTAAATTGTATTTAATAAATTGAAAAAAAGAATTGTAAATAATAAATAATAATAAAATGTAATAAATTTAAATTGAATTAAATATTAATTGAAATCAATAAAAAAAATTAAAATAAAATAAAATAAAAAAACTGAAATTAAGAAACAAAATTAGAAAAGTTATAAAAATAATAAAAATAATAATAAAAAATAATAATAATTAAAGTTAAATTAAGTAAAATTAAAAAAAATAATGAAAATTTAATTAAATTGTATTTAATAAATTGAAAAAAAGAATTGTAAATAATAAATAATAATAAAATGGAATAAAATGGAATAAACTTAAATTAAATTACATATTAATTGAAATCAATAAAAAAACAACAATAAAATAAAATAAAAAACTGAAATTATTAAAATTAAAAAAGCTAAAAAAAAATAATAAGAAAAGAATAAAAAATAATAATAACTAAAGTTGATTTAAATTCAATTAAAAAAGGTAATGAAAATTTAATTAAATTGTATATAATAAATTGAAAAAATAAATAAATAAAAAATTTAAATAATAATAAAATGGAATAAAATGGAATAAATTTAAATTAAATTAAATATTAATTGAAATCAATAAAAAAAATTAAAATCAAATAAAATTTTAGGAATAAAAAAAAACTTAAAATAAAAAAGGAAGAAGGTCTTCGGTCATGAACATAACATATTTATTACGAATTACAAAAAACCATTTCCATGATTTTCAATGACAATATTAACTTGAATACGTGTCTGTAGAATGCTAAATTTCACGCTTTTTGTTGACTTTTTGGCATAATTTTGATCCCAAACAGCATATCTGAACAAATCGGTTGTATGGCGTCTATTATTATATAGGATTTTGAGGATTTTCTCTAACAAAATATCAAATTCACAACACTTGTAGATAATTTCAAATTACAAATTTCAAGCTCCTAAATGCTTTATTGACTGAGTTTTGATCCAAAACTCCCATCTGAAAATATCTGTGTATGGGAGCTATGTATATGCTATATTCGTTCGATTTCAATGGTTTTCTGTATCAATATCCAAGACATTGTACATGTGCGGTTTACCAAATTTCGAATTTATGAGCCAAAACTCCAAAGCTAAAAAATCGCTCGTATATATACTAAAATGGTCCGATCTGGTCAGTGCCGACAAATCATCGTTCAAACGTATACACGTACATCTATCTGTCTACCAAGTTTGGTTAAAATATCTCAAAAACTGCGAGACTAGTTTGCATTAAAACAGACAGGATGGTCAAACGGACAGACGAATGATTTCCTAAATACTCTATTCTCGAACTAAACCGAGCTGGTTGCACCCCAAATATCACTGCTGTAAGTGAATGTGCCTATTTCTCGACGTTCTCAAGAGCTGGGGCTTTCTTACGGCACATTCTGGCGTATTTTGCATTTGCACTTTCACACCTACGTCCACATATAAAGTCCAGCTCACACAACAATTGAAGCCAGCTGACCGCTCACAACGCCATAGTTACGTCGATTGGGTGCTTGAACACACAGGCAAGCAGTGAGTGGATCGCGATTTGTCCAACAAAATTTTCTTCAGCGACGAGACACATTTCTCACTCGGTGGATACGTAAATAAGCAAAATTTTGACATTTCGACTTCGAGAATCCTCAATTAATTGAAGAGAGGCCATTGCACCCGCGAAAAAACTAACTGCCTGGTGCGCTCTTTGGTGCGGAGGCGGTGCGATTGGACTTTATTTCTTTGAAAACGATAATGTCGAAACTGTCACTGTCAAGTTGGCGCGTTATGGTCGTGTGATAAGCGACATTTCTTGGCCTGCAATTGAAGAACACAACTTGAAAAATTATTCAAGAGAAATCAGAATTCAGCACATTTTGCCTTTGAACGCTTTGAAATAAGGCAAATGGCAAGCGACATTCATTTCCACACTACACACACATTACACACACGCGCACACACACACACACTACACTCATATGCATATTACTTCAACTGTGTGTGTGCGTATGTATGCTTTTTCCACTTCTCTCATTGCTTCATCACACATTCCGACTTTGCTTGTAAATGCCGTTTCCTTTTTCCTACACAAAATTTCCGTTTGTTTGGAAAAGGCAATTGGAATGCTGATTGCTGTTGTTGTTGTTGTTCATTTTTTTCCACTACCGTACCGTGCTGTTACGTACTTTATTTCATTACTCGTTTTTTGTGTAGATTTTTTTCCAAAGAATTTTTTTTTAAATCGTCTGTGAGTGAATTCTTTAAATATTTTACCAATTTTTTTTTTTTCCGACGCCACAGCGCTGCATTTGTGTTTCATGCCGCCTGTACTTGCGCGCTGAGCAGCAGCTATCATCACTCATATCTCATGGCCATTATTAGCATGTCAAAGCGATTTAAATTCAAATTTTCTACGTTTTTTTTCTTTGTCAAAACACACATACTTATACATGAATACATGCACACTCAAACGTGTGGTCTTCCTTCATTTACGTTTTGTACATTTTTCGCACACACACAAACACAGCTCGGTGTGGGTGTGAGTTTGTATGAAATTTATGTGACACTTTCATGAGTTTTCATGTGTTTTCATGTTGCTCTATATTTATTGAGGTAGGCGTGTGTGTGTGTGCGAGTGTGTTCATCATACACAAAAAAAAAAAAACACGTGTGTATATATACATGTGTATGCAAGTCATTGAGTATTTATGTTTGCTGACCAATATGGTGACTCTTTCTGAAATTACGCATAAATAAAGCACAAAAACCGCCGCACTTCATCACAGTCACTCACAAACGCCACAGAGTCGCAGGGTCGCAGAGTCACAGTGAGAATTTGCAAAATTTTGAAAATTAAAAAATTCTGCACTTTTCCAACCGCAAAAGCAACCAAACAAGCCATATTTCGCTGAATGCATTTGATATTTTTTATTTTTTAAATTTTTTTTTAAACAAAATATTGATGACGTGGTCAAGGCAGAGTTATTTTAGTGGTCAGCGGGGCTAATGTATGAGAGAAATACATTTGTGCTCTTGCTTCTCTGGCCTCTCATTATCATGCTAATATTTGTAGGAGCGAATAAGTAATGAGGATGAACAATCATATGTACTTGATAGGGACATAAATACTGTTACAACATTAAACACAAGCATTTCAATAGAAGAACTGAGCATACGACATAATTCCCATATGATTTATAAAATATAACCTGTAAAGCGTTAGTCTGTATCCGGGAATTCTAAATTGTGTGAGTTTTCAACATGGAATGGTCAGATAATGATATTTTCAAAACACTCCGTCCGCTCGGCATTAGTCGCATATTCGTCTACCGGTGCATAAAACTGTTTGAGGAGACTGGGGATGTTAAAGACCGCCACCGGTCGGGCCGTCCACGCACAGTTCGAACGCCGCAAGTCATCAAAGCTGTCAAATCAAGAATTCTGCTAAATCCGGGAGATGAATGTTTCGCAAAAGTCTATAAGTCGAATTATTGAAAAAGACTTGGGGCTTTCAAACGCCGTACCGGACATTTGTTGACTGCAGCTTTGAAAAAAAAAAATAGGGTGGTTAAATGCAAATGTCTTTTGGTGAAGTACGCTGATAACTTGCACAGAAAAATTGTTGTTTACCGATGAAAAAATTTTTACCGTGCAGGAAAGATTTAATAAACAAAATGATACGGTGTATGCACGGTTATCTAAGGAAGCATCTGAACTGATTCCACGGGTCGAAAAAGGTCATCACCCAGCTTCAGTCATGGTTTGGTGCGTGTCTGACTTGCATTTTTGCGAACAAGGGGTCAAAACAGCGGCCAAAGTTTACCAAGAAACCGTTTTGGAAGCTATTGTAAGACCACTTAACCATTCCATGTTCCAAAACCATTGCATGGACTTTTCAGCAAGACTCTGCGCCGGCCCATAAAGCTAAAACGACCCAAATCTGGCTCCAAAACAATTTACCAGCATTCATTTCCTCTGAAGAGTGGCCCTCTGGCAGTGCTGATTTGAACCCGCTGGATTAAAAATTGTGGACTGTTTTAGAGGACATGGTTTGCCACAAAAGATACCCCAACATTGATTCTCTTAAGACAGCTTTGATTCGTGCTGTGGCCAATTTCCCAATGGAGGAGGTGCGTGCGGCTATTGATGATTGACCAGTCCGACTTAAGGCGTGCGTGAAGGCCAAAGGCGGGCATTTCGAATGAATACTGCTGTTTTGTATACAATATATATCAATAAATATGTTAAAAAAAATTGGTCCAACAACATTCATTATTTTTTATTTTATAGCATAAAATGTGTGTAACAGTATTTATGTCCTTACTAAGTATAGACATAAATAGACCAAAAAAAAAAAAATATTATAAAAAAATATGAATTAATATTTTCGTCTCTTAGCATCCATCGGTTTTCAAAAGAGTTTCCTAAAGTTTTTAATTTTTTCTCATTTTAAAATTCGTTAAATATTAACTAGCATAGTGACGCTAGCGCCATCTAGTGAGACAAACTTTTTTTTTTTCAAATGACTTACCCTTAAATGAATGACAAAAATCGATCAATAAATATAATTTTTTGAAAAATATTGGAATTCGGTGCTATCTAGCGGGAAAAGTTTTTATTCGCTATCTCATTCACACTCTTTTAAGAGATCAAAAGCGCAGAAACGCATGTCTTCCTTGAAAAAAGACGTTATTTTTAACTTCTGTAGCGACTAAAGCGTACGCAATAACCGTATGCATTAGCACTGTCTACTAACATTCGGAAAGCCAGAGTCCGAGAGTACAGCTTCGACCAACACACAAAATTATTGGAATATAAATTTTTCTTACTACGCTTACCCCAGAAGCAGAGAATGCCAAGTCCTCCAACTGTATTTTTGACATGAAATGAAATAAAAGGCTCCTCATTAAAAACCATCGTCCGTTCGGAGGCGACTTAGTGTAAACTGTAGGTCCCTCCACTTTGTTGGTAAAAAAAAAAACATCAAGACACAAAACCACCAATTGGAGGAGCAGCTCGGCCGAAAATCGCTTCAGCAGCTACAAAGCGCAGCGGTTTCCAAAATAAACGTAAATAAAATGAATTTAGAAAACCTTTTTTTTCATGAAATTTCTTTTTTATTTTAAAGTTTGCACATTGGCATTATGTTATATGATACGGATTGATGCACACATCATTCAAATGACCGTCTCGTGAGGTTTTGTAAAATTCAATCCGTTTGAGGTATTTTTCGACCACTTTTTGGCACATGTTGGGCGTAATTTCAGCCATAACTTGAGGATTGGTGATTGGTTTCCAAGTGCCTAAGAGTTAAAGGTTTGTCCGCATAGACACGGTCTTTTGTGTAGCCCATAAAAAAGAGTCGAAATGTGTCAAATTGCACGATCTCGGTGTTCAATTAACATCGCCAAGACAAGAGATTACGCTGCCGGGAAATTTATCTCCGTCGTGTTGTGTGGCTTGTTGAAACGACATATTGGCCAAGTCATGGTCTTCAATTGCAGGCCAAAAAAAAAAATGTCGTTTGTCAGACAACAATAACGCTCCGAATCAACAGTGACAATCACGTCGTTATTGTTTTCAAAGAAGCAAGTTTCAAACACACCTCCGAACCAAAGAGCGCACCAGACAGCGTTTTTTTTTTTTTTTTTTTTTTTTTTGTGTAATGACCTCTCATCAATTATTTGAGGATTCCTGAAGCTCCAAATGCCACTACGTATCCCCCGCGTGAGAAATGAGCCTCTGCGTTGCTGAAGAAAATTTTGCTGGTAAAATAACGGTCCATCACTTTTTGTTCAAGCACGCAATCGACATAACTATGCCGTTGTGAGTGGTGAGCTGACTTCAGTTATTGTGTGAGCTGGACTTTATATGGATGCAGGTGTGCAAGTTCAAGTGCAAACTACGCCATAATGTGTCGTAAGAAAGTCTCAGCTCTTGAGTACATCGGATCTTCTGCTACACTTCCACTTACGGCAACAGCGATATTCGAGGTGCTGGAACGAGCAGAACAATGTTGCAAAGCAGGCCTTATAATATCTGTGCAAGCGATGCAGTCTCTTCAAATTTCTTTAAAATTTTACAAATTGCTTGAGTAGTTTGGACGATGAAATGCACCACAATCACCATAATCTACTCTCAAAGCACGAAGAAACGTTGTCACGTTTGAGTGAATCACCATTTCTGTCGTAGGTTTCAACAGTATCAACACGTTGTGCGCTTATTAAGCGTTCCATCTTCATAAATGTCTCAATTTTAACTGAAACAAAGCATTTTTGCTTTGACCGTTGACCGTTTGACAATTCTCAAAATACAACCCTGCACTTTCGAAGAAAGCTTTAAATGGTTAAGCCTTTATAATTGTTACTTATCATCAAGAGCAGGCAGCGGTTCGTGGGTTGCGTGGTATGTTGTGTATGTATCTTTCAAGGATTCTCCTGCATCCAAAACGTTAATTATTCCACTCTTTAAGCACTCTAAGGTGAAGAGCGGCTAGCGCTGCTGTCTGAGTGCTTACTGAGAGCAATATAGAAAATATTATGGTTTACATTTAAGACCTCATTTTATCTTGAGCGCACACCACATATGCTAATCAACGCTGTTCCTTCCTGAATTTCGCTTGCGCGGAGACAAACATTTGTGTCACTTCTGCTTTGAGAGGTGTGTGTAAGGATCCAATGAGAAATCGTTTAGTTTAAGCAACATTTATTACGAATAATTTTTTTACCCCCTGCGGGTTAGGGGTTCAAGAATTTACCAGCGGTAAGTCATGCCTGTCGTAAGAGCCGTCTAAAATCCATAGTTCCCGCGACAGACATTGAATTCGCCAGGTTCCCTGTCACGCTAGGCGATATGTTCTCCCATTCTTCCGCGAGGATTCTTTTCAAGTCATCCTTGCTTGAAATGCTGCGTTTTCGAATCTGCCGGTCAAGATGTTCCCATAAATGCTCCATAGGGTTGACATCGGTGGACTGAGGTGGTGGTACGAAGTTGTTTCTTAACCTTATATAGGAGCCACTCTTTAACAATGGAAGCAGTGTGCTTTGGGTCGTTGTCTTGTTGCGCGACAAACGACTCCTGAAGACCAAGCTTGGCGGCACTTTCGTGTACATTTTTTTTTTTTGTCAAAATATCTAAATATTGAAAACGATCCATAATGCCGTCAATAAACATCAGCTTACCGACCCCAGATGCTGCCATACAACCCCAAACAAAAACGGAGCCACCACCGTGTTTGACTGTGCCCATGAGATTTTGCAGTTGAAGCTCACTTTTCGCCATACCTTGGCTCATCCATCGGATCCATGAATATTGAATTTAGATTCATTGGAAAAAATAAATGTGTTGTAGAACGTTTTGTCAGCCTTTTTCGTATTCTTTGGCAAAGGCAATTCTTTTTTTCCGATTTACTTCGCTAATAAAAGGTATCTTGCGCATGTTGCGACCATGGTATCCGGCAGTTCACAATACCTGACGAATCGTTTCAGGATTTCACAGTTTTCCAAACTCATTTTCAATTTCTTTCTGAATCGTGAGAGCTGGTTTTTTTTTTTTTGGAGTTTCACGCATCTTGCGAACAATAATTCGCTTTTCTGGTGATGTAAATATGCTAGGCCGTGCAGACCTCTGATTGGTTCTGGTATCTCCGTCTCGTTTATATTTCTCAATGACTTTTTTTTACCGTTGCATGAGTTTTATCAACAATTTCAGCTATTTTCCTCTGAGATTTTTTCTCTTTGAACGATTTTATTATCAAATCTTTTAGGTCCTGAGACAATTCTTTTCTCCGCGGTGCTATCACGATTTTAAAAACTCTTTATTAATGCTTGCGCCGAAATTGTATTAAAAACTGAATATTTTAATTATATTCAAATAGAAAAACCAGCCAACGAACCCAATGTACTTTACGTTTTGCATACGAACTTTAATGACATAATTTTTGCACATATGTATCAGAGAACACGTGCTATTAAATCTAACGGTACTTTTAAAAATAGATCCTGATGCATGAAAGCGACAGTTGACATCGTAAGCAACAAACCAGAAGAAAAAAATTCATTTGTGACGCAGTTAGAGCGAAATATCTCATTTTGAAGTTTCAAATACTCAGTGCCAATACTCAGTGCTTTTTTGATACACTGTATATATATTTTTTTTTCGATTTTTTTTAATTTTGTATGTGTAGCTGTCATAAACAGATTCCTTTTAGTTTCATTATACGAATATAATATTCAAATAAAAAACTACGCAGAAAACACTGCAGAAAATCATAAATCAGCAAAAATTACCTAAACACACAATGACATAAATATTCACACATACACACACACACCACCAGCTATATATGGAATAAAATACATATTTAATGTAGAAATTGCACAAAAAATAAATCCCAAAATACAGTCTCATTCTATATGCTGTAAATCGCTTTATTATACAAACATATGTATATAAAGGGTGTTTTTATAGAGGTATAGAACTATAAGTTGGCATTACTTTTCAAGATGGCGACCGATTTAACAGCTGTCAAGTGATTTATTCTCAGTTTGGTTTGGCAATTCATCATGAATAGACTCACGCCTAAACAACGCTTGCAAATAGTGCAATTTTATTTCGAAAATAATGGTTCTGTGCGGAAAACGTATCGCGCACTACGTCCATTTTATCGTTGTTTAGCGATGAAACGCACTTCTGGTTGAATGGCTACGTCAACAAACAAAACTGCCGCATTTGGAGTGAAGGTAATCCTCAAGTGTATGTTGAAACACCGTTACATCCAAAAAAAAAACTGACTGTTTGGTGCGCTTTATGGGCTGGTGGAATCATTGGTCCGTACTTTTTCAAAAACGATGGTGGCCAGAACGTTACAGTCAGTGGTGATCGGTATAGAGCCATGATTACCCAACTTTTTCATTCCTGAATTGAATAACCATGATGTCCAGGAGTTGTGGTTTCAATAAGACGGCGCAACATGTCACACAGCTCGTGCCACAATAGATTTATTGAAAGACACCGTTTGGTGACCGCCTAATTTCACGTTTTGCACCTGTGAATTGGCCTCCAAGATCTTGTGATTTAACATCGCTAGACTACTTTCTGTGGGGCTATGTAAAGTCATTGGTCTATGCGGATAAGCCACAAACGCTTGACCATTTCGAAGACAACATTCGCCGTGTTATTGCCGATATATGGCCACAAATGTTGGAAAAAGTCATCGAAAATTTGACGTCCAGATTGGACTACAAACGCGCCAGCCGTGGCGGTCATATGCCAGAAATCATATTTAAAATGTAATGCCATAAGATTATCTTTCGGATAAATAAAATTCATGTCAATCGAATAATCCATCGTTGTTTTATTACAATTTAAAGTTCTGTACCTCTATAAAAAAAAAAACCCTTTATATATATATATATATTTCTAATAAAATACCTGCGAAATTGCCCTTTCGAGCTGACTCATCATTTACTCTGCGTCAAAACGGCCATATTTGGAGTTTACTTGAATTGAAATATCTGACATATGAGTAAACACAATTTAATCATTATTTTTACATACATATTTATTTACGAGTAATTATGTATGAGCTAGAGAGCGATGGATTCATTACAAGGCAGAGAGCCTTCGCATATCGAAAGATTAAATTTTTTCTGCTTAAAAATCGATGGGAAATGATTTTGGTAAATAAACATAAATATACGAGGTATGTTCAAAGGAAAAGGTGAAGATTTTGTTGCTCACTCTGTTTTCTTTGATAACAATGGTGTGGTGGTGCATAAGGAATACTACAAGGAAGTTATGCAACGTTTGTTGCGTGAAGCTCAAACGCTCAGAATTGTGGATAAACAAATCGCGGATTCTCAGCTCACATATCAATGCTTATTCGTGATTATTTTGGCCACCAAAAACAAAACCGTTTTATCATGCCTCAGCCAACGTATTCACCACATTTGCAATGTCTGCGACTTTTTCCTATTCCCTAAAACTAAAGAAATCAATTAAAACAAAAGCATTTTGCCACCACATTTGATGAGATCAAATCAGAATCGAAGAAAGAGCTGATGGCCATACCGCAAAGCCACATTTCAGTAGTACGCTTCGAGGATTGGAAAAAGCGTTGGCACAAGTGTATTATATCACAAAGGGGTTTCCTTTGAATTGAACACAATAGATATTAATGAATAAATAAATACTTTTCACCAAAAAAATAATTCTAAATTCACCTCTTCCTTTGAACACACTTCGTATATGCTTCTTCTTGCCTCCAAAAGGAGATCAAAAGCTTCAGAAATCAGAGCATGTTAAATCACACTCTACTGGAACTAACAATAGCAGCATATCCGGTAAATGATAAGATGGATTGCCATAGAATGTCCTAGGAGAAAGGCGTTTAGCCGAAATCATATGTTATTTGAAATGCAATAAAAAGGTCTAATTTTGTAAGAAAAAGAAAAAGAAGCAGAACGCCGAGTGACTTTTGGCGCAAGCATGGAAACTCTGTTCACCGACACTATAACATAATTTCTGATCTCTGTAAAAATGTATTTTCGATGAAAGCCGATCAGCCGTAATAAATGCTAGTTGATACGGTATCCAGTGAAGGCCTAATATTATGAATTTTTAATTCTCACGTTATACTCTGAAATTTTTTTTTTTTTTTAATCTACATCATCTATACGATCTGCCATTGAAAAGCTGTTCTCAATTCCCACTTAAAGAGTCGTTTCAAGGTGGAAACTCGCCTAAAGTGAGATTGGTCTGATTTAAAACCATTGTTTGGCCGTAATGTTCATGGAATCCACCATCAGGACTACCCAAACAGAACAATTAGTATGTCTGAGAATTCTAATATCACAATGGTGGCTTTCTCCCATTTAAAATTAACTATTAGAGAATCTGTGAGCTCTCTCTTACACTATTTTCTCACTAAAAGTGAGTAGAAGTGAGAGAATACATGGAACGTGCATTGCAGCGCCACACCTACTCACACTCAAACCTAACCTTACAGAGAGTAAGCAAATAGAGTTCAATTGAGAGACCAAGCAAGAGACTTGATGTGTGATTTTCTCATTTTGAAGTCGCTGAAAGCCACACTCGGGCTCGCCTTTACTTCGAGAACTTGAAGCGAGTTGTATTGGTTAGTTAGTAATGGCTAAGCTCATAAGAGGATCTCAAATCGATAGATCACACTTGACCGTTGTGATGCCGCAAAGAGTAGAAAGAGAATTTTTAGTATCAACCTTGCAAACAGAGTAGAGTTCATGAGAAAGTGTACTCCGTAGCAACTACGGTAGTGGGGATCCGATGAAACTCCAAACCTTGTAATACCTATCGTACTATGCCCAGTTGCCGGAGCTTCCACGATTCACTTTCAATCAGAAGGATCTTCCAACTTTACAAGTTGAATTTCTACCCCAGCGCTCGCATGCCTACGCCCATTCGCGCTTTATCCGGCAGTAACGAAACGTTAAAAAAAAGGCATCAGCATTGCAGTGCCCCAGCAATTGTGACTCGGTACCAAAAAGATTTTAGGTCTGAAAGATTGCTAACAAACATTACTTCACAACTCTATAGCTCACCATGTATGAGCGCCCAAGACCGTAATAGCTGATTGGCTACCTTAGTAAAGGTTAGTCTGTCACACAGAAAGTATTCTCCGCAGCAGTATGTCCCCTACTTCTTTGATAGCAGCACTCTCTGCGCCTGAAAAGCACTGAAAAAGTTGGAAAACTCAACCCCGTCCGCCGATGTATAATTTTCGACAGAATACTCCGGCACTGACCTATCTGTCAAGATTCGACTCATCCGTAGCGAAGTTAAGTGCTCCTTGTAGTTGTTGTTGTAGCCTCTAACTTTACCCCGTTTATGAGCAGAGAAAACTAGTCTAAATCAGCGAGAACATCTAACGAGAGGCCGAAGAAACGTGCTCTTTCGGCGGATTCGCAGCACGGGGAGAGTAATGTTAGATGATTCGGTTTTAGGGTGCATGCAAAGAGGTGGTTAGCGCCGGGTGGGGACTCATTACATGCAGGACGAACATACGTTTGCGAACATATGTCAGGGACGAGTTTGGATAGGTAGGAACCAAGTCGACTACAATAACCGGCCCTTAATTTGTGGCAG
The DNA here is from genome assembly GCA_030068015.2 of Neoceratitis asiatica. NCBI lineage: Eukaryota > Metazoa > Arthropoda > Insecta > Diptera > Tephritidae > Neoceratitis > Neoceratitis asiatica. Next base: position 69,278,192 of record CM061527.1, on the reverse strand, counting down.
TGTACTCGGGTCTCTCGGGTGAAGAAAGTTCACAAAGATGTGAATGGACTCTCGATGAAAGGCGTTAAAAGCCTGCCAGTACGCCATGCTGTCAAGCGGTTCTTGTCTATATCTTGCGGCATGGAGTCATTATGGTTAAGTACTTCCTTCCTGAATGTCTGGGAGGATTCCTCAATGTCCGATAGTAGCACTATCAGAACAGTTCGTTCGTAGGGTCGATTTGATTAAGGCCATGGACTATCTAGATGTTTATGGCGTTAAGTGCCGCCGAGATGTTGTGCAATTTGCGGCCGATGGAACTGTTGGCAGCTCACGAAAGCCGGATGATCTATGCATCGGAGTTTAGCCGGATTATAGCCGGCCAAGTGCTATCTTTTTCGGCGACCTATCTACGTTTAGGTCATCAGGTAGCTTTAGTTAAGTGCTCTTCTACACCAGTGGTTCGTAGTTCACCCGTAAAGGCAATTTAAAAGAAAAGTACGAACTTTAGGGTGGTATATGTGTTTATTAAAAAATTTCCAAACTGAAAGTATGGATTTTTAAGTATTTCGATTACAGCGCCATCTAGCGGAATTATTTTAAACAACAGTATTTCCAATTTTTAACGCAACAAACGAATTTAATATAGGTAAAATGGAACTATATGTTATGAATTTAGCTAATTTCTATAAGTCGACGCTAGCGCCACCTAGCGAATTAAATAATTTTTCTCGTTTTGAGTATTTACCAACATCATCCAACATTGTGCGTTGCTAATTTCATTGAAATCGGTTCATGAATACCGATTTTACGCAAATATCGACTCGGGCGTCACCTGTCGGATTATATTTCAAGCATATCCCAATCAAATATATCTCCATAAGCATATTTAATACATCACTTTTGGGCGTAATTAATCTAGAAAAAAATGGAAATTTTTTTATTTACTCTTTCCGCCCTTCTACTCCCGAATAACTTTGTGTTAAATGCCACGAAGTGCAGTTGAAATGACATTCGTTTGGGATTCGGCGTATACTTAACATTAGATTTAGCTAAATGATTTTTCGTCGTATTTTTTGGGGAATAAAGCAAATAGCAAAAAAGCATATTTCATATTTCACATTTATTTTCGCATCAGTCAATTTGCTGCGTATTCCCCAACCGCACAGTCTTCACTCTTCACCACTTTGGCGCTCTATTTCACGCTCTCTCGTCTCTCTCTCTCTCCCTCTCTCTCTCACTCCCTTCCTTTGCGCTCTGCTGCTCTGCGCCTTTTTACGCAAATGATATTTTTAATAATTCAACATTTGAGCGCCGCCATTCAGGCTTCGCTGCGTTAAAGGAACGAACAAAAGCGAGAATTCGCATTCATTTCGGCATTTTAGCATTCGCTCAACAACAACAACAACTACAATAATAGTATATATTTCAATGGCATTTCTAAAATATTTCTACCATTTAATTTATGCTTTCAATTTGTATTATTATTTTTTATTCGAATTTTTTTTTTTTTTTTTGAATATTAAAATTTCGTGAAAGCAAAAATCAGCATAAACCAAGCCAATCAATGTGGATCCCACAGCCACCTGACACACTCACTCCCCGACACTCACGCAGCCTTTAGAAAGCGCATTAAAATATCATTCATGTCATCAGCTTGTGGCTCTTCTGTTGCGGATTCGTCGCGTTAACGCTTTTAGCGTTTGCCAGCCCTTCCCTTCCGTCGGTGCTTAGCTTGGTATAGGTTGGGGTGGCTGCCAAAAAAAAACCCCCCGTTAAATAATAACAAGAATAACAGTAAAGGATAACAGTAAGTATTATTATGGCAAGTTAACGAGTCGTTTATCGCCTTGACTGACTCGACAGTGGCAGTGAGTACTGATTAGAGCAGCTCATTTGCCAAGGAATCGCAACTCAATACGAGTTTGTAGGCTAAGTGGTGAGGTGCTGCAAAAGCGCCAGCCACTTTAGTGGCACACAGCCAATGCCAGTTCATTATGTAGCAGTCAATCACAAGCATCGACTTTTGGTCTTGCTTTCCGCGCAGCCTGAGTCTTGTGGCAAGCAATGTTAGCAACTTATTGGCAGGCTTTGTGCGACTGATTTGCGAGTATTATGTTCAGAGCGACTTCAATTAGCGAATGAGATTGATGAAATCTAGGGGGGGAAATTCATGAAAGAGAGCTTGAAGCTTGAGAAACTATAAGAATAGTATTTTTCAAGCAACTCAAGCAGCTCGAAGTCCTTGAGAGCGGTTATTAGTTGCTTTAACTGTGTCGCTACCTGCAGTGAAAGCAGGAAGCAAAACGGTTTGCGCGGCGAAACGACGTTGATCGTTGGGCTGGTGAATTTTCGACTTTCTTGTGACGGAAAGTCCTCTTAAATCGGTAAAAAAAAAACCCTATTGAGCTTATGAGGCGCGCAGCCAAGCTCAATTTGAGACGACGATCCCCTTTGGGCTAGTGAATTTCCAACTTTCTTGTGGCGGAAAATCTTCTTAAATCGGTTAGAAAAAAAAACCTATTGAGCTATGAGGCGCGCAGCCAGGCTCAATTTGAGACGACGATCACCTTTGGCCTAATGAATTTCTTGTGCCGGAAATCCGACATTTTCAGCACTCGTTCTAAGTCCAAGGGAGGTTCCCTCCATAAGCGAACTTCTGAGCTGGTCACTAAGTCTAGTAAAGATATCTCCGTCCTGGGCTTCACGTTCGGAAGTATTCTCTTATACTCGCTATACTCTCTCCTCGTGAGGGGAATGTCCGGAGAGCCAAATTCTCATCAGGTTTACAATAATATTCAGCATTACTAGAAAAAAGCAGACCCAATTCCAAGTCCGTTGGCCGCACAGTGTTAGAAACTGCCATAACAGTAAGTTATGGGTACTCAATAACACCGTTAGTTCTGACCTACAAACTCCCTGTTTGTCGGAAATAAATATAAAAAGAGAAGAGCTTTATGAAGAAGTCTTCCTTATAGATTATTTTTATATGGAAGACAGGCTTCCAGCCTTCGGCATGCTATTAGGACCTCAGTGCAAATTAGCTGCCAGCCCTCGAGTCGTTTGAATCGCTCATATCCCTCTAAATATCCTTTTGCAATTTCAGGTCAGACTAAGGTGGTACTGCAGTGGAATTCGCAGGGATCGCTCCTTGGGTTCACTTACCTAGAGAATGTTACCCCGCATGAGTTCTACCTGGAAAGTAGACATACACTTAAAAAGCTTACGAGCTAACGATCCTCCTCGCTGTAAAAGTCACTATAATACTCTGGCAGGATGGATCTTTAATCGACCAATGGCGTAAGATACTCTGCTTTTCTGGGGGGCTCGAATTCATCCGCTTGTGCCGAGCAACTCTTTTTTCACCATAATTTCTTCAAACTAGGATTGAAGGTGAGAGAACCACTGTGGGGAAAGGAGCCCTTAACTTCTTTACGAATGGGTCAAAGCTTGACAGAAAGGTGGGTGCGACAGTTTTCTATCGAGAATCATTCACCGGCGGAGAGCAAGCGTTAGACATAGTGCTTCGGTGGAGGGAGGATGATTTCTGTGAAACAGGGTAACAGAAAACCCAATCTGCTAATACGGCGTAGGTCTCAATCATGGTGAGATCAAAAAATTTTCGACGGAATTTCTGTCATTCCTAACGATGAACGTCGTCGACCGGGTCATAGCGGAATAAGTATCTGAGAACTGCAGAGCTGATGAGCTTGCAAGTATGGGTTTCATTGTCTCGTTAATTGGACGCTCTTCTATCAATATGCGGTCTGCTTTTGGACTGCTGGCGTTGGTGAGCTCCTTCTGGCCCAAGTTGGATCGTGGAAGGTCAAGAAAGCTTCTTTCTACGCTAATACAAAAGGTCGTGCACTTAGTGGGAGCTTTGGCCGGCATTGTCCGATGGGAATTTGTAGATTTGTGATATGAACTAAGCGATTCCATAAATGACGAGTTCTGAGCTCTTCTTAACAAGTACTTTTGATCCACCTAAAGTTACTATTAAGAGACAGAGAGAGAGAGAGAGAGAGAGAGAGAAAAAGAGCTCCCTTTCTCGGTTTAGTAGTCCATACTGACTGTTTGCAGATGGTACAGTTCCCTAATAAGCTCAATTTGGTGTTAACGTAGATCTCTCACTCGAAAACTCCTCTCTTTATGATTCTATGGACCTTCGACTCCGTCCAGGAAAGTTAATATCCCTCTTACAGATCCAAAACCAGACAAAATCTCCATAAACTATATGGAATTCCCTATGGCACATAATTATCAGGATAGAGCACTGGATATAAGCTGTTCTAGGGCCCACAGAGCAATAAAAAAAGACTGGTAGGACCGTCAAGAAGATCTGAAGGACAGAAATGAAGCGAAGAACGAGGGAGGGCTCATAAATTACATTTTAACTAATGACAAACTGCATGACCAAACCAACCCCACCAGCCAGCACACCACACACTTTGCCGTTCTTTCACCCTTCCCTAACTCACCCCAAGCAACTTCCTCGCGGCGAGCTGCCCTCCATCGAACTATCGCTAAAGTACTTTCATAAAGAGTTCATAAAGAGTCATAGTTTTCGCTACTAAATAATAGTATTCGAGAGATCCTAATGAGATTTGGACTGTCTTGCTAAGTAACACAATTAGCGCAACACAATACGCGTCTAAATACAGCTGTGAAGGGGGGACACTGATGTACGTTTGCTTAGAGAGAGAGAGTCTTCTCTTCTCTAATGCACATTAATCTAATTTAATACAAACTTTTTCTTCTTCTTCTTCTTCGGCATCTTCCTTTGCTTGCTCACACTCTTTTGTGCAATTTTACGCAAAACTTTCGCGGGAGTTCTTTCATTGCCACGAACGCCTTCAGTGCGACGTGCAACAATGTTGGTTGGTTTGTAGCATAAAGTTTTCCAAAGAGTTTTTACTTCTCTCCGATGCCATTTACCAGCGTGTCGCATTGTGCATTTTTCTTATTTGCATGTGAAAAACGGCGAGGTGTCGAGGGGAGTCGAGTCGTGGGAAGGGGAGCCCATTGCAAACGGAATGCAATATGGTTGAATAACGAAATGACAAGACGACCGAACGACCGAACGACCGACTATTTGGAATGAGTGACGGATTGTAGCACGGAGGCAAGCACGCATGCACGAACTCGGTGGTATGGTTTGTGGTTGGCAGCAAGTCGTCTGCGTGTGAGGTCGCGAAGCGTCAGCGCGTAAATTCCATTTCCGCAAGAAAGTTTTACGCAACAAAGATCCGCAACTGACGATGATTTTGACGAGCTGACACTGTGTGTGTGTGTGTGTGTGTGTGTGTGCTCGCGTGTGTGTGTGTCAGGAACAAACGAAGCATTAAACTGGACGCATGTCTTGCTCATTCACGAACAGCGATAGAGTTGAGATGATGTCGTTGGCTCTGTGATATAAGGAAATTGTATGTACGTGAGTTATGATGGAATTGGACGTCTCAACACGAGCTGCATACGGCATATCATTGCTTGATGTGTTGTTCGAGAATTTCGTCAGCGGAATGATTTTTATAGCCATTTCCCCACCCCACGGCATTCACTCACAGAAGCGACATCTTCTTGCTTTCTTTACTTTCTTGTTTTTGTTTTTGTTCGTCGTATTTGCCCATTTGTTGTTGGCAATTATTTTCCGAGCCAAAACTTTCATATTCGCATGCCGAGCACGTTTTAATGGCGCAATATCACACATATCCCTACCCCCATGCGCTGAGACCACAACGTGCAAGCCCAGTAGGGAAGAGTTAAGCTCGAATGGGTTTGAAATTGCTCGAGAAGTAGCAAGGGTGCGAGTTTTCTGGATACGTGGTCTACTAAACTTCCTCAGAGACTCCACATATGTTGGGCGGTCAAGCAGGCTGAGCTCCGATGTTCCAAGATCCACGGTCTAAGTGTTCTGGATACGTGTTGAGCGTTGGTCTATTACACTTCCTCAGAGACGCTAAATATGGTACATGACCAAGCAAGCTGAGCTCCGAGGTTGTTGTAGTTGTTGTTGCAGTAGCCGTAGAAATATTCTCAAAGTGATTTCTGTGGAATATTGCAGTAGTGACCATGACTGGCCGGTAGAAATCCGGTTCGTTCCGGTATAAAGACACGACTGTTGCGGAAAACATTGGATTTTTTTTTTTTGGCCTCCAACGACAGCATGCCTTCCCTAATCCTGCCATGCCCCTAACACCCAGGGGTTAGGTTCCAAACTCTCTCTCTCTATTCACTTAGGTGGTTATAGAAATGTCGAAGCATTTTCCGTAGCTCATGAGATAGAATTTACATATAGAGTCGTCGCGTGCTGGTAGCGGAGGTCTACACCCTGTTACTCCAACTGCCAAACTGGAAGCTCTTTAGCTCGATGTTATAGAGATATTTCTCAGTACTCGGCGCGATAGCTTCTCGCTAAACAATTTGTTTGTCAGGATAGGTGACGAGCTCACAGATCTTTTGCAACTTTGTCATTTTTTTTTTTTGGGATCAAATGGTTCTTTTTTGGATCAAATGATTCAAAAATGCCCGAACCTCTCGGATTCTGATTCTAACATTAGTTTGTAGGCAAGTAGAGCTCGGTATGATCACAGTTTTCTGCGAATTGCATCATAGAGCTGCGGTCATCTAGAACATCTTGAGAAATCATTTTGGGAACTGTGATCTGTGCTCCTTTTCTTCCTAAGCCAACCAAGGTCAAAAGCTTCTTGAAAGCTATTTATAGTCTGTCTCGAACTCGCCAACCCAACTGAGAAGGAATCTTAAGAGAAGGGTTCTACCACCCGCTCGCTGGTGCCCGTCAAATTTTTTACGATGTCGGACATCGTCGGGGGGCATGGGTTCGAATCCTGGGCAGACGAGTATCCAAAATTATAGAAAAAAATACTTCTTGTTGCGAACACCCCTCGGCGGCTGGCATGGAATAAAGAGCTCCTCAGGAACCCCCCCCCCCCGGCGGGTGACATGAAATAAAGGGCTCCTCTGGAAGCCCCATATACAAATTTGAAAGATAAACAACACAAATCCGAGAAGGAGAAGAACCGAAAGTCGCCGAAAGGAGAAGTAGAAATTGCCAACCATTCTATGTGCATGCATTCGTATCACCAACGGACGGATCGACGGACCGGTGAACATATGACGGATGGACGCACGGACGGACGTCGAGTCGGATGGGGAGAGGAACAGATGAACTAAATTTTGGTTTGATTTATCCAAAGCTCCGACGGGTGGGCAGATAGACAGACGAACGAATAGAGGGATATACGAACAGAACACCCTGCTGGTTGGAACGAATCCTGCATAGACTTTAGAAAAAAATTCCACTCGGGTAGTCGCGCATGGAGGTTATAAAGTGATGCAGAGCCACGGTTTACTTCGTTAGTTTGTCGCCCCTTCAATGTTCTTGATTGTGCAGTGACAGTTTAGCTCGGTCGGTTGGTTATTTGCTTGAGCGTCAACAAATGTCGCAACACAATTTTCGCATAATGAGCGCCCGCAGCGCGTAGACACAACTCACCCAAAAGCAGGCAAGGAAGGAGGGCTCCCATCAATTTCTTCTTCTACTTCTTTGCCACTCTGATATTATCAGCTCGCTGATGAGGTCTTCCTTTGACAACATATTTTGCTATTAAACGTATTTTGTTGCCACTTAGACTGCAACCCAGCCAACGACCACACAGACCACATGCCACAAGTAACGCCAAGCAACGCCAAGCAACAACAACCATCACAGCCTGCTTTGTTGTGTTACTCTCAAAGCTCGAGTGGTTGTAGGTTGGTGGCTAGCAGACGAAATGAGCAACTAAATTGAAAGGCTCATACAAACCAACACACACATAGACACAGAGAAATATCCATACAAAGCTGCATATGCATTATATGTATGTGTATCTCTGTCCGCGTGTGCGTTGGTTGTGTGCAATTGGCGTGAAGATGAAATTGAAGTAGCTTACCGCTGAGGTGACAATTGCACGTGCTTCGCCGGCAATCAACTTGAGCGCAAATTAAAACTTGCTTACCAACGTCGTTATCTTCTTCTTCTTCTTCTTCCCCCTCCTTTCTTTATGTTATTAGTTTTATATAACCGTCTGCCGGTAGCGTCTTTATGAGACATCTTCTGTGTAGTTGACGATGCCAACATATACACACACAAATTCAGTTAAGACCAAAAGAGTTTGAGAGGAAGGAAGATCTGCAGTTGTTATGCCGCATATTGGATTTAAAGTGAGATAATTTTCTTTCCCATTTTACCATCTTCGGGTGTAAAAGAGCTCCGAAGCTCATCTCTTTACACAATTTTCCCAAATATCTCAGATCTCGTGAGAGAGGTTTTCCAGAAAACGTTTTTTAAGCGACTCATCCGCCTTACTTTCTGAATTACTTATGTTAGCAACGAGTGTTGTCTCTAAGGAAAGTACTTTTGAAATTCCTGCCGAGTTCTTACGAAGGCGTTGGACTATAGAAATATTAAGCATCTCATGCGCTTGGTTTAACTCCTTAACACTTATATCCTGCAAAACCCATACATTTCGACAAGGAAGGTTGTAAAAAAAAAGGTAATCCCACTGGAAACTGTGATCTTAAGCTTCAAGATTCGGCTCTCAATACAATTTTTTTCGAAAACCTTAGATTTGAATCTCGAACTTTAGAAGCGGAAGGTAATTCCTTTCCATTCCACAGCCCTCCAGAACCTTTCTTTTAGCTAGAATTTTCAACAACAAAAAAAGTCTACTGTGATCCTTTGCTCAACTTGAAGTGGTTTTAATCAGTCTTGTCTAGATCTAGATCTTTTGCTTCACTAAATCAGTTCTGGAACTGTCTCTAAGGAGACTGATTTAGTCAAAACTTCAGATGAAAATCGAATATCCATTGAAGGGAAAGGCAAATCAAACCTGTTTTGTTGACTATGAAACTCAACACCTACAAACTAGTGTCTAGAGGTGCTTAAGAACACGCAGGCTGAGGCCTCCCTCTTAATCTGCTTCCTACAACATAACTCACGCATTGGCTAGTATCTTATACCAAAGTTCTGAAAGTAGTGGTATCCCACTTTCAAATAAGAACTTTTCTCTTTCCCCTTATCCCTTCTCTATCCAAGCTGAAATCCCTTTTTGTATATTCTCTCTGTTGAACTTTTAAGTCACTCCTTAGTCGATATGAATACAATAAAATCTGCCATTTGTATAGCCAAAGGCTCAGTGAAAGGAATAGCTCTTGAAGTTGGCTGTTTGGTATACCTCATTTCCTCCTCGTTAGGCTCATTAAAAGTATTACACGTAATTGTGAGTTCGAAACGAAGGCAAATAACCGTTTCAAGTAAAGTATCAAGAGAAAGTCTTTGCGAAAGAGTTCAACGTCTCAGTTAAACCACAGAAGTTATCTCAAACACAGTTCCAATACCTTGCCCTTGGAGCCTCTCTTGAAAAAAGTCGAATCAACTTCCGGTTATTCAGGAATGCATCCCGAGATTTGCCTAAAGAGATAGGCTTTGAAGTTCTTTCATACAAAGCTACCACCTTCTTAAACTCAGCCCTAAAAATGAAATTCTATAAATCTTTCCAATTTGTCTTTTCTGAGCTCTACTCAGAAAACTGTTAAAGTACAGAATTGAATTGGATCATTATCTCGGAACAATTATTCTTTCGAAAGACTCTAAACATAGGGAGAGAGCTATCAGAATGATTTTTTTTTTTTTTTTTTTTTTTTTTTTGTAGATTATCTCATTCAAATGTTGGCCACCGCCACGTCTCAGCAATTTTCGTTGACTCGTTCGAGCATTTCGACTGGTAACTGGCGAATTACATGCGTGATGTTTTTCTCCAAGGCCTGAATCGAAGCGGGATTGTTCGCATAGACTTTCGACTTTACATAACCCCACAGGAAAAAGTCTAATGGTGTGATATCACACGATCTTGGTGGCCAATCGAGCGGCCCAAAACGTGAAATTATCTGCTCACCGAAGTGTTTTCTCTCATTAAATCCATTGACTGATGCGATGCGTAGGAAGTGGCACCGTCTTGTTGACACCAAATGTCGCGGAGATCGCGAGCTTCAATTTACGGGATAAAATAGTCCGTTGTCACGGTCGCAATTGACGGCTCTGTTATCAACGGTATAATTTTTGAAGAAATATGGACCGCTGATTTTATCAGCCCACAAACCACACCAAACCGTTGTTTTCTCAGGAGAAAATGGCAGCTCTTTAATCTATTCAGTGTGCTCCTCGTCCCAAATGCGGCAATTTTACTTGTTTACATACCCAATGAACCAGAAATGGGCCTCATCGCTGAACAAAATTTGGCTCGAAAACGTCGGATTTTCTCGGAACTTTTCAAGAGTTTATAGAGCGAAGCGATGTTACTTGCGAAGGTCGAGCGGCTTCAGTTCTTACACGAGCTTTATTTTGTAGGCTTTCAATTTAATACCTCGACGTAAAAAACGCCAAGTCGTCCCATACGTCAGTCCGAGTTGTTGTGAACGGCGCCGAATCGACTCTTCACGGTCTTCTCTCAGCAAAGCTCAGCTATATTTTCTTCACTAAATGCCGAACGTGATCTATTCGGTCGATAATTATCCAATAATGAATGCTGGGTCTCAAACTGAACAAAAATAACATGAGAGCTTGACAACGACTCACGCGTGATCTGTCAAGAAAAAAGCTATTGAAAAAGCACCTCTACCTGGATCGCCCTTTATAACATAATGTGAAGGTTCAAACTTGTTTATAGAAATACTGAGTTGTGTCAGAAAAATTTTAATAAAATAAAATTAAAAATTGCTTTTGCCTAAAATTAATTATTAAAGGCACTCATAAATATATATATATATATATATACTTATTAACTAGCATATAGCTAATTAATGGTTAGTTAATTCTGGGTTATTTGCATTGTTTTTCCTTCCTTCCATTCCACTTAAATATTTATTAAGAACAAAACAGCAAAGAACAATGTCAAGATAAAAATGCATAACAACAACAACAACAAGATTAGCATATAAACACATGCAATACATACACATACATACATAGTTCTAGGTCGCTATATGTATGTATGTATGTCTATCGATAATATTGAAAAACCGTTATCTGATATGTAAACACGTACCTTTTGACGCTTGCACTTGCTCGTACCCTTGTGAGTCCAACCATATGTGGCGGTGCGTAGTGGTGAGCGGCAGTCAATTTAAGCCTTGGAAAACAACACTTACTTGTCAGCCTTCAATAAAATAAATATCGACATTCATCAATTTAATATACTCATATTATCGCCGTATAGGTGTGTAGGTGTGTGTGTGTATGTGTAATAGTATAGTAAATAACACAATTTTAAGTATCGAATGACTCGGTGGCAAGCACGCAGTACTCAGAATTTTTATCGCTTGCTGAGTGAACTTTTCAATAGAAGCAAATTTACGAGGAGAGCGAGAGAGCGTAGAAGAGTTAAGACCTCAGAAGCTAGGAAATATAGGAAATAAAGGGTGCTGCAAGTAGAGGTAATTTTTTCAATAGCCTTTTTTTGGACAGAACACGCGTGAGTCGTGTCAAGCTGTCATGTTATTTTTGTTCAGCGTTGTTTGGCATTTCCTCGAATGGAAAGACGCCTTACGCCTGAACAACGTTTACAAATCTTTCAAATTTAATACGAAAATTCACATTCTGCAAGGAATGTGTTTCGCGCGCTTCACTCAACTTATGGTCAACATAATCGGTCTACTGAGCGCCTACTATTCGTAACACCATCACCCATCTTGAGAGACCCCAGCATTCATTACTTAATAATATTCGAGCGCATAAAACATGTCCAGCACGCAGTGAAGAAAGTATAGCGGCCGCAGCTGAGAGTGTACCGTGGAAGACCGTGGAGAGTCGATTCGTCGCCGTTCGCAGCAACTCGGACTGGCGTATGGAACGTTTTGGTGGATTTTATGTCGAGATCTTAAATTGAAAGCGTACAAAATACAGCTCGTACAAGAACTGAAGCCGCTCGACCTTCCCAAACGACATCGCTCCGCGCTTTATGTGCTCTTGAAAAGTTCCAAGAAGAACCGACGTTTTCGAGCCAAATTTTGTTCAGCGATGACGCATATTTCTGGCTCAATGAGTATGTAAACAAGCAAAATTTCCGCATTTGGGACGAAGAGCAATCTGCAGAGATTCAAGAACTGCCATTTTATCAAGAAACAAAAAACGGTTTGGTGTGGTTTGTGGGCCGGTGTAGTCATCGATCCATATTTCTTCAAAAATGATACCGGTGGGAACGTAACCGTCAATGGTGACCGCCCGATGATAACCGACTATTTGATGCCTGAAATTGAAGCTCGTGATCTCCGCGACATTTGGTTTCAACAAGACGGCGTCACTTCCCACACACCACACATCGCATCAATCAATGAATTTATTGAGAGAACACTTCGGTGAGCAGATAATTTCACGTTTTGGGCCGGCCGATTGGCCACCAAAATCGTGTGATATCACACCGTTAAACTTTTTCCTGTGAGGTTATGTAAAGTCTAAAGTCTATGCGGACAATCCCGCTTCGATTCAGGCCTTGGAGGAAAACATCACGCATGTAATTCGCCACTTACCAGTCGAAATGCTCGAACGAGCCATCGAAAATTGGACTCAACGGATCGGATTGACCATCTGAGACGTAGCCGCGACCATCATTTGAAAGAGATAATCTTCAAAGAATGTTCTTTCGAGCGATAATAAACGTTCCACATTAAATTTGAGTTTTCTGTGTTTTTTTTTTTTTCATTAAAAAGTATGGAACCTCGAAATGGATCACTAGAAACTAAAGTATTTTGAACTAAACGCTCTAAACAGTTTTTGCAGGTAAACAAACCCCAGCATCGGCAGAGAGCCTAGGTAGGAAGTTGCACTGGATGCCAGCCGTGGGGAGATCTACAGTTGTAAGCCGCCTGCGAACAGTTTATGAGTTTCAAAAACGTGCTGTCCTTCTCAGTAATACATTCTGTATTGACATTTCCTATCCAGGGCTGAACACATTTACAGAAAAAAGTGTTTGGATTTTCGACAACTGATCCTCAAAGCTCCTCTTTTAACAAGCACTGCTACCCCTCGCCAAAAGCGACAGCCAAATTTCCATTAATTAGCATCATTTAGAAAGCGACTCGTACTAAAACTCATACGAAATAGTCTAAGCTGTTCGTACCTAAGCAAAATTCTCTTAGACTGACGAGCTCCAGATACTGTTTGTGAAAGTTTTGCTGTCCCAGCATGAGTCTAAACGCCAAAGTTCGGCTTATTACCAGATACTATTTTTCAGTTAGCTTCAGGGATGGGTCGAAATAAGGTAGGCATATGAACCTTTCTTTTAGCTAGTCCTTATTCCCATTCCCAACACTCTTCTGATGCAATAAAGTTCCTTCTAGCTTCTCTAGCTATCCAAAAACTAATCAAACCGCCAAGAACTTGAGGTTTATTGAACTCGCGGACATAGACGAGATTGTATTGCCTTCCATCACAAAAACCCCGTTGTCGAGAGAGTACTCATGATGAAGGAGTAGTTAAACCCATTGAAGCCCATTCGGAAATTCGGACACGGCATAGAAAAAGCTTTAAGGTGCTAACCACAAATCCGAAAAGGAGGAGTACCGCAAATCGTTTCAGACGTTATAAAACGTCAAACAATTCCACGTGTTTGCATTCATAGCACCCACGGACGTCTCGATGGATAGGTGAACAGATGAAAAACAGAATTACAGATGGACGCACGGAGACGCATAGAGTCGGATGAAAATAGCGAAAGACAGACAAATTTTGGTTCCACTTATCCACAGTACCAAGAGATGGAGAGTTAAACAATTACAGATAAACGGAAATATGAATGGACAGTTAATAGACTGAGATGACTGTGACCAGCGCAGTGTATGTATACTTTGCAAGAAAATCCCACTCGGGGCAAGTTTTCACGCGCTGAGGATAATGTAGCTGAAATGATAGAGGAGCCACTGAGCTCCGTATCTGGCGATCATTGACACGACTGTACAGCCTACCTTCAAGGAGCTTCAGCTAACGAAGCTCTCGTCTGAATTGGCATGTCTGGTTATGAGGACAGACTTGGACGGAGACTACACATGAAAGCAAGCTCTCGCAACTGAGAGTGAAATATGTGCTGTACAAGCAGAGAGGTCGATCCCTAAGGACCCTTATTGTCGCCAAATGCAAAGATTATAGTCCTTTGTGAGACCAGCTGACGTTGCATGCATCTTTATGGTTACCAAATAGCATCTGGGGCTCCCAGTTTTTTTAAGATTTTTGCGTGATCTGAGTAGTTCTAAGTGAAAGTAGTGAGGAGCTGAGAAAAATTTCACTCGAAGACCTCTTAGCTCTGAAGTGAAGATACCTCGGCGCGGTAGGAATTACGAATTTCCGCTATAAGCTCACCTCAATACGCTAAAAACTGAAAATAACACGTATCCTTCGCCCACCCACAAATCCTTAAACACTTTTAATTGCCTGCCTTAAGCTAAGCGCACACAAACTACATGGCTCGATACCCTTTTGGCGGGCGGAAGCACTACAAGGCGATGTCAATCTTTCACACAAACACTCAATGAGCTCGAAGTGTTGTTAGCGATTTGATGTTATTGACAATAACTATGACATGAATATGCCGAACAACAACAACAACAATAACAACAACAACAAGAAAAGCTTAAATGTTTACCATCATTGCATGAATAGCAACAATAACAACAATAGCATGAAATGTCCATCCCAACCAATAAATGGTGTTCGAGCGCTTAGCTCGTGCTCATGTTGATGACTCACCTTTCCCACACACGCACGCACACACACATACACACAGCCATATGCATAGTTAAATAGCGGTTTACGTGCTGGTATTTGCTTAACGACAACGGGCGATTGACAATCCAAAGCCTGTCACTCGACGCTTGATTATTTGCTTTGGTGTGCTCTTGAGTGTGTGTGTCCACGACCACCTCGCGGTTTGTGTGTGTGTGCTTGTTACGATAGGCAGTCTCCTCTAGGTGTTCATCCCTTGCAAATGACCTGTCTGTTTGTCTGTCTGTCTGTTTATCAGTCTGTCTGTTCGCCTCTCTGTCTGTCAGCTCACATATTCTGCGGGCTCTGGTATGGCGACCACATGACCAAAGTTCCTTGTCCTCCCAAGTGACGTGACCTTATGTCAATAACAATGGCTGTCTGTCTGTTGGTTGGCTGGTTGGTTAAGCCAGGTGAAAGCCTGCTCGGGCTATTTGATGAAGTTGTTGGTGGTGGTGGCGCGTGCATAAGCCTCGCACCGTTTTTTTTTTGTTTTTTTGTATTGTTTCGAACAAATAAAAACAGACGACACAGAGCCTCGTGTGAAAATGCGTTCATTGGCCTAAATGTTTACATTAGGGTGGTGAAGATTTACTTTTGCATAGAGTTTTCTAGCAAACTTCAAAGACAATTGTATTTTAAGCCGAGCCCGGTGTGAAACTACGCTTATTTGAGCTTCATAGCATGAAGTTTGCTCAGATTCAAACAGTTTACTGAGTTGAATTCTGCGACGAGCTATAGTTTAAAGAAATTGAGAAGCTCTAGCTCCTTTGCTTATCGCAGCAAATACCACCCGAGAATTAGAGCTCTGAGAACTGCTTTATTTCCCTAAACATCTAAACATTCACAGAGAACGTTCATAGCCTACCCATGGTAGGCTGGTTTTTGGTCAGCCGCTATCGTATATCCATAACCACTTCCATCCAAAATCCATTTTGGCTTCCATCCTAACTTTTCGGAATCCTCTGCAACCCTGCATTTCTTAGCATCTCTAAGTTAGAGCTGAGAAGAGCGATACCCTTGTCATCCCAGCTACGAAGTTTTGTCGAGCTTCATACATACCGCTCAGAGCTGCAACAGAACGCAGAAATCCATGACTTTTTCCACGCTTAATTTGAGCCATCATTGTACTCAGCGAGCACTTTTTACCCCAGTTCACCGCAAAAGCTCGGAACAAACTGGGAAAATAATATATTAAGAAACGCTCAGGTCTAGTCGTTGAACTCCACCCTTAGTGACTGCCATGACTTTCTCTTAAACATAAGCAACTTCAGGTTCGGAACTCTTTTTTTAGCAACTTTCCTATACTTTTGAGCTCTCGAACTTCGTCCCAATATTTTTACAAACTGGGTAGAGACTTTCAGCAAATTTTTTTAACACCGCGTCAAAACAAGAAGTTCAGTACACATGGATTTTGGATAACCGAGCGAAGCTCATCTTCATGACTGCTCAAACCCCTGCCTCTGTGCCGAACTCGGCCAGAGATATAGCGTATGCTAAAGAGGAGGAGTCATAGCCGAAAATCTAACATGTTGAATCACTCAAAATTAAACTGAACCTAGTCTGGAAGGCCGCCTGGATTACGCTTCGTAGGCTTGTCTAACATACAGATCAAAAATGAACGACATAAGCCTAATTGAATGAATTCCCAGTGACAGATGCCATTAACCAACGTTGCTTGATGAGCGTAAGCAACCCTGATGTCTACCTGCAAACCAACCCCGTTCCGAGCGGCAACGAGAGAGCGGCGAGAACATGAGTGGTGCGTTCGTCGAGGACGTGAAAAGCCAGCCAAACCGAAAACCGACTAAAAGTAGTCAGCAGGTTTAATAGACATGCACTTTTGGCTCACCCTAGTGAACAAATCTTCTGAGCATGTAAAAATGTTCTTGAGGTCTTCGCTTTTCGCCTCTTTTGCACATTAAAAAAAATCTTTATCTAATTTTATAACTTATTTATAGTTGAATTTAAGCCTTTTTTTATGGATTTTCGTTAATATTCATTAATGGTAGACCACATTTACTTCACTCTCTCTCTCTCTAAGCGCCCACTCACTTAAACCAAAACAAGCTCCGCTAAGGTAACGGCGAGTGTGTGTGTCGTTGTCGTTGGCAGGTCGCCGTCGTTGAGTCGCCATAACAGTTGATGTTGTTGTTGTTGTGTTGTTGTGTTGTTGTTTATGGTCACACCAAAGGACTTGCTAATGGCAAGGCTTTCAATCGAATTCGTTCAATTTATCGATTTATTTTGTGTTCTCGTACTTGGAAAGTGACTGGCAGTTGACCTCATTTCTTTAATGCGCCTCTTTAATGCACTTTTAATTTAGATTGCTCTCTTTGAAGGGCCCAAAAAGTTGATTACCGTTATAATAATAGAACGAAATAACTGTAATTTGAGTAACTGTAATTCGTGCAATGCGAGTACTACTTGCCCTCTCTCTATGTTTTCATGCCAAAAACCATACTACAAATTTCAATCGATAACAATACCCAAACTTCATTCGCTCTTTTTTTCTCGTAGCTTGCTGCGACCACTGGCAATGTTGCCAATTTTCTCTACTTCTGTATCATTATATATAACTGGCAACGTTGCCAGTTTTCCTTCATTAATTTCTTTCCTACCATTATTTGGCCACTTTTATTGCAGTTATTTGTATGATATTGACTTTCAGGTAACCACTTTTTGCAATGTTGCCAATTTTCTTCTAATATTCCTTGCTGAGACATCACTTTCGAAATTTAAAAGAAATTAAAATTTTCAATTTGCAACGTTGCCAATTTTCTTTCATTTCTTCATTTCTTTCCTACCATTTATTTTATTGCAGTTCTTTGTACGATTTTCAACTCACTTCTGTTGGCAATGTTGCCAGTTTTCTTCTAATATTCATTTCTGATATATCTTTTCGGATATTACTTTTAAAAAAAATGGAAATTTTGAATTTGCAACGTTGCCAGTTTTCCTTCAATCATTTCTTTCCTACCATTATTTGCCCACTTTTATTTCAGTTCTTTGTATGGTATATTTATACGTTGATTTCAACTTACTGCTGTTAGCAATGTTGCCAGTTTTCTTGAAGCTTGGAAGTACTCCTTGCTTAGAAAGAATTACTTTCTAAAACTTAAATAATTTTTCCTTCTTTCTTTCGTTTCTTAAACAGTTTGCTTTGTAAGCATCAGGAAGGAATACATGACAGTGTTGCCAATTTTACTCACGCGATGAACCAAAAATTTCCTCAAATTTAAATAGGCCAACACTGAAATTCTCTTTTTTTCACTCACTTCCGATTTTTTTCTAAGAAATTTCATTTCATACTAAGCCATTTGCAAAGTTGCCAATTTTCTAGTCTGCCAAAATAAAGCCATTATTGTATCAGATATAACTAATATCTATACTATGAGCTGTGTTCGTTGTATTTCTAACATTTCTCTTATAACATTAATTTATATTACTCTCACTCTGTTTTAGGCAACGTTGCCAATTTTCGTTCTTTGATCAAATTCAAATTCTTTGATCAGATTCAAATTCATTATTCATATCATATATGTATATGGTTTTAAATGATTTTTCTAGCAATTCTTTACACCAGAATCCCCAAGGTTTTTTTTTTCATTACAACGTTGCCAGTTTTCCACTGTTTTAGCATTAAGTCTCCATGGCATAACTGCATTGCAATATTAACTACTTACTTTACCTGTAGCAACTTTTGTTGTTGTAAAAAATTGATTAAAATTAATAAAGAGGAATTTCAGGTGTTGATAAATATTGATTTTGAAAAGTTGAACAGTTGAACAGTTGAAGCAAAAACTTGGATTGATGACGAGTTGACGAGGCAACTGCCCCAGGAAAATCAACCATCAAGGATTGGTCTACCAAGCTTAGACATAGTGAAATGAGCATCGAAGACGGTGAACGCAGTGGACTGGACGCCCAATAGAGGTCGCTACCGACGAAAACATCAAACAAATCCAAAAAAATGATTTTGAATGACCGCAAATTGAAATGGAATGAAATGGCAGGCACTCTAAAGATATCAACTGAACGTGTAAATCATATTATTCACAAATATTCGGTAATGAGAAAGCTCTGTGCAAAGTGGGTATCGCGCGAACTCAGTTTTGATCAAAAACAAAGAAGAATGGATGTTTCGGAGCAGTGTTTGGAGATGTTCAAGCGTAATAAACGCGAGTTTTTGGGTCGATATGTGACAACGGATGAAACATGGCTCTATCATTTCACTCCGAAGTATAATCGACAGTCAACCGAGTGGACTGCACACGATGAACCCACTCCAAAGCGTGGAAAACTGAAACACTCGACTGGCAAGGTTATGGCGTCTGTATTTTGGGATGCGTAGGGAATAATTTTCTCTGACAACCTTGAAAAAGGAAGAACCATCAACAGCAACTATTACATGGCATTATTAGAACGTGTGAAGGACGAAATTACCGAAAAACGGTGGCATTTGTAGAAAAAGAAAGTACTGTTTCACCAAGACAAGAACTGGACTTCGAATTGCTTCCGCATCCACCATATTATGCAGATCTGTTCCCCAGCGACTATTTGTTGTTCTCAGATCTCAAAAGTATGCTCTCCGGGAAGGAATTTTCGTCGCATGAAGGGGTGATCGCCGAAACTGAGGCTTATTTTGAAGTAAGGGAGAAATGGTACTACACTACAAAAATGGTATTGAAAAGTTGTAGATCGATATAGTCAGTCAGTCAGTCACCCTTGAAGGGAACTATATTGAATAAAAAAAAATTAATTTTGCGCCAAAAAATGTGTTTTACTATGGTAGGCCGTGGACTTTTCAATTGCCCTCTTACAATGTTGCCAATTTTTACTTGTCCTTGTCTTATTATATGTTTTTATTGTGTGGAGATTGTGAAATTTCTGGACATATTTCAACTTTTCGCTTTACATTAGAACTTTTCTTTATTACAACGTTGCCAATTTTCTCTTGTTTTCCTAGATGTTTTGGATTAAATTCAGAATTTTTATTTGGCAACGCTTTCATTTCTTCTCCACACAGCTTTACACAAGTAATTTCAGCAAACTCAAAACCAAATTTTTTTTTACCTATGTATTACCAAATTCTAACTAGTGTAAATGAGACCACTTGAGAGATTGTTCATCTTGATTTTGTTGTTGTAAAATGAGGACAAGAGTTTCACAAAAAAGAAAAAACCGGAGTTAAAATTTTTTTAAAATAATTTCAAAAAAAGATATATTTCGTGCTCCTTTTCAACTAGTGCAAAGTGGACTACTTGAGGACTAGGTTCAAAAGTGGTGGCAAAAAAGGAAAAATATATTATTTAAAATTTTCCAAAGAGTTTATAAAGAGTATTTAATGCAACTTTTCAAATAGTGCAAAGTGGACTACTTGCGGACTAGTTTCAAATGTGGTGGCAAAAAAGAGAAAAATATATTTTAAAATTTTCCAAAGAGTTTAAAAAGAGTATTTAATGCAACTTTTCAAATAGTGAATAGTGTTGTAACTTTTCAAAGTGGACTACTTGCGGACCAGTTTAGAATGATTTTGGAAAATTATCAAAATTTGAAATCTTGTTTTTTTTTTCTTTGAAAAATTTAATAACTATATTTCAAACACTGGTATATTTTCTAGAAAAAAAAAAACTCGGTGTCACCGACCTATGCTTCAACACAGCGGCAAACAAGTAATTTCCACAAAAACAACAACATCCGCAACAACCGAAATTTAGTAATTGTTGACGAAGAAGCATATCATTTAAGGCGATAAGCGCTTTCGGGTCGCTTATTATTCACGTCATATTGTTTGCTATTTCACTAATACTAATATTAATACATGCAAAGGGGATTTGTTGTTGTTTTCGTTGCTGTTGTAATTTTTTTGTTAAGCTTTATGCATGTTGTGTGTGTCCCTTTAAGCCAAACAAAGCCTCAACAACTGTTACTCCTGCTCGACTCTCCGACTTTATCCTGTTGCTGCCGACAGGCAGGTGCTGGATTGCGGGGAAGACGAAGAAGAAGCAGTAGATTGTAGTTAGTCTAGAATGGCATGGCATGGCAGACCAGAATTGCTTCATTTCATGAAATTTTCATGCATTTGGCTGACGTTTACTTGTAGAAGGCAAATTAATTTACTGCCAAATTATTAAAACATGACCAGAGGATGATTTGGGCGTTAGAAAATTGCTTGCAGAGTGACAAATTAATTGTCGAACATTTTGAGTGATTTGAGTGTGTGTGTGTGTGTGTGTGGAACATTGAGGGCAAAATGAATATGTTTGTATGACATGAATTATTAATAATAAACCCCAAAAAACATATGCACAAAAACATACCTACATATTTGTATATGTAAGAATATATCATTCAACGAAAATCCCTACACATTCGGCTAAGCAATAAATTCCACTAATAACTCAACAAGGCAAGCAAAAAATCTTGAGGCTCCTTCAGAGGTAACTTCATTTTGTGTTTATGTCCAACACATATACATATGTATGTATGTGTGTATGTATGCCTAAAATAATAATATTTGATATACAAATAAATGCCTTTATTATTAACAAAGCTCAACGCCGGGCCTTCAAGCCCATCAAAAGTACACACATAATCGCTGCTGTCAATAAAACCCTCATTTTGCTGGCGTTGAAGTGTAATTTGATTTTAGTTTTTGGCTTAAAAAGTTCATGAACGCCAGTGCGAGAGTGAATGCGTGAAAGCTCTGCATGCGGAAATGATAAACAAAAGGCTTTTGTCTCATATTTAGCTGGCTTTTTGGTCAGAATTAGTTATAAAGTAGTTTTCGGGGAAAGGAATTCGATAAGCTTTGACTTTTGCATTTTTGTTCGAAATTAGTAGATAGAAAATTAATGAAAGCTCTTTTTTTTTGTATATTAAGCGTGAAAGCTTTGATGCTTTAAGAATACACGAGAGATATTAGCTTTCTTAAGTATATGCTCCATTATTCCCTTCCCTAACTGCTGCTCATATTGCTATATTATTAAGTAGCATACTTTTCGGCGTCCTTTTAAAGGGTGATCCAAGTAGAACGACTTTTTTCGATAGCCTTTTTTTGGACGGATCACGCGTGAGTCATGTCAAGCTTTCATGTTATTTTTGTTCAGTATTACTTGGCATTTCCTCGAATGGAAAGACTTACGTCTGAACAACATTTACAAATCATTCAATTCCATTACGAAAATTCACGTTCTTCGTAACTGAGAGTGTACCGTGGAAGACCGTGGATGAAGTCAATTCGGCGTCGATCGCAGCAACTCGCATTGACGTATGGAACGAGTTGGCGCATTTTACGTCGAGATCTTAAATTGAGAGCATACAAAATACAGCATGTCCAAGAACTCGATCTTCCCAAACGTCTTCGCTGAAAAGTTCCAAGAAGATCCGACGTTTTCGAGCCAAAATTTGTTCAGCGATGAGACCCATTTCTGGCTCAATGGGAATGTAAACGAGAAAAATTGCCATATTTTGGACAAAGAGCAACCTGCAGAGATTCAAGAGGCGCCATTTCATCCAGAAAAGGCAGCGGTTTGGTGTGGTTTGTGGGCTGGTGGAATCATCGGTCCATATTTCTTCAAAAATGACGCTTGTAAGAACGTAACCGTCAATGGCGACCGCTATCGCGCCATGATAACCGATGCCTGATGCTTGAAATTGACGCTCGTGTCTTCCACGACATTTGGTTTCAACAAGACAGCGCCACTTCCTACACATCACATCAATCAATGGATTTATTGAGAGAACACTTTGGTGAGCAGATAATTCACGTTTTGGGCCGCTCCATTGGCCACCCAGATCGTGTGATATCACTCCGTTCAGACTTTTTCCTGTGGGGGGATATGTAGAGTCTGAAATCTATGCGGACAATCCCGCTTCGATTCAGGCCTTGGTGCAAAACATCACGCGTGTCATTCGCCAGTTACAATGTCGAAATGCTCGAACGAGTCATCGAAAATTGGACTCAACGGATGGACCATTTGCTAAGACGTAGCCGCGGCCAACATTTGAAAGACATAATCTTCAAAAAAAAAAAAAAAAAAACAAAGAATGTGCTTTCGAATGATAATAAACATAAAGATATGACGTGAGATGAGATGCCGTGAGATGTGATGGCGTGAAAAGGGATGAAAAGAAATTCGTTGAATTTAGATGAGATGAGATGAGGTGATATGAGATAAGATATGATTGAGTGATGAAGAGAAAAGCTTTGCCGAAGACGAGTCAAGATCAGGGGAGCTCTTATAAGAGTAGTTGATATTACACACTCCACTTTATTAAAGGTAGCTGTTGACCTAAGAGGGTTAAGGCTGTCGAAAAATTGGCAGCTATTTCAATCAAGTTCCCACTCCAATTTGTGTTTTTGCAAGTTGATTTGTTTTTTTTTTTCAACAAACGGAAGAACCTACCTACGATGGATTTTTTGAGGCATTTTTTTTATTTCATATCAGAAATACACATTGACATTCCCTAACGAGGGACGGCCGCAATTCAAAAAAAAAAATTAATTTGAAATAAATTTTCTATAATTATGAAACTCATATTTTTCCTCAATAATTTTTATTTTTTATTTCATTTATTTTTTATATCTTGTTTAATTTTATTTTATTTTATTTTAATTTTAATTTGTTTTATATTATGTTAATTTTTATTTGATTTTTTTTTGTTGTATTATAATTTTGTTTTTTTTTTTCTTATTTACTTTTTATTTTGTTTTATTTTATTTATTTTATTTATTTTTAATTTCAGTTAATTTAATTTTATTTTATTTTATTTTAATTTAATTTATTTTATTATATTTTATTTTTTAATTATTATTATTTATTTTTTTATTATAATTTATTTTAATTTAATTTATTTTATCTTATTTACTTTTCATTTTATTTAAGTTTTATTTTTTTTTTTCAGTACATTTTATTTTATTTTATTTTTTATATTTTATTTTAATTTTATTTATTTTAATTTAATTTATTTTTTTATTATAATAATTTATTTTAATTTAATTTATTTTATCTTATTTACTTTTCATTTTATTTAATTTATTTTTTTTATTTACTTTTTTATTTATTTATTTTTTTCAGTTCATTTTATTTTATTTTATTTTTTTATTTTTTATTTTAATTTTTTCAGATTTTTTTTATTTTATTTTATTTTAATTTTAATTTGTTTTATATTATATTATTTTATTTTTATTTATTTTTTTGGTATTTTATTTTGTTGTATTAAAATTTTGTTTTCTCCTATTTACTTTTCATTCCGTTTTATTTTATTTATTTTATTTTATTTTCTTTTTTTAATTTCAGTTCATTTTGTTTTATTTTATTTTATTTTATTTTATTTTTATTTAAATTATTATCTATTTTTTAATTATATTTTTTTTTTAATTTAAATTATTTTATCTTATTTTTTTTTTGTTTTTATTTTTTTTAGTTCATTTTATTTTATTTTATTTTTTATTATTTATTTTATTTGATTTAATTGAATTGAATTCATTCATTTAATTTATTTTGTTTTCTTTTATTTTATTTTATTTTATTTTAGTTCATTTTCTTTTCTTCTATTCTTCATTTATCTTTCGCTTCACCTACCTTGACATCTGCTAAACAAATTAAATAAATTCTTTAACTGCCATTTTAGCGTTTATTATCGTGAATAAAGGTCAAGCGCATAATCACAGATAAATAAAAGGCTTACATACACGTACATACATACATACACACACACATATACACATAAACAATTGCATTAATTCACACTTGACATTTGTTGACTTTGGCCATGGTACAAAAGTTCGCCTGGTGCCGTACCGCACACACACACACACACCCATACTCGTACACACCTCGCTTGTGTGTGTGTAACGGTGCATGCGAAGCTGAAACTGTCAGGTGCATTCTAGATACCTAGATACCATTCACCTCAACTCAACTCAGCTCGCATACAAATGGGCTGCGCGAAATAAACACAAAACGCTTTGTGCTGCTCCTCACACTAGCAGAGAAGAGTAGAGTAGAGAGGGTAAAGAGTAGAGAGGGTAGAGAGAGAGTAGAGAAGGTAGAGAGTAGAGAAGCATAGCGAGGAAGGCAGCCGAGTAAGGCAGCTAATATCAAGGACATCTAGACAGGCATGACATGGCATGGAGTGGCACAAAGCGCAACGCTATCGCTTCCTTCAACTGCCCCTCCGTCCCTCGCCACTCCAAAAACACCGTTGTTTTGTATTGGAAAATTTGCTAACTGCTTGCTGAGTGAGCTTGATAGTGATAGCTTTATGTTATGTTTCAATGTTTGTTATTATTGTTGCATGCAATCAACGCACACACACCTACACCTACAACTACACCAACACATGCCGTTTGAATGCGGAAGGATGCGCGTTTATGACATTCGTTGAATTGCATTGAATATAAAAATATTTTTCTATTTCCACACTTCTTGTTCTTCTTCTTCTGCTTCGCTTTTCAGCTATTTATTTTTTATTGATAAAACTTGCTGATATTTCCGGCGTTCACTCATGCATGCATACATACTATCGTATATATGTATGTATGTATGTGTGTAAACATGTTAACATTCTAATCGTAAAATATTGCATTTTTTTGTTGTAAATTTTTATTGCACTCACTTTGTAGTGCAGTGTATGTGTGTGTGTGTGTGTGTGTGTGTGTATGCATGCAGTAGTGAGCTAGTGAGCTGGTGAGCTAGTGAGTTTTCAACATTGCTGGGCGTAGACAGTGTCAAGAACTTGACTTTAGAGGCAGAAGTAGAAATGTATATGTGTATGTGTGTATGTGTATGCATGTGTATGCATGTGCATATGTATTTGTGTGTGTTATTTTCATATGAGATTGGTAAGAAGGCAGATAGTTGGAAATTCAGCATTTTTTTTTTTGTCAATAATATCAAGTGTTATTCAAAAATTGTCAGATACCGTTATTAACAGTTATGTTTGTATGTATGTTACTAGTGTCACCAAGTGTCTTTCAGCTGCACCAACTCGCAGTGTTGCTCTGATAAATGAGTTTCCTCGTCGTCTGCAGGTATTTTGAAGTGCAAACTTCGGCAGTGGAGCTCTCCACATACGAGAAACCGAGCTAATATCGGAACTTTGATGTGGTGTGTGTTTCATGAAATTTTGAGCTATCATTGAGAAATTAGAAATTCCATGACCGTGAATATCTCAATTTCGTTCTCGAAATCAACACTGAATCGGTGCGCTGTATTGAGGAACCCTAAACTGGGAAACTGGGAAACATCCGACTATCTCTCGAAGGTCATTTACTGGCAGAAGTAGAGGAAATGGTATAAGACCAGGCTTAGGTTTTTAGATTTTTCTTCGCTTCTAATGATGTGCTATGGAACTCCGAGCTCAGTTAGTGAAACCTCGGCCTTAACATTCACACTAAGAATTGTCCTCTCAGCCTATTGGCTTCATCGTTCTTCGCTAAGTTCAGCTGCCTTTGCCCTCAGCAACATCTGGGATAACTAAAATCTAGAAATGTCCTGAATTAAATTAGCTTAAACACTAATCGATGACGCCCAGGCAATCTGACGAGAGATCCAGGAAACGAGTTGCTTTCACGTGCTTGGATCGGAACGAAACGGATGTTGGATGAGTAGGTTTTAGTAGACATGCAAAGAGGTGGCTAGCGTCGTTCGGAGCCTCATTGCATACCAAACATAACATACATACATAACATATATATCGGATTCGAGTCTGGTTAAGTAGGAGTTGAGTCTATTGCAGCATCCACATCATAGTTGGGCTAGTATTACTCGGATCTCGCGAGACAGTTCGAGCTGTTGTTGAAAATGCTGACTGACTTCCACTATAGGCGGTGCTATCCACCAGAGTTCACCGGGATTTTACTCCGCCAAAGTCAGGCGGCCACAGTAGGCGAGTGGTTAGTAGTGTGTGTGCTGCTACCATGAGGAATGGTTATGAGTTTCATATTTATAGAAAATTAATTTTCAATTATATTTCTGAAATGTGTGTATGAAAATAGTGTATTTCTGAAATGAAAGAAAAATTCCCAAAAAAAAAATACATTGGACATTTGGAGTCGGTTTAAAATAAAGTGTAAGTCACTCCATATGTTGGAAAAAAAAATCAACATGCACAACGCGTATTGGAGGAGGAACTTGAACTTGAAGGAGCTGACCTTTTTTTTATCGATAAGCCTAAGCCCGCTTAGGTCAACAGCTAACATCTCTTCCCTAAAGTGGAATGCGTAATGTCAACTAGTCTTACATGAGCTAATCTGATCTTGACTCGTCTTCAGCAAAGTTTTTCTCTTCTTCAGTTTAGCTTTTCTCTTTTTCGCTTAATCCCATCCCATATCAACTCACTGAGGTTCTCGAATTTCCTCGAATTTCTTCTCATCTTAACTCATTTCATCTCATTCCAGCTCATCTCACGCCATCTATTCTCATCTCATTAATTTTATCCATCTCATTTTACCGCATTTCATCGTACTTCCTCTCATTTCACTGCATGCATTTCATCCTACTGTCATTTCATCTTTTTTATTCGTCACATTATTACTTCTCTCTTATAATTTTATCTCAACTTGTTTTGTCTTTTTTCATCCTATCCCAGCTTAGTTAATTCTATCTAATATCATTCAGTTAACTTTCATCAGATGCTTTGTAGCTTATACGGAAATCGTCTGATCTCAGCTCATCTCACACGATCAGTTTCGTTTGGACCGCTTTTTGTACTGATTTGTTTTCATATCTCTTCATCTAATCTCTTTTTATCTCAGCTCTACTTGTCTTATGGAGCCTTATTGCGTTTTTCTTAAAAACTCTCAACTGAACTACTTTGAATTCATCACATTTTAATGCACTCTGAGCTTGATTGAAGCCGCTTGACTTCATTTCTTTCCTTATCATCTCACATCACTTTTATTTTAAATATAAAGGGTGATCCAAGTAGAGGTACTTTTTTCAATAGCCTTTCTTTGACAGATCACGCGTGAGTCGTGTCCAGCTGTCATGTTATTTTAGTTTGGCATTTCCTCGAATGGAGAGACTTACGCCTGAACAACTTTTACAAATCATTCACCTTTATGACGGAAATTCACGTTCTGTAAAGAATATGTTTCGCGTGCTTCACTCGTTCTTATGGTCAACATAACCGGCCTACTGAGCGCCTACTATTCGTAACACCATCACCCATCTTGAGACCCCCCAGCATTCATTATTGGATAATATTGGACCTATTAGACCGCGTTTAGCACGCAGTGAAAAAAAATATAGCGGCCGTAGCTGAGGGTGTACACGAAGACCGTGGAGAGTCGATTCGGCGCCGTTCGCAGCAACTCGGACTGACCTATGGAACCACTTGACGTATTTTACGTCGAAATCTGAAATTGGAAGCGTACAAAATACAGCTTGTGCAAGAACTGAAGCCGCTCGACCTTCCCAAGTGACATCGCTCCACGCTCTATTGGCTCTTGAAAAGTTCCAAGAAGATCCGACGTTTTCGAGCCAAATTTTGTTCAACGATGAGCCCCTTTACTGATTCAATGGGTATGTAAACAAGCAAAATTTGCCGCATTTGGGAAGAGGAGCAACCTAAAGAGATTCGAGAGCTGCCATTTCATCCAGAAAAAATAACGGTTTAAAACCTTTTATTGTCATAATATTTTTGGTTCGTTAAACTGCGGCATTTAATGTACTCATAGGTGAAAACTATTTAATGCAACCGCAATAAATGTCAGTTGAAGAGAAAATTTACGGAAAACTAAAATCAAATGTTTAAACATGAAAACTAGCAACGCGGAAAAGCACGCACGCACATAGCGCAATATCATATAAATTCGAGAAATTCTACCCAAAAAAAAAATAGCACATCCGCGCATACAAATGTATCTGCTTCTAATGGCTTTCCTTCCTCTAGCTCTCCTGCTCACTTGCAATAACATAATAAAATATTTCGTTTTTCTTTTCTTTTTTTTCCTAAATTTTGCTATTTTCCATGAGCCAAAAAGTTTCATATTTATTAATTTTTTCCTACTTTTATTTTCATTTCGCCTCGCAAACTTTCCCCTTGGCTTCGCCGTTGGTGATGTATCAATATTAGCAACCGCAGCAGTGCGAATACTCAGGGTTGCTTGTTTACTATGCATTTGGAATGCTACGCGCGGTTAAGTCAAACAATGCATGAGGCTTCAAATTCATGCGGAATTTTTACCTCACGTTGTTAGATTTATCATCAATGGAAAATACATGCTTTTTTTTTTGGTGTGCCTCTGCCAAGCGACAATGTGAAAATTGGCAACATTGCGTGGAGTAAAAAATTCCTGAATGACAAGAAATTTGATAGTAAAAAAATCAGCATGAAAAGCTCACTCACAGCTCAATCTCAAACTTTTGGTATGACTCTGCCAAGCGACAATGTGAAAATTGGCAACATTGCATGGAGCAAAAAATTCGTGAATGGCAAGACATTTGGTAGTAAAAATATCAGCATGAAAAGCTCACTCACAGCTCAATCTCAAACTTTTGGTATGACTCTGCCAAGCGACAATGTGAAAATTGGCAACATTGCATGGAGCAAAAAATTCGTGAATGGCAAGACATTTGGTAGTAAAAATATCAGCATGAAAAGCTCACTCACAGCTCAATCTCAAACTTTTGGTGTGACTCTGCCAAGCGACAATGTGAAAATTGGCAACATTGCATGGAGCAAAAAAATTCGTGAATGGTAATAAATTTGATAGTAAAAATATCAGCATAAAAAGCTCACTCATATCTCAATCTCAAAGTCATATGGGCCGGCTTCTCCGGTCACATTTTGGTACGCTAGCATTTCTTATTGATCCTAAGGTGCTCATATATAAAGGACAAATATTCACGAGCACATAGTACTAAGCTCTCTTTAGCCTTCCTTGACTACTACACTTTAACTCCATTTCATGCCAGAGAGTTAGCCTTAAGCACTTTAGCAAACTTTTTCAAATAACTTTGGTAAGTGTCCTAAGCCGGTGTCGCACATCTCTACACATGTGTACATACATACTCACATGTAACTACTTAAATATTAGCCTACAACTATATGTGGTGCTTCCTCCAACTTAACTCTCTACTTTGCACTTTGCACTTTGCACTTAACAACTAGATCACTACTATTACTTGCCCTCTGTACTGCGCCGTCTTGTTCGCCCTTCCTTTCTATCGCTTTCGTTTAGCAGTGTGAGAAAATGTTTAGAATAAATTTTGTAGAATTCCAACGATTGGAGATGGAGCTTTTAGCAGCAGCAGAGTTAGGAGGAATGCATGACCAATGTGGACTTAGTTGAAAGTGTATATACATATATATATATATATATATATATGTACTCTTGTGTCCCCATTCATTGGAGTTTCTAACACTGCACATTTGTTGCACATTTATTCTAGGGTAGAAAGTTTTCGTAAAAAAACAAAGAAAAAAAATGTTCAAACTCATTTCGTATGAAGGCACTTGCATGTATTAAGTACTTAAGTAAGTTACGTAGAGTCTGAAAAGCGACAAAGCGACAAATAAGTCGGAGTATACAGGAATATTGATATTAATTTTGTTAGTTAAGTGGAGTGTGGAGTATGTGCTGAGTAGTAGAGCGGAAGCGGATTGTGCGCGCAAATTGAATTTTCTTGCAAATATTTTATTATGAAATTTTGAAATTAATTTTTTTTATTCTTGTTTATTTTATTTTTTTGAACTCGAATTGTTTTAATCTAATTTAATTGAATACAATTTAATCAAATTTTTAAATTTTTTAATTTTTTATTTTTTTAATTTTTTTTTTATTTTTTTTTTTATGTTATTTTTTTTATTTTTTTATTTTTTTATTTTTTTTTTTTATATATATTTTTTTTAATTTCATATATTATTTTACTATATTATTTTATTATTTTGTTTTATTTTATTTAAATTAATTTTTTTTTTTTTTTTTAATCTTTAATTTTCAATTTTATTCTATATTTAATTTTTATTTATTTTTAATTTGTTTTATTTAACATAATTTTGTTCAATATATACGGTGGGGTGCACAAATGAGTACATGTTTGTACTCCGTATTCTTCTAAGTGTCTTGAGTCTAGAGGTCAGCACATTGAGCAGGTCACTGAATCACCTTGAAATTTTACCCAGCTTTTACCCATTCTTTCATGATTTTTTACGTCTGCTTGTGGTCGCCATCTTGTTGAAATAGTAATTCTTCTTCAGGATAGCCGGCTATGTCAACAAAACCGTGAAGATGGGTCTGTAGAATATGTAAATAATCCTTCTTCCTTATAATTCCAAGTCAATTTTTCTCAATGGCCCAACTTTCCACCACGTGAAGCAGCCCCATACCATTATGTTTCCGCCACCATGCTTCACAGTTTCTTTGACATGGCGCCTTTGTATGATTTCTCCGGGACGACGCCAGCAATGGTGCTCACCGTCGTACTGTAAACGATTGAATTTAGATTCATGTGACCAGATTACTCCCTCTCAGTCATCTTCAGTCCATTTTTCGTGATCCTCATTTTTTTTATTAATTCATTTCATTATATATCATTTTATTTTATTTCATTTTATTTAATTTTAATTTATTTTATTTTATTTTAATTTATTTTATTTTATTTTATATTATTTTAATTTTTTTTTAATTTTTTTTTTTATTTTTATTTTTTTTATTTGATTTTAATTAATTTTAGTTTAATTTATTTTATTTTATTTTATTTTACTTTATTTTATTTTATTTTATTTTATCATATTGTTACGATCTTGCTGAATCAACCTCGATGTTTTCCCAAAACCTTCGGGGATGATCTCTGGATTGTTAAATAAAAATCGCCAACTTAATTTGCAGTCTCTTTATTTAATGTCCTTTTATTGCTCAATAATTCACAATTCAATTACAATTCACTTTACTATTTACAATCACTTGTATACAACTTTCACAATGTACTGTTTTTATTACTTTACTGTAATGTAATCCAAAACGCGTTTACTTCACGACTGATTACTGACTGACTCCTCTGCAGTCGTGTGTCGCCCTTATATACTTGTTTGCTGCTTGAAAACGAAACACCCGGAATAATCGCGTCGTTACGATAATCGTCTCGTTTTACGCTCTAGAAAATGCCAGTTGTCGGCTCCTCTCTTTCATCTGTCATTCGCTTCGCATTTTCGCCACAATATTATATTATATTTTATTTTATTTTATTTTATTTTTTTATATTTTATTTTATTTTATTTTTTCATTTTTTTGTATTAATTTATTTCATTATATTTCATTTAAGTTTATTTCATTTTATTTTATTTAAATTTATTTTATTTTATTCTATTTTATTTTACTTTAATTTATTTTATTTTATATTATTTTAATTTTTTTAATTTTTTTTTTAATTTAATTTTTTTTTATGTAATTTTATTTTATTTTATTTTAATTGTTTTCAATTTAATTGTATTTAACTTTTTTTAATTTTATTTTAATTTATTTTATTTGATTTTAATTTAATTTAATTTTATTGTATTTTATTTAATGTTCTTTTTTTTACTTTATTTTATTTTATTTTATTTAAATTTTATTCTATTTGATTTTATTTGATTTTATTTTTCATTTTTTTTATTTTTTTATTTTACCTTTTTTAATTTTTTTATTGTATTTTATTTAATGTTCTTTTTTTCTTTTTTTACTTTATTTTATTTTATTTTCTTTTTATTTTATTCTATTTTATTTTAATTTTATTCTATTTTATTTTATTTTATTATATTTTATTTTATTTTATTTTATTTTATTTCATTTCATTTTATTGTAATTTTATTTTACTTGATTTAATTTTATTTATTTATTTTTTTTAAATTTATTTATTTTTTTTTTTAATTTAATTTTTATTTTTTTTTATTTTTTTTATTATTATTTTATTTTTTTTTTAATTTTTATTTATTTTTTTTTTTTTCATTCTATTATATTACATTTTATTTTATCTTATTACACTCTATTTTATTTTCTTTTTCTTTTTTTCACGCTCTAATGCACATCTACATACCTAAATACCTTATATGAGCGAATATGTGATCCGCTCTTTGGTATTTGAAAATTCTCAGAATTATTGCGGCTTCGCAGCTGTGAAATAGTACAATAAAAATTAAAATACGCATAGTTTCCCCGTGACAATATGACAATTGAAGTGAGAGAGAATGAAGTTTGTGTGTGTGTGTGTTTGTGTTCGGAATAATATTTGCACATTCGCAAACAAGTTGTGAATCAACAAAGTTATGTAAATTTTTTGCTTGTTTCCAACTAAAACATTTTTATTTTATATGCATGTACATATGAATGTATGCACGTGTGTGTGTGTGTGTGTGTGTGTGTGACAAAATGATGACGAAATGATGTAGTTAGTGAGTATGCGGGAATAATGACTTTCAAATGAAATGCTACATATGTGCTGGTGTTAATGGTGGTTGACATGGCGTATGAGTGACATTTTGCTGACATTAAAGACATATTAATAAATAGAAGAAGAGCAATAAATATGGCTGAGGAAGGAAGATTTGTGACTGTTATAATGATTTATTTATACAATAGATGAAGGCAAGACGTGCTGTTTCGGTTGCGGCGCAAAGAGAAAAGAAAGTTTTGCAAGTAACTACCGACTGTGAGTTCATCATTATCACATTTATTAGCTGAGGCAAAGAAATTTGAATAATCAAAAAATTCTCTTTCGTGACTTAAAATCGACGCAGAAGTGCTGTGTGTTGAAGCTTTATGCACAGGTATCTACCAAAATTTGGTACACACTGTTAATATGTGATCGATGGTGCATCTCTTTTTTGGGTCTGAAGCCACACAGTTGGCGTAAAATCAGTTTTCAGATTACTTAGTTGCCAATTCTGAGCAGATTCAGCCACAAATGTCTTCAAGTTTTTGCTTGCTCTACAATTTTTAAATATTATATTTCTAATTGAAATATTTTTCTTTTTCTTTGCAGGTAAGAATTATTACAAAATTATGTAAAAGAAAAGTGCATAAAGAACGTCGAACATGAAGCTCAGAGCACATACGACTGCTGCGCACATTAATTAATTTGAGAAAAGTGAAGTAAGTATGAGCACTCTACCGGAAGCTTTTACGGTTTCTTAGCCCAAAATGGCTTA
Source organism: Neoceratitis asiatica (assembly GCA_030068015.2). Taxonomy (NCBI): domain Eukaryota; kingdom Metazoa; phylum Arthropoda; class Insecta; order Diptera; family Tephritidae; genus Neoceratitis; species Neoceratitis asiatica. Next base: position 69,244,264 of record CM061527.1, on the reverse strand, counting down.
ATATAAATCTTTTATTATTAATTTCACAGTACAAAAGTCAAGCAATAAACTTTAAAACTCACACACATATATATGTACATATATGTGTACAGCCTTATGTGTGTGTTTGGCCAAGTAAGCAATCAGACTTTAGCTCTGCCATTATAATTATTACTTTTCTTCTACATTTTGTTATACATATAAGTGTGTATGAATTTATGCTTGCCTTCCGCAAGATGGAAAAAAAAATTTTTTTTTTCAAAATTTTAATTTCAAAATTTTCACATTTTTAATTTTTTTTTGCTCAATTCTTCTGCGAAACACGCAACTTGCAACGTGTTGTAGCATTTATTATGTGATTTATATTACTTCTTATACTACTTCGCTTCGGGGGTGGGGGTTGAGTGTGTGTGTGTGTGTGTCTAGTGCTTATAGTTGGTGTAGCTGTTGTTGTTGTTGTTGTTGTTGTTGTTGTTGTTGTTGTTGTTGTTGTTGTTGTTGTTGTTGTTGTTGTTGTTGTTGTTGTTGTTGTTGTTGTTGTTGTTGTTGTTGTTGTTGTTGGTGGTGGTGGTGGTGTTGTTGTTGTTTGATAAATTCATAGTTGGTGTAATTGTTGTTGTTGTTGTTTTGTTTTTGTTGCGGTTGTTGTTGTTGTTGTTTTTTTGTGTTTGTTGTTGTTGTTGCTGCTGCTGTTGTTGTTGTTCTTGCTTTTTTGTTGTTGTTGTGTTTGTTGTTGTTGCTGCTGTTGCTGTTGTTGTTGTTGTTGTTGTTGTTGTTGTTGTTGTTGATGATAAACACTAAACAATGTATTTATAGTAGAACATGGTTGTACATGATGAAAATGCAATTTTCGCAGACAAATGACAACGGTGAAAATCAACAAAAACAACAACAAAAACAACAACAAGTAAAAAAATAACAGCAACTTCGTAAAAGTATGAGCAACAAACTCTCGCAGCGACTTCACCACTTTCAGCCTCATACATCATTCTCCACGCAGCAAATGCCAAAGATTATTGCATGTTTTTGTATTTATTGTTGTTGTTGCTGAGTTGGTAATTCTAGGAAATGCGTAGGTTTCGTCGTGCTAAATTTCGGTGTATTTATGTACGGTAATAAATATTGTGAAATTGGGAAAGTGAAAAATTTGAAAAAAAAATATTAGTAAAAAATGTTTTTAGTGTATAACGGTATGAAAAAATAACGGTAATGCGAGTAAAATATGATCGGAAATTAAAAATTTTAGTAGTTTGAGGTTTTTTTTCATACATTTTTTTGCCTTTCCTGCCGAGTGATGATACCATAATCAGAACAGTAAGCGCAGGTCCTGCCATTACCTGGGTGATTTCTTCAAAATTTCTGGGAATAAGAGCAGCTCTGCATTTTTAAGCACTCCAACTGATCGCTGGTATAGCCACGACTCAAAAATATTCACCAAGTTGGCTTTAGAAACCAGCAATCGGCTCATCTTGCTTCCTTTCGATAAATAGAACCGAAGTTGACGAAAAATGAAACTAAATTTCTTCATGCAGGCCTTTCTGACATTTCTGCCTTTCGAAGAGGCACCCAAAAGACTCCTCAAGCTCGCAACCTCGCAGTAAGAGCTTTTGAAGTATCATGATTCCTAAAAAACTGTGAAGAGTATTTCCGTATGAGAGAGCAAAACTCTACTATGCGTGCGTGTGATAGCCACGCAAGACTAAGTTAAATTCCACTCCGCTGTCAAGTTGAGCTTTATAATGGAACAATTGTCTGCATAATATAGTTTTAGGGTCTGAGTCAATGTTGTTTGCTTTGCATGGATACTAAATCCCTGACAAGCGCTATTATGGCTCTAGCTAACAGTATAACTCTTCGAAGCCTATGAGGTTCGGCAGATTTTTGTAGGAATATACGGAGCCACTATTAACCGAAAGTCGAATCGGGGCAGCGAGCTTGGGTAGAATAGAATGAGTGTAACACCTCTGACTCTTGGAGTATGGAAGTACTGGTAGAATTAAAAGGAAATTAAGATTTCCTAAGCTTACTCAGTTCGAGTTCTCAGAGAGAGAGAGAGAGAGAGTGAGAGAGAGAGGGAAGAATTTGTCTAGAGAGGTGTTTAAAATCTAGAGAGGTTTACTTTTTAGTTTTCTCTTTCGATCGTTCTCCGTCCACATGAGTGGTACGTTCTCTACTAGAATTGCGCCAGGACCTTAAGTGTTCAGATTCCAATTAAAAATCATTTGGAGAATGTAAAATTTTATAGAGGCTAGCTCTTGCGCAGAGTTTCCTCGGTCTCCTCCATTTTTTAAGATAATCAGACTGAAATAAACCTCACTTCGACTCTTTGTCAAACTTTTGAGCTGCGACTAACAGCGATTCAGTTGAGCTGGTGAATTTTCAGTGCAAAGGCTGTCGGTCGCTATAAGCGAGCTTAGACTTACTTCAAGTACTGGTGTGAGTGCTACTAAGTTTTCGAATTCTGAACAGAGCAACACTCAAAACTTAAGAAAATCGTTTTTTCTAACTGCGTTCACTCGAGGACAGGGTATCTTAACCACTCTAGACTTACTTCAGATGTGAAAAAAAAAGTTTCTCCTTAAAATTCACCACACGTTCGGAGACGGTTCAGAGCAAAAATCTCAAGACGCACAAGCAAATTGGAGGAGAGGCACGGCTGGAAACCATTTAACCTGATGTGAATTCGAACTAAGTTAATAAAGGGGGTTTTTTTTAGAGGTATAGAACTTTAAGTTGCAATAAAACAACGATGGATTATTCGATTGACATGAATTTTATTTATCCGAAAGATAATCTTGTGGCATTACATTTTAAATATGATTTCTGGCATATGACCGCCACGGCTGGCGCGGATGTAGTCCAATCTGAACGTCCAATTTTCGATGACCCCAACATTTGTGGCCGTATATCGGCAGTAACACGGCGAATATTGTCTTCCAAATGGTCAAGCGTTTGTGGCTTATCCGCATAGACCAATGACTTTACATAGCCCCACAGAAAGTAGTCTAGCGGTGTTAAATCACAAGATCTTGGAGGCCAATTCACAGGTCCAAAACGTGAAATTAGGCGGTCACCAAACGTGTCTTTCAATAAATCTATTGTGGCACGAGCTGTGTGACATGTTGCGCCATCTTGTTGAAACCACATCTCCTGGACATCATGGTTATTCAATTCAGGAATGAAAAAGTTGGGTAATCATGGCTCTATACCGATCACCATTGACTGTAACGTTCTGGCCACCATCGTTTTTGAAAAAGTACGGACCAATGATTCCACCAGCCCATAAAGCGCACCAAACAGTCAGTTTTTCTGGATGTAACGGTGTTTCAACATACACTTGAGGATTACCTTCACTCCAAATGCGGCAGTTTTGTTTGTTGACGTAGCCATTCAACCAGAAGTGCGCTTCATCGCTGAAAAAGATTCGCTTATGAAAATCGGGAACAACGGTAATAATTTGGGCCCATTCGACGAATCTACGCCTTACTTGATGATCGTGAGTCTATTCATGATGAATTGCCAAACCAAACTGAGAATAAATCACTTGACAGCTGTTAAATCGGTCACCATCTTGAAAAGTAATGCCAACTTAAAGTTCTATACCTCTATAAAAAAAACACCCTTTATATATAGAAGTAGACGAGTCCCAGGTAAAAAAACCCCAAGTTAAAGGAGGGAGGTATCTTTGAAGAAGGCATAAAAAAAGGCAAAAAAAAAGAGAATTTCTTTGTCTCACATTTGTTGCATTATTTTGCTTAAATTCTATTGAAAGTTCTTGGTTTCTCTTCAGCTTTCTGAAAATAATTCATTAATTTCAGCACTTTCGACAGCTCGAGAGATATATATTTCGCATACTCGTATGTATGTATGTGTGTATGTATGCGAATGGTACTGCACTGAAGAGTAATTCAACGATTTAATGATGAAAATGCTGTAAGCCTTTGGATTGGCTTTTATGAGTACATGCATACATACATACATACATACATACACACCCGTATATGCTCATACATCAAAGTGCAGACAAGCCGGACTAAAAGCTACGCTTCCACATTCTTTTCCTATTATTGTTTTTTTTTGTTGTTGTTGTTGCCCAAATGCATTCATTCATTCATTCATTCATTGGCCTGTTTTTTACAAAAGCTTTTTCTTCTCTCTTCTTCTTCCTCTTCTCTAGTGCAGGCCGCGTTGTATATAAAACCCAAATTTTTTGTGTTCCACATTCCTCCTATGGGAAAAAGTCAGCATATGGCCGCACATGTACATACATATGTATGTGTGTTAAAGGCATACATGCCAGGGTGTCTGCCCTCATGCATCATTAAACTGCCAGAATTTATGAATCCAAAAGGAGTGGTTTTATACATAAACAAAATATTAGGCTAAGAGTAGTCAACTAGAGCGAATTCTGTATGTAAAAGGTGCTCCAAGTAGAGGTACTTTTTTCAATAGCTTTTTCTTGACAGATCACGCGTGAGTCCTGTCCAGCTGTCATGTTATTTTTGTTCAGTGGAAGTTTGGCATTTCATTTCATGGAAAGATTTCTGTAAAGAATGTGTTTCGCGCGCTTCACTCGTTCTTATGATCAACATAATCGGCCTACTGAGCGCCTACTATACGCAACAACATCACCCATCTTGAGACCCAGCATTCAATATTGGATAATATTCGATCGAATAGACCACGTTCAGCGCGCAGTTAAGAAAATATAGCGACCGTAGCTGAGAGTGTACACGAAGATCGGACCGTGGAGAGTCGATTCGACGCCGTTCGCAGCAACTCGGACTGACGTATGGAACGACTTGGCACATTCTACGTCGAGATCTTAAATTGAAAGCTCACAAAATACAACTTGTGCAAGAATTAAAGCCGCTCGACCTTCGCTACGCTCTATGGGCTCTTCGAAAAGTTCCAAGAAGATCCGACGTTTTCAAGCCAAATTTTGTTCAGCGATGAGACCCATTTTTAGCTCAATGGGTATGTAAACAAGCAAAATTGCCGCATTTGGAAAGAAGAGCAACCTGAAGGGATTCAAAAGATCCCCTTTCATCCAAAAAAAATAACGTCTTGGTGTGGTTTGTGGGCCGGTAGAATCATATTTATTCAAAAATGAGGATGCCGATGAGAACGTAACCGTCAATGACGACCGTTATCGCACCATGATAACCGACTATCTGATGCCTGAAATTGAAGCTCGTGATCTCCGCGACATTTGGTTTCAACAAGACGGATTTCTTGAGAGAGAATACTTCGCTGAGCAGATAATGAACCATCTGAGGCGTAGCCGCTGCCAACATTTGAAAGAGATAATCTTCAAAAAATAAATGCCAAAGAATGTTCTTGCGAATGATAATTCCCCATTCCCCAATTTTCTGTGATTTTTCTTTAAAAAATTAAGTAACCTCGAAATGGATCACCCGTTATCTTCGTTACAGATTTCAAAATAAAGAAACTTGGTCTATCGTAAATTGCCAGGAACTGATCCGAGTAGTGATTTACGGCCTAAGTTCACCACCGATTTGTGATGGGTGACTGGAAGTCTACTGAAGTTTTGCAGAGATGGATGAATCCTGAACCCTGAAGCACTTCTTTTCCAAATAACCCACTACTTGCATTAATAGGTTAAAGACTTTCGGGTCCACTACCATTAGAGACGTAAATTTCGCTCCAATAGTAGCAAAACTAATTCGAATCCACAATCTTCCCAGCTCCGCCTATGGCTTTGAGGAGAATACAAGCGGAATTTTTTTGATCACATACTGAATTTCGAATAGGCTTGAAAGGGGCCCGAATCATAACCGAAAGTAATTGACCATATTCTGTATTTCGAAGATTTTTGAATGGCAGCCGAATCAGAGTGGACCATATATTGAGTTTCGAAGCATCTTAAGGAGAACCCGAATCAGGTTGCAAAGTTATTGGTCATTGCCTGACGCTCGAACAGTTTTTAGTGGGACCCGAAACAGAAAGAGAAACAAGCTATTGGCCGAGTCTTGGCTTCGAAGAGTTTTCAGGAGGATCCGAATCACAGCGGAAAATTAATAATCATATCCTGAATATCAAAACGCTTCGAAGAGTGATCCGAAGTTAATACCATATCCTGCATATCAAAGTGTTTTGGGATGGATTTGAAAGATAACTATATCTAGATTTTGTAAGAAAATTTTTTAGAAGGATCAAATCTCTGCCCGCGAAAGTCTCGAATGACTTCCAGGTGGAGGTTTGGAAGTTTACATTCGACACCGAGTGCCACCCCTTACGCTCCTACTATACTTACAAAAAAATGTTTTCAGATCTGATCTTCAGATCTTAAACCCCCATAAGGATTTAATGTAAAAGAACTGTCTAGAGTTAGCTTGGATAGGAGTGGGGCTACCGATGGCGAGACATCGATTTCACTTCTATCAGAATGGAACACGTTGTGATGTCACATTTCTGTGGTTTTAGCTATCTTGGGAAGATCATGAAGAAAAACAGTGCCGAAATATTATTTTGCCCGAAGCAGAGCATTCGCATAGTACAGCCCCTACGGCATCTCATATTAGGAGCTCCATGTCTCTATGTATATCCTCCTATCAGACATTGGTCTCCTAGAACTTTTACTAACTTGGAGATGTCTTCACATTTTATGGAGTATATTTAACGAGATCTGCTCCTCTACCATCTCTGTCAGATTTGTCTGGATTTGTGGCACCTTTTCAGAGGTGAATTCCTTGAGGAACAGTTTGCACAGGGCAAAAGGGAAAAAGGAATACCAATACTGCTTGGTGGTAGCAAGTGCGTCCTTCTTGTTGTTTTTCTCGATGGATCTGTGGCTAAGAACACAGTGGTGAGGGATGGTATGTTCTGTTTAGCCAGCTCCTTAAAAAATCGGTGACAGTTCAAAACGGGATTTAACGGGAGGGGGAGAGGGAGGGAGAGGGAGGGAGAGAGAAGGAGAGAGGTAGAAAGGGAGAGAAAAAAGAGAGAGAATTTGTCAAGAGATGTGTATGAATTCGAGAGAAATTTGATCTAACAGTCCAGACTTGGGCGCTCTCCCTCTTTCTTTCAAAATAGTTATTACTGAGCTAATCGGAACGGATTTTAAAAGTCGAGAAGCCCAAAGCTATAAATTTCTTATGCTAAAGAAGTTAGTTAGCATAGCCCCTTACGCACCTAATCTTCTATGACAGAAGCTTCCCACAGACTACTTTCTCCTTCATTCCCTTGCCTTCACTAGTGGTCCCCGCCAGAGAGTGCGCTGCTTCTCGGCCACAAAGTCACTCCGTAACCCATTCATCTTTTAGGCGGGCATGTCAATGACGGTATTGTGGAATAAGGTTCCACCCGCCAATCGGGAAATGTAAAATAAAAATATGACAAAATCCACTTTATTTAATTTTTTATTACAAAATTTTTAATCTAACACTAAATACACATAAAATTTACACACACAAAAAAAACAACAACAAATTTCAACGACAGCCACAGCTCAGCTGTAATTTGAAGAGCTTTTGCAAACGCTCATCCTTCTCGAAAATATTCCTCTTGCCTACAGGCAACAGTGACTCGATGCGATCGTAAATTAGCCCGTGTACGCCCTGCTGCCGGAACCACTCGATGGTGCTGCGCTCCGCCAGCTTATCACCCCACAACATAACCCATTTTTTCTGGCGATTAGCCAACATCACAGTCTCGGGATGATTCTCGAATATACACGCAGCCGCGGCAATGCCATTCAAGTCGAATGCCTGCGCCGTATTCACCGCCGGTTGCAGACAATGTGTACGTGGATCCAAGTACTCTGGCATCGCTTGTGCGACGGTAAAGAAAACTGGATAGATATTTTGTTTGAACCGCAACATAATGCAAATGTCCGCATCGAAAGAACTGAAACAGCAGAGGCGACCCCAACTGACCTCCTTTACCACCGCCAATATGGCATCCACATACTGATTCTTATCTATGGTCTGTACGCTCTCTACGCCACCGCCATAGTACGCTTGTGGCCATTTGATTTCCATATTGCAGCCGAGAAAGCGGTTCGTTCTGAGAAAGAATTCTCTTAGTGTGGGGAAGAGACGTTCGTCCGCGTCACAGAGACTACACGGTGCTGGGTATTCTACGATGCGTTCATTGATAATGCGATATGTCTTCAAACACTGCAATTCATCGTAGGTGAAGTCCTTCACGGGCTTCATGCAGAGATCCGCTTTCGTTTGTGGCTGTGTCGCATTCGAACATAACATAACCTCAAAATCGTGAAAGATAATGGGCACCAAATCACGCGTCAGCATCACATCAAATTCGACCATATCAGCACCTGCCTCGTACGCTGCCTGCATGGAGCGCAAAGTGTTCTCCGTTATAGACGCTGGCTTTTCGGCAACGAAACTGCGTCCCAAACCGCGATGACCAATGTCGAGCCCTTTCCAGCGTCGCGGCCAATATTGCACGAAGGTTGTATTCAGCTTGACCTGCCAATCGGGCATAGCGCTTATAACCAGATACTTGAGCTTCAGACGCGCCACCTCAGCGTTATTGGAGATATTCGTAAAGCTAACCGTCAACATACCCTCGCTCGTATCCAACGCCTCAGGTGGTATATACATTCGACCGAGCAGCTGCACGCAGCCGGTAGACTCATTCGACAAGTTCAACTTGAGCAAGTAACCGACCACTGTTTTATCCACCATCAGCACTTGAAACATCAGCGTACTGTTGTTGTAGACCACACCCAAATCGGGTTGATCCTTCATTTGACTGTCGCCGTAAAGCATACTCGAGTATTGTGCATAGGCACGTGCCGACGGTAGTATGGGTAACATCAATTCTGGGTTGACAGGTTCCAACTTGAGTCGTACCTGCTCCTCCGGCACAATAGGCAAATTCTCTTTGAATTCCAATGCATTGAAGAAGAGCTTGAAGAGTACCACATGCCCGGTATTGAGCCAAGCTTTACGCACCTTCGGTTTATTTGGACAAATGCAACCGAATTTGTCTATACACTCCACCTCCTTGCAAAGCAAATTGATCTCGCGCGCACGCTCTTGTATCTCCCAGCGCCGTGCCTGCACAATCTGTGTCGCCTTGTCCACAGCGCCGATAAAGTAGCGATAACGCACCAACTTCTCGTAGGACAACTCAATCACAACCGACCACTCGCTGTAGTCGTCTTCAGTGCGCTTCAAACGCGGCGCCTGCTGTACATTCCACTCGCCGAGCGCCTTTTGATTGCCCATCACGCCGACTATCTCGTATGGCGCCAGGCGTGTGCCGCTTAAATTCACCTTAAAATGCACAAAAGCTGTGGCCTCCGACATTTTCCTGCTCCCTCGTACTGTATGTATTAAATTGGCCAAAAGTCTAGGTTTACTTTTGTACAGAACAACAAAGAAATTTTGAAAAAATATATTTCTAAAATTTATGTAATTTTTACATTTTATTTTGGCGCAACAAATCAGTTTTGACATTGTCGACGAGTGATTGAGTGTGGAACGAGTAATGGATGGAGAAATTGAATGAAAACACTGGTGGACACAATAATTGCTGATCTCTGGGGAATAACTAACTGTACTCACAATGAGATGAAGCGCTGCAAATAACGCAGTTTGAGACTTCACCAAACTACCTCCAGCTGTGCTCCGACCACATGGTCCAGACTGAAACCTATGAGTTTTGTAATTAAGGATCTTAGGGAAGCGAGAATCCAGAAACTGTGGACAGAGTAATGCTGAGAGGTTGGTAAGAGCTTGAGCAGACTTGTTTCATCTTCATACGGATGTAGGAAAACCAGATAACAGAGTCCGTGGCTCAGTCTACTCAAAGGTGTTCGCTATAAGCAAGTTCTCTCGTCTACGGGATCACTTTAGTATCTTTGAAAATTCGCTGCGGGTTAGGAGTTGAAAAATGTATCCACGGTAAGGATTGCCTGCCGTAAGAGACAACTAAAATCCGCCACAGTCCGTCCTTTATACCGGAACAACTCCGATTTTGACACGATCAGGGACTGCCTCTTTCTCAATATTCTTCGAAAACCAATTTAGGATATATTTTTGCCGATACAACAACAAAAAATACGCCAATGTTTTCAAGGTAGTACTACACGGTGGAGAATCATCGCAGAGCATTTAACGCGATGGGTAAGCAATTCTCTAGGAACCTGGTAAAAGTGTGCGGGGAACCTGATACGTTAAGACACGTTTATGGGATTGCTTCACACTTTCGACGAGTAAGTCTCTATTGGACCTCAACCTTAAGAGCCCTAAGTTTCTCTAAAACCTGCACCAAAGATACGTATATGGGGTTCGACTAGTAGGTTGAAGTGCTCTAGGAATCCTCAATGACATTACAATAAGTTCGTTCGGCGATCCAAGTCATACGATTACCAGCAATCAGTTCAACCTAGGTTAGGTGGATCCGAAACTGGACCAAAATAAAATTATAGAAACGAAGTCTGAGAGTTCGACAATCACTCGTAAGCAGTCTTTCATGGAGGATGCAATTTCATTCTAAAAAAAAAGTATCTTCCTTCGCTCCAAGTAATAGAGTCAGTATGAACATAATGAAGACACTCTCTCTTGTACTCGGATTCTTCTCTGAATGTATGATTTCTTGACCTTAATAAGCTAACCCTAATAGTTCGCAAAGACCATATCGCAGATTTCTTACAAGAGGGAGCTCTTTTAAGTAATTTGAGCTGGTTTTCCCGATTATATTATTTGCATTTCAACAGGAGTCTTTCCATGTCATATTCGAAGCGAAAGATCGGCTTTTTAAGCTCCTACCACCATAAGTTGGAACTCTAACCTAACATAATTGACCGTTTCGGTACAAGCACTGTTGAGACGTTTCTCTTATGTCCCTTTTCACTAATATTCCCGAGGTCCTCGAGGCGAACGGGCGGATTTTTTGCTGTTTTCTATAGGTATTGCTCCAAAGCCCTCAGTTATGATGAGGATGGATCGCAAGTAAGACTAATAACTACTCAACTCAATGCCTGTTTTGTAGAATTAATCAGAGACCATCCTTTCCATACTTTTTAAATGGGCGTGTATACCGAACACATCTCCAAGAGGAGGAAGGAAGAGTTTGTAAACACTCAGAGCAGAGCTCTATTTTGAAAGATATTTCCAAAAAAGTCTTGCTTGTCAAGGGTGAAAGATTGCAGCCTAAGACGATACACGCTCGCTTGGTAAGTCTTAGTCGTTTTTTCTCAGATAACGCTTTGGCCTGATCCGCGTTTCTAAGTTCAAAGAAAAACTGTAGTCGAAAAAGAAAAGAACTAAACCCAGGGAAATTTTGATTTTCATCTCCGAAAGACATATCTGCTGCGGAAGAAAATAAAATCTGTTTGTACAGATTTTCAATATTCTCCGGTTCCCTGCAGGAGCCGCGGGACTTATAAACCCTCATAAATGTGCTCTGAAATAAAACAAAATGAAGAAGATCTCTGCAGACAATTAAGACAATCTTTAGAGACTACTATTACAGACTTCTTGAGAATGTTGATCGCTTTAAAAAATTTCTTCGTCATACAAAGGATATTTCAAAGGAAGTGAAGTTTTAGTCCTAACTAAGCCGGGATCACCATACATGCTACTATTTGTAGGGTTATAGGCTCGAATACTGACGAGACCGAAATCAAGAATTATACAGTCGCTCCTCAGTAAAAATTGATAAATCTTCTAAGTGCATTTCAAACATGAAATCGAAATCTTCTCATAAAAATCAAATCTCATAAATATCAGAGTATTTTCTTTATGTGATCGTCCCTTGGCAGGTTACCTCAGCCCTCTAAAAACCCATTAGCCGTTCGGTGGGGAATCTTAAAACTTTGCACGGCTGCAGTACCTGAGTGGACTCGAATCTTAAATTATGGAAAGAAATTTGCCTAACAGCGATTGATCCTCAGCAGGGTATGTCAAGGCCCCCCGAGAGTATTTCTGCTGTGAAATAAAGTCTTTTGACAATAATCTATCAGCCTTCCGGTGGAGGCTTAGAAAACACTGTAGGTCTCTCTATTTTATTGTGAAAATATCAAGATGCATACCACAACTTCGAGGCGAAGCTCAGCCGAAAATTGCTTCAGCGGTTATACAATCTCGGGGATGATGAAGGAGTCGTGTATTATAAGGTTCTTCCTCATCTCTCCGATAGAAACACAGTATGGAGGACTTTTTGGTATTTCTTTAAAAAAAAATTTACAAGAAATACAAAGTTATAGCTTCCCCACCCCTTGCTCTCTCATTTCCTTCCCTCTTTTAGTTAGTAAAACCACCGCACTTCATTTCTATTGCCTTCTCTAATTTACTGCTTCTTAATTTATTACACTTTCTCTGCATTAGTTCCACATTCCTCTGATGAGTGCTCAAAAAAGAATATTTGAAATTTGAAATTTGAAATTTTCCACAAAAAAAAAAACGCCTCAACGGCAACCACAACTCCGTTGCAACTCAAAAAGTTGCTGCAACTTTTCATCCGACACAAAAATGTTACGCTTATCACGATCCACCAACAAATCAATGCGATCCACAATCAAGCCATTAACACCCAGCGCACGATAGAACTCCAGCTTATCACGATCGGCGAGCTCTGCGCCCCACAACACCAGCCATTTATTCTGATTCTCGATCAACTCGAAGGCATTCGGATGCGTATGCAGCATAGAAACGTTGGGCATAATGCCATTCAAGTCGAAAGCCTGCGCCGTATTTATGGCCGGATGTAGACAGTGTGTGCGTGGATCGGCAAATTTCTGCGGCATCTCCTCGATCAGCAACATAACGGGATAAATATTTTGTTTATAACGCAACATAATACATATATCCGCATCGAAGGAGGAGAAGAAGCAGACGCGACCCCAGCTATGACGTTTCACCACATCGAGTATTGTGTCCACATAACGGTTCTTATCCATATGTTGCATACACTCCGAGCCGCCATTATACAACTCTTGCGGCCATTTCACTTCAATATTGAAACCCAACATTTTATGCGTTTTCTCAAAGCACGCCTGCAAAGTGGGAAAGAGACGCTCATCCTCATCGCTCACCGTACACGGCGCCGGACAAACAATCAATTCGTCAGCAACAATTTTGTACGTTTGCATGGCCTGCAATTCGTCATAGGTCAAGCATACCACCGGCACCGAGATTAGCTCAGTGCGACTACAAGGCGTCTCTGTTGACGGACACATTAGCACATAGAAATCATGATAGATCACGGGCACCAAGTCCTTGGTGAGCATCACATCGAACTCTACCATATCGGTGCCCGCTTGAAAGGCCTGCTTGAGCGCACTCACCGTATTCTCGTATGGCGGACGCACCGCATCGTTCGGCACAAAACTACGGCCCATGCCACGATGTGCGATACTCAAACCCTTCCAGCGAGTGGGCCAATATTGTGTGAAGGTCGTATTCAATTTGACTTGCCATTGTGGCGTGGGGTTTATTATCAAATATTGCATTTCCAAGCTCGCCACCTCAGCGGCCTCCGCACTTGACGAAACCAACGTCACATCCAGCACACCTTCACTCTCCTCCAACGCCTCCGGCGGCAGATAGGATTGCGCGATCAGACGCACATATTCGTTGCGCTTATGGAAGGCGTATAATTTCAACAAAAAGCCAATATCGCGTCGCGTTAACATGTAGATGTGATAGATAAGTGTTTGCGTGTTGTACTCGGTGCCGAACTCCGGCTGATCCTTCAGCTGACTATTGCCATACTGCAATTTTGTGTATTGTATGTGTGCGCGTGCCGAAGGTCCGAGCATTTGGAGTGTGACCGCATCTAAGGCGTCCACCTTCAACTGCACCACCTCATCCTCCTCAACAAGCTGTTCCTCACCAACTTTATAACGCAACGCCTCGCCGAACAACTTGAACAGCACAATGTGTCCGGTGTTGAGCCAGGCGCGGCGTAATTTCGGCCGTTGTGGTGATATGAAACCGAAACGATCGTACGTGTTTTCATTCGCATCGGTTAGGCGCAGCTCGCGTGCACGTTCCGCCACTTCCCAGCGACGCACTTGCACGGTTTGCGTACGCTTATCCAACGCGCCGATGAAGTAGCGGTAGCGCACCCATTTATTCAGCGGCACTGTTACATTCGCGGTCCATTTATTGTAGTCACTTTCGCTGCGTTTGAGCAGCGGCGCATTTTGTATATTCCAATTGCCGAGCGATTTTTTATTGCCCATTACACCGACCAATTCGTGTTCGGCTATGCGCGCGCCTGCCATTTCTACTGTGAGTTGTAAATTACCAACCGCACTCTCCGACATCTTGCCGCGCGGTGTTTTATTTGTGACGCGATCAGCTGTTGAGGTGGAAGAGGTCAGAATTTTGTTTGATTTGTTCTTATTTTTTTTTTTTGCTTTCACCGAAACTTTTTTTTTGTTTTTTTGATATTTGATTTTTTCGAAAACTCACTCAAACTCTTTTGACGTCGGATTTCTTCGGAATAAAAACTTCATACAGAGGCATTCAATATTATTAATTTTTGAATAAAAAAAAATATAAAAAATTTGCGAAAAAAGTAAAAAATTTCCAGAGTTATTGCACTGAGACCCCTTATTTTACCATAACCCATGGAGGTATACCAAAATATTTTTCCTAATGGCTCATTATGGATAAGAAAGTTCTGGGGGCACTCACCCCATACTCCGCCAGAACGGTTATCGGTTAGAACCCACACCAACTGTGAACTGCTGAGCTAAACTGAAGCGCCTGTACTTTCAGTGGAGGAAATCTATAACTTTGTGCACCAGACTACATTAGAGATCTGAGCGACACCAACTCGGTCGAGGAGACTCTTCGAAAACGTAAGCCGAAATTTTGGCCCTGCACACGCGGACTACCCTCATTTCTACGGCACCTCACCATCCTCCCACTCAGTGAGTTCTCTTTGAGGAATTTCTCTGAGCTTGAATAACGCAATCCAAGAAGAGCTCGCCCTTTTTCATCAGAAACCAGGATACTTACATTCCCAGTGTGTACCAGCTCCACCAGCTTATCAGCCGTCAATAAATAAATTCAAAAATCCGCTTTCGAAATAAGGAACTTTAAACACATTTTTAAATACTCGTACATACATGGCATACATATATAAATAACAGTTAGCACTATACAACAACTACACTCTACAACAAATTCACATTACTAAGTATACTCTCGATGGTGGAGTTCACTGGGCGCGGCTGATTCGGCGAACACTGCAGTTTGAAGAAGTCCGGCATATCGTCCTCCATCTCAAAGACGCTTTGCTTATTCGGCGTCAGCCATAGATCTAAGCGGTCGTAAATTACACCAGACGGCGCCTGCGCCTTGAACCACTCAATCGATTCGATGTCCTTAAGCGCATCACCCCAAAGGAAAACCTTTTTGCCTTGTTTAGTTGCCACCTCAATCCATTTCGGATCGTTCCGTATATGCACAGCATTCGGTACAATGCCGGCAAGATCGAAAGCTTGCGCATTATTAACGGTATCGTAAAGTGTATCAGCACGTGGATCGGCTAAATTGCCGAGCACAGTGGATGAGAGAGACATAACCGGATAGATATTTTGTTTGTAGCGCAGCAGCGTGCAAATATCCGCATCGAAACTGGTGAAAAAGCTCATTCGACCACAACCGTGTCGCAGCATCACATCCAATATACGATCGACATATGTATTCTTATCGATCGTCTGTACGCTCTCGAGCACGCCATCCAAACGCATTTGTGGCCACTTAATTTCGATATCGAAACCAACAGATTTATTCACTTTGGTGAGGAAATCCTCGAAGAGCGGAAAGAGACGTAGATCCTCTTGCTCGACATTATTGTGCGCCGGATATTCGATGATCTTATTGCCAATGACCTGATAGGTTTTCAGATTCTTCAATTGCTCGTAGGTCACATCTTTGATGAGTACCTGTGTGAGATCCGCTTTGCTAGTGGGCGTTTTCGGATCCATGCACACGTAGATGTAGTAATCGTGATAGATCACCGGCACCAGGTCGCTCGTCAACATCACATCAAACTCAACCAAATCGGCGCCCAACTCTGCGGAGGCTTTCATTGAGGCGACGGTATTCTCAATAATCGGCGGCAGATTTGTGGCCTGCTTCAAACTCTTGCCCAAACCGCGATGACCCACATCGAGCGCAGTCCAATTGCTGCGCCAGTAATCCACGAAGGAGGTGTGGAAGTCCACGGTGGAATTTGGTAGTGGCTTAATGACCAGATACTGCACCTCCAGACTGCCAATCGCATTCAGCCACACAGGCGACAGCAGATTAATGGTGAAACTACCCTCCGTGCCTTGCAGAAACTCCGGATAAATATATTGATAGCCAACCAAACGCACGAGCTCACTACCATCCTGTGTTGCATACAATTTCAGCAGATAGGCAACGCTCTCCAGCTGCGACACTGTCGTATGGAATATGAGTATATCATTGGGTTTGTAGGGCACACCGAACTCCGGCTGTGTACGCAAAAAGCTATCACCGTACACCATGCGCACGTACTCTGTGTGCGCCTTGGCAGAGGGCAATATGGCGGACAGGCGACGCGGCTCAACCGGTTGCAGTTTCAAACGCAGCTCCTCGCTACCCAAACGCGACTCATTCACATTCAGCGGATTGCGAAATAGCTTGAACTGTACAATATTGCCCGCATTCAACCAACCGCGTTGCAGCTCACGTTTTTGCGGATCAATCCAACCGCATGCGTCTGTGCGGTTACCCGACACCGTGCCCATGCGAAAGCTGCGCGCATTAATATGTGACTCCCAGCGACGTACATGCAGTACGCGCGTCTCATTATCTCGCGCCGCTATGAAGTAGCGATAGTTAATGGTCGTATTCACCGGCAGTGCTACGCTGGCAGTCCACACTTTGTGATCCTGTGTACGATTCAATAGTATGGCTTTGTCCGCCTGCCAAGCGCCCAACTGTTTGACATCACCAACGATAGCGAGTAGCTCGAAACTAGCTAGCGTTTGCTCACCCAGCGAAACGCTGAAGTTGTACGGCAGCAGCGAATTGCGTTTGAGTGGCACAAAGCGTCGTGCAGTATAGTATTTCTCGTAGTACGAGGAGTCGCATTGTGCAGCACGTGGCAGGCCAGCGAAGATGCTGAGCACAGCGCAAAGCGCGCAGACCTTGGCGAACGAAAACATGGCGGCGCGTGCGGTGGTTGAGTGTAAGAGAGAGGGCGGATGTGAGTTTATCGTAGCGCGCGTTCCGTTTTTTTGTTCAACTACTCTTTTTAATATTCGCGCGTTATCCTTTTGCGTGCGTGCACTGCGGCTCACTTGCGCCTTCGTTGCGTTCACTATGCCTTCCGTTCACTTAATCGCGCAGACCTTGCGCATTCACCACAAATTTATTCATTTTTATTTAACTGGAAAAATAATAATCAAGTCTTCAGCTGCGCGCTTATCGTAATCGCAGATTAGTTAAGTTGGCTTATCGCCTCACAATATTTTATCGCTTTCGCAATATTTTTGTCGATTATGATTTACGGTTTACGGAAAAACTTAAACGCTTCAGTTTTGCCAACTCATTCAGTCAATAAAATTTTATTATTCATTTTTCGATCTTTTTCCGAAACTTCTGCAGTGTAGTTTTTACCAATTCTTCACTATAACCGCTTAAGAACGTCTCTTCGATATTTATTTTGTAATTTTTCAATATTTTTATATTTCCGCCGCTTTGTCTATGCTCGTTTGATGTCGTAAAATGCACTGATCACCCAAGCGCTTCGCACAGGCAACTAGTGACTGAGTGGCTGAGTGGCAGACAACGAAGCGCTTATCAGCGCTTTTCACATTACTAATTTGAATGCGACCCACAGCTACCGCTGCACAATGACGAACCAACGAAGGCTTGGCCGCCAAAATCGCGCTCGTCGCACCCTTGCGCCCAAAGCGCCATAGTCACCAACCCCACTTTTGCAGATGTAACCGTGCCTCGGGCTATCTTAATCGACGTCAATTCGCATATCAACAATGCAAAGCGAAAAATTTCAATGTCAAAGATTTCATAACCACCGATGGAGCGGTGGGGAGCTGAGTTTACTTTACGATGTTATCACCAATGCACTTTCCACACTTATTTGTTATACAATCATTTTACACTTGCGTGCGAAAAAAAAGTATTGAAGTGGAAAAATTATGATGATTTCATTCGTTGAGATAGTTTTCTTCTGCAATTCTCAACCGCTTCATGGCATACTCATAATGTATAGTTGAAGAGGGAAGGAAGGAGGGAAACTTCAAAAAGTCTGCTCCAAAAGTGGTTCGAGAGATCGGTAAGAGAGCAGAGTATTTCTGTCGTATATTTTATTCTCCCAGACTCTCACAGAGAGTTGTCTTCTAGGTAAGGAAGGAGGGAAACTTCAAAACGTCCGATACAAAAATGGTTCGAGAGATCGGGAAGAGAGCAAAATACTTATTTCGTACATTTTAAACTTCCAGACTCCCAGAGAGAATTGACTTTTGGACAGAAGAAGCTGTCCTCGCTACTACAGCTTGGTTTGTATGCTCTTTACAGAGGAAGAGATCATCAGCTACTGCGGCTTCGAAGGAATCTACAGCTGAGATGTAACCTCCAGAAATTCTCCAACACAAGATCGACTTAAGCGCTGAGCATGCGCGGAAGAGAATTTAATACTGGAGCCATTATCTCTACGAGTGTAGTGCGCTCCGTTGATTGAGACGTCATCTCTTTCACGATGCTCCCAGCTCCAAACTCATGTGGTTAGGCATGTGTTGAGAGAAGAAAAATAAAGCGTTCACCAAGTCAAGTGGACTGTTCTCACACACATAGTTGTGCATACACAGGTCAGCTCGATGAATCAACTCAATGGCTTAAGTGCGACCGCTTGCTGGACTAATTAACCAGTCTTTAGACTCATAAATTCACGGTATGGCTGAGAGGAGGGAAGAAGTAATATAGCTTCCTACATTCCGGCTCTCCATTTATTTTTGAGCTTTCCAGGTGGGAAAAACACATCCAAGTTGTGCCCTAACAGTCTCTCTTCCTCATAATTTTTTTTTTTCACAGAACAGTTGAGAGCAGGACAGAAAAATATTTTTTTCCTTTATACTTCTTTCCGACTATTGCAGAGTTTTTCAGGTAGAAAAAACTTTTCCAAGCTGTACCAAAAGGGTCAGTCTCCCTCATTCTTTCAAGGAATAGCTGAGAGGAAGAAAGGAGTTTTTTTGTAGAGTTTCTGTAGCTCGACATAAAATTCAACAAGGAGAGAATGATATCTTCTCAGATTCTCTCTAGCCCTATTTAGAATTCGTTAAACAGAAGCTTCGCTTTTCAGTGTACAGTGTAGAGGAAGTTTCAAAACTGGATATCAACTCCCGAAAAAAGGGTTGACTTCCTATTTCAACTTTACCTCAAATTAAATTCGACCTCCATCTGGTACTGCGGGTGTAAAGGAGCAACGAGTATATGTAAAGCAGCAACGAGTCTATGTAAAGCGTGGCAGCCAGCCTGTATAACCTAACCTAGACCAGCACATACGGAAACCTGAAGTCCTTATAGCGAATCTCTGAAAGAAAGCGGCAATAAAATTTTCCGCCGACCACAATTCCAGGATTTTAGGGTACTAGTTACGTTTATAGGACGGGGAAATTGTTGAAGTTAGGGATTGAACTTCATCAAACCACTCAGATCAGCATGCCAGATGGCTGATTTTCAGTTTTTTAGAATAAAGTGAGACCAGGAGTGCACAGAGAGTGAGGTCTTTCGACTCCGTGGTGGAAAGCATATTGTTACGGAAATCCATTTCGCTCTCGAAACCACAATTTCCAGCTAGGATGAGTGCTATTAATTGTCTGAAAGATGCTAGTTGAATGGTAGTACAGGTTCTGATCCTCGAAATCAGACAAGATAAGCCATTTCCCGGTTAAAAATTAAAAGATTATACACAGGACTTGAGTTTTACAGGATAATTATGATGAAGTAAAAGCACCACATTTCTTTGGTTCCTGTCGCTTTTATGATCCTCGATTAGCACTTCATGATAATCGTCTCCCTGAGAGCTCTTCTCTGCTCCAGCACAGATATACGGAATAAAAATTTGAGACATAAATATACCCTTTACATCGTATTCTACAAATTAATTACATAATTCGCTAAATTATCATCATGATTATGTGAAAGAAAGTTACGTAAATGAGTCACCCTCACCACAGCAATAGAGCCCTCACACTCTCATCCCCACCAACCAAGAACCAGAAAGATTTCTGAGAGTTCATAAACCTCATTGTGCACTGATATTCGGACTGAAAACTCAAAATAATCATTCAATTTATATATAATAATCATGATCACGTGTACATTTTGGTGCAAATACGACGTTAAAGGAGACGGTGCGGCGAGACAAGCTCAGCACGTTTGTAGAGGAGCTGCACTGCACTGCTCGTGTTCAATGGCAGGCGATTGCGAATTTATGTAAGCTTTTGACATCAGTGATTTAGCAACAAGTCACCCCAACCACCTACACAGTTGCTCAAATCTACTAAGCAGAATTTCCGCTTTTTTCTAAATTAAAATAAATTATTACCTGTTACCGAACGAGTTGAAGGTGCTGTGGGTAGACGGACAGACGAGTGATGGGAGAGCATGGTTTGAGTGTGAAGGGTGCGTGCGTACATATATACCCAGCCGAGAAGTTAGTTTTGCAACATTTATGGTTAAAAACAAATTTTATTTGTTGTTTGCTTCCGAGAAAAAATTTGAACACCAGATGTCGCAACGGACGAGATATTCCCTAGCCATATAGGTATAAAGATCTACCTCTACCTCTACCACTACAGAGAGCAAAGAATTAAAATATTTGAAATATTACAATATGGGTATCAAACTGAAGAGATTTAAAAATATTTTCTCATTCAAGAGAGTTGCCACCTGTTTAATTTTTTTTTGTTAAAAAAAAACTATAAAAATAAATAAAATGTAGATACAATATGGCTATCAAACTGAGGAGCGTTACGAAGGCTCACAGAGCAAAAAAAAAATGTAAGGAGAGTTGCCACCTTTTCAGGCTTTTGATTGAAAAAATATTGGACATAATAAAAAATATGAAAATATGGTTGCCAAACTTTCGAGAATTAAAAAAAAAAGGTGCAACGGTAAAAAAATTTGGGTAGAGTTGCCACCATTTGAAAAAATTTTATTTCTAAAAAATTCAAATTCAATCAAAGATATGTAGTATTTATTACCACGTGTATAACAAATTGAAAAAGTATTAAGAAACTTTTTGCAGTGGAAACATATTTTGCGTGGAGTTGCCACATGTTTGAAAACTTCAATGTACTAAGTAAATTGACAGTAAGACTAACAAATTTATAATGAATTAATAAGCATTTAGAATGCTTACAGTAGAAAATAATTTCCACGTAGGGTTGCCACCTTCTACAAAAATTTTATTTAAAATGCTTGATAAAACAATCGCAATTTTTATTATCTTCTTGCTGACAAATTAAGAAAATATTAAGGAACTTTGTAGTGAAAATATTGTTTGCGTAGAGTTGCCACACGTTTGAAAACTTATGTACGATAAATAAAATATTATTTAAGATAAATAAAATATTTCAATATGAAATTGAAGTCTGTTAAGTGGGTTCACAGCGAAAAATATTCTTGCGAAGAGCTGACACTTTTTTTTTGCTTTTTTAAATTTAAATGAAAAAAAAAATTTTTGAAATATATATGAAAGTAATAAAATATGGTTACCAAACTGCAGAGCACTATGAACGCTTACAGTGGAAAATATTTTTGTGTAGGTTTGCCATCGTTTAAATTATTTTTATAAAAAAAAAAAATTGCTAAAACTAATGAAAGATTTCTTACCTTGTTAATATCCAGTGATGGAAGTCTTAAGGAACTTAATAGTGAAAATATATTTCAAGTAAAGTTGCCACTTGCCGGAAAACTAAGATGCACTAAGTAAACTGCTGAGAAATATTTTGGAAAGAGCAACAGGCTGAGGGGCGCAGACTGCTAACAGGCACAAATATTTTCGAACGGAGTTGGCAGTATCTGAAAAATTTTCATTAAAGAAATTTATATAAAATGAAAGAAATTTTGCAAAAAAACAATTTTTTCAACATTTAAAAAAATATTTTAGTTAAAAATTGAAGTTTTGAAAAAAGTTTTAGCTATAATTAAATGGATTTTTGAATTGAGAAAAAAATTTCTTTATATTTTATTTCATTTTTTAAACTGTAATTTAACAGAATTTTGAGTTGGAAAAGTATTTTTATAGCAAGAATTTATGGGTTTCTTTTTTAATTTTTTTTTTAAACCAATTTAACAGAATTTTGAGTTGGAAAAGTATTTTTATAGCAAGAATTTATGGGTTTCTTTTTTAATTTTTTTTTTTGAAACCAAATTTGAAAGTATATTGAAGTGAAAAGTCTTTTATTTTGGCAAAATCTTTAACTTTTTTATTTTTTAGTTCAAATTTTGGATTATTTTGAATTATTTATATATTAATTTATTATTTTATTGAAGGAAAATTTTATATTTAAAAGAAAAAACCTTAAATTGGAGTAGAAGCTCAGCAAAATTCCTCAAATGGTTCCAAAGCAAAGCAACACCTCGTCACAGAAACACTAAAACTTTAAAACCTAGCCCAAACCAGTTCGGTGTACGTCAAACTAAGGCAGAGCGAGAGCATGAGAGACAACGAGAGAGACATTAAAGAAGAGAGGCATTTTTTCCGTCTAAAATCAACCACTCCAATACCAAATTCTGAGACTTTTCTTGTCGAATCATAATCCTGTATATAACGGGTGATCTATTTTGAAGTTCACTACTTTTTTGAAGAAAAAAAAAACACAGAAAATTTAATGGAGAATGTTTAATATCATTCGAAAGAACATTCTTTGGCATTTATTTTTTGCAAGATTATCTCACTCAAATGTTGGTCGCGGCTACGTCTCAGATAGTTCATACGTTGAGTCCAATTTTCGATGACTCTTTCGAGCATTTCTACTGGTAAATGGTGAATGACACGCGTGATGTTTTGCTCCAAGGCATGAATCGCAGCAGGATTGACCACATAGGCTTCAGACTTTACATATCCCCAGAGTAAGCAGTCTAACGGTATGATATCGCACAATCTTGGTGGCCAATTGACCACCCCAAATTGTGAAATTATCTGCTCACCGAAGTGTTTTCTCCATTCCAAATCCATTGATTGATGCGATGTGCGGGAAGTGACGCTGTCTTCTTGAAACCAAATGTCGCGGAGATCATGAGCTTCAATTTCAGGCATCAAATAGTAGGTCGCCATTGACGGTTACGTTCTCACCGGCATCATTTTTGTCGCTGAGGAAATATGGATCGATGATTCCACCAGCCCACAAACCACACCAAATCGTTGTTGTTTTCTGGATGAAATGGTAGCTCTTGAATCTCTTCAGGTTGCTCTTCATCCCAAATGCGGCAATTTTGCTTGTTTACATACCCTTTGAACCACTAGGGGCTCATCGTTGAACAAAATTTGGCTCGAAAACGTCGAACCTTCTATCTTCTTGGAACTTTTCAAGAGCCCGCCCATAGAGCGAAGCGATGTCGCTTGGGATGGTCGAGCGGCTTTAGTTCTTGCACAAGCTGTATTTTTTGGAGGTATTCAATTTAACATCTCGACATAAAATGCGCCAAGTCGTTCCATATTTCAGTCCGAGTTGCTGCGAACGGCGCCGAATCGACTCTCCAAGGTCTTCGTGTACAGTCTCGGCTACGGCCGTTATGTTGACCATAAGAACGAGTGAAGCGCGCGAAACACATTCCTTACAGAACGTGAATTTTCGTAATGAAATTGAATGATTTGTAAACGTTGTTCAGACGTAAGTACTTCCATTCGAGGAAATGCCAAGTAATACTGAACAAAAATAGCATGACAGCTTGACAACGACTCACGCGTGATCTGTCAAAAACTGGCTATTGAAAAATGTACCTCTACTTGGAGCACCCTTTATGTCCCAGATTTTCTAGTTCTTCTTGTCTTTTTTCGAAAACTGCCTAGTAGTTAAACACTCTCCTCTTTCATATATTTTCCTAAAAGAAGTTCTTTTTTATGCACTCCCAAGCATTTAAAAGAGAAAATTAAGCCATTTTAAACAGGTAGGCCAAAATCGAATTCGATTCGACGCGTGGACTTTGTATTCTCAATACAAGCATTTTATTGAAAATAAATATGTGTGTATGTACGAATATGTAGGTAATTAAGTTGTAAAATTGAATTGAGCTCAGCTGACTGCAAAAATAACTCTTATCAATCACTATATACATATATATATATATATATATGTACATACATACATGTAACATATATGTATATATCTGATTATGTTCTACAAATCACGTATATATGTATGTGTAATGAGCATATTAATAAATGCCAACAACAATAGCGACACGTGATGGCGCACCGCCGCCTCGCTAACAGCTGATAACAGCTGATTGTGATTATGTGTGAATGTGAGTGTAAACAAAGAGTTGTGTGTGAATAATAATTGAAAAAAAATAGTAATAAATAAAAAAAATTGAATTTCTTACGGACAACAACAAAGTAAACAATTTGGAATCAATAAGAATACAATTGAAGCTAGTAAATTACCGTTATCAACAAATGAGTAGCTATTAACAAGGGAAATGAGATTAAATATTTGTACATATATATATATGTACATATGTAGATTCATATGTAGAGCAGTTAGACAAATATAAATAAATAAAAAATTGAAATAGTAAAAATTTCTGAAGAAAATAAAAAAATTTAAACACTTTTTTAGGCAAAAATATTACGAAGCAAGAAAAAACGGCTGCTTTCGGTCATGCCGAATTTCGATTTCGATGATTTTCGGTGTTAATATTTACTCGAATTTACCAAATTAAACGCTCTTAACAGGTCAATTGGAAAGGCGCCGGCATACCATAGTAAAACACATTTTTTTCTTTTGGAAAAAAACATTTGTTTTTTTCAACATAGTTCCTTTCGAAGGGTGGTACACTGATTATAGCCACACTCCAACTGTTCAATATCATTTTTGTAGTACAATTTGCACTTTGCTTCAAAATAGGCCTCAGTTTCGGCGTTCACTTCTTCATTTGACGAAAATTTCTACCCAGCGAACATACTTTTGAGATCTGAGAACAGAAAATAGTGGCTGGAGCCCAGATCTGGAGAATACGGTGGATGCGAAAGCAATTCGAAGTCCAATTCATGGATTTCAGTCATCGATTTCACTGACTTGTGACACGACGGTGCATTGTCTTGGTGAAGCAGCATTTTCTTTTGCTTCAAAAGCGACATTTTTTCGGCGTTTTCGTTCGACAAACTGTCCAAAAACGCTATGTAATAGTCGCTGTTGTTGGTCCCTACCTTTTTCAAGGTAGTCAATGAAAATTATTCCATGCGCTGCCCAAAATACGGACGCCATAACCTGTGCCAGTCGATTGTTGGGTTTTTCCCCGCTTTGGTGCGAGTTCATCATGGGCAGTTTACTCGGCTGACTGTCGATTGGACTTCGGAGTGAAACGATGGTGCCATATTTCATCCATTGTCACATATCGACGCAAAACCTCGTATTTATTACGTTTGAACATCTCCAAACACTGCTCCGAATCTTCAACTCATCGTTGTTTTTGGTCAAAAGTGAGCTCGTGCGGCACCCACTTTCCAAAGAGCTTTTTCATACCCAAATAATCGTGAATGTTTGTGATGTACACGTTCAGTTGATATCTTTTTCCAGTGACTGCTATTTCAATCAATTTCAATTTACGGTCATTCAAAATCATTTTGTAGATTTTTGGACGTCCACTGCGTTCACCGTCTTCTGTGCTCATTTCAGCACCTCTAAGCTTAACTTAGCAATCCTTTTCTTTATGAAGTTTGTGCTTTATGAAGTTCAGCAGATTATTCATGCCTTCAAAGGCAAGTTCGAAGTAGAAATTGCCGAGAAAATGACAACGGGCCACACTGTGGGCTGGGCAGTGACAGAAGTAGTGTTCTTTCACCGATTCATTCTCACCTCATGTCCCAGTAGCTGAGCGGCAGAAGTCGTTAGAGAAGCAATCCATCCTTCTCTGACGAATCCCCATAAGACAGAGTTTGGTTATTACGCCCCGGTTGTTATGCTTATGGAGGTCGTGTCCAGAAGGAGTAAAGACTGAGATCTCCTTACTTTGATCAAATGTCAGATTTGTTGACAATTTGCCATCTGCTGCCTACCGTTCTACTGAAGGTCAGTCTTAATAGATAATTTGCAGCGACAAGAGGCATGCCCACAAAAGGCGTAGAGTTTATCTTGCCTAGGACCCTTCTAGCTAACTCGTCTGCTTATCAATTTCACTGGATTCCCTATAGCAGAGGACCCAAACCAAACCAATAAAACATCTAAGAAAGAAATCTATCAGCATGGTTAAGTCAGGAGCTCACCTCCTCCTCGTAAAATTCTCCCTTCTCTCTGTGCAAAAGCAGAGTTTTCTGGTGCTAAGCCGGGCGAAAGAATAATACAGCTGAGGAGGAAGTCTTCCGTATGGTCAAGTCAAGATTTCACCTCGTTCTCGCGGAATCCTCACACCTCTCTCTGCAAAAGGAGAAATTTCCGGTTCTAAGCCCCGGGAAACAAGAAAACATGTAAGAGGGAAATCTATCAGTCAGGAGCTCACCACCTCCTCGTGAAATTCTCCCATCTCTCTATGCAAAAGCAGAACTTTCCAGTTCTAAGCCACGGGAAACAGTAAAACATCTAAGAAGGAAATCATCAGCATGGTCAAGGCGAGAGCTCACCTCGTCTTCGAAAAATCCTTCCACCTCTCTATGAAAAAGGAGAACTTTCTGATTCTAAACCCCGGAAAACCACCGGTCGGTTAGAGTTTTCTTCCTTTCTAAGTCCCAGAACCAGATTTTATGTCAGAATTCACCAAATCTTTACACCTCTCCACCTCGGAACTCTCGTCGAAGTATGTCTCCTCCCTTCCCAGCTCGTCAGCAATGAAATTTGCGGTCGTAAAAAAGATCAATATCCACACTTCATTAATCGTACACTTGGACAAGCATGTTTTTGGACGCTGAACTGCGAATGTGACTGTGTATGTGCATGTGTATTGGTTCTACATGAGAAAGTTTTGAGTAAATTTGTACGCTGTGTGGCATGCAAATGACGAAATCATGTCAGAAACAATTAAAATAAATTATGTTGACATCGACGGTAATTTACCACTTGCGGCAACTTGCCGCTACAACAGCAGTAACAGCAACAGCAACAGCAACAACAACGAAACAATCAACAACAAAAACTAATTAGTAGAAAGAGGGTTCGCAACAATGCACATGCAATGGCTCATTCATACCTACCTTGCACGAGTATGTGCAAATATATGCGCAATCATATCGAGCCTCCCAGAGCCACGACAACTACCATTGCGACAGTGAAGCTCAGAGAAAAGAAGAGATTAAATTAAATGAAAATGTGAAATCACGACGTAAATCCATTTATTCCGGACTCATGTGTAGCTTTTGCAAACCAACTACGTACGTATGTGAATGTGTGAGTGTGTGTTCACGTATCTCGTTTTATTTATGACATGCCACCCTTGGCCGGGTTGGAACCCCACATTGAACTTGAAATTTTTGCACACAATTCAATTAAGCCCTCCCTTCGTCCAGTCCAGTCCAGTCCAATGCAGTGCAGAGCAGACCAGTCGGTCATTCAACAGCTCATTCATTGATATCCTCAAAAAAAAAAAACAAAAAAAATTTCTTTCGAATAAAATCAGCGAAAATTCTGCATTTGCATTGCCGCATCCACACACTTCGCTTACGTTTTTGTTTTATTTTGAAATCAATTTCACATTACATTGAGAATTGTTTCGCCAAACAACGCTAATTGTTTTGTTGTGCTGCACCTGCTGAGCATTTGAACAAACCGTATGAATTGCAACCGCCGTGCGCCCTCCTCTTAAGGCGGTTGGTTAGGGATGTTACTGTGGTGACTTTGACGAAATCGAAGTTGACAGCCGCAGGTTTTTCATTACCTTTTAAGTCGAGAGCTTCAGCGATCTTTCCCCAAGTTTCCAAATCTACTGTTTAGGAGCCGTGCCGATTACTGAAACCGAGGCTCTCTCGTTGGAATCTGAGTTAATGCCGTAGTTCTGAACATTTTAGGCGCCGAACCGTTGTCTGAGACAGAGGCTTTCGCGTCTAAGCCGGATCTCACACCGAAGTTCCTAAATTTACTTTTTAAAAATCGTGCCGATGCTTGAGACAGTGGATCTCCTGTTGAGGCCGGAGTTCCCACCGAAGTTTTCAAATTTACTTTTTAGGAGCCGAACCGATGCATGCACAGAGGCACTCTTTCTGAAACCGGAATTCACACCGAAGTTCCTAAATTTACTTTTTAGGAGCCGAACCGATGCAGGGACAGATATTTTCGATTCGAAGCCGGAGCTCCCACCGAAGTTCTTAAATTTGCTTTCAAGCAGCTGAACCGATGCCAGAGACGAAGGCTCCTTGTTGAAACCGGAGTTCGTGCCGTAGTTCTCAACATTTTAGAAACCGATCCGACGTCAGAGACAGAGGCTTTCCCGTTGAAAGCAGAGATCACACCGAAGTTCCTAAATTTACTTTTTAGGAACCGAGTGGATGCTTGAGATAGATGCTCTCTTGATGAAATCGGAAATCCCACCGAAGTTCTCAAATTTACCTTCAAGGAACTGAACAGATGTCAGAAACAGAGGCTTGCTTTCACGTCGAAATCGGAGCTCCCACCGAAGTTCTTAAACTTACTTTAGAGAGGCCGAAGTGTACTCCATCCTTGGAGTTTTTAGAAACCGAAAAGTACAACTAAATGTTTATATGGTCTTTATAGGGCCTTGGAGTAGGCGGTATTGACTCTGTCTAAAACGATAACATTATATTTCCTTTATTGAATCCAGAGCCGGAAGCTTAGGTGACCAAGATCATAAATTTCCTTTATAGGAGCAAGGAAATAAGAGGCCTTAGTCGGCAATGGAAAAGAGTTTGTCGAAAACGGAGATGGTCTCGTTGTAACTGAAGTTCTTAAGCCTGCTTCAGAGGACCGCAAACTTGAGGATCCCAAAATTTGCACCTTAATTGTTATAGGTGCTTTATGAGCAAACTTATCTGAGGGGAAAGTGAAGTCCGAGACGAAGATTTGACATTGGTTTATGGGCGCCGTGGCCGAGATCTTGGAGGGTCTAACCAAAAATCTTAAATTTACTTCATAGGAACTGAAGCTGAAGACGACAGCGATCTCATTCAAACTAAAGTCCACACCGTAGCCCTCAATATATCTCAAAATATGTTTTATAAGAGACAAAGTCTGCTTCCGATTTTGCAAAAATCAAAAAGCGCACAGAAGTTTTCATATGCACTTTCTAAGCAACTGTGTCGGCAGTGAAAATAATTTTGTCGAAACCGGATTCCACATCGAAAATTTTAAATCCTATCTTGCTCACAGCTTCTGGTATGGGGTGCGCAGGTTAGCTGACTTTGTAGGATACGAAGCCAAAGACGAACCCAAAAACGAAGACAGAAACGAACTCGTTGAAACTGAATATACTCTATGGGAGCGGAAGATCGCCTGAGAGCACATCCCACAAAACTGCAGAGCTCCGGGTATTGAGAGTATAAAAATTCTCAGTATCTTTGCAGAAATTGAATCCAAAAGGTCAAGTCAAGCTAATCGGTGGAACATTTCTCCTCAGCAGACTCTTCGAGTTGCTCTTTGATATGTTTAGCCTAACTTGACTTATCATAACGAACATATTTGTCTGTTCGACATTCCTATAACTTTCTTCTTTTCTTTCTCTCTTCTCTTCATTCCAGCGCCTGCTAATGGAGGCCTACATACGACAAAAGCGCGCCTCACCCGGCATGGTGCAGGCCAGTGACTTGCAAATAACCCGTCCTATGTCTGGGCTACGCACATCGACAGCCAATAGTCGTGAGCTTCACGCCTACGACGGCCCAATGCAATTCATCAGCTCACCACACAATCCTGATCAGATACTGAGTAACAGCATCAGCGCCGCCATCACCACCAACAACATCAATACCAACACAAATGCAATGTATACCACCGCCATCTCGTCAAGCAACAATGCGTCCGCGGGCTCGAATGGTCGGCCACATAGCAGCATAGCGAACAGCATGCGCTCGCGTACAGCACAAATGGCTGGACATAATCACAGCAATCAAGATGGTGAGTACTCTTATAAGATATATATTAAAGAGAAGAAAGAAGAGCATAAAGTTTTACTTACAACTCCCTTTCTCTCACGCCAGATTTAATTGAGGAGATCTCCTCACACGACCTGGAAGATGACGAAAGTAGTCCGGTCAATCATGTGGCCACCAATGGACAGCGCCAAAGACAACGCCAACAACAACAACGTTCATACAGTCACGAACAGGATAGCAGCACACTGGACGAAGACGATTATGTGAATCGCAACACCATAGAGGAGGCGGCACCCATTATGCCCTTGAATCACAGTATCGGATCTCAAACGAACAGTGCCACCACCACAACCACCACCAGCAACATAAACGCGATAGCCGTTGCGGCACGTAATTCATCGGCGCACTCGGCCGGTTCGGCCAACAACACTGCCAACTATTCGAACAGTGCACAGCAAAGTGGAGCGTCGGCGGACGCTAGCGGCGAACCGGAAGGTGATGTCATCGGCAACATTGAACAGTTTGCTATGCAACCGGCGGCGCAGGGTGTACTCTTCAAGTGTCGCATCACACGCGATCGCAAGGGTATGGATCGTGGTCTCTTCCCGATCTATTATTTACATTTGGAGCGGGATTATGGCAAGAAAATATTCCTATTGGGCGGTAAGTTGGCTGTATAGGGGATTTGAGCTCTCATTTTACTGTTTTCTTTTCATTCAAGGTCGCAAGCGGAAGAAGAGCAAAACATCAAATTATATCATTAGCTGCGATCCCACGGACCTATCACGCAA
This sequence comes from Neoceratitis asiatica, assembly GCA_030068015.2. Classification (NCBI taxonomy): domain Eukaryota; kingdom Metazoa; phylum Arthropoda; class Insecta; order Diptera; family Tephritidae; genus Neoceratitis; species Neoceratitis asiatica. The sequence continues at coordinate 69,213,284 of CM061527.1, read as the reverse complement.
TGCGGAAGGCTTCTGCGGCAAGTTACGCTCAAATGTGTTCGGCACCTCCTTCACAGTATTCGATAATGGCAGTAAGGATAGTACGGAGAATCCACGTCTCGACTTGGCGGTTATCATTTATGTAAGTGTGACTGACGGTGTGGGGTCTGATTAAGTTGAAGTGAGTTTTTGCGTTTGGTCAACCCTTCGGATGACAGGTTGAGGGCAGGCAGAAAGATATGTCCGCACACACTCGCTGCGTGTCCGTTTATATTAACGCAAATGTTTCCATACTCGAAAGCTCTTCTAAATTGAAACCTGGGCTCGGTCGATACGTCCCTAATCTATCGAAGTTACCCGGAAGTGGTAGGCAATGAAAAGGCGGACGAGCTGGCTCATGCTGAGGAGTTTGTTTCTACTGACTGCCTCAGCCAAGTCAGTGCGTTCAAATGATGCCTAAAGCAGCGAGGTCTACAGAAACACTTAAGATCCTTAACTTCCAACATAGCTTACTAACTTACTGCGGACAAGCGTGGATTACAGACTCAACCAACTGTAACATGCTCGAAGCAAAAGAGAGCTGGAGCTTATAGGTATATTTACGGCGCATCTACACCCGAGATGTCATCTTCACAAACTAGGTAATGTGGAAAGAGCTGAGTGCAGAGGAGAGAACGAGCTGTTGAGACACTGTAGTTATTTAAGAGCTTGCGGACTTCAGCCGTCTAAGACATTATCACTTTCACGAATGCTCCCAGTTACAGTCTTACGGAGATGGTTGATCATTGTTAGAAGAGACAGAGAGAGAAACAGTTCATAAAATCGAGCGAACTGTTCGTAAACGAATGAGTCGGATCACGGAGAACCACAAAGAGTCTACTCAATGGCTTAGGTACGGCTGCTTGCAGTCAGGTATTCTCAATCTCCTCTTCTAACTACCAAAGGGCGACCAATGAGTGCGTCCAATCGAAAATGCGAGCTTGGCAAGCAATGTGAATCATAAATTCCTAAATCTATGCGACGCAACCCAACAGTAGATCTTCCGCATCCTTAGTTGAAGCCACATAGAAAAAGAATCTAGCAGACATATAGCCATACGAGGAGAAGAGCACTCGGGTTTGGAGAAATTTAGGTCTTTTATAATATATGGAGAGGCTTCGAGAGTTTAACTCAAATTGACTCTAAGTTTATAAGACTCCGAATTCTCTTTTCTTCGCTTGAGAAATGCTATAGATCCACCATTCACATAAGAACGCCTGGAAGACTTCGCAAAGCTTAGTGCATATAGAACCAGACCACAAACCGAGTATCTCTGCTCAGTTGGATGAAACCTGACAACCTGAGATAGTTCATCTAAGTGTCATAAGACATACAAGGCAAAAAGCCTATAGTTGCGCAAACGAAAGAATATATCCTTCTCTTAGAAGTCTCGGATTTTAATATGGGACTGACATGAAGTCTTGGTGCTTCTCTCAACCAAAGCCATTTGGTCGGTAAATGGACTCCTCTCTACTGGATATCAGCTTAATTCTGTTGTGCGTTGATGGCGAGCTTCCATGGACTTCAGGTTGAGTCTAAGGGACAGAAAGATGGCGATAATATGAAGTACGATCAGGATGGGCCGATGGTAGACGAGGTCTACTGTGATACGAAAAAGAATGAATAAATGTCCAGGGACACTTGAGACGGAATCCAAGACTGAGGAACTTCTAACAAATCACGAAAGGTCGGAAGTGATACTGAAGAGATGCTGTTCTACAATTTTAAACCAACAGACCCGATGTAGAAGAACCCCACAAATACGAGTAAATCATCAAAGCTTTAGCCAAAATGAGTGAGCACGGAAATGAATGAGTAACAATCTGCACAGGACACCGCCTATAAAAGCACAAGAAGAAACCACCTGAGGTCTCCTGAACATCATTTGCGTATCGAGTTGACGTAACCATATGCGTCTAAGGAACATAACGCTATGCTGTGCAAGCAGTAACTATGAGCACGCTACCGTAGAGATCACCCATGTAGATACCTGCTTAAAGCATAACCAACCCCAGGCACCTGAGGAGGACAAATCTATTCAGCACGTGTGGTGCTACCCCGACCGCCTTTGAGCGCCACTCACAGTGAGTCAATCAACACCTTCATTGACTCTCGTTTAGATAGACATTGACACAACTGTGGACTTTTGGACAAACAACAGAGATGTTTAGTCACGGATAGCTGAAAAGCAAACAAGGAAGGAGAGAAGAAGACAGCCAAGTGGTATTCTAAGAATAAATCGCTGGTCTCTTGTATACTGTAGATGTATTGGAGGTCATTTGCTGCAGACTAAGTATAGGTACTGTCAGTGAGAACCGACGAATGTTAGGTTTAGAAAAGGAGACGCTCAGCGGTCTGAATGTATCGAAGGTGCGAAATACGACCTGCAAAAAAGAGGGAACAAACTCCAAAAGCCTTTTGCAATTGGTCTCCCTACCAAAAATTATAAAAACCAAATTCTTTCTTTACTTAATTAATTCTCTTTACGTTCCACATATGTATGTACATTTATGTAATCCCTCCTCAACTTGCAGGACACCAATATACTCGGTTTCAAAGGTCCACGCAATATGACAGTCATACTGCCCGGCATGACGGAGGAGGATCAGCGGGTGAAAATCAGTTCGGCCGATCCCAAACAGCAGGGCATACTCGATTTGTGGAAGGTGAAGGTAAGTAAAAGTTTTATTCCACTTCTTCCCCATCTTCTTCTTCTCTCCCCGCTCACGCCCATCTCTTTACAGAATATGGACACCATTGTGGAGCTGCACAACAAAACGCCCGTTTGGAATGATGAGACACAATCGTACGTGCTGAATTTTCATGGTCGCGTCACACAAGCATCGGTTAAGAATTTTCAACTCGTACACGATTCGGATCCTGATTATATTGTAATGCAATTCGGTCGCACCTCCGAGGATGTATTCACAATGGATTATCGTTATCCGTTGTGTGCCCTGCAAGCATTTGCCATAGCGTTGAGCAGTTTCGATGGTAAAATTGCGTGCGAGTAGGGGGAGTGGGAGAGTGGACAGTTATGAAAAAAGAGGCAGAGACAGGGAAGAAAGTTAGAGAGGCTAAAAAAAAGAGTAGCGAGAGAAAAAGAGACAGACGAAAATCGAAAAGAAGACAGAGAGTGCGAGTGGGGGATCGAGTGTGAGGGAAGGGGAAGATAGAGAGATGGAGGGAGATAGACAGAGAGAGAGAGGGAAATCGAAAGAGAAAGGAAGGTCGAAAGAAAGGGAGAGAGGGAGGGGGGATATCGAAAGAGAGGGGGTAGAAAGAGAGAGAGAGAGAGAGAGAGAGAAGGAAATCGAAAGAGATAGGGAAATCAAAAGAGATAGGGAGATCGAGAGAAAGAGAGAGAAGGAAATCGAAAAAGAGGGGGATCAAAAGTAAGAGAGAGACACAGCGAAAGAGATCGGAAAATGGTAGTGAAAAAGGGAGATCGAAACAGGGGGTTGGAGAGAGGGAGTTCGAGAGAAGTCGAGAGTAGCAGACAAACCAAATATGCTCATTTCACCAAAAGTATAGTTAGCAAAACAACAACAACAAAGTATTTTTAGGTACATGTAAAAGGAAGAAAAAAAAATCAAAATTATTACTAAGCGCAGAGTACAGTTATAATCAAAAAAGTGCATGAATTTATTGTATGCAAAACAAAAACAAAAACAAAAACAAAAGCAAAAGCAAAAGCAAAAACGGTTGCCTTAGTTGTGAGCGTTCCATGGCGCGCGGGATAACATATTGATATACATACATACATACATGTTTGTATGTATTGTACGTGCACCGACTTGATTTACACTAATATCCTTTTTATAAAAACATTTAAGTGAAGTAAGAACAACTACAACAAGCGTACATACATACATACAAAAAAATGTATAACAAATAGAGAAAACAAAAACAAAAACAAAAACAAAAAACATATTTATACAGTTGGATAAGAAAACAAAAATGTGGAAACAGTTATAATCTTACACAGAAAAAACTCACGAATAATTTAAGTAAAAAAAAAAAATTCGGAGAATTTTGAACGAAATTTCAACGTTTCTGTTGCACGACGACAACGAGATGGCGTTAACTTCAACTTTTAACTCCTCAAAAACTCTCTTCTCTCAGCGAGCTTTGTGATTTCGCCTGCTTCATACCTCTGGAGCTCTGTCCTGTTACAATAGTCCTACTCAATTTGAGGAAACGCATGTACTTCTTTTCAACTACTTTTCTCTGAGCTACCTGAGTTTGTGTTTCTCTAGCTGTGCTCCCAAATTCACTCAAACTATTTTGTGTGATAACCCACAACCACAAACCGAGCATCTCTGCTCAGTTGGACGAAAACTGACAACCTGTGGTGGTAGTTCGTCTAAGTCTCTTAAAACAGACGGCAGAAGGTATCTAGTTGATTGAACGCAAGTATAAACCATTCGGTTAGAAGTATTGGAGGCTACTACATGTAGTATTGAGGCTTCTCACATCAAACCTAAGCCATTTTGATGGCTAACAGGGTTTTTCCTTATCGAGTCGATGGAAGCCGAATTCGATTGTGATAAGAAAAAGAATTAAAGATGTTTCCGGAGACTTGAGGTAATGCTCAACGGTGAGAACCTGCTAACAAAGCACGAAGGGCCGGAAGAATTCACTCAACCCATTTTGTGTGATTACCCACCCCCTGAGATTCTAATTATTCAGCTTCAATTCAACCAACTTCTAAGTCGCCGTGCCTGCCTCACACATAATTCACACCTGCACCTATTAGGACAACTTCCCTTTCACTTTTCTTTATTGCAGCCACTTTTATTTAAAAAAAATACCGCCACAGCTGGAGGTCTCAATCCATTGTCAAAGATGATTTACCACTAGAAAGTTCTCATATTGTCTTTCAATCCATCGCACCAATCTATTAGTGCTTGCTTTCTTCAAAGAAAGGCTCACCACAAGTCCACATGAGGTTCTCGAACGCTATTTACTCCGCATTTATTTTTGAAATGAATTTCAAGGTCCTCATAAAAATCCGTCGGCCGTTCGGTGGCGGCTTAGAATAAACTATGGGACCCTCAATTTTTTTTGGTAAAAACATGGAATAGACCTGGCGGCCAACGCTTTATTTGGGTTTTTGCGAAATGAAGGCCCCCTTTAAACCAGCCAAACTCTTAAATATCCAGTTTTGAAACTTTATCCAGTCCTTTGAAGAGCGAAGCTCCTATATGTCCAAAACGAATTCTAGATAGGGCCGGCCAGAAACAGAGGAGATGTTCCAACGTCTCACTCATGAAAGCTGAGTCGTTTAGAACTTTCATAGTTCATGTACTGGTTTGGTCGCCAGACAAATAGCACTTTTGACAATCTCATCAACTATTTCGTTTCCCGCAATGATCTTGTGGCCTAACACCTTTGAAAAGCGAAGCTCCGACATGTCCAAGACGAGTTCTAGATTAGCCGGAAAAAACAGAAGAGATATTTCAACGTCTCTCTTGTATGCAGAGTCTTCAGCCACTTTCATAGTTCATGTACTTCGTCAGAGAGATGGGACTCTCACCAACTCTTTCGTTTCCCGCAATGATCTGGCCTAGAACCTAGTCGATATGCAATAACTTCCGTACAGCCATCTTATCCACTATATTTCTTGTTTCTCAAAAACAAAGCAATAGTCATAGATGCTTTGAGGCTCTGACAGCATTCCTGACAAGAGTTCTCTTGAGTACCCGTATATCAAGACAATTTTCGTGGTATCACAATGGAGCTCAATTTTTGAGCTGAAGTGCGACGATACCCCTAATTCGACATCCACTAAAGATATCTCCTATGAAATTGAACCTTTTTAGCTCTCTTAATAATCTAATTTATCTAAACTCGCAACCAAATCCGTTCAACGCCATCTCGTAGTCGAGCCAACAACGTTCAGTTTAAATACTCCAACCATTCTGAGTAAAATTTGCACAAATTTTTTAGTCCAGACTTCAAATATACCTGAAAAAATTATTATTTTGTAACCTCTCCGTTTTTTCGCCGCATTAGGTTTTACTTAGATCTAAAAAAAAATTCTAGTCAGTAAATTAAATATAAATGAAACTCTTAGATTAATTATTTTTTTATTTAATTAGCATAATTTCTTTCTTACCTATATTTCGAAGAGCAGCTGTGGATTTGCGGCTTTTAATTTAACTAGTTAGCTGCTTCGTTTCTCTTTTTTTTTCTTTTTAATCACCTTACGCTGAAGGTCTATGTAACAATTTACTTCACAACGTTGCCAATTTTCGCTATGTAAAAATTTTGAAATTCACTTTCCACAAGAAAAGTAATAGACGGAGACTTTCTCAATTATCTGACTATTTTACTCTATTTCGCCCCTTTGTATTAGCTTAAAAACTAAACTGGCAATGTTGCCAATTTTCACTGTGCAAAAATTTCAAATTTAATTGCTAGGAGAAAAGTAAGAGACGCGGATTTTCCCAATTTCCCAACTACTTTAGTTTATTTCGAGTCTTTATATATAGTAAGAATTTACTGAGCAACGTTGCCAATTTTCACTTTGTAAATTTTCAATTTAAGTGTCACATGAAAAGGGATTAAATTCAATTTCTAACTATTATACTTCATTTGGAGTCTATGCAAAACGTATAATTAATTTGGCAACGTTGCCAATTTTCACTGTAGAAAATCCTCAAATTTAGCTGCTAGTATAAGAAAAGTAATTGACGGAGACTCAAATTTCAAACTATTTAAGTTTATTTCAAGTCTTTGTATAGCGTAATGCTTTACTGGGCAATGTTGCCAATTTTCGCAGTGAAAAAATTAAATTTAGTTTCTATTAGAAAAGTAATTGACGGAAACTCTCAATTTTAAAACTATTTTAGTTTATTTAAAGTATTTGTATGCCGTAATAATTTACTGTACAACGTTGCCAATTTTCATTTTGTAAATTTTAGTTGTCATTTGAAAAGTGATTGTCATTTGAGAAGTGATTTCTAACTATTTTTTATTTTACTTTATTTCGAGTCCATTCAAAAAAGTATAATTAATTTGGCAATGTTGCCAATTTTCGCTTTGGAGAATTCTCAAATATAGTTGTCGCATGAATCCGATTTGATGGAGAAATTATGAGTTATCTAAACATTTCTTTACTTTACAAGTTATAGAAAATTCAGGACATTCAAATAAAGAATTCAATACAGCCTAACATTCCTAGAGACATCAAGACCAAGACCTTTGTAAGATTTATATAAGTAAAGTTTCAAAACCAAATTCATACACAATTATGTACATTACATATAGGATTAGGCTAAGGAAAAAACAACACACTACTCAAAATGTAACTAAGAAACAACAAAGCAATAAAGAGAATGAATGGAAATTGAAAAAAAAATTGAATTTTTTTTTTTTTGGAATTCTTTTAAAGAAGAAACTGCAAGTAAGTATGTATTTTTGACTTATTTTTTTAAATGAAAATACAAAATATTTAAATTTAGTCGATAATCTTTTAAGAAATTTCAAAATTTCAAGCAAATCGCAAATTATATTAAATTTTTTTTAAATAAAAAGTTAATAATCAAGTAAATAGGCAGTAAGTAAGAAAGGAAGAAATAAATATATATAGAAAATATATTAAATATATATAAAGGTGAACGGTATTGGGTTTGTCGCTTAAGTCTTTTGTTACAGATCAGACTTCCAAAGGGTTGATGTAAAGAATTGAATTAATTAATAAAACATATACAAAATTACAAAATAAAATTACAAAATAAAAAACAAAGAAATATAAAATTATTAATTACTAATGTATATATCAAGAATATTTTATATTAAATTAATTGATAAAAAAAATAATAATAAAATAAAGAAAATATTAAATAATTTCAAATATTTTTGACAAATATTACATATAATATTTGACCATTGAATTATATACATTATAAAATTTTAGCAAATTGCTTAATAAATAATGCAACAAAAATGCTTTGTAATAAAAAAATTAACAAATAAAAATATTAAAATGAAAAATATATAAATGAAAATTTTGAAAACTATGGCATAAAATATTTAACAATAAAAAAGATTATATAAAAACATTATTTAACAAAATAAAATAAAGAATAAAAATAAATAAAATGTTTAAGAACTAAAAAAATATATATTTTAGTTCAAAAAATAGTTTTTATAATAAATAAATTGAACAGGAATCAAATGGAATATAAAAATAAACAAAACATATAAAAACAAAATTTAAAAACTATATTTAAACGTTTAATAATAATAAAAAAAATATCTTGCACACAAAAAGATTGAAAAAAAATTTTTTTTTGGGAAATTGGATTTTAAATATATATTTTGTACACAAAATAAATTAAAAACAATTATAAAAAGTTTAATAATTAAAATATATGTTTTGCATTAAAATATTTATTAAAAAATATATATTGTATAAAAAATATTAAAAACTTTTTTTAAAACTTTCAATAATTAAAGAAAATATTTTGCTTAAGAAAATTTATTTAAAAAAAATATATTTTGTAAAAAAATTTACAAATTATTGTAAAACGTTTAATAATTAAAAAAAATATTTTGCATTAAGAAAATTAATTTAAAAATATTTTTTGTATAAAAAAAATTAAAAATTATTGTAAAATGTTTAATAATTAAAAACAAAATTTTTGCATTAAGAAAACTTAATAAAAATAAAAAAATTCGTAAAAAAAATTACAAATTATTGTAAAACGTTTAATAATTAAAAAGAAATGTTTTGCATTAAGAAAATTATTTTAAAAAAATTTTTATATAAAAAAATTAAAAATTATTGTAAAATGTTTATTAATTAAAAAATAATAATGCTAAATTTATTTAAAAAAATTTATTTTGTATAAAAAAAATTAAATACTATTACAAAACGTTTAATTATTAAAAAAAAATACCTCGCATGAAAAAATTAATTTTAAAAATATAAAAATAGTTAATAAAAAAATACATTTTGTATAAAAAAAAATTTTTTTGAGACTAAATAGAATAGAAAATAAGTAAAGTAAATATTATATAAAAACAGAAAAAATAAATAAAAACTATTATAAAACGTTTAATAATTTACAAAAAAATTTTGTACTAAAAAAATATTTAAAAAAAAATTTATTTTGTATAACAAATTAAAAAACAATATTTTGTACTTATAAAAAAAATATAAGGAAAAAAAGTATTATAGATATAATAAATATTAGATTAAAATATTTAAAACTATTAATAAATACATCAAGAAAGCAAAATTGAAATGCTGGAATGAGTACTCACCGTCATTTTTATATGTAAAAAAAATCTTTTTTTTTCATTTTCATTCAATTTTTATTCGAAATTTTTCATTATTTACTTCATATTTAATTAGGTAATATGTAAAATATTATGGTAGTGGAGTTGGTGATGTTAGTGTATACATACTTGGTATGGTGTGATGTGAGAATATTTGAATTTTTTTTTTTTCTATAATATATATGTATATATGTATAAACGTATGACTTTCATAAGTATGTTTCGTTTTTGTTGCTTTTACAAATACATATTTTTTTTAATTAATTTTTTTTTTTTTTTTTTAATAATAATACATTGAGTGTTTATAACTATGTATGTATACGTAAGTGCGAGCAGATACACAATTGCATTATTGTTGCCATAAGAATTATGAATACATACACAACAAATATACATACTACGAGGTACAAGGTTCAAAGGAAAAGGTGAATTTTGATTTATCCGCTGGCTGTGTGTACATTCGATTATCGATATTTTGTTTTTAACTGGTACAAGCGCTTTACAGCAGGCCGAGAAGATGACGATGGCGACGATGAGCGTCCTGGAGGTGCGACGTCAACAAAAAAAAAATTGTTCTTTGAAAGGGACAAAATAGATATTGATGAATAAATAGGTAATTTTCAAAAAAAAAATCACATTTTCCTTTGAACACATCACGTATGTGTGGAAAATGACCTTGTGTGTATGTCGTTTTATTTATTTATTTTTTCTTTCTTATATATTAATTATTTTACTTACATACATACATTATTATTCAGGTTAATATTGTATTATCCATTAGTTACACTTTTTTTCGAATATCTATAAAATATGCAGCAAGAAGAAAATGTTTAGAAAAAATTTTCGAATATATAAAAAATAAAAATTAGAAAAAAAAAAAAAGTATTTCACTGAAAATAACAAAATGAATTAAAATAGGTATTAAAATTAATATTTTAATAGAAAGATACTTATAAATATAAATATAAATATAAATATAAATATAAATAAAATACATAAACCATAAAATAAGCAACTTAATTTCAATGATTTTTGAAACAATATTATTGCTATAAATTTGTGTAATAATTATATAATTCCATAGAGATATGTAAATTAGGAAATCATAATTATAATTTATTATTTTTTTCTTTTTACATTAAGTAAAAATTAATAATTTTAAAATAATTAATACTACAAAAAAATGAAAAAAAAATTTACAAAAAAATTAAAAAGAAATTAATTCAAAATAAAATGAAAAAAAAAGAAAAAAAATCAACAAAAAAATGGAAAAAAATCAAACATAAATAACACAACAAAATTTAAAATTAAAAAAAATATATAAAATAATATTTTAATAAATAAAAATAAATAAATTCAAATTATGTTTAAAAAATAAAAAATAAAATTAAAAAATTTTAAAAATCACTTTAATTATATTAAAAAAAAAAAAAAAGGTTATTTAGAAAACACATTATAAAAAATATTATGCATATTTAACAAAAAATTTGTTTCAAAAAATTATTATATTCAACGTAATATTATTTGAAATAGCTACTTTCATAAATAAGAATATTAAATTAAAATAATATATTTTTCTATATCAGTATTTAGAAATATGCAAAAAAAAACAATAGAAAAAATAAAATAAAATATTTATATTGACCTTGTAAGGTCAAAAATAAAATAAAATATAGTAAAAAAAAAATATAAAAAAAAAAATAAAAAATATAAAAAAATAAAAAATATAAAAAAATAAAAAATGTAAAAAATAAAAAAAATAAAAATTTTAAATAAAAAAGATAAAAATTATAATAATAATAAAAATATAAAAAAAAAAATTTTAAAAAAATTTAAAAAACAAATTTTAAAAAAAATTAATAAAAATTAAATTAAAAAATTAGTATATAAAAATATAAAAAATAAAAATAAAAATATAAAATAAAAATATAGAAAAAAATAAAAAATGTAAAATATTATGGAAAAGAAAAAAGAAACGGACTTTTTTAATTAAAGCACGATTATAATTATATAAAAAACCAAGAATAAAAAATAATAAAAATTATTCGAAGAAACCCAATACTAATAAAAGGAAAGAACCAGCACACAAAAATTTAATTTTAAATTGATAATAATAACATATTATGAGATTTAAAAAAATTATAAAATTGAATTAAGAAAAAATAAATAAATAAAAATTAATAGAAATAAAAATAAAAATTAATTTAAAAAGTCTAATAAAATAAAAAATAAATCAATATATTAAAATTAAATAAAAATATAAATTAAATTGAAATATTATTTAAAAAAAAATTTTATTGAGCGTTATATTAATACTAATTAAAAAATAAATTATTTAATCGTAAAATAAAAATATATATTAAATAAAAGTAAAAATTAAATGAAGTAAAAATAATTTTAAAATTGAATTAGAAAATTTAATTGAATTAAAAATACAATAAGAAATAAATAGACAGAAAGAAATAAAATAAATAATATATATATAAATGAATTATATTGAAATAATTTTATGGTAAAATAAAAATTAAAATGTAAAGTAGAAACATAAATTATATTAAATTAAAATATTATTTAAATAAAAAAAATAAAAAAAATGATATAATACAAATTTTAATTTAAAAAATAAATTAATCATTAAATAAAAGTATATATTAAATAAAAATAAAAATTACTTTTAAAAAAATTTAATTATATTAATAATATAAATGAAATAAAATAATTTTAAGATAAAACAAAAATTAAAATGTAAAATAAAAACATAAATTAAATTAAATTAAATTAAATTAAATTAAATTAAATTAAATTAAAATAAAATAAATTATATTAAATTGAAATAGTAAAATAATTTAATAAAATTCAAAACAAATTGTTTTTTTTTTTTGTTTATCTAAAACTGGCTGTAAGTTTTTTATATTTATTTATATTTTCATTTCATAAAAAATTCAAAGTGTTTAAAGTATATTTACACAAAACAGGTTTTATTGACGCATAAAATATCTAACATTTTTTTTTGCTAGACTATATATATATAACTATATATGTATATTATACTAAATAGAATGCATATAAATGTTATATGTACATACATAGTATATAAAAGTGTGTATATTTACCCGAGTTTAGTACAAATATATATATATACCACTTTGCGTATTTAATCATCAGTGGAAATTCAAATTTTTTAAACAACATTTTTGTTTTCCACTAATTATTTAAATTTTTTTTTTAATTTTAATACCATAAATTAAATTTTTTTTTTTTCATTTAATTACAGTAGTTTTTATCAATTTTCAATAATTGTTCGCTGAAACTTGGAAAATGAGCATTTTCTTTTATATAATTTTTTTTTTTTTATTATTATTATTATTATTATTATTATTATTATTATTATTATTATTATTATTATTATTATATATATTATATATATTATATATTATTATTATTATTTTTTTTTTATATACATAATTTAATTTTTCAATGCAATTTGCCGTTATTTTTAAGGCTCAAATATGCTGCTTACCTTAAACCTTAAATATATATATAAAAAAATTTTAAATTAATTTTACCCTTGTTTACATTATTTCTTTATTTGTTAGTGTTTAATTTTACGTACATCGTTCGGGCAAAATTGCTGTGATGAATTTAATTAATTTAATTAAGTAAAATAAATATTTAAAAAAAATCTAATTTTAATGCAAATGATTTTTTTTTTTTAATTTAATTTAACATTTTACAATTTTGCTTTTAATATTATATTGAAAATTACTTAAACACTATACAAAAATTTTCAACATTAATACTAATTAAAATATACTGGGAAACAATTTAAGTAAGTTTTTTTCAGGATCATTGTAGATTAATATCACAAATTATTTGAAGGAAAAAAATGAATATACTTATAAATATTATAAAAATGTATATATATATTAAGTTTTTAAATCACAGGCGCTATTAAAAAAGCAAAATTTTCGGGTTTTTTTTTACATAAAATAATTTTTGAGTAACATTCTAGCTTTTGAAAATGATTTAGGAAGTTTTTAATACAAAAAATAGCTAACATTTTTAATGTCTAATTTTTTTTTTTTTTTACTTTTTACTTTTTAAGGTATTAATAAGCATATTTAATAAAATTTCTATCTCATTATTAACTTTAAATTTAGTTTTTATTTAATTTACATTTTTTTAGGTTCCTTAGGTGCAAATAATTAACATTTTTCGAGTATTTTAATTGTCAATAATGTTAGGCAAAGCATTTTTTAATTTTTAATTTTTTTTTTTTAATCAATAAAAAATGGTCCTTTTGTAGAAAAAAAAATAAATACCTTAAGTGCGCAAAATGTTGGAAACCTTTACTAAATTTTAGTTAACAAAATTTAGTTAAAAAGTCACATTCATCCCTAAAGTTTATAATAATTTTTATATCTCAATATTTATGCTTAAAAATTAGTTTTATTTCGATTTTCTTTTGTGTTTCAAAAATAAAAAATTTCCCTCGATAAATGCTTATTTAAGTTAACTTTTATAATTAAAATTAATATTTTTAGTGTATGCGCTTGCTTCGCACTTAAGGAGAAAGCTTGACGCCGATAAAAATTTAATTTCTAATAAAAAAAAAATATGTTTTTTGATTGCAGGGCGTGTTGGTTAGATTTAAAAAAAAAAAAGTTTCTATGAAAGCTTCCTTTCGACTTTAGACTATCTACCTTTGGATTTTCTAATCAGTCTTTACTCTTAATTTTCAACCTAATTCAACTCAACTTTTTACCTCACTGCATTAATGATTGCAATAAAATAAGTACTTCGAATTGCCGCAGTAAAGACGAGTTTGTTTCTTCAACTCTTCAGTCTTTTACCAGACTTCTAAATCACAGTGGAATTTAATTAGTCCATAAATTATACTATTATTCCACTACTGAATTATGCGAAAAACACCGCATTTTTTTATTTTATTTTTTTTTAAGAGCTAATTTATAGAATTATTCCACTACTGAATTATGCGATACACAAGTTGGTGAATTTTTTTTCACCTTGCCTAAATCCCAGTGCATTTCGTATTGTATGTGTAGCACCCTGCTGTTACAGGGTACCTACCACCTACCTTAAGCTAAAGATTGTCAACTAAGAAACCGCTCGTTGTTAGCAATTCAATATTCCAGTTAGAATATTGAACAGCTCAAAATGGAAGCTGAATATATTGCTATATGCACAATGCGACAAAAGAAATATTTTTTGGAAGTAGTTTATTAGCAGAAACACTGCTGTTTTTTACGAAAGATTTAAGAGTTCAGTATCTTGATAGCGCACCAACTCCAGTTAGAGTTGGAAAACCTAAAAACTGATTAATCAACAAATCTGATCATCTGTCCTCCCTCTCGCTTTCATTTTCATATTTTTTTCTTTTTTTGCAGAATACAAAACGCTTAGGAATGAATGCAACATTTCAGTCGTACAAAAAAGTGTAAAAGGACGCAGAACTGTTTGAGATACCACACAAGTGCATATTATGGACTTGAGGCAGCTCCCCAATTAAAGTACCATTGATTATATACTCAGAGGGCATGATCGAAGACCAAAATCAGAGAAGTAGCAGTCAAAAAGAAATTAGTAGCTCGCTCATTAGAGCAAATACCCCTATAATAACAAAAAAAAATTTGCCACGTTTCGCCCCTATCCACATTAGCGGCACTTACGCCGAGTTCAGGAGAAAATGGACTTAAATTATGTGGCTTAAAAGCTATGCTAATTTAAAAATTTAATCTGTTATCCCACTGCTGTTTTTTGCGAAAGATTTAAGAGTTCAGTATCTTGATAGCGCGCCAACTCCAGTTAGAGTTGGAAAACCTAAAAACTGATTAATCGACAAATCTGATCATCTGTCCTCCCTCTCGCTTTCATTTTCATATTTTTTTCTTTGCAGAATACAAAACGCTTAGAAATGAATGCATCATTTCAGTCGTACAAAAAAGTGTAAAAGGACGCAGAACTGTTTGAGATACCACACAAGTGCAAATTATCGACTTGAGGCAGCTCCCATATTAAATTAGAGCAACTTAATAGAGCGAACAAGAAGAATTGCGCAATTAACTGCCTTAAATATCTACAAAGGATGGATTCGACGTCAATGCCATTGATTATATACTCAAAGAGGGCATGAACGAAGACCAAAATCAGAGATGTAGCAGTCAAAAAGAAAGTCGTGGCTCGCTCATTAGAGCAAATACCCCTACTATAATCACAAAAAAAAAATCCCACGTTTCGCCCCTATCCACATTAGCGGCACTTACGCCGAGTTCAGGAGAAAATGGACTTAAATTATGTGGCTTAAAAGCTATGCTAATTTAAAAATTTAATCTGTTATCCCACTGCTGTTTTTTGCGAAAGATTTAAGAGTTCAGTATCTTGATAGCGCGCCAACTCCAGTTAGAGTTGGAAAACCAAAAACCAAAAAACTGATGAAATGATTAATCTGACCATGATGTTCTCATCTCGCTTTCATTTTCATATTTCTTCTTTTTGTTTACTAAATTCAATATGTTATCCCACTGCCGTTTTTTGCGAAATCACCAACATCTCCAGTTAGAGTATGTTGCTTGACTCTTGCTGATCGAAGAGGGCTTGTGCTGTTTAAAATTTGGTTAGTTTGCTAACAAAATTTCATTTGTTCACCAACATCTCGAGTTAGAGTATGCAGCTACTTAATGATGGATGAATATGATTACTTCAAAATGAAAATGTTATATTTCCTCTGACCTTGTAGTATACTGAAACTATGAATTTGAATGTAATAAACTATAGAAAAAATATTATTTAAACTATACTTAACTAGTTAAAGATGTGACCGCACTGCTTTTTTTTTTGGCGAGGATATCAGCACCTCCAGTTATAGTATGCTGTTCCTTCCCAGGACAGTACTGCAGTGCAACATTCTCTCCCTTCCTGCTTTTTTTTCTTTGCTGTGTGTTTTTGTTCTTTAAAGTCAAATTTTAAAAAATTAATCTGTTATCCCACTGCCGTTTTTTGCGAAAGAGCTATTATGTCTCCAGTTAGAGAGCTTAGAGAGAATAAACTTAAATTAAATAATTAGATAAAAAAAACACTTCTTCAATATTATTATATACTGTAAACATAGTTGTACAATATTTTTTAGTGGACGAAAGGCTAATGGCGTATGACTGACGTGGAGCGAAAAAAAAAACAAGGATATTCCGCGCCCACCTCAACCACAACCAGCTACCACTACCAAAAAAAAAACGTTTCAAAATCATGGTGAGGCAGAACTTAGCTTTAATTGACGCCAAATAGCAGAAAAAAGGTAAAAGGCTGACGCGTTATTATTAATGCGGCTATAAACGTGTACGCCAATCAAGAAGAAGAAGAAATAACAGATTTGCATTTTTTGTTTCAAAAAAAAAAAAAAAAAAAGTTTATCCATACTAAACGCAAAATATTCATAAATGATAAATTTATAATAAATTGAAGGAAGGAAGGATAATAATAATTAGTCAATCAAGGAGTAGCGCACTCTAGGGGATTTTCATTAATTTGTCAAAAAATCATTTGAACATCGGTAACATTGTTGTTATCGAGAATAAATACTATTTCAGCGAATAACGGCTCGCAATCGATAAATGGATTTACGGCGACCATGCGGTATTTAAAGCAATGGTATAGAACTTTGTTGTTATTGAGAATAAATACTATTTAAGTGTATATCGGCTCGCAAACGATAAATGGATTTACGGCGACCATGCGGTATTTAAAGCAATGGTATAGAACTTTGTTGTTATTGAGAATAAATACTATTTAAGTGTATATCGGCTCGCAATCGATAAATGGAGATTTAAAGAAATCGTATCGTGAAGTAACTTTGTTGTTATCGAGAATAAATACTATTTTCGTGAATATCGGCTCACAATCAACCATTGTTGGGTACATTACATTTATTTCACCAGAACGTGAAATTGATTATTTTGAACATTTCAACCCCCCTCCCCTTCTTTTTATATAATAATAATAATATTAAGTATAATAAACGTGTACAAATTATGTATAATCAAGGAAGTAGTGCATTTTTATCAGCACCAGCAGTTAGCGGTTTAATTTGGAAACTTTATGTCTCCAATTGGTACTTAACAATCGGAGAAAAGGTGGCCCGAGTCGCGTTCTATTGTTAATACGGCTATAAACGTGTAAGTGGCACAAAAATTTATTTATCCAAAAATCAATATTATTTTATTTTCTTAAGTACGAAACACTTTCTGTAATCAAAGCAGAAGTTGATAACGTACTTAAGAGATCAGTGAAAGAGCTAAGAGCACCCACCACCCTGTTGTTGTTGACGAGTCGAAAAGTGTTGCTGATTAGTCAACGACTCGCCGTTGAGTTGAGTTGGAGATGAGCTCTTGCCAGTATATATGTATATACACATTTCTTTTAATGAAATGAAATCTCAATTTCTTACTTTCTTGTTGCTGTTTTTGTTGTTGCGAAAATTATATGCTCACAAAACAGACTTTTAAAACCAAATCAAAAAATGAGGACGAAGAATATGCCGCGACTATTAAACCCCGCGGACAAATAACTACGTTATAAAGGCAGCTCAACCATGCAATAAGAGATTTCCAACTATTCTCAATGCGCTGAACGAGTTCTCCCTGTCAATATGTGCCTTGCTTGGCGCATTCATTCAACCCACTCAGAGCGAACGGGAGTCGTTCCATAACTACTGAGTGCGTTTCGATTTAGCGCGGTAGAAGCCGAATACACGTACGTCTCGTTGTTGTTGAAGAAATTCTAGAGCATCAGCGAGACCTCTCTGACCAATACTACGATTTTTCGATTTGGATTTTGCGAGCGTTTGTTTTTTAGTCAAGCCAATCCTACCCTTCTATTAATATTTCTATTTCTATTTATGTTGGTATTGATATTATGCTCTGAGTAATCAGCTGTTGCTTGGTTCGGAGGGATGGGAAAGTTGCAAAATATGGCAACTGCGAGAAGTAAAAAAAATCTACTACTACAAGGAAAGCGTTTGTTGTGGTTTGATTTAATTCTTTCGAATAAATGGGGACTCAACCATTCTGGAATAAAAAATATTATAAATGATAAAAGTTTAAATTTTTTTTTTTTTTTTTTTTTTTTTTTTTTTTTGAAAAAGTTAATCGCTGGCGTGGCATTTTAAATTAATTGCAATAATAATAATAATTAAAAATAATCGCCGCTGCTCATGCACTTTTGTCAAAAGAAGAAGTTTGAGTGAAGAAAAAAACAAAAATAAATAAATAAATGAAAAATTGTTTTGGTGAATCGCGTGAAAATTTTTAGAAAAAGGAATAAATTAATTGCAAAATTAATGAAATCAAAATTAATAACAAAAAAAAAAATACAATTTCAAAAAGCGACAAAATCAACACAAAATTTAAATAATAGATATTTAAATAAAGTTTCTAAATTAAATCAAATAATTTTCATAAATTATATATTAAAAAAAGAGTTAAATTTGACATAAAATTGCCAAACCTAAAAAATAAATCGCAAACTTATAAAGGAACTCAGCAAAATACAACATAAGTTAATTGCAAATTAAATATAATCAACATAATTGGAAATAATTTGAGGAGCGATAAATATGCCAGCTTACTTTTGCCACAATCTTAATTTTTTTTTTGTTAATTATTTTTTTCGAAAATGTATTTTTGAAAATTATTTATTTTTTAATTTTTTTCCAAATTTTATTTTTCAAATTATATTCAAATATATTTCATTTTCTATATTTTCAGTATCTTGCTTTTGAATATTTTTAAATTTTCAAATTTTTTAATTTTTAATTTTTTAATTTTTTAATTTTTTAATTTTTCTAACTTCTAATTTTAAACTTTTTAAATATTTAAATTTTTAAAATATTTAAAATATTTAAACTTTTAAACTTTTAAATTTTTTAATATTTAAAACTTCAAAATTTTAAATTTTTTAATTTTTTATAATATAGATTTTAAATTTTAAACTTTTTGTTGGCGCAGCAAAGTAGTTTCGGCTACCAACATGAAACTTAATTTATATGATACTTTTAAATGCAACTCTGAAATGTTCTTTTGTTCCTTTTTGTTAATCGTATTCCTTCATTATATTAAAATCAGTTCTTTGTAAACTATACACGAGTAAAGATCAAATTGTGCGTTTTAATTTTAATAGGTTATGGGCCCAGCCCTGCCTGAGCATCGGTAAAAATTGTAGAAAAAATTTGTTTAAATATATACGATAACTAAAAAGTTACGTATTGTCGCATTAAAGGTAAATAAAGTTAGAATCATATAAATGGCTAGCTCAACTGTGAGGATTGACCCGCTAAACGCGGATAACTACGACACCTGGAAGTTACACATGCGAGCAATTCTGGTGAAAGGTGATTTATGAGGCTACGCATCTGGAGATATACCTTGTCCAAACGACAACAACGCAGAAAAATGGAAGCATTTTGATCAGAAAGCCTGTGCGGATATAATGCTGTCCTATTACGCCATCAGAATTGGGTTTGATAAGTGAATGCGGTACATCACACGAAATGTGGAATAAATTACAAGCGACGTTTGAATCAAAAAGGGACCTGCTCGTAAAGCAACATTGTTGAAGAGAATGGCACTTTCGCGTATGAAAGAGACAGATCTAGTTAGAAACCATTTAAACGATTTCTTTGATGCTGTTGCGAAGCTCAAAGAAATTGGTGCAGAAATCGGTGACGATTTACTGGCGATATTGTTGTTGTATAGTTTATCGGACTCGTACGAAACATTCCGTTGTGCACTTGAAACGCGCGACGATTTGCCAAAGCCCGAAATACTTCGTGTAAAAATATTGGAAGAGTGGGAATCGCGAAAAGCAAAAAACGACAGAACGGAGAGTGATGCGCTATACGTAAAAAATATGCAAAGAAATGTAGAAAACAAAAAGAAAAACAGCAGCGAACATTATAGTTGTGAAAAGCGATTGGAAACGAAACGAAATTTTTGTTGTTATAAGTGCGGTAAAATCGGCCACTATGCAAAAGATTGTACATAGATCGAAAAACAAAAGTAGTGAGCGAGCAAACAAAAGCGAAGAGAAAAATACGTCAATAAGAGCAGCAGAATCCACTTTCTTGTGTCCGAATGGAAACGAAAACTGGTGTTTGGACAGTGGGTGCACTTCCCACACGAGTGCTATTAAAACTCATTACGTTGAAATGGTTGAAGCGAACCAAGTGTTGAATTTAGCAAACAACAATTCTGCGAAAATTACCTGTAAAGGAGACATTGTAGTAAAGGTGAATGAACAAAATTTCGAAAAGAATATAACACTAAGAGATGTTCTCTATGTATCAGACTTGTTATCTGTATCGAAGATAACAGACAAAGGGTACGAGGTACATTTTAGCAAAAATAAAGCAATCGTGATTGACAAGAAGAACGAGATATTGTTTACTGCGGAACGTAGTGGTAATTTATACGTCATGAAAAATCAGAAAAATAGTGCATTTATATCGCAACCTAAGAGTGAAATAAATCTGTGGCACTGCCGGTTAGGCCACCTGAACGAACGTGATCTAAAAGAAAAGATGAATTGTCAAATTGTGAAGTGTGCGCAAGTGAAAAGCTAACGCGTGCCTTATCTCCAAAGAATACTGAGAATCGTACTGAAAATTTACTTGAAATTGTTTATAGTGACGTTTGTGGTCCGATGCGATGTATGTCGAACGGTGGTAAACGCTATTTCGTAACGTTTATTGATGATAAATCACGTTGGTGTGAAATTTATTTTATTAAACAGAAATCAGATGTATTAGAAGCGTTCAAAAAATTCAAAAATGCGGCAGAAACATTCACAGGCGAAAAAGTAAAAGCGTTGCAAAGCGATAACGGGCGCGAGTATTGCAATCGCGAGTTTGACTTGTATCTACAAGAACACGGTATTAAACGACGTTTAACGAGACGCCGTACACTCCACAGCAAAATGGAGTAGCTGAGCGAAAAAATAGGACACTTGTCGAGATGGCTAGGTGCTTAATGAAGCAAGCAGGTGGTCCTCCTTCGTTCTGGGCTGAAGCAGTAAATACCTCGTGCTACATACGCAACCGTTGTATCACAAAAGCTACAGGAGAAATCCCCCATAAAATGTGAACTGGCAAAACTCCAACTATGAATCATATGAAAGCATTTGGCTCAAAAGCCTATGTACTGAATAAACAATCGAAAGGCAAATTCGAGTCTCGTTCTGAACCATGTGTGTGTGTCGGATATTCATCCGAATCTAAAGCTTATCGTTTATATTCAAAAGAAAAAAGAGACATAATAATCAGTCGAGATGTAAAATTTTTTATTTATTTATTTTATTATTTTTTTTTATACTTTTTTCCAAATTTGTTTTAATTTCTTTAATCTTTTATTTTGAGTGTTTTATTTGAAGTTTCTATTTCTTAAATATTTTTTCTTTGTTTTTTGAAATTTTTTATATTATAAATTTTTTTTTGTTTATAATTTTTTTTATTTTTTTTTTTTTTATTTTTTTTTTTTTTTTTTTTTTTTTTTTTTTTTTTTTTTTTTTTTTTTTTTTTTTTTTTTTTTTTTTTTTTTTTTTTTTTTTTTTTTTTTTTTTTTTTTTTTTTTTTTTTTTTTTTTTTTTTTTTTTTTTTTTTTTTTTTTTTTTTAATTTTTTTTTTTTTTTTTTTTTTTTTTTTTTTTTTTTTTTTTTTTTTTTTTTTTTTTTTTTTTTTTTTTTTTTTTTTTTTTTTTTTTTTTTTTTTTTTTTTTTTTTTTTTTTTTTTTTTTTTTTTATTTTTTTTTTTTTAATATTTCTTTTTTTAATATTTATTTTTTTATTTTTTTTATATATATATTTTTTTATATATATATTTTTATATATATATATTTTTATATATATATATTTTTATATATATATATTTTTTTTTATTTCTTTTTATTTCTTTTTATTTTTTTTTATTTTTTTTTAATTTTTTTTTTTTTTGTTTATTTTTTTTTTTTATTATTTATTTTTTTTTTTTTTTTTTTATTTCTTTTTATTTTTTTTTATTTTTTTTTATTTTTTTTTTATTTTTTTTTTTTTCAAAAAGAAAGAATTTTATTTTTTAAATTTTTATGTTATTTTATTTTTGTTAATGATTTTAATTTTTCTCCTTTCAAATTTTTTATAGTTTTTATATTTCAAATTTTATTTTTCTAATTTTATTCTTCAAATTTTATTTTTCAAATTATATTTTGAATTTGTTCATTTATTAAATTTGTTTATTTCTCAAATTTGTTTATTTTTTTTTTTTATTTTTTAATTTTGTACCAGGTCGTTCAGCTACCACTTCGACCAATACCAAACCAGTCGAGCAGGCACCCGAGGCTAAGGCCGAGAAGGGAGGAAGCAGACGTGGAGGGGGGTCTAAAGCAAAGCGCTTCACAAACTTCATGGAAATGATAATTGGAAACTAAACGAAACGAGATTAAGAAAATTCTCTTCAGGGCACGAATCCAGCGAAATCAAACCGTACTGTGAGTTCAGCCCGGAAATCGACGAAAGAATTTCCGATATTTTCGATCGTGACGCATATAAGCGTATATACCACAGTGATTTTGCTCAAATTAAATCAAAGTCAAATTAAAGTAAAAACGCCTTGAATCAGTTTGCTGAATTTGGAATTTGGTATGATTTATTAAGAAATCTATGGTGTGGCAGCGGAAGGCCTATATCGCTCTAGGCGAGTGACAATTCAAGAATAAAATAAAAACTAAAGAAAATACTGCAAATCCTCAAATCGGTTCTTTATCGGTTGTTTAATCGGTTACTTTATTAAAGTCGTTACAAAAGAAAAAATCTGGTACAAGGAAAGAAACAAAATAAGTTTTCTGCACAATATCCAAAGACTATTCGTATGGTTTTGCTCACTTTAGTCGTCTTCAATGGAATTCGATCGCGTATAAAACATATAAAATCCACGAGTGAAAAAAATTGGATATTGGGAGAAGTTTAGAATTGTAATAAGGTGAGAAAACTAATTTAAATAAATGAAGCAAAAAAATTATTTAAAAAAAATATGAAATGTTTAAATACAAGAAGGATTTTTGTAGGATCTTTCCATGGAGAATGTATCAAGGATAGAGAATGTATCACGGGAGTCTTCTCCCAAAAAACCATTTCATAAGCACATTTGAGCTAAGTGTAGAGCATAAATCACTCAAACCAAACATATGAAAAGCTTGGTGGTGAGATCAAAATTTCGAAAATTAAATTAATTACCACTGGAGAAACTCAAATATTATTTGAAAAAAAAAAATAAAAATTAATTATGATGTATCTCAAAGGAATACAATATCAATAAAAAAAAAATTTTGAAAACAGTTTCACTTAAGGCGAACGGACGCACGTCTAGGTGGGTTAAGGAGTTCAGAAATTATCGAAGAATGTTATATCTTCCAAGTTATTTTTTTCTTTCAAACATTTTCAATATGTCAGAGTCCATATGTCCAGAGAGGTCTCTCTGACTTGTGGTCTAAAACTTTCTTTCTCGTTGATGATTATCCAAACTTAGTTTTTATTAAATGTAAGATGGGTCCAAATGTTCCAGTTGTAATACATATATCATCAAGTGGAAACATAACAGTTAGATTCTCAGCTAATGAATCTCACATCAGATCAGGATCGTACCATATCTGTTAACAAACACACAATAAAAATTAAGGAAAACTCCTTACACAGGAACTCCTTAATTACCGAGAGTCGGCTTTGTTGAGGAAACCAATTTCGCTGGTTCAAAGTCATAATCGCGATAACCATCAAAACAGTTCTGCAGAAGGAGGCGACAGAGGGGAAAGTTCCGAAGTCCGTCGGCTTTGTTGAGGAAACCAATTTCGCTGGTTCAAAGTCATAATCGCGATAACCATCAAAACAGTTCTGCAGAAGGAGGCGACAGAGGGGAAAGTTCCGAAGTCCGTCGGCTTTGTTGAGGAAACCAATTTCGCTGGTTCAAAGTCATAATCGCGATAAGCATCAAATTTAAACAGTTCCGCAGAAGGAGGCGACAGAGGGGAAAGTTCCGAAGTCCGTCGGCTTTGTTGAGGAAACCAATTTCGCTGGTTCGAAGTCATAATCGCGATAACCATCAAAACAGTTCTGCAGAAGGAGGCGACAGAGGGGAAAGTTCCGAAGTCCGTCGGCTTTGTTGAGGAAACCAATTTCGCTGGTTCAAAGTCATAATCGCGATAACCATCAAAACAGTTCTGCATAAGGAGGCGACAGAGGGGAAAGTTCCGAAGTCCGTCGGCTTTGTTGAGGAAACCAATTTCGCTGGTTCAAAGTCATAATCGCGATAAGCATCAAATTTAAACAGTTCCGCAGAAGGAGGCGACAGAGGGGAAAGTTCCGAAGTCCGTCGGCTTTGTTGAGGAAACCAATTTCGCTGGTTCAAAGTCATAATCGCGATAACCATCAAATTTAAACAGTTCTACAGAAGGAGGCGACAGAGGGAAAAGTTCCGAAGTCCTTCGGCTTTGTTGAGGAAACCAATTTCGCTGGTTCAAAGTCATAATCGCGATAAGCATCAAATTTAAACAGTTCTACAGAAGGTGGCACGGCAGAACTTAATGGCAGTCAACTATGAGAACGCGAACCCTTAGGGTTGACGAGTTCAGGGGCTAAAAAAAAAACCCCCCGACTGACAGCAATTGCACTGACCTAGGGGTTTATTGATGTCTTTGGTGCTTAAATATCTCGCGCCATGATCGAAGTGTGATGTTTGGGTTTATTTATTAGATATTTATTTTATTGAGTTTGTATGTGATTTGAGTGAAAGCTTGAGAAAGGTTTCACCCACAAGATGCTCGGTTAAAGACAGTAAGTTATAGCTAATTCGAATATTAATTGGAAAAAGCGGTGAATAGTGATTGAAACGCTTTCCCAAGGTTTTATAAAATTTTTTCATTTTTTTTTTTTTTTTTTTTTCTTTTTTTTTTTTGATAAACCGTAAAAATTTCGGAAACAATTCAATTAAAGCACAAACCTCAAAATGATAATAGCATTAACGGATTTCCCTGTAAATAATCCAATGAATTTAAAATAAAAATTATTTTAATTTAAAGGAAAAATACCAATCGTTTGGTGGTGTAAAAATAATGATGGAATTCGAGAGGTCTGTGATATTTCTCCCAGAAAAGTATATTACGCTGGAGGTAGGTAGAGGACCTTTCACCACTATCCACTGGTGTCTTCCATGTTACAAAAGAGCTAACTTCTCACAAGGAGACACCAATGGAGACACTCGTGGAGAAGGCATATTACCTCCAGTTCCACCAAAAATCAACGAGATTAGATATGAAAATTCTTCTGGCCTACAGCCTCAATCGAGTTTTATTTCTACTAATAGTAATTTTTCATCATCTTACACTTTATACGGATCTGCATGCCCATCGAAAGGAACCTTATTTATACCTAAGCAATGCATCGGATGAGCATGGGGTGGTGAAAGGTTTAATCAGAATACCTTTACCATGCAAATTACAAAACTACCCTCACATCGAATGTGCTGGAATAGCAATTGAAATCCTAACATAAACGGCGTAACGGTCCATAATTATAAATGGACTTTATATAAAAAAGATCTAAGAAAATAAATTTTTTTGCAGACAGACAAGTCTTATTCTCACTAGAGGTAATGAATGATGTAGAAGAGGAAGTTCTTCAGAGGATGAAGGTACTCATGGGTGGATTTTATTGATGGCATCACTATCACTAATGTCTATCAAATAAAACCTCAAATTGAGGAATATCACCCATCCTAAAATATCAAATGAGTTTCAATATTAAAAGCTCTTCACTGGTAATGGATACGCGATGTTAGTGTTTATGAGGAATCGTATAACAAAACTAAATGAAATAAATATCTAATAAATAAACTTAAACCTCAAATTAAATTTCTACTTCAATCGTTTTTAGATCCGAACCGCCGGCACCGGATACCCTCGCCACTCACACATCGACATCTAACGGCAGCTAATTAGCACAAATCAAATCGTTTCGAACCGTCGCATAATTTGTCTTACACCGACGACCTGGTACTACAAAATCTTCGAAACGATTTGATTTGTGCTAATTAGCTGCCGTTAGATGTCGATGTGTGAGTGGCGAGGGTATCCGGTGCCGGCGGTTCGCAGATGAAGTAGTGTAGTGCAGAAGGTTGTAGAGCTTGGTGGCCGCCCTGCCCTTGGGGTACAGGTACACGAAGTGAAATCATTGGAAGGACGGTGGAACACTTAATCGCGTTCCGTCGGTGATAAAGCGGAAGAAAAAGAAAGTGTTGAGTTTCAATGAAGTGGAATTACAGATGTGTTAAAATCAAATTTAGTCTACTCATTGGCTTCTTATTGCGATGAGGTTCCTGTTTCTGCAAGCTAAGGTATGAACTGACGCCTTTAACGGGGCATATTCAGATCATGATTGATCAAAGGATGAATGGGAAAGTTCAGATATATCAACATATCCACTTTCAAAGCCAAAAATCATGTCTCTTCTCTACAGATCTTATACTAGACACACTAGAGTCTAAAGTTTCAATGGTTTTAGGCATAGTATTAGGTTCTCAT
Organism: Neoceratitis asiatica; assembly: GCA_030068015.2. Lineage (NCBI taxonomy): Eukaryota > Metazoa > Arthropoda > Insecta > Diptera > Tephritidae > Neoceratitis > Neoceratitis asiatica. The sequence continues at coordinate 69,186,363 of CM061527.1, read as the reverse complement.
AGCCGTGAAATGTTGCTGGCAACACTGATTGTCAAAAAAGGAGAAATGTCAAAATGACAATTAAAAAATTGTAAACAAAGGAAATTCGTGAATTTTGGTAATCGCCAACGCGATAATTGTGGGATAGTCTTTTCTACTGTAAATCTTGAAATATAAATAAACAAATTATTTAAAAAAAATGGATAATAAAAATTTCAAATCCTTTTTTTCCTAGACTAGAATACCACTGAATAAAAAAAATAAAAAACCGATAAAATTGAAGAAGAAGAAAAAACGATATATGAGAAAAAACAAGCTGTGAAACACCGTTAGGTGCTTATCTTAATATAGATTGTGTTGCAGATAGTAATAGGGGAATATTGATGCTAGGGCCACAGTCGTTAACAATTATTGTGCGAAAGTAGCAAAGGCGAACATAATTAGTTAACAGTCTCTCAGCAGTTGGTACAAGTAGGGCGAACATAATTGTCAGCAGTTGGTACAAGTAGGGCGAACATACTTCGCGAGCAAGCAAAGAGGAGGCATAAAAGTAAATGCAAGCAGCAGCAGCAGCAGAAACGAAATGATTTGAAATATAGCAATGAACAGTGTAAATATTTACAAGGAAGGTAAGAAGGACGGCTTTCTCAACCCTCAATCAACAAGGAGGATCGATCATTACGTACTCTTCTCTTCATATTGATCATGTAGAGCCGGCCGATGGAGTAAACGAAAAAAAGGCAGTTGCTGATCGTTTAACGAAGCAATCAGCCAATTTTAGGTACCCTAAGCAGTTTCGCACTGAGTCATAACAAACAATCGTATAGTTGAAATTCTTATATGAATACTATACTCCTTTCAAGCATTATATTTTCAACTTTTTTGTATTTAACGTTAACAATTTTATGTTAAATTTTTGATTTCTGATAACTTTCTGACGAAAACATTATCGTTGGGATCATATTATCATTCTAAAATCAAGAAAAAATGCAGCAATATCAATCTGCTACTATTAGAAGACACTTGAAATTATCAGTATGTCTGGATAAAATAGATTTCCAAAATTACTTAATTCACCAAGAAAAAGGATGGAATATTTTAAATATTAAATATTAAATATTAAATATTACATGTGAAAATACTACCTCAGATTATTCTCACTAGAGGCAATGAATGATGTAGAGGACAACGTACTCATGGGTGAATTTTTATTGATGTGGAACACTATCACTAATGTCTATCAAATAAAACCTGAAATTGAGGAATATCACACACCCTAAGATATGAAATAAACTTCGATATTAAAGCTCTTCACTGGTAATGGATACGCGATGTTAGTGTTTTTGAGGAATCGTATAACAAAACTAAATAGCATAAGTATCTAATAAATAAACTTCAACTTCACATTTCTACTTCTACAGCGACATCTACCGGCAGCTAATTAGCACAGATCAAATGGTTTCGCTCCCTCAGATGAAGTAGTGTAGCCGCCCTGCCCTTAGGGTACAGGTACACGAAGTAAAGCCCTTGCAGGATAGTGGAGTACTTATACGCGTTCCTACTGCGCGGTAGAGCGGGAGAAAATATTGAATAATCGACGTTTTAGTGAAGTGGGATTGCAGGTGGATGTAAAACGAAAGTGAGGAACCAGAGCTACAGTCCTAGGAGTTCCGATACTTTCGCCTGTGGAATTCATACACAACGAATGTTGTTCTAGAGGGTACGGGCACAATTATGTCACCCCCCTTTTGGAGAATAAGCCTTGTTATAACTGAAACTACGCACTGACAGCTCTTTCATTTAAATATCGTTAGAATTGCTTCCTTATGTAATCTTCTACATTCGAAAGGCATAACTTTCTCTAAAGCTGAATTTGAAGAGGATTACCCGAGTCTTCCTGACAATCGTGAGAAATTAATAGTTTTTATTAAGAGGAAACAATCTAAGGTTTCCTTTTCTTCATCTTTCGAATATGAAGAGGAGTGGGACATCTAAGCTAGATAAGCTAGAGTTGAAGTCTCTGATAAGTGCACAGTGGATGCAGTTGTCCGAGTGGGACAAATCTCTTTCTTAATCATTTTGATGTTATATAGAGGGTCATCAATAGTCACCAAGAGAGTGGGGAAAAGTTAATGATAAAACAGAGGGTTATATCAAGTTATATCAAGGAGCTAGTAGTCAAGTATTACATCAAAAGGAATGATAGGTCAAGTCAAGGTAGAGATGTTATTACTTTACCCAGGATATTGAACAGTTACCCCATAGTTGCTTATCAATATCTATCACATATCAATTTATAGCCATAAATAGGCCAGTATTATCAGTAGAGTATATGAGCTCCTTAGGGCTACTCAAGTTTTCCCCGTCAATTACGTGGTAGTTTTGCTTTTTCTCAGTTGTTCCAATGAAGTATAGAAATGAAAAATAAAAAGAAAAGAGCGAAGACATGACCAAAGCTCTGCTGGCCTATCAAACTGAGGAGATAATTATTCTGTTGGGCGGTAAGGAAAGAATGTAAGTTCTCATTGTCTTCTTACTTGAGCCCTTCGCTTAATCCTAGTAAGAGAACTTTCACTTCTAATTCCGCACGTTCAAATGAGTTGGCTCAAATTAATATCACTTTAAACAAACAGTTTTTTTAACCATTCTTTTTGCATTCATCGCATCAGTATAGAACGCAACCTCAAGCTGTGAAGCTGTGTTTTATTTTTCTGTGCTATTTTTTGTGTAAATCTTTGTGCTAATTGAATATTATTTCAGTCAATACAAAAAAATTTGAAGTGCTAAATTTGTGCGCACCATTAAATGATAAGTTATCTTTTCATTAATATCAATTAATTGTGTTTTTCTGCATTTTTTTTTTTTTTTTTTTAATTTTTATTTAACTTTTACGCCGAGTCGGAACGAAATCAAGTTTATTATTAAATCAAATAATTATTTAATTTTTCTTATTTTTCATAACTACAAGACTAAAATGAATTGTTCTTATGATAATTGCAATATTAAAGACGAGTCTGAGCGCTGTGTATCTTGCTGGCTATGCAATGGACTCGCCCATATAAAATGTGCTGGTTTAACAGGTAGAATTCTGGATTCAATTAACGATGGAAAAGAATTAAGAAGATGCGTCATGTATTAAATGCAGATCTACTGAAATTGAATTCTACAAATTGTACAAGCAAACTCATGATGGCTTTAGAGAGATTGGCCGCGAACTTGGCTCACTTTGTGATAAGTTCAAGCATTATGAAAACATGTTCCAAACATTTAAATGCTTCGAGTGATTCTCATAGTGACCCCGATATAGCTAACAAGCGAAAACGGGTGAGCGGTCCGGTCCGTCTGATGTTGAAATGGCATATATATATTCCTCCCAAAAAGAAAACTTCACTTCCGGTTAAGGATTAAACTCTTCCAACAATTAATTTAATAAATTTGTCGTCACCTTGCCCGCTGATAGAGAAACCCTCTACATCCCAGGTGCAGAGGCCTACGGAAGTTTCAGTAGACCCCCCCCCCCCCCAACCTCAAGCCATTATAAATAATAGTCTGCAAATTCAAGTGTCTGGTTTCAGGAATCTGATTGTTGTTCCACCCAAAAAATCTATTTTTACGTCTAGATTTGCAAATGATACAACTGTTGATGAGTTAAGGCATTATATCTCGTCAAAATGAAATACTAATGATTTCAATATTCGAAAATTTAATTCTAGTTATGAAAGAAACATATCGTCATTTAAAATTGATGTTTCTGTTGATACATTTGAGATTCTTTTAAACAGCTCGTTCTGGCCCCCAGGAGCTGTTGTACGTGAATTTGAACATAGGGTTATTAAGAAAATTGATTTAAAAAAAATATTGCTCGAATTCCACGACCAAACGAGGGACCAAAAACTAATCTACGTAATCTTTCGCTGGGTATTTATTATCAAAATGTTAGGGGGCTGAATACCAAGTTGACTGATCTTTATTTAAGCAGTCTTCATTGCAACTTCAACGTAATTTCATTTACAGAAACGTGGCTAAAACCTCACGTTTTTGATAATGAGATTTTATGCAACGAGTATCAAATCTATAGAAGTGATCGCTTGAACAGAATCGGAGGGGGAGTTCTCCGGTTCCGGTTCATTCGTCTTTACCCTCAGAAGAAGTTTGTACTTCTCGCATAGATTCGATTGAACTTAAATGCATCCGTGTTCGTACTCTTCAACTTATTAGATCAATTGAATTATGGTCTTGGGAGACTTCAATTTGTTCGACCATGTTTTACTGTGAGTTCTTAGAGAAAATGTCTGAGCTTTGCGTTAAACAAATTAATTTAGTACCAAATAAATTTCATAAAATCCTGGATTTGGTGTATGTTGACAATATTTCAAAATTTTCTGTGACTCGGTACGATCCTTTTGTTCTACCAGAGGATACCTATCATCCTTCTTTGGTTATAACTTTTGAAGTCATGGACAGCCTACGGGTTGATAACGCGGCATCTCTATTTGGTTCTAGTTCTTGCTTTAATTTTGCAAAAGCTAACTTAAAAAAGTTAAATCAGGAACTAACTATCCACATTGATTTGGCCTGTCTATAAAGGTCAAATATCGAGGAAAGTGTTCTTCATTTTAATAATACAATTGTAAAATTATTTGAAAATTTTGTACCAAAACGTGCTTGTGAAATAGAGGGAGCGGTCACATCAACTATTTGTCTTCAACGATATATGTATGAAGAACGTCGTATTGTTCTCATGGCTGCGAAAGTATTAGCTGAAATTACAAAACGCACTAAAAAATCGAAATATTATTCCCTTTTCAGTGGTTTCTACGCCGGATTTAGTTAGGTCACATCGATCAACTGACTGTAATTTTAAGATATGTAGAGCATATGAATCCAGTAGAGCGATTTGTGACTTTTATTCCAAAGTGCGGTCATAATGGCAGAGAAATGGCAAAAGCTCTTCTTGATTTTCCTGAGAAACAACAACATTGATATACAGAATTGTCGAAGTCGGTCTTAAGACAATACGCCAAACATGAGTGGCAAGTATAACGGTATGCCAACTGTTATTCTGAAAAAAAAAATTGGTTTTGCGATATTCAACCCTTGTCTTGGACATTCACACGCGAGGCACACACACGAGGCATTACAAGCAGTATAGTATCATGATAATATTTTTCTATCATTGTTGAAGGTTTAATTTTTTAATTTCTTGAAAATATGTAGGTATCACAGGTTTAGTCGATTCTGTTTCATATACATATGTTCTATTTGCGCCATAAAAATCAATATTTACATTTAAATCAGTTGCGGTTAATCCAATTGGTATATATTCGGATGTTTTTGCTGATCTACTCAAAGCGGTACCAGTAGTATCGAAAGCTGTTGTCGTTCCTGTGGGGTATAAGTTAACACATCACTCCATGGACACCGTGCGACAGACAGACAGCTGCATAATTCTAAGCTCTGTCCCAGCTGCATTCGTCGCGTAACTAAACGGCACCAAATACGTGACTAAACCGGAATTATCACGCTGCCACGCGAGCTCCTGCAGCTGCACTTGCAATGGTGTCACATTCCCCAACAACAACAACAACAACAACAATAGTACCAACTTACTGAGAGCAGCGCAGCAAGTGCCAAGATGAGGATAGAATTAAGATGATCGTAAAAATTAGAGTTAGTCTTTCTCGATTGCCCAAAATAAAACACAGCGCTTAGCGCTTAAGTAAATCAACGCGAATTTTATTTCATTGGCACATAGTGACAAGATCAGTAACTAATATACTGTAACGGAAATCCCAAATACGAAGAAAAGACAAAAGGAGCGGTAGCAGCTATTTGCGGACCAATACGTTGAAGACTCAGTACTGGCGCAAACTAAGCGCGCTCCCGTATTCGATGCCCCGATCACTACCAGATTGTGATATACATATATCCATACCTTCTCCAGACGAATTAATAGGATCAAACGAAGAATCAAGACCAAAATCAGTATCACTAAGGAAGCTAAGGACCAATATAGTCACATATTGTGTCCTACACCACATACATAAAATAAAAATTAAGTAACATTCGCTTCAAGAAAGACTTCTTTATTGAAACGAATGCAACTTAGCTACATTTTTATGCTGACCAAACAATTATGTTCACTTTGGAATGCAAGAAATAAACAAGAAAACAAACAAACACACACACACATACATTTACATAGAAGTGCCTGCGCGCACAGTTAAGTAGAGTAGAATGTAAGAATAAAGATATGAATAAAAATTTAGTTTCAAGTTGAGAACAAAGCTAAGCGGCCGCGTTTTTACTAAATTGAGACTCCGTTGCGCGATCGCGAAAAAACCAAGAGGTTTCCGCGAAGCGTCTTACAAACCCCCCCTTTTTACTGGCGACGAGGATTACCCGCCATACAAACAATTTAAAGTAATACAAAACAATCCAAAACAAGACTTTGTGCGGTGAATAAATGTGCCTGCTGAAGCGAAAGAATACGCCAGCGGAAATCACCGAAACTACATAAAGTTTATACCAATCTCCGGTAGTAACAAAACTTTTCTTAATAACAAAATCACTCAACAACAACAACAGCGAGGCAATCCCACACAAAATCAGTGGCGTAGAAATAATCCGCCACAACCACAAGGCAGGGAAAACCCCCCAAGGAATAATCAACCACAAAGGAGAATGAGTCCCAGAGATATCGAGCGTATAGCACGCTTTAATGAAAGGCAACACGAGCAACAATATGGGCAATCCAATTGGTCCAACCAGGTTGATATGGCCGAACAGCAAGATGAAGCAAGAGCTCGTCCACCTCCACAATAAGCACGTTCTTCTAATAATAGAAGACCAGCAAGACGTGCACCACCCGCTGCACCACAAATAACAAAAGAAACAGCTGGAAAGAACTTGGTGGTTGTTGATCTCCGCCGCTGTTGTCGGTATCGGTGGAATGGTGGGATGGATACATTAGTTTCTCTATTAGCTTTTAATTGTTTATATATTCGTCCGTTTAATTTATTTTATGATCAAGAATAAATTTTTTTTTATTGTTCTGGTTGTTGAAATTCTTGAAAATTACTTATTGCGCTAGACTACCCAATAATTAACGAAATTTTTGATATATAGCCTACCTTTTGTCTTAAATTATATAATTCTTGTCCTAAATTTAATTGCCTTTTCATATCGCCACCATATAATACACCCGGTAACAGCTTCCAAGCCGTATTTTATCAAAATTCCAGTCTCTTCGCCCCATGAGGTCCCTAGTCTACTCAGACTTTGCCAGTCAATTACGTTGCAGTTTTGCTTTCTCAGTTCTTCCAATGAAGTATAGAAATGAAGATCAAAAAGTAAAGAGCGAAGACATAATCAAAGCTCTGTTGGCGTATCAAACTGAGGAGACAATTATTCGGTCTGGCGGCAAGGAGAAAAGGTCTAAGTCAGATGTGTGTAAATCAAATTTAGTGTACTGATTGGCTTCTTACTTGAGTCCTGCACTTATTAATACTAGTAAGAGAACTTTCGCTTCTTATTGCGATGAGGTTCCTGTTTCTGCAAGGTAAGGTGTGGACTGACGCCTTTAACGGCGGCATATTCAGATCATGATTGATCAAAGGATGAGTGAGAGAGTTCAGATATAGCAACAAATCCACTTTGAAAGCCAAAAAATCATGTCTCTTCTCTACAGATCTTATACTAGACACACTAGAGTATAAAGTATAGAGGGAGCCTAGTATCAAGTTCTCGCAACCGTGAAGCTCACTGCCAAATATAGGTGTTCTTTCTACGAGTTCAGGAAGGATAGAAGGATGATCATGGGTTTTATTTTGACAAGTCTCTACATGATATTTTTAAAGTTTCAAGTCAAATTAGAATCAAAATGTAATTTTAACTTCCAGTCTTCAGTTGGTGTTGTCATACTTGCCCTACTAGAGGAGCTGTATTTAATCCTTACAGCTGCTTGTGATAATTATCCAAATTTTACATTTTATTAAATGTAAGATCGGTCTGTCGTATTACGACAACAACAACAACAACAAAATAAATAAAAGCCATGACTGGAAATGTGGAAATGCAAATACTTCCGCAAATGCACCAGCAACTAGCAGCAATGCTACTGGCATTGTGCTTAAAGCTTCTAACGTACCGTAATTCAATCCAAGCACCGAAACTTGTGGTATATGAAGCGAAAAGCTCGAAATTCACTTCAGTGAAATAAATTGCACTGAAGACAATATAAAAAAGGCAATCCTGTTAAAATCTATTGGTTCGGAACCCTACAACCTGTTGCATAATTTATGCGCTCCAGCTCTACCTGTGTCCAAAACTACACTACAAAACTACACTACACACCTCCAACTATCATTTTCATTGAGCGTAGAATTTTTCACCAATCTACAAACAGTAATGATGAATCGATTCCAATGTGGTATGCTAGAGTAAAAGAGCTAACATTAAATTGCAAATTTGGTGTACACACCTAGAAGCGTTTGTGTTAGATCAATTTATAATGGGATTGGCAGAAATTTTTTTTAGAAAGATTGTGTGAAGAGGATGAAAACCTAACCATTGAAATGGCTCTCAGAAAAGCTCTGATAATGGAGTCGAAAATAATACACAAAAATAAAGATGCGGATCAAACTAGTGTCAACTATGTCAAAAGACAAGCCAACAAGTACAACCAAGGCAGTGGAAAGAACGAGGGTGCAGAACGCAGAAATTTGGGTAGCAAGGAGAAATCAAGAAGCAACAACAAACCATCAAACGCTAACAAGGGGCCAAGGAAGACATCCTCACATTGCGGCTGGCGCAACCATGACACAAATGCCTGCAAATTCAAGAACAGAAAGTGTCATGCTTGTGGAAAAAATAGGGCATTTAGCTTCAGTTTGCCATTCTAAACCAGATAAGTCGATTAAAATAATTAGTTATTTATCAGATTCTGATGATTCTAACGTTTGTTTTTAAATTTTCTGTATATAGTATAACCGGCAGTAGTTCAAATGATGTTTACTCCTTACCAGTTCAAATAGATGGTGTGAATATGAATGTGACGTCTGATACGGGGGCTCCCCGTGCACTTTGGTTCCTCTGGCACTGTTCCGAAAATGGCACCGTAAAACGGTACTAAGACCGTGTCTAACTCCATATGTAAACTATGGTGGGGATAAAATCGAAATATCCAGTGAGTACGATGCTTCAATAATGTATCAAGGTGTCACAAGGAAAGTTGTAGTTGTAGTTACAAATACAAAAAATCCACCGTTTCTTGGTCGAACATTCTTGAGGGCTTTTAATTGCGAGTTGTGTCAAGTAAATAAAATCAGTTCAGATAGAAATTTTTCTATAATCACTAATCAAATCAAAAGTGAATTTTCCAAACTTTTTAGTGATGGCTTAGGCCTTTATAACCTCAATAAAATTTCTTTAGCTGTTTGCGAAAATGCGAAACCGCTTTTTTGCAAGCCGCGTCCAGTGCCGTTAGCCTGGAAAGCTAAAGTAGAAAAACAATTAAGAGATCTGGGGAGTGGGGAACTCCCTTAGTTCCTATTTTAAAACCAAATGGTGAATTGCGCATTTGCGGTGACTATAAAGTTACCATTAACAAGTTTTTTAACAGATTTTAAATACCCGTTACCACGAATTGACGAAATTTTTGCGGCTTTGCAGGGAGGCAAGCTTTTTACAAAGTTAGACTTATCCAACGCATACAACCAGTTAGAGCTAAGTGAGGAATCACAGCTATTATGTACCTGGAGTACTCATATAGGTACCCTAAAAATGAAACGCATGCCTTTTGGAATCCAACCGGCGGCAGCCATATTCCAAAAAACAATGGAAAATCTACTTCGCGAATTTCGTATTCAGCCACATCCTCCAAAGACGGTATCGATTAACTGCCTGGAACACCATACAAGTTTGTCCTTGCCATATTTGCATAAAGTTTATATCGATAATGATAATATTTCTCGCATTCACGAGCTGAAGCAAGGCCTATCTCTACATCATACCTTGTTGTGGGCAAATTTTTCTTTTCCTCCATTACTGATAATAGCAATAGCAATTTTTTGCATCTATCGTAGAAAGATATCGATAGCCAACAAAGCGCAAACTCAGAGGGCGGTTGAGGAAATTTTTTGCACAAGTCGAGGGCGACTCGTCTTAAGAGGGGGAGAAGTTAGCACATTGCACAGCGGCAAAGCTGAAACAGTAGTTTGACGATTCTTGGGAATAGCTCCCACGCTTGTTTATCCATTCAATTGCATTCCGAAATGGATACCCGATAGCGTACGTGACTGTGGGCAGCTTGAGCGAGCAGCGAACATTCACACATACAAGCAAGCGCTACAAGCCGCAGTTAGGAAATCAGGGTAGATAGTAAGCTTAGTAATAGTGAGTTCTGTTTTGATATGGAGGAAATAAAATTGTACAAAAACACAAAGTTACACAACAACAACAACAAAAAATTGGTTTTACTCGTGAGTACACGAGCATGCAGTATCGGTCGCGTATGTTTGTTATTGCGCGAAATTAGTGCCGTCGCAACGGCGGTAAGGAGTAGGAAACGGTTGTTGTCTGTGCTTGCTGTGCAGTGAGTGCTGTTGTTAGCTTGTGTGCCGCCTGTGTGCCGCCGCGCCACCGTTTCTACTACTAAGACATTGCAGACTTTCAGGATAATACAGCGCGTTGTAGTCTTCAGTTCGGGTTGAAGAGGGGATTGAGTGTTGTTAGGTTGCTGCAGAATGGATGATGGTATGTTGAGAGAGAGAGAGAGAGAGAGACAGCCTACTTAGAATACCGTAGGCTTCTTAAAGAGTATGTGTTACAAAATTGGCAAAGTTCGTTGCGACTAATTGGGATAGCTCGCAACATAAGAGTTTATATCCACTTGTAGTCTTGAAAAAATCAATTTTATCATATTATTAATGTTCACATGTATATTTGAGTATTTTGTGCGAAAATTTCACATTGATCATTGACATAAATAGTCACGAAGTCAATTAGTGTTATTGTAAAGACGTCTGCGAGCGTTGGAAAATGTAAGCGTAGCGTAAACCTTGAAACTGCAAGCGCGTTTTCTTCCTCGAAACGATGTTTTGAAAGTCGATGAGGAAAGTTTCTCCAAAAATTAGTAAACTGATTAGCTTTCAAGTTTCACTCGTTATTTTTAGATTTTTACCTTCGTCTGGTAATGATCGAAGGAATAAGGTTTCCACATTTGATTTCTCCATTTTTTTTTTTTTTTTTTTTGCTAGTGGAAGTCGTCGGTTTTCTATCTTTTTTCCTCTCTCTCTCTCTCTAAACCTAATTTTCTGTAAATTTTGGAGAGTGGAGAGTCGAAAATCGAAAGGAGCTCGTATAAAAGAAAAATACAAACTAAAATTAGTACAAAAAAAATACAATATTTTGCGCGCTTAAAGCCGCTGAGCAACGCTATTGAGTTTTCAAAGCGGAAGCAAGGCATACACTTCAAAAAAAAAAAAAAAAAAAAAAATTACACTTAACCTAAAAATTTTGTAAGTAATTCTTAAGTACAATACATTTTGCTTGCCTTTGTTGTTGCTATTGCCATTATTTCTAAACTTATACAACCGCCCACACTTCTTAAATGCTAAATTTGCTTATTTTTCATATTAATTCCAATTAATATATGTATGTATGTATATATAATTATGCCAACTTACTCAGCATTAGATGCCTGTGCGTAGTAGCTGTGCAAGTACATATGTGAGATGATAGCTGCCCTCTACCGATGTTGTTGCTGTTGTTGCTGTTTTTGCTGTTTTTCATTTTCTTGCTGTTGCTGTTGCTGTTGCTGCTGTTGTGGACTCCTTCGTTGTTGTTCCACTGTCGCCGCAGCCAACACCTTAAACTCAAACTCCTCCGGCTGATAGTCAGCATAGGCCATTTGCCGTTCCGGCGCTGTTTCAGGTAACTTGTTTATCTTCTGTAAGCGTTGCTGTACAATCTGCCAATGACGTAATATGTAATCCTCGTGCGGCGCTAAATGTTGCGCATAACGTAGACATGCTGCAGCGCGTGCCAAACGCTTACGCTCCACAAATACCACACACAAATTATGCAAACCCTGTATGTTGTGCGGTTCATAGCGCAAGATGTTGTGGTAACATTGCTCGGCCGCATCTAAATCCTTCATGTGATTGATATAGATGTCGCCAAGTAGGATTAAACCTTTTATATGCGCAGGATGATGACGTATTAGCTGATTCAGGTACGGCACTGCGTCCAACGGTCGATTAGCATCGGCCAATAATAGTGCTAAATTGAAGAGTGCACTACGAAAGTCGGCACGCAGATGTATAGCGCGTTTAAAAAATTGTTCAGCTTCATCGAATTGCATTTCATCCATGGCCAGCATGCCCAAATTGAAATAGACCTTCTCGTTGTTCGCATCCTTCGCCAGCACTTTGTAGAGGCGCGCGCGTGATAGCTGTCGCGCTTCGGTGCCGCCACGCTCCTGCAACAGTATGGCAGAGTTGAGTAATGCCTGCTCATGCTCCGGATACAATTCGATGGCTTTGTTAAAGTAGACGTGCGCCTGCGCACTTTTACCCTGCTCCAAAAATACCACACCCAAATTATAATAAATATCGGCATTCTCACTGTCATACAGTAGCGCCTTCTCGTAGACTTCTTGCGCTTGTGCTGTGCGATTTAATTTCATCAATATATCACCACGATTTATGTACGCCTGCACATAGTCAGCGCGCATACTTATCGCCTGTCTATACAGCAGGTCAGCCTCTTCCAAGCGCGTGCGATTGCGTGCAATTAATTGAGCTAGATTTATGAAGACATTCAAATGGTTGGGAGCAATGCGCGCCTGATAGCTCTCACCCGGTTTGACTTGCGGGAAGAGTGACATCGCCTTCTGATACGCCAGCTCAGCCTCTTCGTATTGCTGCATATTATTGTGGGTGCGTCCAACATTTATATGCGCACCAATATCGTCGGGTTGTATGCGTACGGCTTGTTCGAAGTATAGCAAAGCCTCGGCGTAACGTTGTTCATTCTCTAGCGAGTGTCCAACATTATTGAAGAGTTTCGCATTGCGCGCATTCACATGTACGCCGGACATGAATAGCGTATACTCGGTACGCCAATCCTCATTACGACGATATGTCTTCAACGCATGCGTGAGTAGAAGGAGTGTGAGTGTTATGCGTAGAGCGCGACGTAGAAAGGCTTTCTCATGCAGGTGCGCTGCTAATTGCATATAACCATAAGCCACAAGTAGACAATAACCCATCGAGGGCATGTAGAGTATACGTTCGGCTACCACAAAGCCAACGGGAAAGAAGAGATTCGAGGCGGGCACAAAGGGTAATGCTAGCCAGGCGAGACACATTAGAAGAACGCGCGAACGAGTTAAATTTCGTGTAGTACAAGCGTACCAGATGAGCGCTGTTAGCGAGATGAATGCTGCCAAAGTGGCTAAATTGCGTAAATCAGCGAAACCCTCGATTAACGGTATGGTGCCTGCAATGAAGATGTGATTTTTATATAAAAAAAAATTTTTTTTTTTTTACAGTAAACTAATTTTACTGTAAAGCTGCGAACTACATTATCAAACTAGCAACTAGAGGGAAGGATTTCTGTTAGAGAGGTTACCTAACGGTAAGCTCAGGGAACGAGTAGTTTCGATGGATACAATAGGAAACCCCATCTTAGAAGAGCTAGTTCTGGGGGTAATAGGTTTTCTGCGAAGACTCAGTGCATACTTAACATATTTACATACGTTGCGGTACGTCGCGATCCGAGTCTGAAGTCGAGTAAGAATTAAGTCTACTACAGTATCCAGACCTTAGTTGTGCCAGTATTACTCTGGTATCACAGAGCAACTCGAGCTCTTTGTCTGCTCGAAGATGATAAATGGATTCTGTTGATGTCATTCATTGAAGAGTTCACAATGTCTCTCTGCTCTCGTCCTCTCTCGTTCTCAATTTTGTTAGGGAACGTCAAAAAGTTTTCTAATACGGTCCTCAAAGCGGATCGATGCGGTGTTTTTATGACCAACCAAGCATGCTAGCGGTGATAGTTGTCAAAGAGTAGCAGTGAATAGTCGAAAGGGAAAAGATCGAGCAGTCATCGGTATATGAGCAAAGCCTCCAAATGTCTACGCTGCAAGTCATGGGACGATATGACCTGCCTCTGTTTCCATTTGTCGGGCATAAGTAGACTGGTCATTGACGGTTTGAAGACCTTAAGTGAGATAGTCTGCTGGCGGCAGACTCAGATGCCTTGCTCTCCTCTTATGTGAAATCAAGCGCTGTTTCGGCGGACCGCAAGTCACTTGACGTTTAGCCATAAAGGACGTAGTGTAAAAAGCTGGCTAAAGCAGCTGCTGTGGATATTGGAAAGGCACTGAAGGCATTCTTAGTAAATTCCGTGAAGCTGTCCCAATTAACTTTTCTAGGAAATAAAGTCGGCGGATTTTTAGTCGGCCAAGGATTGTCACTACCACAAAATGAATTTAGAGGACAGATTTGCGGTTACTACAACAACAACAACAACAGGAAGTTTATTTTCGAGATATACTGTGGAGTGAGAGGCCTTGGTTGGATAAAAACCCGGATAGTTCCGGTATAAAGATCAGACTGTAGCTGGAACTATTGTATTTTAGAGACCTCTTACGACGGGCATGCCATACTGCGTAAAAATATTTCAGCTCCGAAACTACAGGAATGGAAATGAGGTCGTATCCCTTTTTTGTCTTTCCTAGTAGTTAATAACACAAATTTTCCATAATTTATTGAAATTTTAAAGATTATTTAAGGAGACTCGACCATTTGACCACCACTGTTCATGATATTAAAAAAAAAAATATTCAAATACTTTAATAATTATAAATGTTTTTTCTACTCACCCATCGTCCAATCACAGCACAAATCACAGGGAAACAACATCAGCCACAAATTCAAATAAATCAAATAGCTAAATGTGAGCTGACGCGTTGGTGTATCCGCAGCCGAGGCGGGATTATCGAAACGCGTGAAAACTGGCAATTGCGAACCCATCACATACACACGACCCACCAGCAGGGCAAGCGTGATGCAAACGAGAAAGCACAAACGACGCAGCAAGCTAACATGCCAAATACTGCCAACACGACGACACACCGAACCGGCCGATGATGACGTTGCATTGACTGCATTGACTGCAGTACTGGTTGTATTAGTAGTGCTGGTGGCGGTGATTATGCCATTACTTTTAGCTACATGCTGTGGTGTTAAACACCGCGTACTATCCTCAAATAAACGTTGCACACACAACCACAATTCCAACGGACGCACTTGCTGCACAACAAACAATTCATAAGCCGCACAAATGCCCGCTATAGTGATACCTTGCTCCTTGCACAGCATCGAAGCTAATAAACAAGCGCAAAAGCTGCCAAAAAGTAATGACCAATGTGTACGTTGCTGCTGCTGCTGGTGCAACTGCTGTTGCTGTTGCAATTGCACTGAACGTTGACGCTGTGCAGACGGCGTTCTCACGGTAACAACACTGGCATACGAGAGAAATGCGCACAGATAGAATATCGAAGAGAGTAACTCAGCGCGTCCGACAACACCTGTAACAGCCTCGGTGTGTATGGGATGGACGGCAAATAGTAGCGCCGCTAAGAAGCTACAAGTGTTTATCCAACTATTACAACGTAAAATTATGTTATTACAACAATGTTGTCTCCTACTCGTCGTGGCTCCCTCAACGCCGGCGCATTGCTGTAGTAATAGTCTGCTAACACGACGCCACAACAGACAGACAACAATATGCAAGAGTATATTTACTATATGATAACCATATGGCTGAAGTTCGTGCAGCCAATAATTGAAGCGAAAGGTGAGCACAGTTAAGGGGCGATAGGATTTATGTGATTGCTCTTTGCGCATTGGTGTACCCCAGAAATCGTTGAGAAAAATATTCATAAGTGGCGTGTACGGGCGTAAATCCTTATTATCGCGCACAGCGCTAATATCATCGAAAACCAACTCACACTGGGCACTATTCCAATAACAGACGGTGCAGGCGATTATGATGGTGAGAAATTGTAAAAGATTTGTGCTGCTGTTACTACTACTGCTGTTACTGCTGCTGTTGGTGCTGCTACTGTTACTGTTGTTGGCATTACTGCTATTACTTGCATAGCTTACGGCGTGCGTTTGTGCATGCGAGTTGGCAGAGCCATTGCTAGTGGTGCTGCTGTTGCTGTGGCAGCTGTTACTGTTGTTACTGCTGTGGTTGCCATTACTGCGCAACTTTTCGTTATTGTTGCTGTAGCCATTATTGCATGTGCTGCGCTCGTAGGTAGACATTATAATGCTTTTTGTGTTTGCTTTTTTTTTACACCTTTTTCGCTGCACAATTTTCGTGCGCTAAAAACTCTCGATATATAACGGTTTTCTTACATGTATACATTCAAACGCCGGTGCTGTTTATTATTATTTTCCGGGTTTTTTCTTTTTATTTTTTTTATTTTATTTTTTTTTCTTGCGACTCTGCAATAAAACTTCTATGTGCTGATCAGCTGTTTCTTGTCGGCCGCCAGAGGGCTACAGCAAATATAAGTTTTACTCATGTATATACATACATATGAATGTAATGTAGTAGGTACTTCATATACTGCCATGTAGTTGCTGCTTATTTATATATTTTATATATATTGTATTTTGCATATTGTTGTTGTTTTTACTGCTTGTGTTTTTATGCAATTCCAATTTAGTTTCATTACATCGCCTGAATGTTCAAATTTTTCTATATAGTTAGATAGCTCAACACATACTTGTCTGTGAGTGTGCGTGTGTGTAGAGAAATGTCAATAATGGCATATGTACTTGTCCTCAGGAGCACCACACCCGTCTTCGAATAAATTTTCGCATTTTTTTTCCTTTTTCTTTTCTTGTATTGCTTTTGTTTGTTATATGACGCTTGCTGGCTGACCTTTGCCTTTTCTTCTGATTTTCTTATATATAAAATGAGTGTTCTTTTATGAAGCGTTTAGTACCGTATACTTTTCCCCAAAGTTAGACTTTGATTTCGGGCGTTTAAAGCAAGCTAAAAAAAAAAGAAAGAAAAACAAAATTTGTAATAAAAAAAAAGCTTAAGCTATTTATTAGTTTCAAAATTGAAAATTAAAATTTTTTTACTTTTAAGATTGAAAATTAATTAGAAATATTCAAAATTATAATCAAAATTATTACAACTAAATATTTATACACATTAAACTTAAAAACGAATGAATTTAAAAAATACATTAAAAAAATAAAAATAAAAAAATTTAATTAATTAAAAATACATTAATTTTAAAATTAATTAAACATTTTTAATTTTAAAACTAATTAAAAATATGTAAAAAAAAAAGTTTAAAAATATTAGAAATATATTAATTTTAAAATAGATTTAACATAAATTAAATTTAAAAATAATTAAAAGTATATTAATTTTGAAATTAATTAAAAATAAATATTAATTGTCAAAATTATTAAAAATAATTAGTTTTAAAATTAATTAAAAATAAGTATTAACATTAAAAATTAATTAAAAATACATTAATTGTCAAAATTATAAAAAATATATTAATTTGAAAATAATTAAAAATATATTATTTAAAAAAAATTAAAGATTTTTAGTTTTAAAATTGATTCAACTTATATTAATTTTAAAATTAATTCAAAATATATTAATTTTAAAATTAATTAAATATATATCAATTTTAAAATTAATTAAATATATATCAATTTTAAAAATATATTAATTGTAAAATTAACTAAAAATATGTATGAATTTTGATATTAATTAAAAATATATATTAATTTTAAAAATAATTAGTTTGAAATTAATTAAAAATATGTCTTAATATTAAAAATTAATTAAAAATACATAAATTTTCAAAATTTTGAAAGATATATTAAGTTTAAAATATTTAAAAATATATTATTTAAAAAAAATTAAAAAATTTTAGTTTTAAAATTGATTAAAATTATATTAATTTTAAAATCAATTCAAAATATATTAATTTTAAAATTAATTAAAAATATATCAATTAAAAACACATTAATTTTAAAATTAACTAGAAATATGTATAAATTTTGAAAATAATTAAAAATATATTATTTTTAAAATTAATAAATAAATATATAAATTTTAAAAGTAATTCAAAATATATAAATTTCAAAATTGATTAAAAATATATTAATTTTAAAAATTATTAAAAACCAATAATTTTAAAATTAATTAAAAATAAATTAGTTTAAAAAATTAATTAATTTTAAAATTAATCAAAAATATATTAATTTTAAAATTAATTAAAAATATATTAATTTTCAAAATTATGTCAAAATATATTCATTTTAAAATTAATAATATATATTATTTAATTTAAGAATTAATATATTAAAAATGAAACATTTAAGGGTTAGGTGGGTTTGAAAATTAAAAAAAAAATCAATTTTTGTTGTCTTATTAAATTGTACAATATGTTTAAAGTATTTTCCCAACATTTCAAATCGATCGGAGTGAAATTCTAAGAGATACATATATGCTTTGGAAATACCGCCCATCAGGCCATCATTTCTGCGTCAATTTGAAACTTTAAACGCGTTTATCTCAAAATGCTATTTTTTAAGGGGTTAGGCCACTCTGAAATTTCGGAAAATGGATTTTTTCTTTCAAATAATACATTATGGACTCAAAAATTTGATCCCGAATGATTGACGGAAAAAAATTTTTAAATGCCCCATTTTCGTTCGCTCGTTGAATGCCGTCCGGTCGGCAGGGAGCCTATTCAAAACTTTAAGCGTGTTTATCTCAAAACTGCCTTTTACAAGTTGGCCGAAGACAAAACTCGAAACAATTTATAACCGATTCACTTGAAATTTTGACAAAATCTTCAGAAATACATTATCTACAAATGTACGTAGGATTTTTTTTATCTTGCAGTTTTTTTTTTTTTTTTGTCCAAATTGATACTTTTTCCTTTAGAGACACGCCATTTTGTCAAAAAATCATATAGTGAAAAAATGATTCCCGAAAAAATGGAGACATCCTAGGGAGAACGCCAAATTTAAATTAATTTTTCTTAAAAAATAGTTATAAACAGTTAAATATATGTGTAATAAATATGTTTTGTCAGAAATCAGTTTTATTTAATAGTTTCCCGAACAAAAATCTCAAAAAAGGCATATTTTGTGGCCCTCTAGAATGGTATAACCTCTAAAGTAGATGGAGACGATTTTTCCAAAAGTTATAAAGCGATATTGTTCAAATTTGGATTTTTTGTTTGTTTTTTATTACAACTAATTTTTTCGAGCTAATGCATAGCGGAAATTTAATATAAAAAAAATTATTTTTTTTGTTCAGTCTGTCAGAAATTCAAATTTTTATTTTTCCTTCGTTCAATAACGAGATTTATCCATGTACTAACGAAATATTTTCTTTTTTTTTTTTTTAGATGAACCAATAATGAGTTATGCAGTCGACGGCGAGAGCAATATCTTTTTTTTGAGATGTCAAGGGTGATGAGATACCAACGACTGAATAAGAAAATTTTACAAAATACTGTTTAAATATGTATGTATTTTTGGTGTGGTAAATTGTTTGAATAAAATATATGATTGTATATATGTATCTATAAAAAAATAGTGAAAATTCATTTTTTTAACCTCTGAAATCTACCTAACCCCTTAGATTAAAAAAAAAATATTTCGCTGGAATTATTTTTCATAATATATATTTTTTTATATTTACCTTTAACATTTAAGTGCTCAAACCATTCCTTGTGCTACTATATAGATACATATGTATGGATGTATGTATGGTGCATTACTTCAGCAGCCAAAGTTATATCGACGTAATTTATGTGGTTGGACAGTGTTTTTGGAATTCATAAGTAGATACATATGTATGTAGTTAGAAAATGCAAATTTTGCCTACACATACACACACATAAAGCAGTGCATTGCTGTAAAACCTTGTTACGTTTTTGTATATGAGGATACTGAAAATTATTTGAAAACCCGTGTTTAAGAAACCTGAGGTTGCTGCAAAAGGAAAAAAGAATAAAAGTTTATTGAATAGAATAATTTAAGTAAATATGGAAAAATATGCTAAATATTTATAACAAATGCTTATTCACATATACTACGGTGTGTTTGTAACGAAAAATATTGAAAAATAAAAAATAAATAAAAATTAAAATTAAAAAGTAGCACATTTCCTACAGAGCCTGGAATATTCTGGACTCTAGAGCTGTTTGAAGTTTGCTCTTAGCTTTCAAAGAAGTTTATATTGAAATTAACATAAAAAAAGCAAATAAATACATATCTACATATATACCAAGCTGCTTATAAACAAAAACTAATCTTTTTATAAATATATTCAATTTAATCGAAAACCAAACATTTTTTCCACTCACATTACACTAAGTAGAAACACTGCTTTTGATAAATCCACAATAACCATAAAATATTTGCTACCACTACAGCCTATTGGCTAAATAATTTCCAATTTTGCAAGTAGATATTATTTATTTGTAATTTTTCTTCTTTTTTTTTTTACATATATATGGCTTTGCAATAAGCTTCCCTTCAAAGTTGCTTACAATACTGCTGCACAACAAAGTAACTTTACATTAACTGCCCCAAATACCGACTGTTCGACGCCTTTGTGCATAGAAGATTTGTCACGACGACGACGACAACGGCTAAGGGTGTCTGCAACATATTATGTATGTATACCCCATGTACCAACCACATTCCAAGCGCCGGTTGTTATTACAATACACCCTGCAGGATTTCACAACAAAAGTAATGTGGCGACAGTAACAGCAATGGTGGAAGAAAAACCAAAAAAATTGCTTAAGATGAAAAAAAATTTCAAATTATACACATACATACATGCATATATACTTATTTTTATTTAATTCGTTGACCAGGTTTATTGGAAAGCACAACGCGTTCATTGCCCTTACAACCATATATCTCTGCACAAAGTCAAGAATTACATGAAAAAATTTTGCTGGAACTTTTGGTTATACCTTCTATGTACATAGCTGTAACTAAAACAACACCAAAATAGCTACCTACCGCCATTCGGGAGCAGCTGGCGCTCTACAATGTTGCACTCAATGTCATCGATTTTACACAAAACATAGGCGGCGCACACGATATGTCAACCATCAGACGAAAAGCCGAGGAGACTAGGAGTTTTATTGCATTTGCAAAATACAAGCGCAAACAACGCATTCCTCTTTTTTCCTTTTTTCTTTTACTTTCGACTCCCATTTCCGGTTATGTAGTCGAGGTAACCAGTTCCCTTGCTATGTATAGTACATATGTGTACTTGCCCGAGCATTACTCAATTTTACAGACATCGTATTGAGGGTAGGTACATGGTGATGAGCGCAACTATGTTGCGCGACCGAGTTTCCTAGTTTTAGAGTAAAACTATATGTCGGAGCATATAGAGAATATACATACATATTTATGTATGTATATAAATGATTGGCCACGTCGTGCAGTACATGGCTCTCCATGGCACGTTGTTACGTTGCACTTTCACTCGACACGATACCGCTGCAACGGCCAGAATATTCTGTCCCCGTGCATACGCACACACAGGCATATTGCAAAGGATTTTCACTCTCCTCCTCTGTTATGCTCTGGATTTTGAAATTGAAAAACAGCGCATTTATTGCACGTGCTCGACAATTAAAAAAAGGAATTCTGCACGACGGAAGAGAGTAGTGGCACTACTGCATACAGGAGCACGCAGTGTATTCAATGCAAATGTCATTTTAACAGCCCCCGTTGGACTTTGTAAAATTACTTTGACCGATATAATGGTATAGCAGTAGCCCCAATAAATGCTTTTCCGTTTCACTCTTTACACATTATTTTCGGCGCGAAACAAATTCCTGTTTATCAAGCGTCGCCACCATTTTGTGGCTCAACGCCATTCCTCACCTTGATAATCCGTTGTGTGTGTATGTATGAGTGTATAATAGCTAGTATTTGCAACATTTAAGTGCAGGAAAAAAATGTGTTTTAAAACTGAAAAAATATATATTAATAGAAATTTTATACATATATATGTGTGTATGTATTTACATATACATATGTATGTATACTAGAAATTCCCACATCCAACTTTGAACCCCTTATCTCATCTAAGTCGCCTCCATTTTAGTTACCGCCCTGCTGCGCTACAGCTTTACAACATGACATTTTACATCATCATCTCTCACTTGCGCTAATAAACGCAAGAATTTCTTATTACTACCTTACTTCATACATATACATATTCTAGCATAAAAAGAAAGAAGTTTCCACTTACTTGCTTGAAATTCAACTTAAAGCCGCAATAATTGTTACTTTTATTAACTTTAAAAGCCTTTATAAGCAAAGAATCTTTTAATTTTTCACAAACTATACAAATCCTTCAACTGTACTCTACATTTTTACTCATCGCTGCCAGAGATTTACTTCGTCTGCGTACTTTGTAGCGAATGACGTCGTTGCTGTCAACATAGTTGCTGCCGCCATAGTTCCTGCTAATGCGGCTGCTGTTATTACCAGCAACATGATTGTAGTAATTACTTATTTTTGTAATTTTTATTGCAAGTTTGGTACTGTGGCGCAAGTTATTTTGTACTGAAAGTTTTTTAATAGCGGTTGTTCCAATAATTCAAGACCACATTTCCTTAAACACTACATTTAACTCTTGCGACCAACTTGCGACCACGCTTCTCTTAATTAATTCACAGCTGCTTCTATTTTTGGATTACTTGCAAGTGTTTCGACATGTAGTTGGCAACGCGTGGTGTGAATTAGCCATGCCAGATTTAAAAAAATACTAATAATTTGTAGATCTTTTGTTTGAAGATTATCTTCACTAATTGATTAACTCATTTCCCGGGAAATATAGAATAAGTGGTTTCTTTAGGAGATCAAATTATATAGTATCCTATAAGTCGTCAATTAGATTCACTGCTTCTTATACGGTTGATTGGTTGATGAACTATTTCACGCAGATTTCAAACGATGTTAATGGTTTTGATTCCCTAATAATTCTTTTTGTTCAGAGTACGCACTGCTTATGCGATTATAGCCGAAACAAATAAAGGCCAGCAGTCGTTTCTTGCTTTCGCAGAAGATAGCATGTGAAGCCAGGTCCTTCTCCACATGTTAAGATTTTCTGCTTAAAATCCTTCACCACCAGCGAGTACCACACCGCATACCGCCTACGGTTTAAGGGTTCAAGAATCTACCCATGCTAAAGCATGCCTGTCGTAAGAGGCGACTAAAATCCAATAGTTCTCGCGACAGTCGGTACTTTATACCGAAACGTCCCGCATTTTAATCCAGCCAAGGACTGTCACTCCCGCAATATTCTTCGAAACACAATTTCGGGAATATTTTTTCGGTTAAAGCAGGAAATTTTCTGCGATTACAACAACAACAACACTCCGAATACTTTCAACGCTTTAAAGTTTTCATCCATCCCGTCAGCGTGGCCAATGAAAGTATATACATTCTTTGAGCAAATATATGGGTTTTACTTACTTACGGCAAGCAACATGTTAAGCCAACCGCTGTTCCGATTTTTCTACCTAAGTTGCGTTACATGCAAATTGTAAGCTTAGTATAAGGAATAACACAATTTGGAATACGAGAGTCCGGCAACATGAAAATTAAGTTAGAGAAAGTTTGACATTTGGCACTGCATAAAAACCCGGAAAAAAACAGGTTAGTAAGCAAAATATAATTAATATTTTTTGTTAATTAAACTAATTTCAAATTTAACTAATATTGTTATAAGACACTATGTCAACAGAGGATTTCTACTTACGTTACTACGTCGGCCACAAGGGTAAGTTCGGTCATGAATTTCTGGAGTTTGAATTTCGGCCAGACGGCAAACTACGATATGCCAACAATTCCAACTACAAAAACGATACAATGATCCGGAAGGAGGCTTTCGTGCATCAGTCTGTGATGGAAGAGTTGAAAAGAATTATTTTAGATTCAGAAATTATGGCCGAAGATGATTCGCCATGGCCACCACCGGATCGTGTGGGTAGACAGGTTAGTAATTAATGTGAAATGCGAGTTGATATACTTTTCTTATATATATGTATGTATGTTAACTGTGAATTTCAGGAGCTGGAAATTGTCATTGGTGACGAGCACATTTCCTTCACAACTTCAAAAACAGGTTCACTTGTGGATGTGAATCGTTCAAAGGACCCCGAAGGTTTACGCTGCTTCTACTATTTGGTGCAGGATTTAAAATGTTTGGTCTTCTCACTTATTGGTTTGCATTTCAAAATTAAACCTATATAAAATTGGCATTATTTATTCGAATTGTGTAGCATTAATTAATTATATTTAATTTCCATTTTGTATTGAACAAAAAAATAACTCAATTAAAATGTATACATGCGTAGAAAGAAATTTGGCAATTTTTATTTTATATTTGAAAATTCTGATTGATGGAGTTTCTACTAAAACAAAAGCTCAAACATACTTGCCCAGTGGGGACCGTCATACTACATAATTTTGTACTTTTCGAGAAGACGGCAAATTCAAATTTTTGATAAAATAGAAAAAATACAACACCACCGCTCACGGTATTTATTCAACTAGGTTAGAGAAAATATGTGATTTTTCTAATAAAAAAAAAACAACACGTTACGCAAGTACGGAAATCACTTTTTTTGTAAAGGAAAATGCTTTTTATTCTTACCTAATTATTGTACAGAAATTTTTAAAATACATAAATTTCAATTTAAACATCAGACCTAAGATCTAACAATAATTTTATTATATATTTTTATAATTAAAATTTTGTAATATTCAACATGCTCAGTACAATTATTTACGTCTATACAAGGCGTTCATAGAAGTAATTTTCACATTTTTAATATATTAATCATATAAAATTTCTTATAAGATGATTTTGTATAAGGTGACACTGGTGACTTAAGGCTAAAAGGTGAACTAATTCATGTATGTATGTATGTATGTACATGTGTTTAAGTGATATGCACATTATATAATAACAATGTATGTATGTATAAATACATATATGTTAATTTAAAAATATATTTGCTTCTTAAACAAGCACCAGTAATCAATCATACAATAATTAATTACAATAAAATTTTCTTATATGCTCGTATTTCAATTTAATTGTAAAAAAAAATCTAAAAATTGTATTTCATTAATCATTAATTCATTACACATTATTTCATAATAATTACAAACTAATTTAAAAAAAAATGCAAACTATTTGCTGCATATAGAAAAATTTCATTTATAAGTACTTTCAAAATTTTTAACATTTCTTTATATTTCTATTGAATGCATACCTGGTAAAATATTATTTTCTAGTTTCTAGTTTATATTTATTTTTTATTTTCCTTTCCTTTGTGGCTTTGACGCATTTAAACATCGCACGGGGCTCAATTCAGTCTTTGGGATAAAATATGGGTAATGGTTAGTAAATTAAATATAAATTGATTGATTTTATAATTATTACTTTTTTGTAGTTTTTAATTAAAAATTTTTTATATTATATTTTATTAAATATTTATATTTCATTTTATTATTATTATTAATATTATTGTTATTTTTTTATTATTATCTTAATTTAAATTTAATTTTTTTTTTTTTTAATTTTGATAATTTTTTAATTATTTTTTTCCCCTTCTTATTATTTTATTTTATTTTTAATATTTTTAAATTTTTTTAAATTTTTTGTTTTATATTTAAATTTTTTTATTTTGTTATTTATTATTTATATTATTATTTTATTTTTGATTTTTATTTTATTTTATTTTTCCTTTTAAATATATTTTATTTTATTTTATTTAAATTTTTATTTAAGTTTTACTATATATTTTTTTTTTACTTCTTTATTACTTTAATTTATTAAATTTTTAATTTAATTTAATTTTATTTTTTATTTTATTTAATTAAAAAAAAATTTTATTTAATTTAATCTTTTTATTTATTTTATATTATTTTATTTTATTTTATTTTTTCTTTTCTTTTTTTTATATTTATTTTATTTTTTATATATTTTTTTATTCTTTTATTTTTTATTTTATTTTTTATTATTTTATTTATTTAATTTTTTTTTTATATATTCTAATATTATTTTATTTTAGTAAAGTTTTCATTTTATTTTATTTTTTTTTAAATTCTTTTTTTTTTTACTTTTTTTTAATAAATATTTTATTCTATTTTATTAATTTTTTTAAGTTATTTTATAATTTTTTTTTCTTTTTTTATTATATATTTTTTACTTTATTTTTACATTTTATGCTATTTTATTTTAATTATTTTATTTCTAAATATTTTTATTTTTATTTCGTTTCGTTTTTAATATTTTTTATTTAATTTTTTTTTTAATTTCTTATAGTTTTTAATTGTTTATTTAATTTAATTTTTATATATATGTTTATAAGCCAAATTACTTAATTTTGCGTAAACTAACATACATATGAACATATATATACCTCAAGATTTCGCAGAATGGGCACAAAAATGTTTTTTGAATGCGAAAAAATTATTCAAAACTTATTACTGAAGTAGAGACAAAACCGTGGTTCATTTAAAAGCAAAAAAAAAAAATTATAAAAAATTTAAGAAAAAAAAAAACTATTTACTTATGTTTCGAAAAAGCTTTGGAAAACTTAAAAAATAAGTCATTCATGGTCAAAATATTAT
The DNA here is from genome assembly GCA_030068015.2 of Neoceratitis asiatica. NCBI lineage: Eukaryota > Metazoa > Arthropoda > Insecta > Diptera > Tephritidae > Neoceratitis > Neoceratitis asiatica. Next base: position 69,159,628 of record CM061527.1, on the reverse strand, counting down.
ATTGCTGAAATAAAAACAATTAAAATAATAATTTTTTATACTGTTTTGGAATTCTTTTTTCAATAAAATAATTTTTTTTTAATAAAAAAAAACTGCCTAATGGAATTTGCAAAAATGTGAATTTCTTAAATTAAAACAAAAATACTAAATTTTTTGTCACTTTAAGTGCAAACGACTAATAAAAATTGAGAAAAAAACAGTAATACCAAAATCTGGTAAAAATACAATTTTTGAACGGTTACAATCTTCTCATAAAATAAAAAAAGGAAGAAAATATTGTGCTTAACATGAGATGCCAAATATCGAGCTGAATTTTTCGCAATTTCAAAATTTTTCGTCTACGTCTTTTGTTTTTGTAAAAAAAAAGAATTGTAAAAAAAAATTAATAAAAAAAATTAAAAAAAAATCAAAGAAAATTTCGAAAAAATTACGTTTTGGTTACAAATTTCTTAAAAAAGACTTAAAAGACAAAAAATTTCTTTAAAAAATATTGCATTTTACGGTAGATGGCGAAATGAAGTTCATTTTTCGAATACAAGCAAAAATTTCAAATTTTATTGTCCCTTAGGGGTGTTTTTAATAAAAGTATAACACACACTTACATATTATTAATTTTTTTTTGAAAGAATTTTTTTTTGGTAGAATAAAATCTAAAAAATAAAGTCTTTTAAAGGTTAATAAATAAAGTTTCTTCGAAATTTTTTTTTGATTTTTTTTTTATAGAAAAAGTTTTTTAAGGTTAAAAAATCAATACTTTTTTCGAAAATTTTATTTTTCCGAATTTTTTTTGTAAATTTTTTTTCCGAAAAAAAAAACTTTGTTTTTTTTTTTTTTGAATTTTTTTTTTCGAAAAAAGTTGATTTTTGAAAATTTTTTTGGAAATTTGTTTTTGGAAATTTTTTTTTGGAAATTTTTTTTGGCGAAACAACTTGATTTTTTAACCTTAAAAAAAAATTATATTGTATTTTACTCCAAAATAAATAAAGCAAAATAAAAATTTTTGGGATTTTAAAAAATATTTTTTTTTCGGAATTTTTTATTTTTTGAATTTTTTTTGTAAAAATTTTACTTTGGAATTTTTTAAATTTATTTCCCGAAAAAACTTGATTTTTTAACCTTAAAAAAAACTTAAAATATTTTATTGTATTTTACGCCAAAATAATTAAGCCAAAAATATTAACTTTTTGCTTCTCAAGAGTTTTGTTTTTAATAAAAAAAAAAAAAATAAAATAAAATTTCAAAAAAGAAATCTCAATTTTGAAAATTTAAAACGATCTGTTGAAAAAAAATAATATTAATAATTAATTTATCAAAATTCTAAAAATTATGAAGATTACTAAAAATTTTCCTATTGTATTTTCAAAATATTTATTTTTTTTTAATTAAACAAGATATATTAAATATTTAGTTGCTTTAGAATTAATGTTTTTAATAAAAAATATTGTTAAAAATATTTAAAAACTACTGCAAAACAAACTATCAAAAAAAATATTAAAAATAAATAAATTAATAAATTAAAAAAGGAAAAAAATTAAGAAAAAAATTAAAATAAAAAAATTATTTTTATTTAAAAGGATGTGAAATAAATTTTTCTTATTAAAAAAAATAGTATTAATAAAATTAAAAAAATCAAATTTAAAGAAAGTAACGTAAAACCTAAAAATTAAGCAATTTCGAAAATATTTTTCAACGTTTCTGCGTTTCATCAGTGATATATCATATGTATATATGTATATGTTTAGAGACTTGCATTGCAATAGATAAGTATTATAAATATGTAACATATCTTCTGCTTCTTCCTTAACGAGAAGACAGTTCTGGGTAGACCATTGCTGCCGCTACATATACATATGTATATAATATATAAATCGTATAAAAACCACCGTTATCATTAATTTATGTATGTAAAAAATGCTAATTTACCTATAAAATAATATTATTCATAACTCGTATGTATGTATGTATGTATGTACGCATGTATAAGTGGTATGTATGCATGTATTATGTACAAGAAAAAAATTGTTGCGCTAAAGAAAGCTTTTATAGAGTCTTATGCGTAAGTCTCAAAGTCATAATTGCTGTGGCAGCTGTTGTTGTTGTTGTTGTTGTTGTTGCTGCTGCTGCTGCAGCTGATGTTGGTGTTGGTGTTGGTGGTGTTGTTGTTGCTGCAAATGCGTTGGCGCTGCGCTTGTACGTGGATGCTCTAGAAAAAAGTTGCCACCAGCGTCAGTGCTCGACAATAAATTTGGCGATACTTGTGGCTTATGTTGTTGTTGTTGTTGCTGCATCGGTTGTGTTGTTAATGGTGTATATATTAATTGACTTTGTGATAATTGTCCCGGCGATGCTTGCGCTGAATTCACATGCACAGCTGGCGTACCCGTCAGCGTATTTGTAGGCGGCGGTGGTGGTGGTGGTGTCGTCAGAGCAGCATCCTTCGGACAGCCGATTGTTAGGCGTACATGTAGACCGGATTCTTTGATAAGATTGACCACATCACCATGTGACATGCCGGTTATATCTATGCGGTTAACGGCAATAATGCGATCGCCCACTTTCAACTCACCACAACGATCAGCCGGACTGCCGGGTATTAGTTTGCCTGCAAAGGAAGTCAATTAGAATTTTTTGTTTCTCGAATTATTTTCGTTTTTTTCCCCCCCAATTTTACCGATTGTCGAGCCGTAGAATTGATTTGAGGAGGATATAATGACAAAACCGAAGCCTTCCGATTCGTGTCGGCTCACTATGACATCGTAGGGGTAGTGGTATGTGTTGCGCAGCACTGCATTTATTGGCGCCGCTGGTGGTGGCGGCGGTGTGGCTAATGACAATTGGTGTTGGTGGTGGTGGTGGTGGTGGTGGTGGTGTTGATGTTGTTGTTGTTGCAACAAATGTGGTTGTTGTGGCGCTAAACGCAGGCGTCGACGCAGGATCATCGTAACTTGGCCACGCAGCGCCGCCTCGCCCATGAGCGAAACGACTTTGTGGTGCGAGGAGTTAACCTTTTTTTTATTTTTTATTTATTTTTTATAAATTTTTTTTTTTTTTTTTTGCATGTAAGGAGGGAAATAAATCAATGACAATATATATATGCACAACTTTAAACATACACATGTACTTCACACATACTCCCTCAAACTTACCACATTAATGCCGTCTATACTGAGTATCTCATCGCCGGTATTAATGCGCTGATCATTATCAGCAGCACCACCGGGCACTATGTGACCCACGGTCACTTGTGAACCCTCCTCGGTGCCGCCAACAATGCGAAATCCAAAACCCAAAGCCTGACGCTCCAAAGTAATCTCACTCAACTCATACTGCTCCGTGGTCAGTTCGTCCAGCAAATCGCCATTGCGTTGCACAAACGGTAAATTGCCGCCAGGTGACGCCTGTAAAGTATTATTGTAGCCCCCGGCGCCTAACCAAGACAACGGTGCCTGTTGTGAGACACTGCTTACAGCTGGTGAGTGTTGGTGTTGCGACGCCGCCGACGACACCGCATGTTGATGCTGCGCATATGACACCGGTGAATGTTTCTGCGTCGATGGCATATCTAATGTGGTGAAACCGACACGGCGACGATCACTCAATAGCTCGTTGACACGTTTTTGCATTCGTTCATTTTGTATGTGCGCCGCTTGTAATGATGTTGGCCCATGCAGCGAAGAGGCCGGTGAGTACTGCGCACCGTGCGGATGTGGATGTGGATGCGGATGCGGTGGTGGCGCCAATTGCATTGGATGATGATGCATAAGATTGTGTTGTGCAGCGGTTGTTGTGCTCAGACTAAGCGGCGTGGTGGGCGTCGCGTAGCTAGCAGCGGAAATGCTTAGATGCGGTGGTGTGGGCAATTGTTGAGGTGCATAGAAATTACTCATGGTGTTGGGTAGTGGCGAGATGCCATAAATACCATTGCCAACAACACCAACGCCACGTATACCAGCCGTTACGTACTCTTGATGATCATAGCGCATGGTATCCACTACACTGGATGGCATGGATAGACCAACCGGGTGATGGTAGCCTTTGGCCATGTGCATGCCAGCGACATTACTACCACCGTTGGCGCCGCCAGCGTCGTTGTGTAGTGTTGCGCCAGCCAAACGCTCGCTCAAACTGGTGACCAATTTCGGATATGGATCCAAGTAAGGTATCTCCTGACTAATGGCTTCAATTTCCTGTAAACTATTTGTGGATTTGTGTTTGCTTGCCGACAAGCGACGTTCGTCGTTTGCTAAAGAGCCCGCCTGACCAACGTTCATATTGTTAACGCGTTGCAACAGCTCCTCATTTGGCGTTTGCGCACGCGTGCGTCTTGTATCAACCAATGGTGTCTTTGGTCGTATGGGTAGAATCTCCTTCGGTTGCGTGCTGTAGAGGTCGGCGGTGGGCGTCTTACTACGAAATAGCGCCGAGGTGAAGTTCTTGCGCAATTTTGCCACATTACCCAGACCACTGTTGCTTGAGCTTGAGCTTGTTACTGGTGGCGGATTGCTTGGTGCGCTGATGCTGCTATAAATGCCACCAGATGGCGATGCACTGGCACTGTTCGTCGATGGAGCGCCACGTTGGATCTTCACATGTGTCGGTTCGGTTTTTGAGCAATCCTTCAATATCTGCACCACCTCCAGGTGACTCTGTTGACGTACATCGATACCGTTAATCTCCATTAGTACATCACCCTCCTGCAGTTGTGTACAACAATTGTAATCGAGTATCTTCTTCACCTTCTGCCCGTAAGCGGAATCCGCAATTGTAAACCCGAAACCCATCGCGCCCTTAACTATGGTAAAGGTGAGTACTTGCGTCTCGGGTTTCTTCATTAAAATGAAACCGTCATTCAAACCGCCCGCAGCTGGCGAGTGTTGAGCGCGCTTATGATTGTGTGCATTATGTGCTTTGGCCGCGCTGTCGCCACCACCGCTAATATCCAGAAAATTGTAATTACCATCCATGTGTAGATCGAGCAGCATGCGACGTTGCTTATCTGTGGCGGCAATGCTTACACCGTCTACTGCTATGGTGGTGACCACCTCGGTGTTGGGGTCATTCGGATCGAAGGGTAGTGGATAGCCGCGGCATACCTCTAATGTGGCGGTCTCGCCGGGTAAAATTGACTGGAAGATGTTGACCTGGAAAGATAGATAACGGAATGTGTTTAAGTTCGTGCGAAATCTTTGAGGGTGGGTTAAAGGGACGGTGGGATTTCGTAAACTTTTCAAATCTACTTAAGCTTCAAAGCCTTGTCAAAAACGTATCTGAGTCGGAAACGACTATATATGTTGTTGTTGTTGTTGTAGCAGCTAGGTAACCCCGCTTAGCAAGGCGAGGCTAGTCAACTTCGCTGAGGTCTTCTAACGGGAGATCTAGAAAACGGTCCGTTTCGACGGGCTTGAACCGAAGGGAAAGAGGCGATAGTTTGCGTCCTGCGGAGACTCAGCCTCCTCCTCGTAAAAGTTAAGTCTACTACAGTATTTAGATCTTAGTTGTGCTTCTATTACTCGGGTCTTACGAGGCATCTCGAGTTCTTCGCCTTCTATAGGTGGCGCCGCTCGTTGGAAGAGAGATGATGAAGGTCTTGAACGACTCTCTGAGAATGAAGCTCAAGGCCTGTCGGTGGCCAAATGGGGCTTCTGGGAATATTGCGGGAGTAACAGTCCTTGGCCGGATAAAAATCCGGGTCGTTCCGGTATAAAGACCTGACAGTCGCGGGATCTATTGGTTTTTAGATGCCTCTTACGACAGGCATGCCTTACCGCGGGTAAATTTTAGAACCCCTAATCCGTAGGGTCAGTCGTCTCCAGCATTGCTAAACGCAGTCCACCAGTAGCAACTATGGAAACCACCTTCTTAAATCACAGAGCTCGCAGCCAGAAATATCACATCGAGGACTTGAGAAGAGGTTACATCAATCTGACAAGCTAAAAATAGACGTCCTCCGCCCTTATAGGGATCTCTTATGTGATGTCTCTGTCATATTAAAGGCTTTAGTTCAGACCAATTCTGTCTCTAACAGGAAATATTCAAACATACTATCTTTTTTATATAGACCTTCCTGCTAGAGGACCAAACTTCCTACAAGGACCTCGCTGTTAGAAACGGCAAGCGGAATACTCAAGATTATATGACCTGCATCTCTTAAGGGAATGCTCAAGCATCCCTCATTTTTCTACACATCTCGCTGTTGCTGAAGTGTGAACCTGCTGGCGTCTGCTTACGGAGGACCACTCACTACACGAAGTAGCCGGCTAAGATCAAGCGGAATGCCAAAAGAATTCGGTCTAAATATAAGCAAAACTCACCATTTCGTGATGTGTAAAGCCGAGCACGCAAGTATCGTTCACATACACCAACACATCGCCCATCTGCAGTTGGCCATCTAACCACGCCGGTCCGTGTGGCACAATCGATTTGATTTGTAGAAACTCCTCGGCGCCATCATCGCCACCCACAATGGTGATGCCCAGGCCGCGTGCCGACTTCACCAACGACGCAGTTATGCGTTCACCTTGCATCTCGGCGGGGTTGCGCGTGAATTTGTATGGCAAGTGCGCGGTCGGTGGAGCCGTGTTGGCCGGCGGTGGTTGCATAGCTCGTTGTGATACATCCAGATTGCTCACAACGACACCTTCATTAGCGTCACCACTGCCGCTGCCGCTGCCGCTGCCGCTGCCGCTGCCGCTGCCGCCGCTACCACCATTCACCAACTGTGTTGTAATCAGCGGTGTTGATGATGGTGGACGTTGTTGTTGCAACTGTTGGTGTTCGCTTGATGATGTGGATGTTGCCGGTGGTGGTGGCGGTGGTGCTTGATGGTGATGGTGCTGCTGCTGCTGCAGCTGTTGTTGTAAGTAACCACCAACACCCCCTGGCATATTGTGTGCTGCGTTGGGGTGCACAGGTGGCGGCGGTTGTTGTTGTTGCTTTTGCCTTTGCTCCGCCGCGCGACGTTTGGCCTCCAGCACGGGATTCTCGTATTGCGTGCGTCGATTCACATGATCTATATAGTAGGTGCCATAGAGGGAATCTTCGATTTTCTCCCAACCATAGGGGAGTTCGTCATCGCCACAATCCTCCAGCGATTTCTTTTGGAATTTCGAAAGACGCGGATCGAGCCAGTGAGAAGTGCCGGTGTTGTGACTATGAAAAAAGGAGAAAATTAAGAAGCGAAGAAGTTAGTATCCCGGACTTCGGGTTCATAATTAATAAAGAATATTTTTTTCTTCCAAAAAAAAAGGTTCTTACTCGATAAAATATAATTCACCACGCTCGGTGTAGGCGGTCTCCCACTTGGGCGGCAGGGGTCCCAAGCCGTCGCCGGGATCGTCAACAATATCCGAACCGATATTATCACTTGTTGCAGCACCGTTATAACAGTTTTGCAGTAAATTTTCTGAAATATATAAAAAATATGGAAAATTGTTCTAGATTAGCTGAAATTTATAGAGCAGAAAAGGAATCTTAAAGATTAACTAATATTCGATGAGCCTACTCAAACGGCTTAGGTCCTCAACCTCGTGTTTCAACCAAAAAATATTCGTAAAAATAAAAGTCTTCGACTAAAAGTGACGTGAAAATATTTTAGAATTTTTTAAGAGCGAAGGAAGTGAGTTGAGCGCAACAGTAAGCTCAGGCCACACAGCTTAGGTAAGAGTTAGAAATTGATCAACCTTCTTCTTTGGGAGAGGAAGTCCACCGAACTCTCACGATCGCTAATGCCCACTTCATAACAGTAGAATGTTTCGCAATGCCTTTGCTCCCATTTTCCAAATGAAACAGCAGCGTGACGGTATACTCCAGGGTTGAAAGTGGAGCATTTAAGGTCCTACAATCTATTTTCTGGTTCAACCATGCTTTAGGGCACCGATGGGACGTGATGACCGCGTGGAAATATCATTCGGTTAGCACACCTCGTCCAACTCGAAGAATTATTATAGTCGGCTTTTTACCCTGCACTCACTGGCAGGTAGAGCCAAAAGGCAAGTGAACCCCCGTCTGTGCAAACTGCGAAACTCTAGTTTAGCGTTTCATTTCACTGGGGCGGAGATCCAGGGATTAATGGAAAGGCCAGGGACACCAAATTCGTCGACTCCCACGACAGCCGGTTCTACGTACCGGAGTTGACCCGGATTTTATCCGGCCAAGGGCTGTCACCCTTTCCGCGACCTAACCCCGTTTAGGTCATCAGGTAATTTTAGTTTTAGGTCATCATTGGAGCAACACTCTGCAGCAGGCCTGCTCCAAATCATTCTCATTAGGGCTGGCGGAGAAACCAATCCTGGTCCGACGGTTTATTTCTGCTGCGTGTGCCAAAGACAACTCCACCATTCGTCCATCTCGGTTAGATGTAACCAGTGCAATGGTTGGAGTCATCTTAAGACCAGTTCAGGCCTTAAGACCCATAGGGAGTGGTCCACGCGTTACGTGGCCCCATGCTGCCAGCGCCCAGCTGCGCCACTTTCGGTCGTGCTCTGGCCTACGCACAACTCGTGAGTGGAGTAATGCTATCGTTGCCCCTTGCTGTAGGAGTCTGCTAGCGCTGGTCTGATAAACTGCATAGATTGGCGACCTATGCTGACACTCGCATCAGACCATTTTCCTATAGTCATCTCGATTTACAGACCTCCCGACTTCGTTTCCGTGGACCACTGGAATTTACTGATAACATCTTCAGCGCTCTCCACACTCCTACCAACGTCCTCACTACAGAGAAAATCTTCCGCAAAATTGTCGTGTCTGCTCCCGCCCGCAGGTTGAATAGCGGAAATCCGCCTTCACTTCCCCACCGAAGCGGCGGTTTTAGCGACAAGACGCGACACGCTACACCTGGCAGATCCCGGTGATCAACGTATTAGGGAACTTAACACCGAGATTCGAAACAAGGTCAACACTCACAAGCGGAACAAGTGGGAGGAGCACTTAAGGTCCCGCAATCTCTCCTCTGGGGTAACCAATCTCTGGGCTACAGTTACATCGTTGTCTAACCCGACGAGATGTGATGATCGGGTGGATCGGTGATCACGCCTCGTCGGACCCGAATACGAACGCGAGCTATTTAAGCCTGTTATTTACACTGCACCCGCCGTCTGTGCAAACTTCCAAACACCAGCGCGACGTTTGATTTCTCCAGGGAAAAAGTTCAGGAGGTTATCGGGAAGGCAAAAGTCTCCAAATCTATCGGCCCTGACGGAATAAGTTTGCTGATGCTAAAACATAGTAGCACCTGGGCGAAAAGCCAAAGAAACGCTGCTGGCAACGTACAAGGCAATTGGCCGGCCGGTCGTAAACTATGCTGCACCGATTTGGACGGCGGGGACTAGCGAGACGCAGTTAAAGAAGCTCCAGACTTGTCAGAACACGGCCCTTCGGACCGTGACGGGAAACATCCTGATGGCGCCGGAGCACCACTTACACAGTGAACCATCTATGCTCCCAGTTAAGGAACATAATGTTATGCTGTGTAAGCAATATCTGCTGTGATGACTAATACTATACATTTGCATGAGCCCAGACGGGGTTGCAGCAGCCGCTACAACAACAACAACAGCAACCCTAAAGTAATAAGCAAGCTTTTGAGGATACAACAACTAGACCCAGCTGACACAGACTACCTCACCCAGCTCCTCAAACTGTCTATCGAGCGTTTCTACTACATTTTTAAGTAATGAGGGGCACACACACAAGCACTTGAGGTTCCTCCTCCACTCACCACTATTTATGATAGTAGAAAAGTTGAAAAAATTAAAAAAAAAAGGCAAATCAAATTGCTCTACACTCAACCACAAAACTATTCCACTTAATTGATTTCGGTGCAGATGAGTGGAAGTAATTTCAACAATGACACCAATCCAGATTTACATACATGCCAAACCAAGCCAACCAGCGAGGTAGTCAGCAAGCCGCTAATTGTTGTCATAAAACGGCATTCCAGGAATGCAAAAAAAAAGGAGGGAAAAGTTATAAATAAATGTCCGCATTTATACACAAACATACATATATACGTAGGTGTGTACGTGTATGTATGCATGTGCTCAGTGTAATTTCTGACCAGAACTAAAAGGCGAAAGACTCTTTGATTGAGGATATCAAAAGGACCCTGAAGCAATGCATGTTTGTATGTATGCATGTTTGTATGTATGCATGTTTGCATGTATGTACGTATGCATGTATTTGTCTTGCATTAGTAGGTGAGTAGTAATGCAGGTAAAAATCAAGCGAGCCCACCATTATCACTACGATCTCATCAACTCACCAACTCCCATCTAAACTAAAACAGTCGAAGCGTGAGCTAAAAGGATAAAATCAGTAAAAGAGAATAACAAAACAAAGGCAAATGAGAATGAAGCTTATTCAAGTAGCCCTAAGTAAACGAACTAGATACGATACACATATCGAGTGGATAGGAATGTACGCTTAGGTAAGCCACAGCATGCAAAGACAATGACTTGTGAGGTGACCAGACGTCAGTGAAGGACTTCGAAAGCGTTGCGTTGGCATTAACTCGTGAGGAGAGCATATTTCATTGGACTTGTCAGTCATCAACGCAACAGAGTTTATGAAAGAGTAATGGAAAAATATACCGAGCGTCAGAGCAAATAATCTCAGACCTTCAAAAAAGTCTCAAAATAGGTGGATGTGAATCATCTTTTGCACAGTTGATATTTTTAAGACGATCTTCTTATGGCGCCAAACTCTCCTAATCAACGTAAACTCAGCAGGCGACACGAGCAAACCTCTTTCCTCGGCAAAGTTATTGCTAATATCGGTTATCAACAGATCCTTAAAGCTAGATCCATTCTGGTCACGTATCGAAGAGCGAAGAATAAAATCTCTACTCCTTCTAAAAGGGTCCTCCGTCAGCCTTGTAACCAGCAAAATAACACCTCACCGTCTGATGTGGACTCCGGGTGAGTAGGAGAATGAACTACTTTTTTTCTTTTAACTGATGACGAAAAAGGGATTAGTACGCCAAAAAGGTGCCCGTCCTTGGTCGGATAAATTCCGAGCCAACTCCGTTGAGTAGAACCAACTGTCGTGGGAGTTGAAGTAGTACTGTGATGGTTCGGTAGCAGATGCTGGAACATAGCTATGGAGGAATATATAGAATACAAATTCTGCTACTGTCCAGCACGCAGTACGGCTCTAGATAGTTTTTATCTCGACTGCCTCCATACCGCCGAAGTAGCTTCAGCAGGGTCAGCAGATCAGATGCCAGTTTGAGCAAATACGCAGGTGAGACGGACCTTTTCACAGTCCTAACCTTATCACAACTGGCCTAAGTAGGCTTAAGTGCTTTCGTTGGACCCAGTGCAGTGACCTTCCAGTCACAACAACTCCATTGAACTCAATTCGGATTATAGCGAACATTCATAAGTGTACTGATGTGGGTCGGGAGCTTTCTTGTTACATCATGTTAATCCACCACGAATTCCGGCACTGAGCACTTTTCTATGGACAGAGCTCATTAGCAGCGTTAGAACCATGTTAATGTCGGCCACATAGAGCCGAGTGATTACCAGTTCATATATGTTCAGATATAGCCGAATCCACGGCCTCTATTCAGCAATAGATTCTGTCGGACGTGATGCGTTACCGAGAGACCCTAACGCTATTCACAGTTTCAGTCAACACCCAAATTATTTCCCTTCCAATGAATGACGTTATTGGTATCCACCTATGTATAGCAGACAACGAGCTCGAGACTCGAGTACTACTAGCATAATTAGAGTCTGGATGCTCTGGTAGACTGTAGGTTCCTCCCTTTTTCGGGAAACCATCAAAACGCACACCAAAAATCGAGGGAGGAGCTCGACAGACAATCTCTTCAGACGAGCATACATCATTTTACTGCCGGTACCGGAGAGCTCCCCCAGGGTGCTTTCAAATGGAGTCAGATGCATCATTATACTTATACGAGGCTTATACGAGGATTTCGGTCACAAACTTGGTGTGAGTACGTTGCTACAATGCCTTAGAAGTCACAAAACGTTCGCAAAATTTTGCCGACTAGATTGTCTCACGGCGAGTATTTCCATTAAATATCGCTGGATGAGCTTGAGGAAGTTGAAAGCAGTGCTGAATATGTGGTAAACAGACATATGCAGAGCTTATTTCTAAATTTTATGCTCTCTAACAGACAGGGAAGTACAACGACATGCTCACGCGTACGAAAATATTAGCAACCCAAAGTATGTTACCGTTCGGAGTAAGCTTAAATTGTCGCTTCTCCAGCCAAACCATACAACTCTTGTCATCTGGTCACCTCACAGCGGTGTGAAATGCATAAAGAGGCGGAAGCTGGAGAGTGACCAGGAAAAAACCATGCAGCAATATTGGTACAACGTACGTACGCGACATCCACTCGCATATGCTGGCTGGCTGAAAAGTGCGGACGTCTGTTGGTTTGGTTTGGGTTTTGGTAGTTCGCAGCTGCTGTGGTCGGTTCAAGTTGTCGTTGTTGGTTTTGATATGTGTTTGGTTACTGCGGCGGATATCGATGCTATGATTGTGACTGTGACTGTGGGTATGACGCTGCCACCAGCCACTGCTGACCCACTTTAACTGCGAGCGCGCGAAAGAGCGACTGTGACTGCGGCAAGCGCGACGACGTCGACACAACAGTAAACAACAGGTTAAAAACTGACTGAATTTCAGTGTTAAACGACAAGACCGAGCGGAACAAAAAAAAAAAAAAAAAAAAAAAAAATTACAAAAACAACAACAACAACAAAAGTGAGTCACCTTAAAGCGTAGATAGCGTGTAGCGTGTTGAGTGGCCGACAAAGGTTTTCTTTTTATTTTTCACATTTTTTTTTTTACATTTTTTTTCTCGGTTGTTTTCGCAGATTTCTAAACACCGGCTAATAGCCAATAACAACAATGGAGCTTGAAGTGTCGAATGAGTTTGCTGAAGATGCTGCTTTTTGTTGCTGGAATGTGGTGTTCATGCTTTGAAGCTTTGACAATGGAATGTGCAAAATAAGCATTTAAAAGAAAGAGTAGGAAGTGGTAGAGAACAAAATACAAAAAAAAAAAAAAAATACTAAAAAAAAAACAAAAAAAAAATTGAAAAGAGATAAGATTGCGTTATGAAAGCTCGCCAGCCCCTCGTGGAATTTGCGCAATTTTTAAAGACATAATTAAAAAATATAGATCAGTTTGCGGATAAGCTGAAGGGTTAAGATACAAATAGAGAGAAGAATAGAAGGAAATGAAGTTTAGGAGCATAAAAAGTAGCCGGCAAAGCCTTAAGATAAGCGCGGATAGCTTTTTAGGTGAACCTCACGCAATATAGGCAGATCCATTATCGAAGAGAGAGAGGAACAAAATCACTAGTCCTTCTAAAACGGTCCTCCGTTAGCCTTGTAACCGGTAAAATAACAGCTCATCGTCAGATGGGGAATCCCCATGAGTGGGAACGACTATTTTTTCTTTACCTCTTGACTTAAACGAGGTTAGGTCGCCGACGAAAGACTGACAGCGCTTGGCCGGATAAAATCCGCTTCAAGCTCGGTACGTACATACACTTGTCATAAAATAGTTTGAGCAACTGTAGGCAGTTGAGAGGGATCAGATAGATTTTTATGTGAAGCGATTATTTTCATGTTGGAGCTCAGCTCGGACGTATAGGCATTCCCTGGTGGAGAGAATAAGCTTTAAGTTGGAATTTTATACATATCAGAATTGTTTCTACATTGGCGCTATCTAACCGCTGAAGCGATTTTCGGCTGAACTCCTCCTCCAATTTCCTGACCAGAATGTCGATCCATTACGCCTCGCATGGTAAGCACGTACACTGCTAACTGCTAGGCTACCAGCATTATGCCACTCAAAACCTGTCGGGAACATCGATCCCAAGAAGTTAGCAGTTAATACTCCTGCAAGTGGGTCTTTACTGAAACAAATAAAAAATTCTAGCTCGAAGTCGGCTAATCTCGACAAATTTTTGCCGAGTGCTCGCTCTCAAATCAATCATCAATCGTCATTTAAAGGTTCCGTTAGATCGAGGATGAGGATCTTAGCAGATACTTTGTCGAGGTGAGAGGTATACCCGAGTCGTGCGCAGAATTTACTGTGGTTAGGATGGTTCCTCTTCTAGCCCGTTCGTTAGTTCCACAGTTTCTTGAAATATTTTTTTTTGTCAATGCACCCAAATCACAGACATTTTGCGACCAATCGAAAGCTTATTTAAAATTTCCTTGCATCTTATCGACGCCATAGCCGAATCCAAGTCCGTGTTGGGAAAGAAGAAGGAATGAAGCGTCTTGGGAAATAAAAAGACGTTCTCCTTGAAAAAAATCATAGACTGCCACCACGCTCTCAGCCGAGCAGTGCTCATCAACTACACTAGAAGGGAAATGAACCCTGGCAGAAAGGATGGCAATCACTCTGCGGCTGCTGGGAGTGCAGTTAGCCAAACCCTACTGGGGTCAAATGTCCAGAGGAGCTAAGTGCAAAATGCACCTTCAGTTCCCAAGGGACGGAAAACGACTCCGGGCTCCTGAGGAGGCTAACCAATAAAAAAAAAACCTGGAATCCTACTTCTCCGGCAAGGGACTGCTTGCGAGGGACAGTGACGTATCTGCGGCATCGGGAGCCTATGGAAGATCAGCGCTACTGGAGGCCCAATGATAAACTAAAGGGCTAATGCAGTCGCAACCCGACCCTTCAGCTACACCGTTTTAGATACTGGTAGACCCGAATGGGGCATCTGCGTCATCTGAGCTGTAGACCTTGCTAGAGGCGACGTTTAGTGACGGCGGTATGGACCTCACTTGATTTCTTCTCTAGCCAGGTCTGTACGTACAGGTTAGATAGATACTGATCGGTTGGAAAAACTGGTGTTTTGACTGAAAATCAACTCTGCTGAAGACGCCACAGCCATACGCTCAATGATAGAGTTTTTGGAGCTGTGGAACAACTCCAAGCAACGACTTGTACGTGACGAAGTTCTCTCCGCGCTGCTAAAGTTTCTCACACTTTCTCAGCAAGAAAGAATGGACCAATGACCAACCAAATTTTGAGGGGAGAGATTCGGAATATTCGACCGAATAGACCGCGTCCAGCATGCAGTGAAGAAAATATAATATAAAGTTCCAGGAAGATCCGACGTTTTCGAGCCAAATTTTATTCAGCGATGAGGGAGTCCCATTTCTGGCTCAATGGGTATGTAAAAAATCGAAATTGCCGCATTTGGGACGAAAAGCAACCTGAAGAGATTCAAGAGCTGCCATTTCAGACAGAAAAAAACGGTTTGGTGTGGTTTGTGGGCCGGTGGAATCATCGGTTCATATTTCTTCAGCAACAAAAATGATGCCGGTGAGAACGTAGCCGTCAATGACGACCGTTATCGCGCCATGATAACCGACTATTTGATGCCTGAAATTGAATCTCGTGATCGTCGCGACATTTGGGCGTTAACAAGACGACGCCACTTCCAACACGTTGCATCAATCAATGGATTTATTGAGAGAATACTTAGGTGAGCAGATAATTTCACGTTTTGGGCCGGTCGATTGGCCACCAAGATCGTGTGATATCACAGCGTTAGACTTCTTCGTGTGGGGGGATATGTAAAGTCTAAAGTCTATGCGTACAATTCCGCTTCGATTCAGGTCTTGGAGCAAAACATCACGCGTGTCATTCGCTAGTTACCCCAGTCGAAATGATCAAACGAGTCTCGAACGAAAATTGGACTCAACGGATGTGCGGACCATCTGAGACGTAGCCACGGCCAACATTTGAAAGAGATAATCTTGCAAAATAGAAATGCCAAAGAATGTTCTTTCGAATGATAATAAACATTCTCCATTAAGTTTGAATTTTCTGTGGATTTTCTTTAAAAAAAATACGGAACCTCGAAATGGATCACCCAATGTATGGTTAAAAATTACTTGAGGAAACGAATTAATGCATTATGGGCGTTACTCAAACGTTTATAAACATAATTGCGGGTATTGAAGTGTTGAAAACTGGGAATATTGAAATGGAAGTATTGCATTTGTCAACACTTGAGGCATTATAAGCCGAGATCAGTGATTTTCAAAAAATTTAATTGACTGAAAAATAAAATCTTTAATTTTTTTATGTACTTAAATGGTAAAAGTGCTGATTTATAACTAAAAACCCCTTATGAAAATTGATATTAACACATTTATACACACATTAAACACACATACAAGTGCTTCTGAGTGTTTCTCTGCGAGAGTGTTGAAGGGATCAATGACTTGAAAGGAAAATCAAAAGAAGATATATAGGGAAAGAGGAAACTTTTAACAAGTATGAATGAAGTATTTACATATACAAATGATTATGCATACGGTTATATATGTATATAAATGTATGTATGTAAGTATGCATCATAATGATGGAACTACAGCAACAGCAACAGTGCAAGTACAAATTCTGAGTTGATTTTCTAGTTTCCAACAAGTATTTATATCAAATAGTAATCCTCCCACAGGTAGCATGCATATACATATGTATACCAGTATGTACATATGTTTGTATATGTATATGTCCACATGTGGGCAAAATCAGATGCGCAATGCAGGTGTGCACTGTGTCCTAATTATTTTTGCAGTCTTTTTAACAGCAAACAGCAGTGAGAAGCATCAAGTTACACACTTCCATACATACGTGTACACATATATGCATATGTTAATATGTATGTATGTATGTATACTCGTATGCATATGCATGCATTATTTTCCACAAAGAAACTTGTAAGCAGATCGTCGCATTCGATTAACCTGTATAAGCAAAGCAGTTCTACATTGTACATACATACATACATACATATAGACGAGTGTATACAGTGCAATCACGAAATTCACGCACAAATAATATTTAAAGAGCGGCAACAGCGCCACCTAGTTGCTTAAGCACAAGCATTCTAATCCAAATTTTAACAATTTCAAACACAAAATGAGTTGCATTTTTCATCAATTCAGTATGCTCAAACTGAACATATATGTAATAAGTGGGAGAAACCTACTATTTGAGAAAGAAATATATGCGTATTGCATTGAAAATCATATGTAACTGTTGCGAAAGAGACTTGATATTTGAAAAATCTCAATTGGAATTCTAGTTGAAATGTCAAATGCGTAATTTGCTCTATTTTTTTTTTTTTTTACGTTTCATAATTTTTTTTAAGCACATTTGTTTGAAATTCTATTTCTAATCACTTCCGTGATGCACTGCTTCAATGAATTTCAGCATACAATGCAAGTTGATGTGCATGAGTGCCCAGTGGGAAAAACTTATTCTAAAAAAAAAAAAAATTATAATAATAATAATAATAATAATATTAAAAATAATAATAATAATAATAAAAATATTAATAATAATAATAATAATAATAATAATAATAATAATAAAAAAATTAATAATAATAATAATAATAATAATAATAATAATAATAAAAATATTAATAATATTAATAAATTAAAGTAAAAAAATAAAACAATAATTAATTTAATTATAAATTAAATGAATGTAAAAAAACGAATCAAATATAACAACAAAATCTTAATTTGAATTTAATTAATTAATTTAAAATAAAAATAAAATAAAATAAAGAACAAAAAAAAATTCAATTAAATTAAATCAATTAAAATTAACAAACTAATTAAAAATTTATAATTTAAAATAAATAAAAATTTATTTGATGTAAATTAAAAAAAAAGAAAAGAAAATAAAAAAATATTCAACATCATAAAATTCGATCAATTAATATAAAATAAAACTAAAATATGAAAAAAAAACTAAAAAGTAAAAATTAAATTTAAAAAATTATAATTAAAAAAATATTTAATTTAAATAAATTAAAATAAAGGAAAAGAATATAAAAAAATCCAACATTATAAAACTAAAATAATTAATATAAAATAAAACTAAAATAAAAAAAATAAAAATAAAAATTAAATTAAAAAATTTTAATTAAAAAAAATGTATATAAATAAATTTAAATAAAAGAAAAGAAAATAGGTAATTTTAACATTATAAAATTAGATTAATTAATACAAAATGAAACTAAAATAAAACTGAGAAAAAAAATAAAAACTTTAAGAAAAAATTAAATATAAAAATTATAATTTAAAAATTAAAAAAAAATTATTTAATATAAATGAATTAAATTAAAGCAAATAAAACATTTTTAATATTATAAAATTTGATTAATTAATATAAAATGAAACTAAAATAAATAATAAAAAACTAAAAAAAAAATAATAATTTAAAATAATAAAAATTTTTAAATTTAATATAAAAAAAACTAAAACAAAAAAATTAAATAAAATTTATAAATTAAAAAAAATCAATATAATTAAATTAAAATAAAAGAAAGGAAAATAAAAATTTTTATTCAACATTATAAAATTTGATTAATTAATACAAAATAAAACTAAAACAAAAAATAAAAAAATTCAAATGAAATTTAATAATAATAATAAATATAAAAATAAAATTAATTTCATTTAAATAAAACTAAAAAAAAAGAAAAGAAAATAAAATAAAAATATTCAACATCATAAAATTCGATCAATTAATATAAAATAAAAACTAAAATATGAAAAAAAAACTAAAAAGTAAAAATTAAATTTAAAAAATTATAATTAAAAAAAATATTTAATTTAAATAAATTAAAATAAAGGAAAAGAATATAAAAAAATCCAACATTATAAAACTAAAATAATTAATATAAAATAAAACTAAAATAAAAAAAATAAAAAAATAAAAATTAAATTAAAAAATTTTAATTAAAAAAAAATGTATATAAATAAATTTAAATAAAAGAAAAGAAAATAGGTAATTTTAACATTATAAAATTAGATTAATTAATATAAAATGAAACTAAAATAAATAATAAAAAACTAAAAAAAAAATAATAATTTAAAATAAAAAATTTTAAATTTAATATAAAAAAAACTAAAACAAAAAAATTAAATAAAATTTATAAATTAAAAAAAATTAATATAATTAAATTAAAATAAAAGAAAGGAAAATAAAAATTTTTATTCAACATTATAAAATTTGATTAATTAATACAAAATAAAACTAAAACAAAAAATAAAAAAATTCAAATGAAATTTAATAATAATAATAAATATAAAAATAAAATTAATTTCATTTAAATAAAACTAAAATAAAAGAAAAATTAAAATTAAAAGAATTTTATAAATTTTATAATTTTTTTTTTGAATTTTCGAAAAATTAATTTTTTCCCTTTTAAATGATACATTATGGACTCAAAAATTTGATCCCGAAAGATTATGACAGATAAAAATTTCTAAATGCTCCATTTTCGTTTTCTCGTTGAAGGTCGTCCGGTCGGCTGGAAGCGTACTCAAAACTTTCAACGCGTTTATCTCAAAACTGCTTTTTCAAGTTCGCCCAGAAACATAACTCAAACAATTTACAACCGATTCAAAAATGCATATATTGAAAAAATCCTACGTATTTCCTACGTAGCTATTGTCATTTACAAGCGGAAACCGTTCAACAAATTATTAAAATTAAAAAAATTACAGCAGCTGTGTGTGCGGCAGTAGTTCCCGAAAAAATGGAGACATCCTATGGAGGAGAACGCTGTATAGTCGCCATTTTTTAATTAATTTTTCTCAAAAAAAAAAAAAAAATAGTTATAAGAATTTAATTATATGTATAATAAATGCCCTTTGTCAAAAATCAGATTTATTTAATAGTTTTCCCGAAAAAAAAATCTCAAAAAAACGCCTTTGCTTGTGGCCTTCTAGAGTGGCCTGCTAACCCCTTAAATAAAACTAAAATAAAAGAATAATTAAAATTAAAATAATTTTATAAATTTTATTTATTTATTTATTTATTTTTTTTAATAATTATATTTTAATTCAATTTATTTTATTATATTTTATGTATAATTTTTTTTGGTATTATTTTTTTATTTTTTTTTATTTTCCTTTATTTTATTTCAATTGAATATTTTAAATTTTTTAAATTTATTTCTATTAATTTTATTTTATTTTATTTTATTTTATTTTATTTTATTTACTTTTATTATTATATATATATTATTTTATTTTTTAATTTTTACTATAGTTTAACCCTTTAATTAATTTAATTTTTATTTATTTTAATTAAGTTTATTTAATTTTAATTTTAGTTATTTTATTTTTTATTTATATAGTTTTTGTTTTAATTTTTTTTCTCTTTATATTATTTTTTTTTTAAGTTTATTTGTATTATTTGAGTTTTTATTTTAATTATTATAATTTTTTAACTAATTTTATTTCTATCCCTATGTTAATTATTTATATTTTTTAATATTTCATTTTATTTTTTTATTTTATTTATTTTTTCAATTTTTTTGCTTTATGTTTATTAATTTTTTTTTAATTATGCACACCCGTGCGTATACGCAACCAAACTAGTTGTACAAGTAAAATGGAACTACAAGTGTAACCTTAAATTACTCCATACGGAGACCGTTTATCGAAATATTAAATTTAAAAACGACAATTTATATTTCTCTGCAACACAAATTTCAAGAAAACATTTTAAACTTTTTTTTTAATTTTATTTATTTTTTTTAATGTAAATGTGTATAGAAGAATAGAAACTTAGCGAATGTAACAAATACCTGCACCACTCGACCTAACTAAAATTGACCCAATTCACCTACTTTTTCGTTTAGTACTCATTTTTTTTGGTAGAGTTAATTAAAAATACTTGCAAATACGGATACTTTCTTGGTAACATTTCTAAATAATTGCATGTATTGAAGCGTTTGAAACTCATTTGGGTTAAGTAAACCGACTGTTGAAAGTGATACAGAATGATACATAGTTGTAGATACATAGCAGATACCCAGACATACATACATACATACATACATATGTAGATAGTAAATAAGTGTATTGGCATCTTTGCTTTACAACAACTTACATTCATTACATGAAAGTAAACAAATGACAGCAGGGCAGGGCAGACAGTAGTAGTAAATACTAATATTTGAAAATTCTACTTTGTTTGTGTGTTTGTGGAGAGAGCACACAGCCATAGACGGCGTATTAAATAGGTTATTGCAAACTCAGAGAATGATGGTGGTGGACGGGAAAAACTGTTGAAAAGGAGACATTAATATTGACTGAAATGAAATGAACCCACTTGCCTGTTTCGGGCAGTTAATATATTTTTGAATACTCATTGCACAGCCAGATATTGACTATTGACTACTGTTCTTAGTGTATTTTTTCAAAACTTTTTAATTTTTCTTTTCTCTAGTACGTCCAGCACAACCACTCTATATAATAACTCGACGTTTCGCGAAGCCACCGAGTGAGAAATGTGACTCTCGCTGAAGAATTTTTTTTTTTTACCTTAAATTGAAATTGAATGAAATGGCACAGGCACTCTAAAGATATGAACTAACGTGTAAATCATATCATTCACGATTATTCGATTGATGAGAAAGCTCTGTGCAAAGAGGTTGCCGCGCGAGCTCACTTTTGACCAAAAACAACGACGAGCTGACGATTCGGCGCAATGTTTGGAGATGTTCAAGCGAGATAAACCCGAGTTTTTGTGTCTATATGTGACAATGGATGAAACGTGGCTCCAACATTTCACTCCGAAGTCCAATCGACAGTCATCCGAGTGGATCGACAGTTCAAAGAGTGGAAAAATGCAACAGTCGCAAGGGCAAGGTTATCGCGTCTATATTTTGGGATGCGAATGGAATAATTTTACATTAACTACCTCGAAAAAGGTAGGGAGAATCAATAGCGACTAATACATTACGTTATTAGATCGTTCGAAGGACGAAAGTAAATGAAAACGCTGTTTCCCCAAGACAAAGCACCGTCGTGTCACAAGTAAGTGAAATCGATGGCAAAAACCCATGAATTGGAGTTTGAATTGCTTGCGTATCCACCGTATGCTCCAGTTCTAGACCCCAGCGATGATTTCCTGTTCCTAGATTTCACGAGAATGCTCGCTGGGTAGAAATTTTCGTCGAATGAAGCGCTGAGCGTCGAAACTGAGACCTATTTTGAATCAAAGGACAAAACGTACTATAAAAATGGTATCGAAAACTTTTAGGATCGCTATAAGCAGTGTATCACCCTTGAAGGGAACTATGTTGAATAAAAAAAAATTTATTTCACCAAAAAAAAAAAAAAATGTATCTGTTTTTCCAATTGACCTGTTAACTACGGCGTGGCGTTGCGAATGGTCAGCTGGTTTCAGTTGAGCTGGACTTTTTATGGATATATGTGTGCCAGTCCAAATCAAAATACAACATAATGTGCCGTAAGATTATCTGAGCTCTTGAGTACGTCGAGAAATAGATATATTCGAGTTCTCGGTTACACTTTCACTACTTACAGCAGCAGATATTTGAGGTGGAGGAACGAGTAAAAAGATGATGCGCAGCAAGCCATACAATAGCTGTAACCGATCCAGTATCTTCAAATTTCTATATAATTTATCAATTTCTTGAGTTGGATTAGTTGGACGATTATGTGCACCAAGTATCTCCTCTTAAAGCACGAAACGTGGTCACGTTGGAATGAATCACCATTTTTGTGGTAGGTTTCGACAGTTTTAACGCGTTGTGGGGTTGCTAAGCGATTCATTTTCATAAATGCCTGACTTTTAACTAAAAACAAAACATGCTTGGGTTTGACAGTTAGGGTTTGACAGATGTCAAAATACAACTCTGCACTTACGAAACCACTAAATGGATATTCCTTTACATACTTGACTTTATTGTCTATAGATTTCTTTAGAGAATTCCAAATAGATTTAATTATCAGAGCGTTTATGCATTCAAAATTACTTGAAGTGAATTTTCATAGAAAAATATGTACGTACATACATATGTAACACAATATATGTATGCGTGTATGTGTGAATGGAATAATACGCTTAAGTGCAGTGCATATCGTCTTAATACACTCCAGCCAACAACAACAACAGCAACAACAACAATCCCTCCATACAAGTCTTCGCACACAAAAATATGCATAAAAAGCGTAAAAAAATTTTCATGTTTGTAAGAAAATAACGGAGCTTTGAATTGAAAAATTTTTTTCTAACGACACTCATGTAATGTTAGAAGTAACAGAAGCAATGAAAATGCATAGAACGTACGAGTATGTGTGAATGTGTGTTCGAGTATGTATGTATGTATGTATGTATGTCTGCATGTGGCATAAGCGCATTTAATAGGCATAAGAAGAAAGTAAATAAGTGCATTAAAAGAGGAAGCAAAAAGAGAGAAGAAAAAAAAGACGAAAAAAAGACGAAAAAAAAATTATATTAAATTAAATGAGCGAAACAACAGTGCAGTGCAAACACACACACACACACACACACTCGCGCGCGCACACAGCATAAAGCCAGGCATAGAAAAATGAATATAAAATGAATATGAAAAGGAAATTTTCTAATGCGTAAGCAAATAGAGCACTAAGTATATGTGTGTACGTGTACATGTGTTTGTGCATGTATGTATGTATGTAAAAAAAAAACTGTCTGCGTTGCACCGAGTTGCATTGCAAATGCGCCAAAGGCGAAGGCGAAGGCGAAAACTCCCAAACGCTTGACTCTACTACGCGAGCGGTGGCAGTTGCGGCGTTAACGCGGTGGCTTTCAGACTGGCTGGCTGGCTGGTTGCTGCATTTGTTTGATGGCGTTTGCAGCACCTTCAGCTCTGCGCGCCTTGCCGCCTGGGTTCACATGTGTGTATGTGTGTGGGTGTGTGTGTGCCAGTGTCTCGTTGACTCGTTTGTTCGGGGCGCTCACTTGCTGCACTTCGCTCGCTCGGTGCTGCCCGGCTGACTTTATTGATGTCAGCAAGTCAAAGACCTTGTACGCGCGCTCGCCACCAACAATAGAAAAATAGTCAACAGAGCCAAAGCCAACGGAGTGTGTGTACGAGGAAGCCACGGCAGCATGCCATGTACGAGTAAATTGTTTATGCCACAAGTGCTGTGGTGTGTGTAGCAAATGTGCTTTACAATATAAACAGAAACAGAAACAGAAACATAAACATGGAAGGAAGTTCATGGAAGAAGCCAAGGAAAAACCCTCGGCGTCAAGCAAACAAAGCCAATTGGAAATTTCTGTACGTTACAAGACCTCACCACGAGTATAGGACTGTTATATACTTTTGGAGTGCGGAAAGTATTGTGAACTGCGGGAGGTTCTCAAGATGTCTTTTAGCAGTTCTAATGGTTTGTTGTTCTTGTTTTGTTAGCATAAAAATTACAAAACTATCTTCCGAACTGTCACGTCAGTCCCAGACCGAGTCGTTCCAAAATCATAGTCCTTCTTGGAAATGTTGGAACTCATAACCGAACCGGTTTTGGCAGTTGTCTACAAGTCCCCAGCAGTTATGCTTCATCAAAGGAGGGATTGAAGCAAAGGGGATTTTGAATAAGTTCTCTCAAGGAAGCTGGCAGCTGAGGTGGTCTCTTTTTGTATGAGTCTCGTTTTTCGGCGATGTGAGCCCTAGGTTAGGATGAAGCTATACTTTTTTCCAGGTCGCCTCTGAACGGTTGTTGGAATTTTTAAAAGCAGCTCTTATTTCATGACAGAAGTACATTGGGACGAGTTGAAATTCTATGCCGTTCCCAACTAGAAAAATGTATTTTTATATTTTTTTTATAATTTTGAGTGTGAATGTGGCAGTACCGGGCTTGGACCGTACGTAGTGTTTGTTTCTGGTAACACTGTGGGCACCTAACCTTAGATATTGGACTACTGGTCGAATCAGGACGTCATGGACATCGCGCTTGACTGAGTCCGCAATGTAGGAAGTAACGAAGTACCAGGTGTCTCTGTCTTTTATTACGTCTATTTAACTCTGTCTAAAGTAGAATTCGGTAAATTTTTGTCACGCAAAGACCATGGCTCGGAGCGAGTATCGGAACTGTTGATCATTCCTGTTGTTGGTACAGCGGCTCATTTACCCCGCCAAGGATCAGGTTGCACTAGTCCAAGTCATCGAAGTCATCTAACGAGAAACGGACAGGAAACGTACTGTTTCGACGGTTTCGGACCAGAGAGAGAAAGAGAAGTAGTAGATGAGTCGGTTTCAGTGGTTAGGCAAAGATTTGGTTAGAGGTGGATATACGTTTATACGTTGGGTATGTCGGGGTCGATTCTGGATAGGCACGAGTTGAGTCTACTACAGTAGCCAGACCTTTATTGTGCCAGTGCTACTCGGGTTTCTCAAAGCAGCTCGAGCTCTTGTTCTGCAATAGGTGGTGCTTCACAAAGATGTTAACGTACGCTGGATGAATGGTGTTTGAAGCTTGTCGGCATGCCGTCCTGTTCAGCGGTTCTTGTCTACTATCTGGCTATACGAAGTCGCGGTAGTCTAATACACAAAATCAATTCTCAAAACAGCAGGTTCTACACACCTTAGTTGACTCGGATTCTATCCGCCAAAGGGCTGTCAACCTTTCGGCGACCTAACCGCCTTTCGGTCATCAGATAATTCAACATTCACGTCCTGCTATATGGTGCAGAAGCGTAGACGAAGACGTTCTCGGATGTATCGACACTATGAGCTTGGCGAGGGATTTATGGGACTCTGAAGCTCTGCGTACCAGCAACGGTGTATACTGCAGCCACGGTGGCTGGATCATGTTGTAGGGATGCATGAAAACACTTCAGCCTTGAAACTGTAAAATACTTTACCAGACGGAGACACTCCGGTGGAAGGAACAAGTACAGAAGGATCTAACTGCTTCCTCTATTGGTTAAAAGGAGTGACTGAGGACCTAACCCATTGAGTAGGCTCATTGTGCTCCCTAGAAAACTCAATTAAAACCATTTTATCTTACGAGTTTTTGAACCTGACAAGGACGACTCTTCTAATCATATATCAATAAAAGCTCCAAGATAGAGCTCGGAACTCTGTAAGTTTCCACACCAAAGATAAAATACGGAACTCGGCGTGCCGGCTACCGAAGCCTCCTCCTTCTCCTCCAGTTGCGCCATTAAAGACAATAAATACAATGGGAGCAGCTGTCGTTGGCATGTGGCAGCGCAACAGGCAGCCAAGAACAATTGGGCTCGACTACATATGCAGACACCACACATTGAATGCAGTGTGTGTGGAAGCAAAATTTTTGATGAGACCTTTTGCCACATTTTCGATACAACGAAGTGATGAAAACGCAAATGCTGCTTCTTCTTCTTCTTCTTCTTCTTTAACTGTTTCTCATACAACGCTGATCGCATTCGTTACAATTTCCCAAACTCGCACGCCAAGCCTCAACTACTAAAAAAAAAAAAAGAAGAAGAAGAAGAAGAACAAGGAACTCAGAGTGTGCCACAGATGTGAAATTTTTTTCATATTTTTTTTCATTTTTAATTTTTCATATTTCTTGCACCGCGCCAGACACGCCCCCACAAAAGCGCCCAAGAGTTGTAAAGAATGTCTTTCAAAGAAAGTCTTTGGATTGTCAGCGAAGCGTTTATTTTAAGTACTTAATGAACTCTATATGAACTTATTCTTATGATTTATATAACAACAATAACAACAACAACAACAACAGCAAGCATGTGACATTTAAAAACTTCCGCATCTTTTATGGCCGCTTTCATTGTCGTTTACTCCATAACACATACACATTTATGCACACACATATATGCATATGCATAAATATCTGAAAGGTGAAAAGTATTATGGTAAATATGTATTGTACACATGTATATATGTGTACTCGTATATGCATATGTAACAGGTCAATTGGAAAGTCCCCGACCTGCCATAATAAAACACATTTTTTTTTGGCAAAATTCATTTTTTTTATTCAACATAGTTTCCTTTAAGGGTGATACACTGATTACAGCGACCCTCCCTCCAACTTTTCGATACCATTTTTGTAGTACGATTTGTCCTCTGCTTCAAAATAGGCCCCAGTTTCGACGCTCAGCGCTTCATTCGACGAAAATTTCTCCGCATCGAGTATTCTTTCGAGATTTGAGAACGGAAAAGAGTGGCTGGGGTCTAGAACTGGAGCATACGGTGGATACGCAAGCAATTCAAAGTCCAATTCATGGGTTTTTGCCATCGATTTCACTTACTTGTGACACGACGGTGCATTGTCTTGGGGAAACTGCGCTTTCATTTACTTCAAATGCCTCCATTTTTTGGCGTTTTCTTCCTTCGAACGATCTAATAACGTAATGTATTAGTCGCTATTGATTCTCCCTACCTTTTTCGAGGTAGTCAATGTAAAATTATTCCATGCGCATACCAAAATACAAACGCCATAACTTTGCCCTTGCGACTGTTGCGTTTTTTACGCTTTGAAGCGGGTTCATCATGTGCAGTCCACTCGGATGCCTGTCGATTGGAGTTCGGAGTGAAATGATGGAACCATATTTCATCCATTGTCACATATCGATGCTGGAACTTGGGTTTATTACGCTTGAATATCTCTAAACACTGCTCCGAATCATCGAGTCGTCGTTATTTTTGGTCAAAATTGAGCGCGTGCGGCAATCACTTCGCATAGAGCTTTCACATACCCAAATATTCGTGAATGATATGATGTAGATCTCAATTACGGTCATTGAAAACCATTTGGGGGATTTTTTTTTAATGTTTTCGTCGATAACAACCTCTTTTGGGCATCCACTGCGTTCATCGTCTTAGGTGCCCATTTCACCACGTCTAAACTTACCATACCAATCCTTGATGGTTGATTTTCCTGGGCAGTTGCCTCGTCAACTCGTCATCAAGCCCAGTTTTTTGCATCAACTGTATTTTTCCCCTTCAAAACACAATATTTTATCAAGCCACGAAAATCCTTTTTAAACTTTTTTTTTCACAATAACAAAATTTAATCAAATTGCTGATTCACGAAGTATGGATCCGACAGGACTCACGCACGTGTCTTTTAAAGTCTAGGACTAACTAAAAACTTATATGGATTAAATTTTAGTAGCGCCATCTATGTGTCAGACCGTGGACTTTTCAATTGATCTGCCATATAGCTTAGCTAGCGTCCATCATATGGTGTTTTCGATAACTCAGTACGGTTCGCATGTTCCGCCAAATTTTCGCATGCAGCCAACCACGACAGCAATCATAGCTGGCTGCTACAACAGCAGCAATATTAACAACAACAACAACAACATTGTATATAACAAAAAAAAACTCTTTTAAATATCAACTTATCTCGCTTGTTGTTTTTGTTTTTGTGTGTGTGGTCATTGTAGTTGTTGCTTTTGTTGTTCTTCGTCTTGTTTTTGTTGCTGCTGACACGTCTGTAATTCATCTAATTGCTTTTGACATGAAATCCAAAATACATACGAGTATACGAGGACTTTATAATGACCGATTTCAAGGTTTCCGGAGCGTTTGCTGCACATAAATTTTGATCGAATTAAATTTGAGCTCGCGGTGGGCCGTCACGTGTGTGTTGTTTCTCACAGAGTCGCTTGAATTTCGTGCGGAGAGATTGTGTCAAAAAACCTTAAAAAATTAGCAGATGGACGACAGAGGCGAGGAGATGGCATCTAGCGAGCTCAGAAAGATCATCTAAACTGGTCTAAGGGTATATTAACTCTAGAAGCAAAAGTTTAAACGATCAAAAACGAGTTGGGACGTGGCTACACTGAATTCCAAACAAGTCTTCTCACAAAGATTGTCATTCCGGCATCTCTTTTTCGTCTCTGTCATTGATCTGTCTCATTGAAGTCAAGTACCCACCAGCATTTCATTGAAAGTTCAGTCTTCTAAACAAATTTCCTTAATGTCTTAAAGGTAACTCCATGCCTCATGAGACCCACTTTCAACACACGTTGGTTCACTCTGATAAGAGACACTGTTCGTTCGGTGAGTAGAGTCCTCCCTGAGCTATTTAGTAGCTAATATCTATTCGATTATTAACCCGCGGTTGCTGTGGTTGAAGGGAAAGCAGTGAGTGTTGTGGAGGGTCTTGGGAACAAATCCTGGTCGAACCATGATCCAAACTTCTGGAAAAGGTTTATTTTTTCTAAATCCGAGAGCCTCTACACTGGAACTGTCAACCACTCCGCGGGTATTTTCTATAAACTGTAGGTTCGCCCATTTGTTGGGAAAATATCGAAATATACAACCCAAAACGGAGGAAGAGTTCAGCCGCTTAAGCGGTAATATTACCAGCTTCTCCCAGCCGATAAAGATAGGTGGGTAGATCGGTAAGTAGGAATGCTGCCCGAGCTTTTTAGCTCCAGGCCCGATTAGCGTCCAGTCGCCAGCGTTCCATCTGCTCTGATCCATTTGTTTAAATTTTAATGGCAGATCTGGATCATTCTAGGTGGACTCCCCAACTTTTTTTTTCGTTCCATCGAACATTCCTATGGCCGGAAACTGAAATTATGACAATGTCGAGTTATCCAACCAGTAGAAGAATACGGTTGCTTTCAGTAAACTCCCGAGATTATTCATTAGAACACTGTAGTCATTTTCTATGCCTAGTAAAGGGTGATCCAAATAGACGTACTTTTTTCAATAGCCTTTTTTTGACAGATCACGCATGAGTCGTGTCAAGCTCTCATGTTATTTTTGTTCAGTATTGTTTGGCATTTCATCGTAGAGACTTACGCCCGAACAACGTTTACAAATCATTCAACTTCATTACGAAAATTCACGTTCTGTAAAGAATGTGTTTCGTGCGCTTCGCTCAACTTATGGTCAATATAATCGTCCTACTTACTGAGCGTACTATTCGCAACAACATCTCCCATCTTGAGACCCAACATTCATTATTGGATAATATTCGACCAAATAGATCACGTCCAGCAAGCAGTGAAGAAAATATAGCGGCCGTTACTGAGATTGTACACGAAGATCGGACCGTGGAGAGTCGATTCGACGCCGTTCGCAGCAACTCGGACTGACGTATGGAACCAATTTGTCGCATTTTACGTCGAGATCTTAGTTTGAACGCGTGCAAAATACAGTTTGAGCATGAAGTGAAGCCGCTCGACCTTCGCAAGCGACATCGCTTCGCTGTATGGGCTCTTGAAAAGTTCCAAGAAGATCCGACGTTTTCGAGCCAAATTTTGTTCAGCGATGAAGCCCATTTCTGGGTCAATGGGTATATAAACAAGCAAAATTGCCGCATTTGGGACGAAGAGCAACCTGAAGAGATTCAAGGGCTGCCATTTCATTAAGAAAAACAATAACGGTTTGGTGTGGTTTATGGGTCGGTGGAATCATCGGTCCATATTTCTTCAAAAATGATGCCGGTGAGAACGACTGTTATCGCACCATGATAACCGACTATTTGATGCCTGAAATTGAAGCTCGCGATCTCCGCGACATTTGGTTTCAACAAGACGGCGCCAATTCCCACACACCACACATCGCATCAATCAATGGATTTGGAGTGGTGAGAACACTTCGGTGAGCAGATAATTTCACATTTTGGGCCGGTCGATTGGCCACCAAGATCGTGTGATATCATACCGTTAGACTTCTTCGTGTTGGGGGATATGTAAAGTCTTAAGTCTATGCGGATAATCCCGCTTCGATTCAGGCCTTGCAGCATTACCTCACGCGTGTCATTAGCCAGATACCGGACGAAATGCTCAAACGAGTCATCCAAAAATTGGACTCAAGGGATAGACCATGCGAGACGTAGGTGCGGAGAACATTTGAAAGAGATAATCTTGCAAAAAATAAATGCCAAAGAATGTTCTTTCGAAGGATAATAAACATTCTTCATTAAATTTGAATTTTCTGTGTTTTTTCTTTCTTCAAAAAAGTAGGGTACCTCGAAGTGGACCATCCTTTACTTCCACTTGGAAAATGCGGGCAGTGACTTCTGTAGAAACTGTAAAAATTAGGAGATCAAAACTCCATGAGTGAAAGAATTAGCTAGGAGGTCGTGCCCAATGGCTCATCTACTTTTTATGCGTGTCTACAAGATATTGATAAGTTTTCGGGACTATGTATGTCTTGGCTGAGAGAATTTTCAACTAATTTTTTTTTAAATTAAATTTTCAGAACTCGAGCTGGGCTTTAGGGAGCTAGGGATATAGGGATAGCTATAATTTTCTTCTTCTTACTAACTAACTTACTTACTTCTTCAATCTTTTAAACACTGTAGACTTCAAATAAAGAGTGCACCACCGCAGACTATCAAATATTATGCAATTAAGTACAACATAAAAAGTCAACAGCGCATAGAAACTACCAAAAACTAAGAGAGGTCATGGTAAAAGATATTTCATAAGCAAAACGAAAAACAAACAAACAAACAAAAAATGGAAAAAAAGAAAACGAATTTAAGGGCAACAACGAAAATGAAAGGGTTCATTGGCCCCGCTGACCGAATGCACGCATTCCCTCTCTCTCACCCTCCCTTTCTCTTACTCTCCCTCCCTACCTACCAGCAGCAAGTAGAGGTAACCGCGTTGGAAATTACAAAAGCCCATCATGAACCCGTATGACTAATACAAAGATTAAGCGATAAAAAAAAAAATTAAATAAAAAATAAAAAAAGCACCGCTGCCTGGCGTGGGCACGATGAGTCGACATTGAATTTACGCATCGCTGCGTGACTTTTCATTTTTTTTTTTTTTTTTTTTTTTTTTTGTATTCAATGGCTAGTGGCTGTTGCCTATACGCGCCGATTAAGGCGTCGTCGTCAGCCCACACTTTATTTACATCGAACGCATGCTTAGAATGGATCACGAGCCGCGCAATGCATTACAATGAGCGCGAGCCCGGACAGTTTATGTAAATAAACAAAGCTTGCGTCGTTGGCTCTTACTGGAAATGGGCAATGAGAGTAGTTGTCGACTGGTTTTATTTCTTTTTGGTTTTTTCTTTTTTTACTAATTTGGTGTTTTGAAAATAAAAGCGTGTTGGATTCCGAAAACAATTGAAGCGAGGCAATGACATTTTAACCACAAAAATAAATGAATGAGTGTGAAGGAGGCAAAGAAATGGGCAAAAAATGGAGACTAAAGAGCATAACCTCCCACAGTTGTAGTAAAAATAACGGTAATTATAGTGTTTATAGTGAATGTGAAAGCAAAAAAGTAGACCACAGAGTATTAAAGAGAGCTCTAACTGGAGCTGATGCGGCAATAAAATGTATATACTCATCTAGAGAACCCTCTCACAACCCTTTCTTTTCTCTCATCAAAGCTGGAGGACTTCAGCATGACAAGGAGGTTGTTGAAGAACATGCTGTATCGACTCGATCAGCTCGATTATTCCACCCGAAAACGTCGGATCTTCTTGGAGCTTTTGGTCACTTGGGAAGATCGAGCGGTTATTTTGTACGCTTTCAATTTAAGATCTCGACGTCAAATGCGCCAAGTCGTTCCATTTACGTCAGTCCGAATTGCTGCGAACGGCGCCGAATCGATTCTCCACGGTCTTCGTGTACACTCTCAGCTGCGGCCGCTATATTTTCTTCACTGCGTGCTACACAACCAGTGTTCCAGAATGTAGTAAACGTGGCCAGAGGACATGCTTGTTGCAAGAGAGGACTGTAATACAAGAGAGATTAGTTTTTCTCTACTCTCTTTGTATTAGAACAACCCAAAGTTTTATCCATCTAAAGATGTTCGCGTCTGTTCTCACAGCAGAACATATTTTCGATATTGTTTTGCGAAGCTAGAGCGCCAGAAATTCATTAACCCCACTACTAGCGACGGGGACTACTGAAACTCAGTTGCAGAGTTAACTACGCACCAGTTAACACACTTTGAGGACCGAGATAAGAAACCTCTTCCTGCTGCCCGATCATCATTTTCAAAACAATTCACTGTTGTCTCTCAGCTTGAAGTCTCAGATAGTTTCGTCTATCTGCTTGGAATCACCATCACCCGCCTGCAATATGATGCAGAAGTGTGGATAGTGACGACAGCTGATGAGTCGGCGAGTGGAGTTTTAGCGAAAAAACCGACAACACTACAGCTGTGCAACTTTTCGACGCAGTACTCGTCGATGGAAGCAGAGGAAGAGGAAAACTTCCACTCCGTTGGAAAGTGCAGGTGTAGTCAGTACTTGATTGGCACCGAACCACTAAGAGAAGTAATACCAAAAGCCAAAGCAGCAAGAATTTACTAAACTACACTACGGAGTCGGTGCCTTATGAAGCTTTTGGTTCTTTAAAACTCGTGTAATTCATTCACACCATTAGCATGTACCTTCAAAATGTACACTTCCAATATACGTCTCCCTGCGCTTGGGATCACACTCGATGAAGCTCGATTTCTTAACCTTCTCGATTAAAAGTTTGCCTGCCAATCGGGCTATTTGATTTTCGATTGAAGCTGACTGGTCTTTGAAAAAATCCACTTGAATCCCTGTACAAGAAATTTGAAAAACGAGCTCGGATGCGCGGAACAAGACGAGATGGACCAACTCAGATATCTAGGGACTTTACAATTAAGAAAAGTTTCAATGTTAGAAAATGACTCCTACCACACTTCGAATCAGATAAAATCGCCATCTGATACAAGGGAGTAGTTCCATGGACGGCATAACGGGCAACCAATGTAACCTAACATTACTTAACCTAACCTTCCTTCCTTTAGATAACAGAGACTCACTGAGAGCTCATAGCTGGGTGAACGATATAATTCTTGGACCCCCAATGATGCTTAAGATATTCGTTTTAGGTTATGAAGATCTTGACACTGCTTTGTGCTCATATGAGGACCATCTCTTACCGATATTGTTGTGCCAGCTAGTTAACCCCACTTAGGAGTAGGCAATGTTAGTCGATATCATCTAACGAGTAGCTTAAGAAACGAGCTGTTTCGATGGGCTTGGACTAGAGTGAGAGTGAGAGAGTTGTTAGATTAGTAGGTTTAGGTGAAAATGCTAAGAGATGGTTGCTGTCTCACGAGGGCTCCTTTCAAGTAGCATACGTTAAGTTTAGCGACGTTGAGTTTGGATAAGCAGGAGTTGAGTCAGCTAGAGTAGCCAAACAGCGTGGTTAGTCATACCTCGGTAGGGGATATCAGTGCCTCTGAGTCTATTTCTGACCTTAGAAAAAAAATTTTATCGTTCACAAGCTCTGTCCACCTCAATTTGTAGGGAAATCTTCAGAGCTGGCACTCAAAAACCAAGGAAAAGCTCGGCCAAAAATCTCTTAAGTGTTTATAAATCGAAATTTAATGGGCTGACGTTCAGTTTGAAGACGCCAAAACAAATTTCATATGAATTAAATATTTTATAGTAATTCACTAGTAGGCAATCAAGATTTAGGTTTTTTCTTAAATATCCAATATTTAAATTAAGCAACTTTCGAAATTTGCTATTAATGATTTTAGGAAATGACAAAATTAAGTGATATTAAAATTATATACAAACACATATGTATGCAGATTTTAATTATATATGTAAATGAGTAAGTTTGTGGGTAGCCGCCGATCGGTTACTAACTAATAACTAACTGGTCTAATCTGCAATCAGCCATATGCCTTGAAATCAAAAATAAATAGACATATTTTCGTATGTCTGTGTGTGAAAATGAGATTGTGAAACGAAAATTATGAAAATTCATGAATGTAACGGGTGATCCATTTTGAGGTTCTCTACTTTTTTAGAGAAATAAAAAAACACCGAAAATTTAATGGAGAATGTTTAATATCATTCGAAAGAACATTCTTTGGCATTTCTATTTTGCAAGATTATCTCTTTCAAATGTTTTCCGCACCTACGTCTCACACATGGTCTATCCGTTGAGTCCAATTTTCGATGACTCGTTCGAGCATTTCGACTGGTAACAGGGGCATGACACGCATGATGTTTTGCTCTATGGCCGGAATCGAAGCGGGATTGTCCGCATAGACTTTAGACTTTACATATCCCCCCAAAGGCAGAAGTCTAACGGTGTGATATCACACGATCTTGGTGGCCCAACACGTGAAATTACCTGCTCACCGAAGTGTTCTCTCTCAATAAATCCATTGCTTGATGCGATGTGTGGAAAGTGGTGCCGTCTTATTGAAACCAAATGTCGCGGAGAGCACGAGCTTCAATTTCAGGCATCAAATAGTCGGTTATCACGGCGCGATGACGGTCGATGATGACGATTACGGTCTCACCGGCATCATTATTGTTGCTGAAGAAATATGAACCGATGATTCCGCCGGCCCACAAACCACACCAAACCGTTTTTTTCTGGCTGAAATGGCAGCTCTTGAATCTCTTCAGGTTGCTCTTCGTCCCAAATGCGGCAATTTCGAATTTTTACATACCCATTGAGCCAGAAATGGGCCTCATCGCTGAACAAATTTTGGCTCGAAAACGTCGGATCTTCTTGGAACTTTTCAAGAGCCCATAGAGCGAAGCAATGTCGTTTGGGAAGGTCGAGCGGTTTCAGTTCTTGCACAAGCTGTATTTTTTATGCTTTCATTTTAAGATCTCGACGTAAAATGCGCCAAGTCGTTCCATACGTCAGGACGAGTTGCTGCGGACGGCGCCGAATCGACTCTCCATGGTGGTCTTCGTGTACACTCTCAGCTACGGTCGCAATATTTTCATCACTGCGTGATGGACGTGGTCTATTCGGTCGAATATTATCCAATAATGAATGCTGGGGGCTCTCAAGATGGGTGATGGTGTTGCGAATAGTACGTTCAGTGGGCCGATTATGTTGACCATAAGTTGAGCGAAGCGCGCGAAACACAGTCCTTACAGAACGTGAATTTTTGTAATGAAATTTAATGATTTGTAAACGTTGTTCAGGCGTAAGGTGTCTTTCCATGATGAAATGCTAAACAATACTGAACAAAAATAACACGACAGCTTGACACGACTCAAGCGTGATCTGTCAAAGAAAGGCTATTGAAAAAACTATTCCTACTTGGATCACCCTTTACATCATGTAGCTGTTGCTATTGTTGTATTGACTAGGTAACCCTAGGTTACTTAACGCGATATCCAAGAAACGAGCTGTTTCGGACGGTTCGAGTTAGAGGGAGAGAGGTGTTAGAAGGGTGGATTTGAGTGAGTATGTAAAAAAGTAGAAGAGAACAACGCCCTCTACAGCATTCAGACCTTAATTCTGCTATAGGTGGTGGTTGGAGTCCGATGACGCAATTCACTGAAAGAGAGTTAATGAAGTTGTTGACAGATTCACTATGGTTTACATTTAAGGCCTTCAATCACATCAGAGGAAGAGTAAACTTAACTTGGCAGACTCCATTAAGTATTATAACATAAAATCACTAGACACGACACGCTTTTATGGTCGCCCCACTGAGGGTTAGGGGTCAAGAATTTACCCACGGAAAGGCATGCCTATCATAAGAGGCGACTAAAATCCTATAGTTCACGCGTCAGTCGGGTTTTTATACCAGAACGACCCGCAAGAACTGTCACTCCCGCAATATTCCCCGAAGCCCACTTCGGGGGAATTTTTCTGCAGTTAACACAACACCAACACATGCTGTTATGATCCTCATGGCGGTGTTCCGACAGGCTTTTAGCCTCTTAATTTCTATTTCGCTAGTTGCCGTTTGTCTTCATCCCATTCGCAAGCAGCGAGCGACTTGAGGTTTTTGGTACGGGTCTGATGAGAGTCGTATGCGAAATGAAGGGACGCAGGCTGTCGAGTGTTTTACACTCACTAGTTATCCAGGTCGGTTCGGTACTCGTTCATATTCATCATATTCGTCTTGTGTAGAGGACCGCCATGGAATTCGCTGGTCAGTCGGAGAGATTGTAGTTCATTATCAAACAAAGGCTATAAATATCCTAGTCATACGCCAATATAGAATAATCAACGGCGTATGAGATCAAAGAGATGCCCTCTGATGGTAGAGAGAGCTTTAAGATGTAAAATTTTAAAAGTCGCTGGGAGTGGACCACACTCTGCGGAAGCACTTGCTTAATTTTTCGGACTTTTGAATTTTGAGCTCTACGAATGCTTGTCGGCTACTCAGGGTTTTCATGGTGCACTTCTTCGAACCCGGCGAAAATTAGGAGTCCTCTATATCCGATAGTAGCATTGTGTGGTTGACGGTGTCAAAGACTTTCGACAAGCCAATTACTACCAGCGTAGCACGCACGCGCGTCTATTTTGGTTGAGACCATGAGTTATCTATATATTTACAACATAAGTACGGTTGTCGGTCGTACTGTGCACTTTACGGCAGCCATGCTGATGTGCTGTTGAGCTCAGATGATGAGTGATCTAACCCCGTTTAGGTTCACATGTATTTGAAATAAAAATCTACGAAAGTGCATAACCTCAAATCAGAGTTTTATCACAATTTCTGTCAGTATGCTAGTTCGATTCTATCAATATGCAGTTTTTTGTGTTAACACTGAGACTTTCTAGAGGTAAGCAACGGAACACTCCAATGATTGCTTCCATTCTATTTTAGCGGCACGTCTAACTCCCTCCAAACCTGCTTTTCTCTCTGCTTCGCGCACTTGTAAATTGAGTTCATCATTTGCTCGCCACATATTGACACGCCCACTAGCGCATATGCCAATAATATTGAATTTCCGTTAGATACGACCACAATTTACTACACACATACATCCATAAATATCAGTAAATATTGAATGCAAAAAAAAAATTATTCTTTCGCTTTTCAGATACGCGTAGTATGTAGTAATAAGACCAAGGAGACTCACTCACCTTTACTTCCTTTGAGGATGCTGCTAATATTAGCATGGCCATTACCGTTACCGTTACCGTTACCATAGCCATTGCTATGCGGCATGTTGTTGCTGCCACCGGTATTGTCATTGCTGTTACTGCTGCCGTTATTGTTATGGTTGTTGTTGTTGTGATGATTGTGATTGTGATTGCCCTGACTGCTGGATGCTGACAACTGCTGATTGTTGATTGACGACATGGACGACGCTGTTGTTGGCATGCCAGCACCCGGTAGTGGTGGTGGTGGTGTTGACTGTTGTTGTTGTTGCTGTTGATGTTGTTGTTGTTGTAGCTGCTGTGTTGGTATTGCAACATCCTCACGAGATTTACCAACATGCTGCGTTGTCATTGACTTTTTGCCACCAGCATTAACAACAATATTACCATGGCTAAAGCTGTTGTTGCTGCTACCGCCGCCGCTGCCGCTGTGATTACCATTGCCGCCAATGTTTCCGTTGGCAACATTTAAATTTGAATTTCCGTTAAATGTGGCTAAACTGGCTGCGACGGTGCTTGTGGCTGATGCCGCTATGCCACTACTACTATTACCATTGCCTGTTGTTATTGTTGTTGTCGCTGTTGTTGTTGCAGCTGTTGTCGCCGCCGCCAAGACATTATTATGGCTTGCGGCATGTGGGGCTGCATGTGGCGCCGGCGGATGGTGATAATGATGGTTCAACGCGCCACCGGTGTTTGTTGTGTTTGTTGTATCTATTGCTGTTGTTGCTATTGTTGTGCCGCCGCCACCAACAACATCAACGCCATCGCTGCCAACGGCATTCATTGTTGCTGTTGCTGCTGCTGTTGTTGTTGCTGCTGTTGTTGTTATTGTTGTTGGGTATGTTTGTAGTGTTGCTGTGTTGGCTTGTGAATTTTTCGCCGCCAATGTCGGCATGTTTTCATACGTATGTACGTCCGCTCCTTCGCTCGTTGTAGTTGTTTTCACAAGCGATGCGCTTTTGTTATTATTTCTTTGTAATTATTTTTATTCTATTATGCCTTAATGAGATTTCTTTCTAATCTCTTTAATTACACAGCACTTCAAGCGTAGAAGATGAAAAAAACAAATTGCAAACATTTTGCTGCATTTATTTTGTGTTTACAGTTTGACGTTAGTTGGCAACGCGGCCATCGCTCATTCGCTCGTTCGCTTATTTAATTCATTCACACACGCGACCTTAGAGTCACAATGAGTATTATCTATTGCTTGCAAATTTTCTTATATAAAATTTCGACGCTTTATCTTTGTTGTTAATCTTTAAGGCTGCTTCTTTGCATTACAAATATATGTACATACATCTTTGCTCGTGCGAGCGCGAATAGCGTAGAGCCACCTGTGCGCAGGAATTCACCGCGTCGATATAAACAACTTCCTGCCTTCCCAATATTGATATTTGCATTTTCGCAAATGTGCTGAAGACATATTTAATTAGATTCACATTGAGTTGCACTTAAGTTCTACGCGCGCACACACATACACACAAATCACTATCCACTTTTTGTTAGATTTCTGTCGTATTTCTTAATTAATTGAGGTTATAACATATTTTTATCGGCAGTTAAAAAATCGATAGTTTTTTTTTTTTTTGCTAATTAATCACTTATGTGCATAATTCGATTGTCACGTAGTCACATCATCATATAAATCATATAATTTAAACTGCAAACTGTACGGCTCGCTGGAAAATATTGCTGTAAAAAAAGAAGAAGAAAAAGAAGAATTAATTTTTTTTTGCAGCTGAAAAAAACTCAGTTACAATTTTGAATATTAACACAAAACAGCTTAAATATAAGACAAAGAAAAGTTAGGTTATGCGTTGGATCGAAAAAAGAAATGACATATATGTATAGACGCAGAACCCACTATAATAACCCAGTAGGCTTAAAATAACCTTGTTCCTGCCATGACTGTGATCAAAACAGCGTAAACCTCGCAAAAAATCAAAGCAGAAACCAAACAAAGAGAGCTTATTATATATGTATAATCTACATGTTCCACAGAGAATTTAAAAGTTCCGCCAATGCATTAAATCGCTTTTAAAATCTTCTTATTTCAGATTGCTTATTAAAATCACCTTAAACCTATGATTAAGTTGTAATTTCAGAAGTGCAAACGATGATGGACTGACCAGGGAGAAAATACTTTTGCATAGTCAGACTATTAACCTCTGGGAACGCAGAAGCAGCTGCGAAACTACATGTTAAACGTATTACGCGAAACTCACTAAGCTTATAGTATACTAGCGACTAAGAGTTCAGACTCTAGACTTATGTTGGGACTGTTAAGCAGCCATTGTCTGTTAGCATCGCATGCTTTCAAACTAGGTCCTACTGGGAACAACAAATGCAGTAGAATATTATGGATGTTATCATCTGAAACTATCCGAGGAAACGAAAGTTCAGCCATTACTAAATTGGTCTCAGAACTCGATATGGTATCGCGGAAAACTCAATACAACCAGTCTTCCTTCTGATTGGCGCAGGTATTGCCTTCCACTTGGAGATACCAGAAGGCAGGATCTTCTACATATATCGATGATGACGACCAGCATTTGACTGAAAATCCAATGATTCCCGGACAGTCAAGTGTTTATACCGAAACGATCCGGATGTTTATCCAATCAAAGACTGTCATTCTCGCAATATTCCCCGAAAATCAATTTGGGGAATATTTTTGCGGTTACAAGGGTTACAAGGGTCGACATAATCGGCCTACTGAGCGTACTATTCGCAACACCATCGCCCATCTTGAGACCCAGCATTCATTATTGGATAATGTTCGACCGAATAGACCACGTCCAGCACGCAGTGAAGAAAATATAGCGGCCGCTCTGAGCGAGAGTGTACACGAAGACCGTGGAGAGTCAATTTGGCGCCGTTTGCAGCAACTCGGACTGACGTATGGAACGACTTGGCGCATTTTACGTAAAAAAAAATGCAGCCAGCTTGCGCAAGAACTGAGGCCGCTGGACCTTCCCAAGCGACATCGCTTCGCTCTATGGGCTCTTGGAAAAGTTCCAAGAAGATCCGACG
Organism: Neoceratitis asiatica; assembly: GCA_030068015.2. Taxonomy (NCBI): domain Eukaryota; kingdom Metazoa; phylum Arthropoda; class Insecta; order Diptera; family Tephritidae; genus Neoceratitis; species Neoceratitis asiatica. Next base: position 69,118,952 of record CM061527.1, on the reverse strand, counting down.
TTTTCGATCCAAATTTTATTCAGCGATGAGACCCATTTCTGGTTCAATGGGTATGTAAACAAGCAAATTGACGCAGAGCAACCGGAAGAGATTCAAGAGCTGCCATTTCATTCAGAAAGAACAACAGTTTGGTATGGTTTGTGGGCCGGTGGAATCATCGGTCCATATTTCTACAAAAATGTTGCCGGTGAGAAAGTAACCGATGATACCATGATAACCGACTATTTGATGCCTGAAATTGAAGCTCGTAATCTCCGCGACATTTGGTTTCAACAAGACAGCGTCACTTCCCGCACATCGCATCAATCAATGGATTTGAAGTGGAGAGAAACACTTCGGTGAGCAGATAATTTCACATTTTGGGCCGGTCGATTGGCCACCAAGATCGTGTGATATCACACCATTAGACTTTTTCCTGTGGGGTTATGTAAAGTCGAAAGTCTAGGCGAACAATCCCGCTTCGATTCAGGCCTTGGAGAAAAACATCACACGTGTCATTCGCCAGTTACTAATCGAAATGCTCGAACGAGTCATCGAGAATTGGACTCAACGGGTGGACGACGTAGTCTCGGCCATTTGAAAGAGATAATCTTGAAAAAATAAATGCCAATGAATATTCTTTCGAATGATAATTTCCATTTTCCATTAAATTTTAAATTTCTGTTTTTTTTTTTTTCTTTAAAAAAGTAGGGAACCTCGAAATGGATCACTGCTTAATAAACAGAATAAAGTTAAAGACTGTCCAAAATAAAGAAGAAAAGTGTACTGTACAAAAAGTGCTTATAAAATTCAAAATATTTTGCTTCGTAATAGTTGCAAATATGCTATAATCGATCATCGATTTCCGATAGTTGCTTTCGATGCCTCCTTAGAGGTGACGTAAAATAACTAATTATTTTATATGGTTAATAAATAATATTAAGTGCTTCGAATGCTAAATACTTTGGTATAAAAACAGCATTGAAGCGCATTTTCAAGAATATAATTCCAATAGCCGAGCATTTAGTGTCCGCGACAGTTAAAGATGTAGACTTCAAGGGAAATCGCCAAAGGAAGGTTAACATGCAAAAGTGAATTCAAGAAAAATATTAAACAGAAAGTGAAAGGAAAGTTTTTATAATATAATTGCAATTTTCCAAGAAATACCAACTGGTTTTGAAATATAAAATTAAAATCAACTAAAAAAAAGTGCAAATTACCACGCTAAACTTGTCATTAAAAATTAAAAAAAAAAAAAAATTAAAAAAATAAAAAAACTTGCCAAAGTGCTATAATTACATATAATTAAATAAAAAAAAGTGTTAAAACGTATTAAAATACAAAAAGAAAAATTTTGAATTTCAGTTAAAAGTGGCCATAGAGACGCTAAACTCATTTGAACACGCCACCTAACCTCAAATAATAAATCATATTCCGCCATTACACCTGTGTGCATGGTTGTATTTGAGGCGTTTGAGACGCCAATGCTGGTGGCAAACACGATTAGCAGACAGTTAGCTGGACGGATGGAAAATAAATGTGATTAATGTGTGTGTGAAATGTGCAATGTGAGGAATTAAATGAAGAAAAACAAGTGAAAACCCCAAGTAACTAAAGATGCTGATGGAATGCAATTTGTGTGAGTTTGAGAAGAAGAAAAAATGACAAATTAAGCTACTGCAGCCAGTGAAACTGCAAAAAAAAAATCGGCTGATGACATTAAAACAACAAGAGATTATGGTGCACATAATCGTCCAACTACTCAAGCGATTGGATAAAAATAAAAAGAAATTTGAAAAGACTGAGGCGATTGTAGACATTGTAAGGCCTGTGCATCATCGTTTTGCTCGTTCCACCACCTCAAATATCGCGTTGTAAGTGAAAGTGTAGCCGAAGACCCGAATTGTCTATTTTCGATGTTCTCAAAGAGTTGAGACTTTCTTACGGCACATTATGGCGTATTTTGCACTTGGACTTACACTGACATCCATAAAAAGTCCAGCTCACACAACAACTGCAACAACTGAAGCCAGCTGATCATTCACAACGCCTTAGTTACGCCGATTGGTTGCTTTAACAGCGATGAGGCACATTTCTCACTCGGTGGAAACGTACATAACTAAAATTGTCGCATTTGAGACTCCGAGAATCATCAAATAATTGAAGAGAGGCCATTACACCCACGAAGAAACTTATTGTCTGGTGCGCTCTTTGTTCCGGAGGTGTGATTGGGCCTTACTTCTTTGAAAACGATAACGGCGAGACTGTCACTGTCAATTCGGAGCGTTATGATCGTTTGATAGAAGACTTTTTTGGTCTGCAATTCAAGAACTCGACTTGGACAATATGTGGTTCCAACAAGATGGTACAAACATGCCACACAACACGAGCGCATATTCCCGGCCGCGTAATCTCTTGTCTCGGCGATGTCAATTGTATGTTTAAAGCGCGAGTTCACAGTGTTTGGAGATGTTCAAGCGTAATAAAGCCGAGTTTTTGCGTCGACATGTGACAATTGATGAAACATGGCTCCATCATTTCACTCCGAAGTCCAATTGACAGTCATCCAAGTGGACTGCACACGATGAGCCCGCTCCAAAGCGTGAAAAAACGCAACAGTCGCAAGGGCAAGGTTATGGCGTTTGTATTTAGGGATGCGCATGGAATAATTTTCATTGACTACCTCGAAAAAGGTAGGGACCATCAATAGGGATTAGCGTTATTGGACAGTTTAAAGGACGAAATCGCCGGAAAACGGCCGCACTTGCAGTAAAAGAAAGTGCTGTTTCACCAAGACAATGCACCGTCGTGTCACAAGTCAAATCGATGTCAAAAATCCCTGAATTGGGCTTCGAATTGCTTCCGCAACCAACGTATTCATCAGCTCTGGTCCCCAGCGCCTATTTGCTGTTCTCAAATCTCGAAAGAACGCTCGCTGCGGAGAAATTTTCGTCGAATGAAGCGCTGGGCGTCGAAACTGAGGCCTATTTTGAAGCAAGGCGCTCATCGTACTACAAAAATGGTATCAAAAAGTTGGATCCGGTTCGGTATAAACAGTCCATCAGCCTTGAAGGGAACTGTGTTGACTAAGAAAATGAAATTTGCCAAAAAAAAATGTGTTTTGCTATGGCAGGTCGGGAACTTTTCAATTGACCTGGGATGTGCAAAAAAGTGGTCGAAAATTACCTCAAACGGATCGAAGTTTACAAAAATTCACGAGATGGTATATATAAAAAACGGGTAGAACTCAAAAATTAAGTTTTGAAACCCTAGTTTCTCCACTTAAGTGACTTAAATATGTATGTTTATGCACAGAAGTGTTGAAAAACTTTTACAGTTACCAAAATTTGACATTTTTCCTCATTAAGGAATCCCAAAACTTGCTTCGTCATCGAATGCCATCGAAATTAACCACTAATTGACACATATTAAAGTCAAAAAAAAATTATAATAAAAATTTTATTGCATACATAATAACGGTAAACCGTTGAGATGAAGAGTTAAATATTTTAAATATTGCATTTAAATTTTAATTTTTTTCATTTTCACAATTCACAGTTCAACACAAAGGAAAGTCAACGGAAAGTCAACGGATAAAAGTGTGAAGTGCCAATTTTGCATGCAAAAAAAGTGAAAAAATAAAATAAAATAAAATAAAATCAACACAAAACTTTCTTTGTTGTGTTTACAAGAAATTTCTGTGAAAAATTTTTGCAAAAAAAATCAATTTTTTTTAAACAAGAAATATTTAATACGAAAATAACAACAACAGCGTGTTGACGTCTTGTGCGGAATGACTCAAGCAACAAGCAAGCGACAGGCGAACACAACAAACAGCAACCGAGACGAAGACAGACGAAGGCAGAGGCAGAACTAAAAGACAAAGCAACGAAGTCAGCTGTTGGTGCTGACTGACTAACTGACTAACTCGCTGTGACTGATTGAGCAATTGACTAAACGCTTGACTTACAAACTGACGCTTTGTCTCACCAACTGCCTGCCTGCCTGCCTATTTGGTTGGCAACTCCATGTCTGCCTGATTGAATGATGAATGGTGGTTGGCTACTAAACCGCAAGCAGCAAGCAGCAGTGTACGGAGCGGTGCAGGTGGCGAGACTTACAATGCATTACTACTTACAGCAACAATGTCATTAGTTGCCGGCAGCCTACATACATACATACAATTGCAATGCGGCAATTCGCAATTCGAAACTCGTAGAAAGACAAAAAGCAAAAAAAAAAAAAAATTCCAACAACACTGGTAACATGACATTGATGGTGGATTGAGTATGGTGGCATTGTGTCGTTTGTTGTTACTTAGGATGTTGTTAATCATTTGTTGTTGTTGTTGCTGCTTAATATTTTAAATACTCATACCAACAAACACCAACACCAGAAGGCATCAAGCATTATTATGATGTTATAGAAATGATGAATGAACTGTATTTTGCCACATAACACACATGCATACTCGTACATATGTACATACACGTATGTGGATATGTATGCACATATGTACGCTTTTCACGCTTAACCCCATCCCATTCCATCAATGTTTTTTCTAATCTCAACCGACAATCACGCAAGAGAGTGCTGCATTACACCTACCAATTACACACACACACACACACACATGATGTTATTAGGGTAGTACACAAGTGAGTAGTAGACTCGAAATTAATTTAATAACTGAAAATATCTTATAAAATATTGCTTTCAATCTATTTCATCTATTTATGCGAATACAACCATGCTCTGCATACAAAATTTGGCCGCACTTTAGTGTAACTTGGCCGCACTGTTCGATTGTTTTGACAGTTCATCAACATAAATAAATCAAAATTAACTCCCAACGTGATCTTTAATGCATTTTTCGCTATAAAAACTTAAGATTAAGTGAAATTTTTAGTCCTTACACCACTTAAAAATGCAAATATTAATATCAAAAAACTTCTTCAGCCATTGGCGTGTCAACTTTCACACGATAACTTGCCACGTGAGCGCTGCGGTGCGCTGGTTTGTTGGTACAAAATTTTTTTATACCACAAATGACATCGTTTCTTCTTCAAATTAATATGGATACTTTCAAAAAGTTTTGAATAATATTCGCTGGTAATTGTTTACCCCCCTTTTTAAGGTATTTCCAGGCCTAACAATGATCCCGACGAAGCTGCGGACGTGTCAACTTCGATGCTCTATACTGATGGGAGTACAAAATTGCGTAATTCGGGAAAATCACATTATAGAGTCCGAGTGAAATGCAATTTTTACCATTTTTTTCGTGATCCATCAGCCATAGAAAACTAAATATCCCTGCGGATTAGGGGTTCAAGAATTTACCCGCGGTAGGGCATGCCTGTCGTAAGAGGCGGCTAAAATCCAATAGTTCCCGCGACAGTCGGGTTTTTATACCGGAACGACCCGAATTTTTATTTGACCAAGGACTCTCACTTCCGCAATTTTCCACCAAGCCCAACTTGGGGAATTTTATGCGGTTACAACAACAACAACATGAACTAAATCACAAATCTTCCGTAAAACCTTTCTCTCGAAAACTTCTAACGCCGTCTCAGCAGTTTGGAGTGATGAGCGACTATTAGAGTTTGATTTGTGTTCGTCGAGAGAGGATTTTCTATTTCGCTTGTCTGCTCAATCTAAATTAGCATTGGTAAGTGATTCTGCGTTGAATCTTAAGGTTAGCAGTTGAAAAGCAGATACAGCGAGGTAGTGATAAAAAATCAGCAGTGTAATGTATTTGAATGAAACCCGGCCTTTAAATGCCTAAATTATTTACGACTTATAACTGTCAACAGTGTCTTGGAAGGGAAATCCCGAGTGCCCTGACTATCTATTTGATGATAAAAGATATTTCGTCTTGTCCTCGTTAACTACCTAACGCATTTGCTTCGCTTTGTTTTGTACAGATTGACGAAAAAAGTTCATTTTCGCGCTATACGAACTGCTTGAACAACGATGAAGAGCTGTGTGATGAACCTTTTCTTAAGTTTTTTTTTCCAAAATTTGTCACATAGTGGATTTGGCAGATCTGAAGCCACACTGATAAGGTCCAAACATCCATTCTTTGACATCCCGTCCACATTACGCTCGATCGAAATCGATAAATAATGAAGTAAGAATTTTTTTGGGGCATTTTCGAACCACCTTTGCATTGTTTATAATACGAAGAGTCAAGTGATATGTATGTATTACTAATGGGAATTTAAAAAATGTTTTCCTACAGCAAATTCTAAAATAGAAAATCACTGCAGAATATCGCAACTCTGCCACTGCCAGCCTATAAGATTACTAAAGATGGTGAAATGATAGACTGGCAATGGCAGCAAGCACTAATTATTATTATAGAGCGATGTTAACGAATATAATTGTGTATGAAAGCATGAATTTATCAGAGTGAGCGAATGAATGTGTGACAAAAAAGAAATTTTCTACGAAGATATTGGCAGAAAAGTGTTTATAAAGATTAGGGTCACAATTGGAATGTTGCGGAAATAAAATTAAGTTTAAGCAATTTAAAAACAGCTAATATTAAGAAAAAAAATTGTCAATAAAAAAAAACATTAATAATCAAAATAACAGCTAAGGAGGAAAAAATTAGAAAAAGAAAAATCAGAGAATTAATAAAAGTAAAGAAAAATAAAAAACTTGAAAAATAAAAAAGGGAAAATTAAAATTATTAAGAAAATAAAAAAGGAGAACCTTAAAAATATTAAGATATAAAAAAAAAAAATTTAGTTGAAATAAATAAAAGTTAAAATAAAATAATACATTTAAAAAAAAATATATATATATATATATTAAAAAAGTAATAATTGCAAACTATCAAAACTAATTCAAAATTAAAAAAAAAACTTAAAGGAAATGATAGAAAAATAATGATTTTAGAAAATATTAAAGGAAAACTAAAAAAAAAAAAAAATTAACAAAATAATGGAAATTGTAAAAAATAAAATAAAAATTTAAATAAAACAGCTTGAAACAAATAAAAAAATTAAAACTAAATATAATTAAAAATATGCCCAAAAAATATTAAAAATAAAAAAGTAAAAATCAAAACAATAAAAAATAAATTTGTATAAAAGAAATAAAAAATTGGAAAAAAATAGTTTCATAACAATTTATATTTAAAAAAATTAATTAATTAATTAAATTAAAAAATTAGATATCAAAATCTGTAAAATTAAAAAAAAATTAAATTAGATATATATGTACAAAACAAAAAAAAAAAGTTAATAAAATTTTAAAAACAAAAAAAATATAAATTTAAAAAATTTTTTATTCAAGATTAAAAAAATAACAAACTAAAAAAAAAGTGAAAATAAAAAAATGTAATAACTAAAAAATTGAAGTTACAATTAAAAATAAATTTTTTTTTTAAATTTTCTTAAACAATTTAAGAAAAAAATATTTTTAAAACTGTATAAATTTTTTTTAATTATTTAAAAAAAATATAATTTAAAAAATTCAAAAAAATCAAAAAAATTTAGTTTCAAAAAAGGAATATTAATTTAAAAAATTGTTTTAAATCAATTGAAAGTAAAAAAATTCAAAAAAAAATTTTAATTAAATGATATTAGAATTTGAAAAATATAAAAAATTTAAAAAAATTATAAATTAAAAAAAGTAAAAATTAAAAAAAATTTGAAAACTAAAACTAAAACTAAACAAATGGAAATTGAAAAACAAAAATTAAAAATTTGAAAAAAATAAATAATTAAAAAAAAATTCAATTTCAAATTAAGAAAAAAATAAAAATTAGAAATTTGAATTTCAAATTAGGAAAATAAGAATAAAAATTAGAAATTTTAAAAATTTCAAACGGAAACAATAAGAAAACTTAAAATTAAAAAAAAAATGTTTTTTTTTTAAATTAAGAAAATTAGAAATTGAAAAATGCAAAAACTAAAATAAAAAATGTAAAAAAACTCTAAAGTGTTAAAAATAAAAATGATTTAAAAATTTAAAAAATGTAAAAATTTACAAAAAAAAATTATAATTAAAAATTTTTATTTAATTTAGATTTTTGCTTCAAATTTTTAAAAATTTAAAATATTTTTTAATCAACTGAAATTAAAAACAACAACAACAAAATTTAAATTAAAAAATATAAGAATTTGTATAATGTAGAAATTAAAAAAAGTTAAAATAAAAAAAAGTGGTAATTTTAAAAACCAAATTAAAAATTGAAAAACGTTGTAGAAAACAATTAAAAGAATTTAAAATTAAAAAAAGTATTAATTTTTAAATAAATTTTAAATTTTTATTAAAATTTTAAATAAAATATTTACAAAAAAATAATTAAAAATATGAAATTAAAAAAAAAATTTAAAAAAGCAAAGAAATTAAAAACGCAAAATAAAATACAATTTCAAACAATAAAAAATGGTAATTGTAAAAAATTAAAAATGGAAAAAAAGGAGTTGAAAATAATAATTAAATAAGATAAAAATAAAAAATAAAATAAAATATTAAAAAAGTGTTAAACTTAACAAAACAATAAAAATGTATATAAATAAAAAAATTTAAAAAATAACTAAATAAAAAAAATATAGCAAAAATTGTAAAAAAATAAAATTTTATAAAAGTTAAAAAAAAAAAAAATGAATGAAAACAAAAAAATTTCATATTAAAAAACTATATATTAAAAAATAAAAATAAAATTAAAAAAAATACAAATTAATTATTAAGAATAAATTGAATGGAAAAAATTAAAATATAATATATATATAGATATAAAAAATATTTATAGAATACATAATGAAGTAATAAAATTCGAAGTGCATCTATACACGTACAGCGTATAGTTTTGGCTGCAGGTATGTGTATGTATGTAACGCTGTGTACAGCAGTTGCCTTAAAACCAAAATAAACTCAAAATAATTAACGAAATAAATTCTTTAGGGGTTACAAGCGTGTATTTCCATACATACACACATATTCATGTATACACCAACAAGTGCATAACGCTTAAATAGTGGATTAGGTGAGAAAACAACAAAAGCAAGAATAACAAACAATAAAAGTCACGTGAAGAAGAGAAGAATGCAGTAGAAGAATAAATGTTTCGTGGAAATTCTGATGACCAAGATCAAAGGTATGTAGATAAAGTTATAAATGTAAATACATGTACGAGTACTCCGATATGTGTTTCGTTAGTATGGGTGTGTGTGTAAGTATAAATAACTCGGCCGAAAGCAGCAGCAACTAGTATTGTATGACGCATAAATTGTGGCGTTGAAATGAAGAAAATGTGTGATAAAAAAAGAAGATACACAGAACGCCGTGTTGCTGCGTGTCTCGCCACATCAGCATCGAGGGAAGATAAACACACAAAAAAAAAAAAAAAAAAAAAATAACAAGAATTTTTTTTCATTTGTTTTGAAACACTTTATACGAAATTGAATAGGATGGAGATTATGCTTTGTGGAAGAATAAAAAATAATTTTGAATAAAATTTAAAAATATTTTAATCAAATTAATGAAAGCAAGTTTAGCGCCATGTGTCCCGTCAGTCTTCCAGCGACATTTTCTCAAACGAAATTCAATAAAAAGGCGAGAACAGAGAGTACACAGAACAGCAAAGAGCGATTTATGAGCAAGTCCTGAAATCTCAAAAAAGTCTCAGTCTCAGCGAAATGACATTTTGGACAGCATAGGAAACTATTAAGTTAAGACCTTGCGGTAGCCATGGAATATGGAAGAAAAGAAAGGAACGGTCATCTGCGATAGAGCGAAGTCGACGTTACTCCCAGAGGTGGACTGGTACGCTCCGCTCGAACACAGTCGAATGCCTCTGACTGCAAAGCATCCAATGGACACGGAAACGCAGGACACCCTGGATTAGGGGGGAAAGGATATGTTCGACACTCTCCTGTTTTAGGAATGTAGTAGTGCTCGGTCGGGGGGAAACAAGGTCAACTCTTTTAAACCTTTTAAAGGATGCGATTCTTCATCATGCACTAACGATACTGATGGAGAGAGGCACCCCTTGCGGTTTAGGGTTTCAAGAATTTACCCGTGGTAAGGCATGCCTGTCGTAAGAGGCGAGTAAAATCCAATAGTTCTCACGACGATCGGGTCTGTATACCGAAACGACCTGGATTTTTATCCGGCCAAGGACTGTCACTCCCGCAACATTCCAAGAAGTCCAATTTGGAGAACTTTCGGTTACAACAACAACAACAACAACATGGGAGAGAGGCTTAAGACTGCATTACATACTGTGTTGCCCTTCATTCCACCCTATGACAGGGTCGCTTTTTTTGGATGGGCAAATTCTCTAGCACGTAGTATGCAGTTTCGTGGATTTAGTACCCGTTCACATCACCTAAGAGTAATCCTCACGCCGGGAGTCGTCGATATGATGATATTGGGCGATCGAAGAATAAAAGTGAGTGAAGTGACTTGGACTAAAGGCATCTCAACTGAGAGGAACCGAAGGAGTCTTAGGCGATATTCAATAGAACGAAACAGAGATCCAACGCACCACACCAGAAACCAATGAACAATCAATACAAGAACGTGCACTAAGAAGAAGCAACCTTTCACCCTTTTTATATTTATGTAATTTCACTGCCATGGGTAGAGCTACCTCCGTCTATCTGGGAGTTCCCGTTCTTGATGATCTGTCTGAGATAGCAGGTCATGGTAAATAACCAGGGTAGATGACCCGTCAGTACACCTACAAGATTACTAAATTCTCTGTTGCTTAGCGCTAGCAAGAGTTTGATCTGCCTTCCATCCAAGCTGCCCCAGAATTATTGTAATAGTATGCCTCACGTTGAAAATACTCTTGGACCTTAAGTATTCCTCTGGGCCAACTGCTTGAGACCACAATTAAAGGCGTTAAATAATGGCGAAGTAGTCAGCAGTGACAGCCTCACCATGAGCGCCAGCCGGAGCCAGGTTATCTGCCTTTTTATTGCCTTCTACAATGATGTCAAGTGGAATCCAAGTGATATTGACTGTATGAGGTATTTTTATTGTCTCCTTGTATGTTCCCACACGTTTAATTGCCTTAAATTCCGCTTGGCTCTCTACAAGAACTCTAATAGATTCTCCTATTTAAGTCCTTGACCATTTCGTATTTTCAGTAATGCACAAAATCGCTGCTTGGAGAATAGAGTTGTAGTCATTGAGTCCGAAGAACCTTGCTTAGGGGACTAGACCTCTGACTTTTAAGCGGCTAGCTGATTGTGCTGCTTTATACCTGCCACTTGAATGTTTCTTCGGCCTAATGTCAAGGATGACTTTGCTCAGGTGTCGTCCACCATACTAGTGTTCCATATGCCATGTTGGTATGGCTCTTACCGGCACTAGTGCAAAACCAGTGCACCATTTGAGATCGCAGATTTTGCACTTTAGTTCAAAGTCATGACCCTTCGCATGGTAGCAGAGACTGCTAACCACTCGGCTACTGTAGCCACGGAATTGGTCTTAAGGTTTGACAAGGGTAGCAAGAGGGACAGTCCGAGGTCGCTTCTATGATAAAGTTCATGGTTAGCCTTTATTATAGAACGGGCTTCGGGATATGGATTTTAGTCATCTCCTACGACAGGTATGTCTTAACGCATTTAAGTTATAGCAACTCTACACCAGAGGAGATTTACTAATATTTGGCGATCTAAGAGTTGATGAGACACCAAATTAATGTTCCTAGCATTAAGTAACTGCCTTTTTGATGAAGTCTTTATTTCAAAATTGTGCTTTCTCTTGTAAGTAGGATCAGATAATTTTTTGGCACTTCAGAAACAATCTGAGCGGTAGGAGTTACAGCTATTTCGTAAACCATCACATTTTCTCATCAGAAGTCTCTCCAGACACTCTAGTTCGAATTGGATCCGAACTTGGGATATGCACAGCACGAACCATTAATTTTCCCTCTTCCTACATATTCATGCTCAAATGCTCAGAATTTTTGTGATATTTTTTATCGTTAGATAAAATTTCGTTCGGACGGCAGGTTTTTTCTTAATTCCTATAAGCTTTTTCAGGTCGTTTTTAAATTACATTATTTTAGTTTTTTTTTTTAGCTGAATCGGACAATTTTTTTGAAATTAAAATTCACTTTCTTTTGCACCTTCAAACGCTCTGATATGGACAGCACTTGATTTGGCTTGCAGTAACTGAGTGTCGTTTGTGCTTCGAATTTGATACCTTTTGATAATTTCCTTTTTTTATTTACATAAGAAAAGGGTGATCCAAATAGAGGCACCTTCTTCAATAGCCTTTTTTTTTGACAGATCTTACGTGAGTCGTGTCAAGCTGTCATGTTATTTTTTGTTCAGTGGAAGTTTGACATTTCATTATGGAGACTTCACTGAAGAAAATATACCGACCGTAGCGGAAGGTGTACACGAAGACCGTGGAGAGTCGATTCGGCGCTGTTCGCAGCAACTCGGACTGACGTATGGAACGACTTGGCGCATTTAACGTCGAGATCTTAAATTTGGAAGCGTACAAAATACATCTTGTGCAAGAACTGAAACCGCTCGACCTTCCCAAGCGACATCGCTTCGCTCTATGGGGTCTTGAAAAGTTCCGAGAAGATCCGATGTTTTCGAGAGAAATTTTGTTCAGTGATAAGGCTCATATCTGACTCAATGGGCATGTAAACAAGCGAAATTGTCGCATTTGGAACAAAGAGCAACCAGCCATTTCATCCAGAGATTCAAGAGCTGCCATTTCATCCAGAAAAAAAAACAACGATTTTGTGTGGTTTGTGGAAGGTAACCGTCAATGGCGACCATTCTCGAGCCATGATAACCGACTATTTAATGCCTGAAATTGAAGCTCGTGATCTCCGCGACATTTGGTTTCAACAAGGCGGCGCCACTCGCCACACAGCGCATTAATCAATGGGTTTGGAATGGAGAGAACACTTCGGTGAGCTGATAATTTCACGTTTTGGGCCGGTCGATTGGCCGCCAAGATCGTGGGATAGCGAGCACACCGTTAGCATTTTTCCTCTGGGGATATGTGCAGTGTAAAGTCTATGCGTACAATCCCGCTTCGATTCAGGCCTTGTACCCAAACATCACGCGTGTCATTCACCAGTTAACAGTCGAAATGCTCGGACGAGTCAACGAAAATTGGACTCAACGGATGGGACGTTGAGAGACTTAGCCGCGGTCAACATTAAAAAAGAGATAATCTTCAAAAAATAAATTAGAAATAATGTTCTTTCGAATGATAATCAACATTTCCCATTAAATTTGAATTTACTGTGTTTTTTCATTCTTTAAAAAAGTAGGGAACCTCGAAATGGATCACCCTTTATATATTTTCAGCACGAAAAGTACACAAAAAATATATTTACACTTCAATATTTGCGTAGGTATGTATGTAAATACATGGCAGATTGCGAAAAGCAAACAAAAAAAGCAGCGCCGCTAAAGCCACCAGCATATTTACGCACCACCTAAACACTGCCATTGATACACACAGAGGCGAGGGGCAGACGAAAGACGGCGGGTGACGATCGCCACTGCTGGTGAAAGATCACTTTCCATTTTCACTCACTCACAACAAATCAAAATCAAAATGCGATTAAATCACGTTCCACAAGAAAACGTCGCTCCCCAGGCAACAGGACAGACATCAAAAGAAAGGAAAACGAACAACAAAAACAAAAACACGCTGACGAGCGAGCCCACGTATGATGAAGCAGCGGCGGCGGCGAGGTAGCGAAATGCCAAGGGAATACGCACAACAAACAACAACAACAACAAGACGACGTCAACAACTACCAGCAAATGAATTTACTGGTTTTTAAGACGTTTTTTTTTCTTTCGCTGACCACAAGTCCATACGAAGACTGCAGGTGAGGCTACTTAATGCAATGGTTTTGAATTGGCAAAAAAGCAACAACAAAAAAATACCAAAACACTGGCAAACACGTTAAACGAGGGCTGGGCAGTACACGTTAGGATGTATGTATGTACATATATACATGTGTATGTAGGCAAAATTTCACAACGTCACTTCTAGTGCTGCCGCTTAACAGCTTAACAGCCTACCACACTCAGGAGCTCAGTCAAACAAGAGCGCAGATCTGCGCAGATCTTACAGCGCTGCCAAGACTTTTGTAACGCACTTGACTTTCTTTTCCACACCTTTTACCGCGCGACCGGCTTTCAGCCAACAGCCGGTTTTCAACACAAACTCCACCTGTTTGCTCTGTCAATCGCTTGCGAATGATTTTTTTTTTATGAAGTAGAAGAATAGTGGTCAAGCAGCAGTAAATTTATTCATATTTTTTTGAATTTTTTTTTTTTTGACATTTACCATTTGCGAGTTGCGAGTTTAGGCCAATTTAAATTATTTGGGAAAAAAAAAATTCCACATTTCACATTTCAAATGTTTGGCGAGAAACTACCAAGCAAAAAAAAATAATGTATATTTTTCCATAGCGCAAACACACACTCACGTACAAACACGTTCAAGCAACGAACACTTAGTAAGCGCGCCAAACGTATACACAACCAACCCGTACGACGAACCAATCGAACTGAAGCACTGAAGCAGAGAACTGTTTTTGAAGTTGTTGCTTGCTTCAATCGGCGCTCGGCAACTTGCAACTCAACTATTGCCAGCGAACAACCAACCGACAGCTGCTACTTCGCTCAACGTTTTGGTCTATGATAAAATAGTAGTAGTAGCAGTGGTAGTAGTAGTAGTAGTAGAAGTAGTAGCAGTGGTAGTAGAAGTAGAAGTAGTAGTAGTAGTAGTAGTAGTAGCAGTGGTAGTAGAAGTAGTAGTAGTAGTAGTAGCAGTGGTAGTAGTAGTAGTAGTAGAAGTAGTAGCAGTGGTAGTAGAAGTAGAAGTAGTAGTAGCAATAGTAGTAGTAGCAGTAGTAGTATATCGTAGTAGAAATAACTGCCGATGGCACTGCTTATCGACTCTGTACGCCCCCTGCATAGGCGGTTGCGAAAACTCATCACTTGCTGTTGTTGTAGCGATCTGCTCAATTCCGCCTAGGAGCAGGCGAAGTTAGTCTTGGTTATCGAGACCATCTAACTGGATGTCCAAGAAACGTGCTGTTTCGTCGGGTTTGCTTCGGAGGGAGAGGATTGTTAGATGACTCGGTTTTAGGCGGGTTGCAAAGGCGTGGTGAGTATAGAGGGAGGAAGCATTGCATGCAGGACATACAGTGGATATATCAGGGTAGAATATGTATAAGTAGGAATTAAGTCCACTACAATATCAAGACCTTCATTGTGCCGTGTTACTCGCAGCTCTCGAGGCAGCTGGTGCTTGCATTGCGAGAACGCCATTCAGAGGAAGAGAGTGCACAAAGGTGTTAACGGACTCTCGGTGAATGGCATTCAATGCTTGTCGTTATGCCGTTGTTGTTGTTGTAATCGCAGAAGTCGCCTAATTGGTCGTTCTGGTATAAAGACCCGACTGTCCCGAGAACTATTGCACTTTAGTCGCCTCTTACGACAGCCATGCCTTACCGCGGGTAAATTCTTGAATCCCCAACCAGTAGGGGGTCATTATGTCGTTGTTGTTGTTGTTCTAGCGGTATACGCCAGCCCCGTTTAGGGTCAGGCAAGTTTAGTTTCAGTCATCGAGATCATCGAACGGTAGGCCCAGGGTTCTGACCAAAGGGAGAGGGGTGTTAGATGAGTCGTAAGTAAGTGGGCATGCAAAGAGGTGGTTAGTGTCGTGCGGGGATTCGTTGCATGCGTAAGCCTACTACAGTATCCAGATCTTGCGTCATTACGCCGTCCTGTCCTGCGGTTCTTATCCATACTGCTGTACAGAGCCGCCCTAGTCTGGTACTCTCTTCCTGATTTACTTGGGTTTCTAATATGTGTCTATCGTCGGGATCAAACCAATGGATATTGCTTGCACATTATAGCACCATGCTCCCTCCCCAACTGGAAGCATAGATACTTCACAGTGTAAATGAAGCACCATCAGCTTTCCTGTCACGGTCCTTAAGGCGGTGACCTGACACCCTGCGAAACCCCCTATTTAATTTTATGAATTTTGGACGTATGCACTCAAAAGTCTGCCGCTAGTTACCGACCAATCAGGTAGTGCATGGTCCAACTCTTCAACCCCGGCTGTAAAGAGGATTCCTCAATGTTCGATAGTGCTTTGCATGATTGACTATGTCGAAATCGAGAGCTTTCGACAGGTCCAGTGATAACAAGAAATTTTGCCCGCAGACGGATTTTTGTTAAGACTATGGACTATCTGGGTGTTTATGACGTTAAGTGCGTTTATGGTTCTGTGCAATTTGTTCTCGTTTTCGGAGCTTTATGCCGGAAAGACCTGGAATTTCATTCGTCCAAGGACTGCCAATACCGCAATATTCCCCGGGGCCAAAATGGAGGAAATTTTCTGCGGTTACAACAACAACATACGTTGCTGGGCTCAGATGGTGTGTGAGAGACGGGAGCAGCAAGGCCTCAATTGTCTTCGCTACTGGAAAAAGAAGAAATATCGGCCGATAAGATTCTATGGAATCGCTGGACATATTGTGTCTTCTCCCCCAGAGAAATCAAGTGCCGCGAAGGTGTTTAGCAGTTTGCGCAGACGGCTTCTCACTTGTCTTATACTTTTTGTCAAGCGAAGGGTGCCGTATGAATTGTCATTTAAAAGAGCTCGCGCTCCTCTTCGTAATCACCGAAATAAAATTCCACCCGATCATCAGGTACCGTCGGTTTAGACAATGAATGATCAAGAGCTTGGTTGCCACAGAGATCAGATTGCAGGACCTCAAATGTTACTCCCACTTGTTCGGCTCGCGTTGGTTAAGTTAGAGTTGTTGAATATTCGAATAAACTTGTTGAATATTCGAATATCAAATAATATACACTTTTTCTTGCCATCACTGTCCATATGGGCAATGTGAACCACGCTTAATAACTACCCCTTCATTTATATATCACTTACCACACATATGTACGTATGGATATGTAGTGGTGAATAAAAATATATATTTACAACAGCTTGTTGTTGTACTTATATAAATTCAACAGACTAACAAAAAAAACTATATAGACTGGTGTACATAGAACAAGCGCATCAAGCATTAAAAACAGATGTTTGTATGTATGTCAGTACGCAACTGGCCACCTGTAAGGTGACTAACATGCACACATACACCTGTAACAGAAAGGAACATCGCGCACAATCATCACCCTTTTCTAAAACAATGTACACAACAGTGTATATATGTACATATATATATATATATGCAAAACAGCACTAACAAACACTTGAACAACCTGTACGATAACCATTGCAATAACACTTTTATTTATGAAGATTTTTGTTAGCGACAAATTCTTTCAAATCTTGCACACACACACACCCTTTTATTTTACCGATTAAAATTTTATCCATTTCTAGTGGCTCAAAACTCCACTGGCTTCAACAAATTACTTGTAATGAATATACATATATATGTATATATACTATGCACATTTCGTGTGATATGTACATCTCACATATATATTTTATTACACTATCAGGCACTAATTTTCGTTTTGTATAAATGAAATTTTTAATTCGATTTTAAGGAATTTTATAAAAACAAAAATCAAAACAAAAACGCGTCCGAAAATCGCGTTGCGCATTTTTTCGGATTGGCTTGTCCGAAAGATTAACAATGCAACACTGCAGTGTAGTGTTGACAATGACAATTTTTTTAGTGCTTCTACAGGGCGTTCACAAGGAAAGAAAACATAATGAGTTATAAATTGCGCTGCCTTGAAATTGGGTTGAAGCGAATTATTTTTAATAATGAAAAATTAAAAAAAAATCGATATAACGCAATCTGAATTAGTTGAATAAACGTATTCGAACATAAAGCTTTCGAAATCAAATTTCTGAATAGCTCCGAAAATTTTCTTCGAAGTTCTCATGTTACTTTGATAACGTAACGTCATTACTCGAACAGCTGTTTGAAAGTAATGTTAAGCAGAAAGTAACGAAACTGCAATAAACACCTCAATATCTTTATTCTATAATTTTTAGTGAAAAAAAAATACAATTAATACAAAACTAATTTACGTTCTTTGGTGGTGCCAACTTTCATTGCTTGCTTTCCATTTATTTCACAAAAAGAAAGTGATCGTTTCATATTTTTTATGAAATAAATTAATGCTCAATAATATTGCGCATTATATTTTTATGCAAGAAAAATTTAAATCTTTTATTAGAAACAATGAAACACATCTGGCAAATTTCAGTTCATTGGCAGCACACATATTATGTCCGTTGATTTAATCCGAATACCGCGCTCGAAGTCTGCTTTGTGTTTTTATTCAATTTTTTTTTGAACAACTTTTGTTTTATTTTTATTAGTTTCTAATATTCACTAAAAATCTG
The DNA here is from genome assembly GCA_030068015.2 of Neoceratitis asiatica. Lineage (NCBI taxonomy): Eukaryota > Metazoa > Arthropoda > Insecta > Diptera > Tephritidae > Neoceratitis > Neoceratitis asiatica. The sequence continues at coordinate 69,100,607 of CM061527.1, read as the reverse complement.
CACATTATGCGACCGTACAGGAAACCAGGTCCAAAATCGAAACAAAGGGCTAAGGCTCCGTCTCTTGGAGATACGGATACTGATTCTCCAGTAGAAAATCTCGCAAGCTTTCGTACACCGCCTAGAGATGAAAACATGACAGACTATCATTTAGATATCAGCGCCAGTGGCACTTCGAGAGCAAGAGTATCTAAGGTTACAGCGTCAACTAAACGCAGTACAAGATCTGCAAAAAAACAAACACTAAGTGTATTAAATCAAGATGCAACTGCTAGAATTCATACCCCACGTACATCATCATCATCTACCGCTGTTGTGGCAACCACAACCACCACAGTCAAGCAAATGACAACTAGACGTAAACAAAAACTTCCAAAGCGTGCTGAGTTTCGAAAACTATTGAATCGTACAGATTTTATGATACCACGGGCAGCTTTTGCGCGTGTAGTGCGTGAAATAATGATGGGTATGTACAGTGAAGTCACACACTTCACTGCGCTGGCGCTGGAAGCTTTACAAACAGCCGTAGAGAAATATATGGAAAATCGTTTTGAGGATGCATATTTGTTGACACTGCATGCACGTCGTGTAACGCTTTTGGTGCGTGATATGAAATTGGTCGATTTTTTACTTACTAGGTAGTGAGATCATCAGGGCTATTCATTAAGTATTATTTATGTTTATCGTTTGTAGTATGTTCTGTATCGGTTGTAATATATATATATGTATATTTAATGGAAACAAAACATGTATTTTAATACTTTAACTGAATAGTATTATTAAGGGAAACGTTTATATATATATATATATAAATAAATATATACATATGCGTATGTGTAACAAACCTTTTCTTTTAAATTAATGTAAGTGCAGGATATTTGTGAAAAATTTGTTTGACTTTTTTATTTCAAATTCTCATTTAAACGTGATTTGTTACATTATATATATACTTAGTAGGGACATACATAAATACTTTTACACACATTTTATGCTATAAAATAAAAAATAATGAATGTTTTTGGCTCAATTTTTTTTTTTACATATTTATTGATTGTACATATGTATATTGTATTAAAACAGCAGTATTCATTCGAAATGCCCGCCTTTGGCCTTCACGCACGCCTTAAGTCGGACTGACCAATCATCAATAGCCGCACGCACCTCCTCCATTGGGAAATTGGCCACAGCACGAATCAAAGCTGTCTTAAGAGAATCAATGTTGGGGTATCTTTTGTGGCAAACCATGTCCACAATTTGTAATCCAGCGGGTTCAAATCAGGACTGCCAGAGGGCCAATCTTCAGAGGAAATGAATGCTGGTAAATTGTTTTGGAGCCAGATTTGGGTCGTTTTAGCTTTATGGGCCGGCGCAGAGTCTTGCTGAAAAGTCTATGATTGGTTTTGGAACATGGAGTGGTTAAGTGGTCTTACAACAGCTTCCAAAATGGTTTCTTGGTAAATTTTGGCATGCTTTGACCCCTTGTTCGCAAAAATGCAAGTCAGTTACCCCATCATAAGAGACACCCCACCAAACCATGACTGAAGCTGGGTGATGACCTTTTTCGGCCCGTGGAATTAGTTCAGATGCTTCCTTAGATGACCGTGCATACACCGTATCATTTTGTTTATTAAATCTTTCCTGCACGGTAAAAATTTTTTCATCGGTAAACAACAATTTTTCTGTGCAAGTTATCAGCGTGCTTCACCAAAAGACGTTTGCATTTTACCACCCTATTTTTTTTTTCAAAGCTGCAGTCAACAAATGTCCAGTACGGCGTGTGAAAGCCCCAAGTCTCAAGTGTTTTTTAATAATTCGACTCATGGACTTTTGCGAAACATTCATCTCACGGGCCATGATTTTCTGTTTTCGGAGCGGATTTCGCAGAATTCTTGATTCGACAGCTTTGATGACTTGCGGCGTTCGAACTGTTAATCATGCAGTGCTACTATCGGACATTGAGAATTTCTCATTACCACCTAGATTGAAGAGGTGGACCATGAATTACCTGAGTGGTCGACGATCATCGGTTGTCTTTGGAAGTCAAACCTCAAAGCTAAGGAAACTTAAACAAGGGGTTCCGCAGGGTGGTGTCCTCTCCCCGATGCTGTTTAATTTCTACATTTCGAGGTTTCCAACATTAGAGGGCATCTCTTTGATCTCATACGCTGATGACTGTTCGATTTTGGCATCTGGCCAGGATATTAATGGCCTTTGTTCGAAAGAAAACTGCTATCTCGCTGACCTTTCCAACTTCCTCGCTGCACGACATTTACATCTACAACCCGCGAAATCCTCTGCCACCCTTTTCACCAGCTGGACAAAAGTGTACCGGCTTGAACTCAATGTGAAGATTGATGACATAAAAATTCCAACCACGAACAACCCAAAGTTACTGGAAGTCACATTTGACAGCTTGCACTCCTTCACTCCGCATACGACTGCAATTGCCACCAAAGTACAGAGCCGCAACAAAATCCTCAAATCGCTAGCAAGTAGCACCTGGGGGAAAGACAGAGGAACGCTGCTGGTTGCGTACAAGGAAATTGGCCGGGTAACCACCTGATGGCGCCGCAGCACCACTTACACAGTGCAACATCAACATCTATGCTCCCAGTTAAGGAGCATAATGTTATGCTGTATAAGCAATATCTGCTGGGATGCTAATGTAGGGATCATCCCAACATACACTTATTGAAAGCCGAACCACCACACATTGGCACATCAGGAAGGGAGTACTTGATTACCGGGACGACGTACATCAATACAGACAAGACCCGTTGGATAGGACGGCATACAGACAGGCCATAAACCGAATCACCAAGAGTTCGTTAACACCTTCGTGAACTCTCTTCCTAACCACCTCTTTGCATGCCCACCTAACCCCCGACTCTTCTAACACCCCTTCTCCCTCAGGGGCCGAACACGTCGAAACAGCGCATTTTCTGCGCCACCCGTTAGATGACCTCGATGACTAAAACTAAACTTGTCTGACCCTAGACGGGGCTGGTATATAGCCGCTACAACAACTACAAAAACATGCCTGGCGTAGGAGGCGACTAAAATCCAGTTCCCACGGCAATCTGGTCTTTATAACGGAACGACCCGGATTTTTATGCGGCCAAGGTCTTTCACCCCCCGCAATATTCACCGAAGCGAAATTTGGGAAATTGTCTGTGGTTACAACAACAACAACATCAGTATCAAAAGCAGTCCGCAGAGCAGATGTGATGTTTTCCGAAACAGCTGCTGTCACTTTTTTACCAACCACTTTTCTGTGGTGTTGTATAGAAAATGGGGCATTTTAAAAACATGAAAAGGTCGTCGTCGTCCGCTCTCTAGCTCTCTCTAGCAAATTAATACAAATAAAACAATTTCATTTGAATTTGAGTTTGAAACTCGGTTTATCATTTTTTATTTGGCCAGCAACTATGAATTGGTATCACGTCACCTAAACTAAATTGTAGGTTCATACATACATATATACAGATATAACATACATATTCTCAGTTACTTAAATAATTAATTTTAAGTGGTAAATGCAAAAAAAAAAAAAAAAAAAATGTATTGAAAAAAATATATAAATTTTTTTTTTACAGATATGTGTACTAGCACTGAATTACCGAGTAGAATAAAAAAAAAATAATTATAGCACAAATGTATGTTAAAAACTACGCTGCTTTCCACATTTAAATTTCAAACTGCTGGGAATGAAGTTGTTTTTTACGAGTGCCAATAGCAAAAAATTATGTAAGGTTAAATAGCGAATTGCATGAAAATTTAGTTTCAGCGCAAGCAGCTCTTAGAGTTAGGTTTATAGCAAAGAATTATTAAAAATATTCAATTTTTTTTTTCGAAATAAAATTAACATATTTCAATGTGGTGGCGATGATACAGTAGGTTTTTTTTTTGCAAATTTTCCTAAATATTTTATGCCTCAAATGCTGCGGCACAATCAATGTACGTTTTACTACTTCCATACATGCATACATACAGATGTTTGTATGTATGTAATTTCGATTAGTCTTAGAAAAATAGTTTTTACTGCATACAAATTTCTCTACAGATTACAAATATATTTGAATTTATGCTTACGTTTCTGCTTCCTTCCTTCTTTCTCCTTCTGCTTTTCTAGCAATGTTACAAAAAAAAAAAAATTTAAAAAAAAATATATTTTTAAAAATTTAATCATAAGCCATTATAGCGATAATTTCAGATTTTTTTTTTTAAATGTTTAGTATAGAAGCACGTACATATGTATATATATAGTTCAATAGCGCCTCCATTAGCTAACAACCACTTAAGAATTAAAAGTTTAAATTAAGCATTAAAAAAAAAAGAATTAATTAAAAAATAATAATTATTATATAAAGCGAAATCTAATAATATAAAGAAAAGTCAGCAAAATGAATATTTTCATAAAAACTTCCTACAGCTTTACTCGGGGGTTTTAGCAAATTTTTCTTTTTTTTTTAGTTTAGTTTCTTTGTGTTTGTTTTTCTATTTTACGTTTTCTTCAAATACCGCTAGCCAACAGTTTAGTTGCCTTGTTTTTTCTTTACTTCTTTGCTTGAATTTCATTACAATTTCGCCACATGCATTTTTCAGATTTTGATTGATTTTTTATTTTTGTTAATTTTTTTTTTGCTAATTTTTTTTGCTTTTGTATTGACACGGAACAATTGCTTAAAATCTTAAATTTTTTTTATTGTTGAGTGTTGTTTGTTGTTAATGGTTTTTTGTTGTTATTTTCTTTTTTAATAATTACACAAAATTTGCAAATTAAATTCTAATGCTGCTGCTGCTGCTGCTTTTTGCTACCCAGCCGCGCCGTCGCCTTTCGATGATGCGTACCGCCATTCTTGTCCTGCGCCACTGTCGCACCACTCATTACTGCCGCTGCACTCGCGCTCATACTCATACTGGTCGTTGGTGCATTTGTGCCTTGACTAACTGTTTGCGGCGCATTCTTGCCGGCATGTGGTATGGTGAAGAGATTGATGTGCAAATGACTGCATATCTCCAAACAGACCTGCGTACAGAGAGAGAGAGAGAGAGAGAGAGAGAGAGGGTGAGAGTGTTAGTGAGTGATAACATAAATGCGTAGAAAGATTTCTCAAACAGAGTGTTGAGTACACGCTACTTCGGACAAGATACCAGATATGTAGACACTCTTCAGCAGCAGATGCAAGTCATCGGTCTAGTCAAAGACAAAAGATTTATTCGACAATTGAAGAGTAGTCGGAGACATCGTCGCCATCCCTCTTTCTACTAAGTTCAAATACCTAGCTGCATATAATCTTAGATAGGGAAGTCAACTGGAATCGAAATACGGTAGAAAGGTTGTAGAGAAGTTTTGTTCATACTCTATTCCTCCTGACCCGTAAAGTAAAACCAATTTTCCAATGTGCTCCTCCTTCAATTTGTGGTGTCATGTTTTCAAACAAGGAAATGAAGGGACCTCCGCACGGCTGTTGGTTTTATAAGAGGAGCTTTTTTTTCTTATTTCTTGTCAGAAACTCTTACTTTACAGTTGCGGGGAGAGATGGACTCTACCAACTCAGTTTTTGTGTCGACAATACGTTAAAAAATCTCATTAGAAGAATGAATGGGGAAAAGTCTTAGATCAAAGATCAGAGGTCATTTTGTTGTTGTTGTATCCACTTGCCCAAACCCGCCTAGGAACAAGCAAAACTAGTCTACGTCGTCGAGGTTATCTAAAGGAAGGTCCAGCAAACGAGTTGTTTCGATTCGGTTCGGACCAGTGGGAGAGGGGTTGCTGTTGCTGTAACCACGAAATGATTGCCCAATCTGATTTTCGGCGAATATTGCGGTAGTGACAGTTCCTGGCTGGACAAAAATCGGATTCAGGTATAAAGACCCGTCTATCGCAGGAACTATTTTTTACATTTATAACCACCTTTTAAGACAGGCATGTCGTACTGCTACAACAACAACAACAACAACAACAACAAGCATGTCGTGCCGCCACGATTCACCGAGAGTCCGTCAACACCTACTTGAACTCTCTTCCAGTGAATGGTGTACTCGGAGTCAAACCACCACCCATCGCAGAACAAGAGCTCGAGGTGCCTCGTGAGACCCGCGTAAACCTGACACAATTAAGGTCTGGATATTGTAGCAGGCTTAACTCCTACCTATCCAGACTCGACCCTGACATATCCAACACATGTCCCGCATGCAAAGAGTCCCCGCACGACACTAACCACCACTTTGCATGCCCACTTAAACCGACTCATCTAACACCCCTCTCCCTCTGGTTCGAACCCGTCGAAACAGCACGTTTTCCTGGGCCTCCCGTTAGATGATGATGATGACTAAAACTGAACTTGCCTGACCCTAAACAGGGCTGGCGTATGCCGCTACAACAACAACAAGAACAACAAAAACAGTCATGTCGTTTCACCGCGGGTAAATTCTTGAGCACCTAACCCAGAGAAGTAGCCATCCATCAGTGGAGGAGTAGCCATTTTCAATTATCTCTGTCTGGACAAAACACTACAATTTCCCAAAAATTATTTTGAAAAATGTTTTGAAAATTTGCGAAAAGTTTTGTTTGAAAAACAGTGCAGATTTCGAAAAAATTGCATTCAGCTGGTTGAAGAGAGAGAAAATTTGAGACTCGAATTGAAGTTGATGCCAGAAAATACGTTTAAAAAATGTTTTGTTGATTGCATCGGTAAATTAATTCGGAAGAAGTCGAACTACTTCGTAGGCGTTACAACAAATTCGAATGAATAGAGAACATTTTTGGAGTATGAGGAGCCACGCTACTAGTTACTTTTGACTAGCTAATATAAATATTACCTTCGAACAGTAACGTATTAGATCTTGAGTGGCCCAAATGAGTGTAAACCACAACAACCAAATCTCTGGCAACACACAATTGAAATATTGATTGAAGAAGAGCAATGCTGGACCCAATTGTGACCAATCCAGATACTCCATTTCAGCTTTGGTCATATGGGCAATCTAAAAGTGAAAAAAAAATTTAATTTAATTTATGTATATTTCTACATACATATGTGTATGTATGTAACATATTTTTGCGTCTTACTTACCACCAACTTATTGGTGACCTTAGCCGCTACCATACCAAAGGCCAATATATATAGCGATGCATGTTCGGTGAATATATTTTGTGGTGATTTTTGAGCAATTATCAATGCGGGTAGTATGACCAAAGATAACGGTATGCTGGGCGATAAAACGCTGGTACCCTTGGTGGTGTGTGTTTTTTGTGTGTCCAGGTGAGGTGTATAGCGACGAGTGGGTGGTGAGAGCGTTGAAAAAAAGAAAAATTATATTAGTTAATTGTAAAAAAAATACTTATGTAAGAAAAAAAAAATATTTAAATATTTTAAAATATACACACACAGAATCACAAGAGACTTGAAGAGGCGTGGCAAAAATCGAAAGACAAAAAAAAACGAAAGTAGTGCCGAATTGCCATTTATGCATACAACATTACTGCATGGAGGTATCGATTTATGTGCATATTTAAAGCAAAAATATATGTTTTTTTTTATTAGTGCGACAATGCTTTCGTTTTTTTTTTTAATTTAAAATATTTTTTAATTAAGGAAAAAAAATTTTTTTAATCTTTTAATTAAAAAATTTTTTTTTAAGTTTTTAGCGCAATACATATTTATAAAATTATTTTTATTTTCATTTTAGCAGAGTTAGGACAGAAATACGTTTTTTTTTGCACTTTAATTTTGTAGCTACTAAAAATACTACTTTTTTTTAATTTTTAATTTTTTTTTGCAATATTTTTTTAAAGAAAATTTTTAATTTTGTTGCTTGGGTGTGAAGCGTGATTGACGAGTAGGTAGACAGAAATACAAAAAAAAATTATTTTTGGAATTTTGAAGAAAAGTTATGTGAAGAGTGATGCAAAAAAATTCATGTAAAGTAAAAAAAAAATTTTAAGGAGATTTTGAGGTAAAAAAACTTAGAGGAATGCGATAGTGAGCAACTAAAAGATGGTGAGTGGGGAAAAATACACACAAAAATACTGTTTAGCTGCACAAATGCTAAAAATTTCGACAGAAGTGAGGTTATGTTTAAGCGTTATATGAGAAAGAGTAATAAATCTACTACTACTAGTACTACTGTATTTTATTAAAACTAGCAAAACAGTTTGCTACTTTTTTATATTATTTTAATTTTTTGTTTGTTTTTAAATATAAATAATTTACTATTTATGCAATTTAATGCTTATATAAAAACATATAATTTAAAAAAACATGCAAATTCAAAATTAAAAATTAAAAAAAATATTTTTTTTAGAAAAAAATTATTTTTTTAAAAACCAAAAATTAAAAATAAAAAAAATTTTTTTTTTATAAAACAAAATATTTTCAAAAAACCAAAAATTATTTTTACAAAACAAAATTAATTTTATGAAAAAAAAAATTTTATAAAAAAAAATTATTTTTCGAAAAAAAAAATATATTTAAAAAATTAGCGAAATTATTTAATAACTAAAATTAATATCTAAAAAATGTATAAAAAATACAAATTTAAACCAAAAATGAAACTTTCACACAGCAAATTACATGTGAGACACAAACAAAATGTTAAAAAAAAAACTTGTGAAAATTATGCATGAAAACTTCTGCAAGAGACACTGAACATTTTTCCAGACCAACCAAACAAACCGTACAAACAAGATGAAACACATACCAGCAAAGCATTTGGCGCAAACAAAGGACAATAGGTGAAGCAAATATGAAAAACAAATGGGTATGTATGTGATGGTTGAAACTGTGCTGATGAATGAAGATGCCTTGGACAACAACAACACAACTATTTCTTACGGCATACTACGATAGCGAAGAAAAAAAGAAGCCAGCAACTGAAGCAAATAACGGTAAAAACTAACTTAAAGTTTAAAAAACAAATCTAAAAGGCTTTAATTGGAAACAAATATATACAATCGAAAATAAATTAATAATAATAATAATAATAACGAAAGTAGATGTATACCCCATTCAGTAAGAGGTACAACAACACAAACTTCTTTGGTGTAGCAAAAAAAAAATCATAATTTTTTTTTGTCAAGTTGAAATTTTTATTACGAATAAACTTATTTCAAAATTTTCGACTTTTTTTTTTTCAAAAACAGTTTTCAAAATTTTTGTTTTTGAAGTATGAATAAGTTCTTCTTTGGTATAGCAAAAAAAAAATTGTGAGTTCTTTTTTGTCAAGCTGAAATTTTGATTACGATTAAACTTATTTCAAAATTTTCGAATTTTTTTATTTTTATTTTTTCAAAAACAGTTTTCGAAATTTTTGTTTTTGAAGTATGAAGAAGTTGAAAATTTTCAAAATGGCCATTAAAAGCAGCTTTAAATACAGTTCATATAACAAAAAAAAAAAAAAATCAAAACGGTTTTTTAATATTTTCAGTTTTTTTTTTAATTGAAAAATTATTGAAAATTTTCGAAATCGTCTCCAAAAGCAATTTCAAGTACAATTAATTTGCTAAAAACGTTAAAAGTACAATTTTCTGCCCAAAAAAGTTCTTTTCTTGTAATCCATGTCTCTGAAACTTCGAAATCTTCAAAAAATAGTTTTAAAAAGTTCGAATTTTTTTGAACTGAAAATCTTCGGCATATAAGTAAGGAGTATAACTCAAGTCTGAGCATATTTAAAAAAATCGAAATTTCCTTTGGAGCAATGTATAATTAAGCTTCAGAAAACTCAAAATGACTGCTGATTTAAAAAAAAAAAAAAAAATTCGAAAAGTTCGAAATAACATTTCTTATTATTTTACTCCTCGAAATATGAACTTTTATAATTTTTTTTTTTAATTCAAAATTCGAAAGTTCGAAAATGGTACAAAGCTTGATTTTTCCGTTGTTATTTAGTTCGAAAAACTAATAATAGTTTGAAGTGCTGAATATGCTGAGATAGTTTAGTCTCCGGCAAACTCAAAACGGTTTAGATTCCGAAAAATTCTTTTAAAGACGTTTCGAACAGCTCGAAATAATTTCTTTGTAAACTGAAAAATTTCGGCATTTATCAATAAAATTTAAATAACAATTTTAGAAGTTCGAAAATCGTAAAAATATTTATTTTTTATAAAAGAAAAAATTTCGACTGAAACGTTTAGTGCGAAATTTTTTTTTCTAATTTTTGTTTGTTAATTTTCTGACAAATTCAATACTATTCAGGTTTCAAAAAAAATTTTCTGAAAAGGTTTGAATTTTTTATTATTCTTTTTTACTGGGGGATTTCGAGTTTCTTCGAGAATACGAAACTCTTTCTGAATTTTCGAAGTCTACGTATCGAAAATTTTAGATTCCGTACCGCAGAAATGAGTGCTATTTCGATAGCTTTGGAGTATTCGAAGTCTTTAAACAAAAGAGGTAGATTAAAAAAAAAAAAAATTTCGAACTACGAAATGCAGCTTATTTTCTAGTTAATCATTCCAAAAAAAAAAAAAAAAAAAAAAAAAAAAAAAAATAAAAAAATCCAAATTTTTATATTCGAAACTTCTGCTGGCAAACAAACATTAGGTAAATTTCGTTGAAAATTTTTTTCCGAACTCCGAGATGCAAATTAATTAATAACTTTTATTTTTTTATTTTCGAAACTATTATTTTCCACTTAAAAAATTGCAAAATTGGACTTAATCGAAATTTTCACCGCTTTGACTGAATGGGGTAAATCTTAAACTCAAAAAAAAAAAAAAAAAAAAAATAAAAATAAAAAAAAATCTTACTAAAAAGTATATTTACAAAAATCGCTTTACAACAACATAACGGCACAAAGTCGAATATTTTTCAAAAAAAAAAAAAAAAAAACAAAGCATAAAACAAGATATATAAAATAAAGAAGAAGCATATTTACAACAACACTTGCAGCAGTGAGTTCTCGTACATACACATACACAGCTGTACAATTTTCGTTTTATGTTTTATAAGGAAAAAAGGAAGAATAGGAAAAGTATGCTGGACATATATGTACATCGTATGAAAGAAAAATTTTACCCAAAACAAAGAAACTACAACATACCGCTTAGAAGATTTTTTTTTTTTTTTTTAGTAAAAGATTGAGACACGAGCACTTTCTATGGTAGTGGTGGTTTGTGGTGGGTGTAGATAGTATATTTGGGTTAGGGGATTTTTTGAAAATCTAAAATAATTTTTTTTTTTGGTTTTTTGATTTTTGTTTTGTTTTTATTTTTGAACTACGCTTACAGCAACGGATGATCCATTTTTGCCGCATCCTTCCGTCATAATCACACGCGTATAACGACAAACAAATAACATGTAAATGCCGAATATGGTATAAAGTGAGAGGAGACGCACTTCGCAGCCAAGTATGGGCAACTGTGTCGAGTGGTGAATTTGGTAATTAACAAATTTGATTTGTTCGTGGCGTCACGGCGATGGTGGTAGTAGTTGTAGTAGTAGTAGTGGTTGGTGGTAGTTGTAGTGGTTGGTGGTGGTGGTGGTGGTAGTAGTTGATTGGTTATGATGTTTGAACGAGTTGATTTTTAGATGGTAGTTGGTAGTTGTAGGAGAAAGGCATATTTTATGTATAAAAAAAAACAACAACAAATAAAATAACAAATAAATTATGTTGAATTTCTTTTCTTTTCTTTTTTTCTTAGTAATTTTACATGGAAAAACTTATGGTAATGTTTAAATGTTGAACTGTGTGTATAACAAAATTTGAAGTTTCTTTTATTTTTGTTGTTGTGTTTTACTTGTATAAATTGTATAAATAAATTAATTAATTTTTTTTACCATAAAAAAAATTATTAAAATCAAGTACAAAAATAATTGATTTTTCAATCAAATTAATTTTTCTAAGCATTATTTATTAACATTATTATACTTATATCGCAAAAATATAACAATTTAAAAAAAATAAAAAAATTTTAACTAAATTTTATATAATAATTAAAACTAAAAAAAAATTGAAAATAAATTAAATATTCAATGAAAAAAAAGACGAGATGTATTTTGATATTTAAATTATTTTTTAAATTCACTTAAGCAAGCTTATATGTAACATATGTAGTACTACAGTCAATCTAGATTTCTAAAAAAAAAAAAATTGTAATAATAATAATAATAATAATAATAATAATAATAAAAATATTAATAATAATAATAAAAATATTAATAAAAATAATAAAAATATTAATAATAATAAAAATATTAATAATAATAAAAATAATAATATTAATCATAATAATTTTACGCTTACTTAGCTCGAGCAAACTTTACTTATAAGCAATATTAATTTTGCTAAAAAAAATTTTTTTTTTTTTTACTTAAAGTAACGAAAATGATCAACCTTAACAAGTCAGATATCAAAAACTATTTTAATGTTCGTCCAACTCAATGAATATGTGAAAATGATTGAAGCGAAGCTCGAAACTGGATTTTTACACCGCTTATCAATGCAAAAGTGAAATGCCGGATATAGAGGTATGAAATGTGCAGGACCTGAGCAACAAATTTATAACAACAAAAAAAAAAAATAAATAAAAAAAATTTGCCATAGAGACAATCTATTTGGAAGCATGGTCAACATGTAGACTACATAAAAATTATGTATATTAAAAAAAATAACAATCAGAATTTTTTATAACTTTCTTAGAGAATAATTCACATAACAGGGTAATTGAAAAAAACAAATTTTTTTTTGGCAAAATTTTTTTATTTTTTTATTTAACATAGAGCCCTTCATGAAATACTGTTTATAACGACCCTCCCTCCAACCATTTCGATACCATTTTTGTAGTACCATTTGTCCTTTGCTCCAGAATAGGTCTCAATTTCGGCGATCGCCTGTTCGTTCGACGAAAATTTCTTCCCAGCGAGCATTCTCGTGAGATCTAAGAATAGAAAATAGTCGTTGCGGACCAGATCTTGAGAATACGTTGGTTGCGGAAGCAATTCGAAGCCCAATTGGATGGATTTTTGCCATCGATTTCACTGACTTGTGACACGAAGGTGCATTGTCTTGGTGAAGTATCACTTGCTTTTTCTTAAAATGCGGTCAATTTTTCGGCGATTTCATCCTTCAAACGATCCAATAACGCAGTGTAGTAATCCCTGTTGATGGTCCTTCATTTTTCAAGGTAGTCAATGAAAATTATTCCATGCGCAACCCAAAATAAAGTCGCCATAACCTTGCCCTTGCGACTGTTGCGTGTTTCCTTGCTTTGGAGCGGGCTAATCACGTGCAGTCCACACGGATGACTGTCGATTGAACTTCGCAGTGAAGTGATGGAGCCATGTTTTATCCATTATTACATATCCACGCTAAAACTCGGGTTTATTTCGCTTGAACATCTCCAAATACTGCTCCGAATCATCAAGTGTATCTTTAGAGAGTCTGCTATTTCATTCAGTTTCATTTTAGGCTCATTCAAAATAATTTTGTGGATTTTTTTTTGATATTTTTTTAGTCGATCACAACCTCTTTTGGGCGTTCACTATCTTCGGTGGTCATTTAACCACGTCTAAACGTAGCATACCAACCAATCCTTGATCGTTGATTTTTCTGGGGCAGTGTCCGGAAACTAGTCATCAAGTCAAGTTTTTGCTTCAACCGTATTATTATTATTATACTTTATCAACACGCGAAATTCCTTTTTATCCATTTTTTTTCACAATATCGAAATTTGCTTCACTCAGAATGATTTAATTCATAAACTAATGATCCGAAAGCTTTCAAATTTATACACGCGCCTTTTGAAGGTTATAAGTCAGTGAATTTTTCAATAAAATATATATATTTCAGCAAATAAGTATTTTATTTTTCAATATACGAGTAGTCTCCTTTTAGCTCTATACATTTAGCGTTCACTTCAGCGTTTCTCCAATTTTTCAAAATATAGGTTTTTCAAGGCCCTCCAAATAGCTGCTTGCTTCTGTGATGAACTCCTTCATTCAAACCGATTTTTTTGGAAACCAGAAATAGTTGCAGCAAGGGGCTAAATATGCTGGATAGAGCAGTAGTTCGTAGCACAAATTTATGAATTTTTGCTCTGAGGCCGACAGACCCATTTTGGCCTTTGATGCTTTGATGCACGTCCTACGCGGCGGAATCCACTGTCTGTTCTTTGTACTTTGGTCTCTGGTGTGATGTGTTGGAGCAATGTTTCATCTACGGTAACGAAACGATGTTAAAATTCGTTTGAACAGAGGTTGAACATCGCTCGGATAGCATTTTCATGTCCAACTATTCCTGTAAAATGTGATGCAACCGCTCAGTTTAGATGCCTCCAGCCTCAACAACGATAGTCCAATATTATTCTATGGATTTTATCGACGATTTCTGGCGTGACGACCTCTTTTGGACGACCTGAACGTACGGCGTCACTTATACGGATTCTTAAGACCACAATGGAGGCTCAGTAGACCACTTCTTAACCATTGAAATTGATGGTGCAGAGTCCCCCTTTGGTATTTAAAAAGTCTTTATTGTTCTTGTACTTGTAGTAATGACAGCAAAAATATGCCCCAAACCTGATTTTCATGAAATATTGCGGGAGTGAGAGTCCTTGGACGCATAAAAATCCGATTTGTTCCGTCACAGGAATTATTGAATTTTAGTCGCCTCTAAGGACAGACATGCCTTAACGCTTGGGTAAATTCTTGAAGCCCCAATCCGCTGGAGAGTTATCAAGTTTTTTTCGTTTGTTTCGGTGGTGGATTTTTACGCAAAAAATAATGCTTAATCAGCACACGAAACACACACTTTTACAGTAACTGCGCGGTAAATTCAAAATTTCACTGACTTATGAAACCACACTAGTATTACGAAAGAAATCAGAATATTTAAATATTTGTAGTTTTATGATAAATAGTTTCATAAAAATAATCTTGAACTTTTTTCAAAACATTTTTTTTTTTCAAAATTACAATACGTATTTTTTATTTTGGAATTGTTGATTTTTTTTTCTTATTGTTGAAAATATTATATAATAAATGATAATTATTTAAAAAACTAAAAAATATTCTTTCTTGAGACATATTTAAAAAAAAATTTATTGAAATTTATTGAAATTTTTTTTAATATATTTTCGAAAAAATACTTCTTTTTGTATAAATAGAGAGATGAAAAAATTATAATATACATATATATATATATATATTCGACTATATGTATGCCTTTTTTTCAAAATTAAATTTTTTTCTCAACTTTTTTTTTTTTCAAAAATAATTTTTAAATTTTTTTTCTAATGTACAAAATTATGCATTTCCACTGCTGTACATATTTACAATAAGGGAATTATGTTCATAATTTACATGTTGACCAACCTTCCCATACCCACTCAGCTTCAGCTCTACCGATAGAAGAGGATAATGAAAGGTGGAATTTGATAAATTTAATGGAAATGGTTTGAAAATAAGGCGAGTTCAAGGTTAAAAAAAAACTAGCGCACTGCAACACTAGCAAGCAAGTTGTTGATAAAAAAAAATATATTCAAAATGTATGTATGTATATAGACATATTTCCAAACAGAAAAAATTATATATATCGATTAATCGATGGTTAGTGGTGACACAAGAACAAAGCGAATTAAGCGTTTTGACTTATAATTGAATGGTGCTGCGCCTACAACAACAAATCACCCCATAACGACGCCGTTAAATTTACAGTGCTTTAAAATTAGCGCACAAATGTACATAAATGTAGTATGCAGGGGTTTTTTTTTTTTTTTTTTGATTAATTTGTGAATAATGTTTTACAAAGTGCTGTGGGCATTAGTGACAATTACAAAAAAAAATCATAAACATATTTTTGTTTTAATAACTTTTTTTACAGAAACAGGACAAGGTTTAGAGAGGGAGAGAAAGAGAGGGCTTTATTGTTTTATTGCGTGTTAAAACATTTTCAATATTTAATTATAGACATATTTGGTTGTTGTTGTTTTTTTTTAACTTTTTTATTAATTTTTTATTTATTTATGCTTACAGCAACGGAGGAGCCATTCTTGCCACTGCCGCCTTCGATAAATATTTTCGAAAAGTTGAACATATTCGCGAGATAACCCAAAGTAATGCCGATTAAAATGATATAATTCCAACGACCGCCAATCAGTGGAATCTATAAAGTGTACGTGTGGGTGTGCGTTGTACGTGTGTTCGTTTGTTTGTTTGTTTCGCAAAATATACATTTTATCGTATTATTTTTTTGTATTATTTCACCGAAAAAGAAAATTGAGAAAAGAGAAAAAAAAAAGAAAGTGTGATAATTTTGAGTTTTTAACAATTTTTTGCGTTTTTTTTTTTAATGAAATTTATTCTATTTTTTTGTAACACCGCCAAGTAATTGTGTGGCTAAATGTATTTTTTAATCGAAGAAAGCTGTAAAAATTAAAGAAATTTATAATGTGTGTTGAATTTTGAGTGTGTGAAATATTCAGTTTTTCAATGTAGCCCAAAATTAAAACTTTTTGGGATTTCCTGAAAGTATTGGAGTATTATATTTACAAAAACCAAAATAAAATAAAATAAAAATAAAAAAAACCAAAAATAGAAATAAAATTATACATAAAAATTATAAAAAATAAATAGTTTCTTAAAAAATACTAAAAAAAATTATTAAAAAAAGGTATAAAAAATAAATAAATTTATTTAAAAAAAAAATATAAAATTTTCTTAAAAAAAAAATTAAATAAATAATTTATTAAAAAAGATTTTTTTTAATTTAAAAAAAATATATTACAAAAAATATTAAAAAATAAATTAATTTATTTAAATATATATATATATATATATATATATATATATATATATATATATATATATATATATATTTCTTTAAAAAAATTATTTCTTAAAAAAATATAAATATAAATAGTTTTAAAAATAAAAATTAAAAAATTAATAATTTGTTAAAAAAATTATATAAAACAAATAATTTATTATTAATAAAGAAATATAAAAATTAAGTATATTTATTCAAAATAAAAAATTTAAAAAAAATTAACAAAAAAATTTAAATAAAATAAATTTATTTAAAAAAAATTTATAAAAAATAAATAATTTCTTTTAATTTCTTAAAATTTTAACAAATTCAAAAAAAAAATTAACTTAAATAAATTTATTTAAAAGAAATTATAAAATATAAATAATTTATTAAAAAGTTATAAAAAATTAATAATTTTCCTTTAAATATAGAGAATAAATAAATTTGTTTAAAAAAAAAATAAAAATAAAAAATAGTAAAATATAATAAACTAATTAATTAAAAAAAAAATTTAAAAAAATATATAATTTCTTAAAAAAAAATTTATAAACTTAATAATTTCTTAAAAAAAAATTATTAAAAAAAGTATTTATTAAAAAAAGGATAAAAAAAGAAATAATTTCTTAAAAAATTAAAACAATAATTAAAAAATTATGAAAAAATTAAAAAAAAAATTATTTAAAAAGCAATTATAAAAATAACTAATTTAAAGAAATTATAAAAAGTAAATAAATTTATTTAAAAAAAATATATATAAAAATTTAATAATTTATTAAAAAATTATAAAATATAAATAAATTTATTTAAAAAAAAAATAAAAAAAATTAAATAAATTTATTTTAAAAAAATATAAAAAATAATTAATTTAAATTAATAATTATATTAAATTTAAATAAATTTATTTAAAAAAATATATATTAAAGATAAAAAATAAAATAAAATTAAAAAAAAACTTAAAAATTAAAATTTAAAAAAAAAATTATATTATAAAAAATAAATAATTGTTAAAAAATTAAGTTGTCTAGCCTTTTGAATTTATATATATATAATATAAATACAACTATTTTAATACAAATTACTTAAACTGGAACAATAGTAGATAGGCTCAAGAACTTATTCAACGCTCATGAAATGATGTACGGGTAGATTACAGTTAACCAGTATTAATATGAACAACTCCAACAGATTAACTGGAAACTTCAAAAACCTCAACCACTCTAATGATTTTTACTAAAATTAACCAAGGCAAAATTAGCACACAAAAAAAACAAATTAAATACAAAAAAAAATAAAATGCATAAAGAGAAAAAAAGTTTAAAAAAATTAAAAATTATAATAATAAAAGAAGAAAAAAGAAAACTTGAAAAAAAAAATATTAAAACATAAAATAAAAATTAAAATGAAGCTACAAAAATTCAAATATAGGGTTTTTTATAGAGGTATAGAACTTTAAGTTGGCATTACTTTTCAAGATGGCGACCGATTTAACATCTGTCAAGTGATTTATTCTCAGTTTGGTTTGGCAATTCATCATGAATAGACTCACGCCTGAACAACGCTTGCAAATAGTGCAATTTTATTTCGAAAATAATGGTTCTGTGCGGAAAACGTATCGCGCACTACGTCCAATGATACGGACCAATGATTCCACCAGCCCATAAAGCGCACCAAACAGTCAGTTTTTCTGGATGTAACGATGTTTCAACATACACTTGAGGATTACCTTCACTCCAAAAGCGGCAGTTTTGTTTGTTGACGTAGTCATTCAACCAGAAGTGCGCTTCATCGCTAAACATCGCTAAAATGGACGTAGTGCGCGATACGTTTTCCTCACAGAACCATTATTTTCGAAATAAAATTGAACTATTTGCAAGCGTTATTCAAGCGTGCGTCTATTCATGATGAATTGCCAAACCAAACTGAGAATAAATCACTTGACAGCTGTTAAATCGATCGCCATCTTGAAAAGTAATACCAACTTAAAGTTCTATACCTCTATAAAAAACACCCTTTATATTAAAAAAACTTAAATCGAAAAAAAAAATTATTTATATTGAATTAAAAATAATAAATTGCGGAAAAAGCAAAGAAAAGTATTATTAATTTATGGGGGGTAGTAGAAGTAAACTTTGATACAAATATATACACATATATTTTAGCAGACATTAAGAAAGTGTTAAGTAGAGTTTGTACTAACTAAATAAAATCGTCTATGAGCAGTAGAAGAAATGTCTTTAAAAAATGAATATATATATATATATATATATATTTATCCTTAGCTAATATAGTATTTAAATCTTTTTGCAATAATCATATAATCCTTTTAAAACGATTTAATTAAAAATAAAAGACATTTAGAATATTACTTCTTTCACTGCTCCAAAGACTATATATAATTTCCACTAACAAGCCAATGAAACAATTTTTTTTTTTACAAAAATCATCAAATAAAGAGTTATCCATTTCGTGGTTTTGAGGAAATTATGGTGCACATAATCGTTCAACTAATCCAACTTAAGCAATTGGCATAATTTTATGGAAATTTGAAGAGACTAGATCGGTTACAGATATTGTATGGCCTGCTGTGCATCATCGTTTTGCTCGTTCCAGCACCTCAAATATCGCTGTTGTGGAAGTGGAAGTGTAGGCGGAGACCCGAATGGGTTTTAATTCTGGACATTCTTAAGAGCTTGAACATTCTTACGGCACATTATGGTGTATTTTGCAATCGGACTTACACCAAAGTTCCTATAAAGTCCAGCTCACATAACAACTGAAGCCAGTTGATCATAGTAGTTATGTCGATTGTGTGATTGAGTAACAAGCAGTGGAACGCGTTTTTCTCCAACAAAATTTTCTTCAACGACGAGGCACATTTCTCGAGACTGTCACCGTCAATTCGGATCGTTATCGCCTTTTTTTTGGCCTGCAATTAAAGAACACGACTTGGACAATATGTGGTGCCAACAAGATGCTGCCTCATGCCACAAAACACGAGCGCATATGGCTTTATTGCGAGAGAAATTTCCCGGCCGCGTAATCTATCGTCTTGGGGGGTTTCACGTTTATTTTGGAGATAGCAAAATGGATAACCCTGTATTTTAATTACATTTATTTATTTATTTTTTATAATAAATTAACTTTTATTTTATTTTTATTGTATTATTTAATTATAATTTTAATTTAATTTAATTTAATTTAATTTAATTTTAATTAATTTTGTTTCGTCTATTTTTTTCATTTTGTTTTATTTTTTTGTATGCTTTTATTTCATTTTACTTTATTTTATTTTATTACTTAATTTAATTTATTTAAATTTGTAAAATTTTTCTTATTTATATTTATTTAATTTTTTTTGTTTATTGATTTGGCTTAAATTTTTTTAATTTTGTCTAATTTAATTTAATTTAATTTTTTAATTTTTAATATATATTTTTTTAATTTTTTTTATTTATTTATTTTTTTTTATTTGAATTTTATGAACTGTATTCGGATATATACTAACATATATTGTACTGTACTTAATAAATTTTATTATTGTTTATAATATATATGTATTTAGTATATACACAGTTTACTAAATAATTAAATTAGCCATCATAAGTTTGTCTAGATTATCGCATTCACTCACGAGTTTTTTTTTTTTTAATTTAGACAGTTAACAGTTTACTTGGATATAAACAAATTGTGTTAACCTACGATTAATATATATTTTTTAATATTTAATAAATAAATATTTTGAAGCGAAATAATGAAGGGGGAGGAAGCAAAGAAATAATTAAAGTTTTTTTCTTTTTTGAAGAGGATCAATTTATAAGTGTTCGAAAAATTATTATTTTTTCGGTACAAATTTTTGGTAGTACATAGTACATATAACGGTATAAAATGTTAAGATAGACATTAGAGGGGCATTTGGATTAAAAAAAAAAAAAACAAGAAAAAAAAAACAGTCAACCTCACAAATTTGTATTCAAAACTAAAAAAATTCAATTCTGCATTAAATAAATTCTAGAAACTTCTTTATGCATGTATTGTTTGTGGTATACAAATATATATTTTTAATTTTTTTTTACAAAAACTTCTATTGAAATATTATAAATTTCTTAAAATGTTCATATAAATCAATATACTTTTGTGAAACGTTTTAAAAATGCAAGTTTGCTGTTGTTTTTTGTGACTTTAAAATTTTATTGGAAATATTTTTGGACGTATTTAATAGTAATGCTGATTTTTTTTTGAATTTATTTTTATAAATAAATACTCAATATAAAAAATTTGTATATCGTTTGAGAAAAAAACAGGCAACATAGCCAAAATGCTTGGATTTAGAGGGAAAAAGTCATAAGTCATAAGTTCGAAAAAGGAAAATTTTAGATAATTTGAAATAAATTGTTCAAATTAAATTAAAACAAACTGCTGAATGCTCAATTAAATGCATACGCAACACTCTCAACAATGCAAAATAATAACTTGAAAGTTTTATGGAGCCGAAGTGGCGCCTCCAAAGGCTGTCATGCTATGGATAATTGGAAATTTTAATTCAGAAAATTTCACTTCTAATGATTTCACACTAAAATGGAAAATATGTATTAAATTATGATTCAAAAAAAAAAAAATTGATAATAAAATTTTTGTTTTTATTATAAATTCTCTAGATCTTCATATACGCTAATTACGCTGTCTCGTTACTGCTTTTTTTTTAACAAATAAATTTTTTTTTTTTCGTATTCTTCATTCCTTCAATACTACTATTTTTGCAATTATTTCAATACTTAAAACAAACTTACTGCCACTGTGGAGCCATTCTTGCCAACACCGCCAGCCAAAATAACAGAGAATATAAACCATAATGACCAAATACCACAAACTAAGGTCATTAGCGTTAGGATGGACCACAATTCAAAATTACCAAACATCTAAAGGGTATATATGTTTTTGTAAAAAATTTATATACGTATGTATGTACAATGCATGTATGTATGTATATATATTAAGAGCAGCGTTCAATTATGTTATTTTTGAGAATTATTTTTAAAAACTCAAAAAAAAAAAAAAAATTAAAAAAAAATTATTAAAAAAATTAAATAAATAAATAAATAATAAAAATAAATATTCAAAAATTATGGCATTTTATGTGAAAAAAATTGTACAATAAATAAATTATTTATTTTTCAATTTTTAAATATATATATATGTATGTAATGTACATATGTAAATTTAACAAGCCATTTGGCGTGTGTTAGTCAAATGTGTGTATAGTAGGCATGTAATGCATGAAAGTATACATATGTATGTATAAACGTAGATGAATTTTCATAAAAAAATTTTGAATTTTACAAGCTTACAAATTTTTATTTATTATTACAAAAAAAATGACTTTAGCTACCAACAACTTAACATATTTCGAATTATTTACTTAAATCTCTTAGACTAAAAAATCATATGACCGTACGGGTTAAGAAAAAAAAAATACACAGTAACATATAAACATAAATATGTTATATAAAACATTGAAAACAAAAAAAAAAGTAATTAAATACAACAGTGTGCGAGTAAAATGTAAGAAAAAAATATGTTTTTTTTAAGAAACTTCAATTTGTGTACAAAAAATAGCAGTTCCTAAAAATAAATAAAGATTTTATTGAAATTTTTGTTGGAGTAAAGCAATCGAAAGACGGCAGGTGTAAATATTTTGTAAGAAAAATATTTTTTTATTATTATCCATTATGCACGACTTTTAAATAACCTCTTTCACGATAAAAAGTATAAATTATTTTCAATAATACGCGAAATTCGGAATTTTCAAAACGCTTGCCACGTCAAAAACTGCGATAAAGCTTTTTTGAAAGGATTTTACCAATTTCTATTTTTAAAACGTAACATAACCTATAATCTTTTCACTCTCTGAAAGTGTTTAGTATACTGTTATACAAAATTTTACTTTCTAACAACTTTATAATGTACAAAAATATTTTTTAATTACTCCTAGAATACTCCGAAACTTTTCATATCTACTCCGAATCACTCCGAAAAATTTTATATTTACTCCGAATAACTCCGAACGTGTTATTCAAACTCTTACTATCTAATAACATTTTTAAATGTAAAAGTTTAACGTTTAATTACTTCTAAAAAACTCCGAAACATTTTTAAAAAACATAATCTCTTAATTATCAGTGATTAGAATGATTACCAGATTTATATTCCAATTTTTCTTTCTAATAGCGTTTTCTAGCGAATAACTCCGAACGAATAATTCAAACTTTTACTTATCTGATAACATTTTTAAATGTAAAAATCTAATTTTTAATTTCTGCAAGCAACTCCGAAAATTTTTCCCAGCACGTAACCCCCTGTTTATCAGTGAATAGTAGTGTTTGCCAGACTTTTATTCATATTTTTACTTTTTAATTACGTTTTTATGTGTAAAAATTAATTTTCATTTACTCCGAATTTTTTTATATTTACTCCGAAAAATTCCGAATTTATTTTAGAGTAGTTTTGTTAATAGGGAGCTTCTTTTTATACAAAAAAAGTTCCTAAAATATCAAATTAATTTATAGTTCACCGAAATCAAGCTTTAACACTTAACACCTTTCAACTGCACACTCCGAATATGTATGTAAATAAATATAAATTTGTTGGGGAAAAAAAAATTAACGTAATCATACCCGCGTTTGCCACACTTCCGGACCGAGCACGGCCGAAATAATATGTATAGCCATAATGGTGAATTGTGCTTCCGTCACATCGATTTTGCCAAAACGTAAAGTGCCCGAAACGTACGTCTGCCAGTGGGCGCAATAGAATAGCGCAATCGCACAGAAACACTATAAAAGAGTGTGAAGAAAGAGTTATCATTAATTTGAATTTAAATAAATGAAATTATTATTTTTTTATACGCACCTGAAAGAACAACCAATTTGGATATTGTCCCAGTTGGCAGGATATACACGCCGAGAGCGCTACGAAAACGGTCGATATGGAATCGCAACCATGATCGAAGAGTTCACCCAATGGTGATGAGGTATTTGTGCGACGCGCCTGCTTACCATCGATCGAATCTAAGCTCTGATAAACAAATAGGCCCAAAGCGCAGAGAAGGCTGGCCCAGCCGGGTGGTGATGATTTGCCATCGGGACTGTAGCTGTGGGTTGGAGGAGAGAGATTAAGTGAAAGGTAAAATGAAACTTCAAGTATATTTATTCAAATTAATAATTCTATATGTGTATATAATATTTTTTTTTTTCAATTTCAAACTGAAAATTGAGCTTTTCCAATTATAAATCAAGAAATCTCAAATTTTTGCACGCTTCGTTTGACAAAAAAGCGTATTTATTCCCATGAGTGCCCTCTCATTTTTTTATTAAACAATTTGAATTTCCAAGTAAGGAAATTTCATTTGTATTGGTTTAATATTCAATAATAATATTTATATTCTGCATTCCGTTTGTAAGTGCAAATATTTATTGTTTCTGTGTCGGTGAAAGAATTTTAATTCCAAACAACGCCAATAAAACAAAGGGTAGCGGTAGTTAGTCTCGTTTTTCACTTACGAGGTTGAGAGTATAAACAATTGTGGCGAAACATTTGTGGAAAGGAATTTCCGCCGTAATTTTAATACAAATAAATTATGATGTCTTTTTTTTTTTGGCATAAAAAAAATTTTTTTTCCGAGTAACTTGAATAAAAACAAAATTTTAGCTCAAAAAATAATTTTTTTTAAGTTTTCGAAATTGCTCCGAAAATTTTCGAAAGTTCCGAAATTCACACTAAAGTTTGGTTTGCCTTAAAATATAACTCTCATTCAATTTCTACATTATTTTAGGGTTTTCGAAAATGCTCTGAAAAATTTAGAAAACTCCGAAATTCATACTTTGACCTGATTTACTTTGAAACTTAATTTAACTAGGCCGAAAACTTAGTTTTTTTTTAGATTCAACTACAAAAATAAGCAGTTAATTTAAAATAAATTTTTGGAATGAAAATAATATTGCTACGATGAAAAGTTTTAAAATAGTTGAAAAAATTGCAAGATATTATGCCGAAAATTTTTGAAAACTTCGTAATTCATGACTGTAAAACAAAATGGAATATAAGTTTATTTTTTGACGTTTTGCTTGAGTTTGCCTTAAAACTCTAATATTATACATTTTCTCCGAAAAATTTAGAATCTTTCAATATAAATTAAAAAACTTTTTTTTTTTAATTTTCAATATTATTTATTTATTTTAGGGTTTTTTACCTTTCGAAAATATAAAAGCAAATTGCTACGAAACTTTAACATTTTTTCTAGTCTAGGCGTTTTTACCTTTCAAATATGTAAAAAAAAGCAACTCCGAAAAACTCCGAAAATTTTCGTAGCTATTTATTTAATTAAAATTAATTAAATTTAATATTTTTACTTTTCTTTCCGTTTTTAAAGCTACTCCGAAAAACTTCGAAAATTTTCGCAGCTAAAATTATATTTTTTTCTTGCTGTTAAGTTTTAACCTTTCGAAAGTATAAAACCAGCTACTCCGAAAAACTCCGAAACTTTTGGATAATGAAAATTTAATACTTTTTCTTGTCTTTGCATTTTCTACATTTTACTCCGAAAAGTTTCGGTGTACAAAATTTAACAATTTTTGTTATCTTGGTTTTTCTTAGCTTTCGAAAATGTTAAACAAAACTACCCCGAAAAATTTCTCAGCTAAAACTCGAACTTTTTTCTTCATTTTAACATTTTCAGCTTTCGAAAATGTAAAACCAAACTACTCCGAAAAACTCCGAAAGTTTCCGAAGCTGAAAATAAATATTTGTTGCTTGTTTATGTTAAAATCAGTACTTAATAACCTTCAAACCCCATTTTAAATAAATAAAAAACTTCAAAACTCACTCAAAAATGCATTAATTTTTATTTAATTCCTATACTTTTTATGGAGACCCAACATTTGCAATAAGAAATACAAAAAATTAACAAAGAAACTTTTTTATGCAAAAATCCGACACTTCTGCCCTTGCAAAATAATTGAAAATAATTTTTACAGTTTTAAATAGGTTAATATATTATTTCAACATTGAACAATGCAAACCCCATCGCAACGAAGTCAATGTCAACGATGTACGAAAATTGTCACC
This sequence comes from Neoceratitis asiatica, assembly GCA_030068015.2. NCBI lineage: Eukaryota > Metazoa > Arthropoda > Insecta > Diptera > Tephritidae > Neoceratitis > Neoceratitis asiatica. The sequence goes on along the minus strand of CM061527.1, from coordinate 69,074,738 downwards.
ATCAATGCGCGCTAAAAGCGACACGCCAACGCTACAGCGAAGCAGCAAAAGCAAATTCTATTGGAACACAGAGAGGAGAGCAAGCAAAGTGGAGAAGAGTGATTGTAGTATGCTTTAGAAAAACAAAAACAAAAACAAAAAATACAGAAAAGAGCGAAAAGGGAAAATGTGTGAAAGCAAAAATGTGAAGAAATAGCAAAAACCGGCAAATAAGCGTAGAAGCAAATATGCAACTATGTAAATATATAATGAGCACACTTGTGTGTACATAAGTATGTGTGCATATATACTCAAGTAACGCTTAGAAATGCCGGTAAACATTGAAATGCGGTGACGCTAAACAACTACATAACCTCACAATAAAAACTCGGTGGACGGCTAAACCAAGCAACCTAGTGTGTGGCTGGAATTGTTGGTGTTTGTGTTTGGAAAAGTGCAAAGTGCAAAGCGCAACGGCGTTCAGGCGTTTAACAATTGAAATTGGTGCTTTGGTTAGCTTTGATTTATTTATTTTTATTGCAATTAAATAGTTAAATAAGAAATAAAATGCGCAGCTAAAAAAAACTGCGAGGCGAGGCAGAGATAAATAAAAATCAGCAGTGGGATATGCACATTTGAGTGGATAAGAGAATTTGTATTTTTTTTTTCTATTATAATATATGAAAGGCGATCCAAGTAGAGGTACATTTTTCAATAGCCTTTTTTTGACAGCTCACGCGTGAGTCGTGTCATGCCTGTCATGTTATTTTTGTTCAGTATTGTTTGACATTTCATCGAATGGAGACTTACGCCTAAACAACTTTTACAAATCATTCAAATTTGTTATGAAAATTCAGGTTCTGTAAAGAATGTGCTTCGCGCGCTTCGCTCACCTTATGGTCAATATAATCGGCCTACTGAGCATACTATTTGCAACACCATCACTCATCTTGAGACCCCCAGCATTCATTATTGGATAATATTCGACCGAATAGACCATGTCCAGCACGCAGTAAAGAAAATATAGCGACCTTACTTGAGACGAAGACTGTGGAGAGTCGATTCGGCGCCGTTCGAAGCAACTCGAACGACTTAGCGCATTTTACGTCGAGATCTTATATTGAAAGCGTACAATATACAGCTTGTGCAAGAACTGAAGCCGCTCGACTTTCTCAAGTGACATAGCTTCGCTCTATGCGCTATTGAAAAGTTCCTCGAAGATCCGACGTTTTCGAGTCAAATTTTGTTCAGCGATGAGACCCATTTCTGGCTCAATGTGTATGTAAATAAGCAAAAATGCCGCATTTGGGACGAAGGGTGACCTAAAGAGATTCAACAGCTGCCATTTCATTCAGAAAAAACAACAGTTGGGTGTGGTTTGTACGCTGGTGGAATCATCGGTTCATATTTCTTCAAACATGATGCCGGTGAGAATGTAACCGCCAATGGCGACACTTATCGCTCTATGATAACCGACTATTTGATGCCTGAAATTGAAGCTCGTGACCTCCGCGACATTTGGTTTCAACAAGACAGCGCCACTTCACACACATCGCATCAATCAATGGATTTATTGAGAGAGAACATTTCGGTGAGCAAATAATTTCATGTTTTGAGCCGGTCGAATGGCCACCAAATCGTGTGATATCACACCGTTAGACCTTTTCCTGTGGGGATATGTAAAGTGTAAAATTTATGCAGTCCATCCCGCTTCGATTCAGGTCTTGGAGCAAAACATCACGCGTGTCATTCATCAGTTACCGGTCGAAATGCTCGAACGAGTCATCGAAAATTGGATTCAACAGATGGGGACCATCTGAGATGTAGCCGAGGCCAACATTTGAAAGAGATAATCTTCAAAATAGAAATGCCAAAGAATATTCCTTCGAATGATAATAAACATTCCGCGTTAAATTTGAATTTTCTGTATTTTTTTTTTCCTTGAAAACGTAGGGAACCTCGAAATGGATCATCCTTTATAATCAACATAAGCAGTGGGCAGAGCGCACAACTCACTGACCAACTAATAAATATTTAACAATTCCGGCGCAAAAATAGCGCAAAAATATATGAATACAATTACGACAGCTACGCTAGCGTAAACTACTTCTATCCACGGGCCATTTATGACTTTATCTCTTATCAACACTTGTAAATACGTAAAATGGACATGTGACTATAAAGTAATACCCCCTTCAACGATTTGTGACGTTGAAAAAGGGTGAAAAAAGATCGCCTGATGTCAACATATCGTCGCACAGCCTCCGAACTTGTTATCAATTCTCACAAGACAAGTTCATACAATTAATTAGGCATCTCATATACTCGTTTATTATATAACTGACTGATAAAGCTTATAAAAGCGAATATAAAAAACAGTAATAAAATATTAATGGAGTAATCGCAAATTTATTACGTGTACACAGATGAATAATTGACCTTTGTACATCTCAGACTGATTTCATCGTAAATATGATGTTAAGTAATATTTGGTAAAAATAAAAAATCTAGTAGCTACTAGCAACAGCATCTCATCCACAACAACGGGCGATGGGGCTCTTTTGCTTACTGGGAAGACTTTACCAGCTCGAGAGCGGGTGCCATTCTTCAAAAGCGGACGACACACTTCTTAAAGAAAGCTAGAGATATTAATTTAGAATTCCGTCCAATTGTCTATTTGCTTTAACTGCAACATATCAGCTTTCGAGGTATCTTGAAGCGGGTAGTGGATTGAGAATGGAACATTAGAGGAAGTTGGAAGTCATGTGGACGTGGCTGAGAGAGTCCCATTGGACGTTAGAGATCCGCTAAAGCTCTCCTAAGCGGAGATGGGTTACAAAAACAACAACAACAGGGTTGTTCTGTTAAGTGATTGTGTTAAGTGTTAAGTGATGGAGGTGGCGCCGGTGGTTGCCGGTTGTCGGTTCCAATCAAAATGGTAACTTATTCACTCGCATTACTTCCGAGCTGCTGGAGGTCACTTAAACTTACTTTTACTAACTGGGCTCTGGCTGGCTGCAGCGCTTTCGGGTTCAAGAATTTAGCTATGGCAAGGCATGCCTATTGGAAGAGACGCTAAAAATCCATTACTTCCGGCGGCAGTCCGGGTCTTTATACCGCAACGACCAGAATTTTTATTCGCAACATTTCTCAAGTACCACTGTGGAGAATATTTTATAGGTTACAACAACAACAACAGCAACAGGGCTGCTATGGTGCGGCATGCTAAAGTGATGGGTAGGAAAAATTTTTAGCGGTTGCTCGGTTGCGGTGTGTCCCAAATTCGTGCTCCTCCAGTTTCGCTGTATTTTTTGGCACTCAATCAAAAGTAAAATTTTAAAATTATCGCCAAACAACTAAAAACCGTGTCTAATGCTTCTATTTATATGTATTTATGGATAAATGTATGCAGAAAATATGTCTGAAGGGCTTAAGTGCGTTGACTTTTGCCAAAAAAAAAATCGGATAGATAAGATATGGACGCGACGCGACTGATTTTAATCACGATGGTTTTCAAAAAAAAATTTTATTTTTTAATTTTCCACATTCATTTAAGTATTTTTTTTTCAAGTTTATCTACATATCTCAATCCGATATGATAGGTGATTTTTAAATATTAAAACAATGGTACACCAATGCGTATACGTAACTTTTTTTTTTTTTTACAATAGAAATATACAAGTTTTTTTTAATAAAAAACTTTAAAATTAAAAACTTAATTGAGTTAATTCAAAAATATATATAATAAAATTCGGATCAATGATAATTGCTTTATAAATATTTATACCGCAAATTTCGATATTTTAACATTTTGAGAAAAAATATATATATAATGAAAAAATTACATTATAATTATGTATAAATCTTAAAAAAATGCTTCGATATTAAAGTGAAATGATTTTTATTTTTTAATATCCAATATTTTAATTTTAAAATTTATAAATTTTAGATTTGTATTGGAACGAATTTTCGTCATCCCTTGTTAATTTTGGTTTTGTAACAAACCGGTTTCGGCGAACCGCCATCTTCAGTGCTTGATTTCGTTCTGAACGAAATCTAGTATCCACCCTGTCGGAAAAACACAAAACCAAATCAACTTATAAATTTTAACTCAATTTTAAAATTGAAATTTTTTTTATTTGTTTTCTTTTATATTTTTTTCAATATATTAGAAAATTTTCTTAATTCTTTTTATTTTTTCATTAATAAAAATTTTTTTTAAATTGTTTTAATTTTTTTATTATTATTATTTTAATTTTTAAGAACTTTTATATATATATATTTTTTGAACTAAATTTTTTTTTCATTTTCTTAAATTTGCTTTTATATATTTTTATTTTTTATTTTTTGTGTTTCTTTTTTATTACTTTTATTTTAATATTTTGAATATTTTATTTTAATTTTTTTTTAATTTTTTTATATTTTTTATATTTTTAGATATTTTTTATTTTTTTCTTTTTTTACATACATATTTTTTCATGAATTTTTTAAATATTTTTAATTTTTCAACTTATATTTTCTTATATTTAATAATTTTTTTTAATTTAAAAAATTTCTAAATTTTAAAATTTTTTTATACTTTACTTTTTTAATTTTATAATTTTTATTTTTTTATCTTTTTTTTTAAATTCAAAAAAAAATATTTATTATTATTTTTTTTAAATTTAGTTTTAAGTACAAAATTTTTTTAAAATTATTTTAATAGTTTAAAATTTTTTTTTTAATGAAAAAAATTTTTTTTTTATAAATTTAAAAAAAAAATTTATAACATTTTTTAAAAAAAAATTTTTTATAACTCTTTTTATATTTTTATTTATTTCTTCTTATTATTTTAAACTAAAATTTTTAATTTTATTTTATATTTTTAGATATTTTTAATTTTTTTTTTAATATTTTTGTATTTTTATATTATTTATAGTTTGAATTTTTTTGTATTTTTATTTATTTATTAAATACATATTTTTATATGTATTACTTCATGAATTTTTTCAATATTTTAATTTTTTCAATTTTTTTTTTTTTTAATACTTTCTCTATAACTTAATATTTTTTTAAATATTTTTTTTTTTGATTCTAATAAATTTTCAAATTATATTTATTTATATATATTAATATTATATATTTTTTTAAATTTTTTCTACATTTTTTTTAGTTTTCTATTTTTTTACATTTACATTTATATTTTTGTTCAATTTTTATAATTTTTTATTTCTTTTTTCTTTAATTTTTTAATTTTTTAACTTTTGGAATTTTGTATTTTTATTTGATAATTTTTTATATTTTTCTTAGTTTTTATATTTACACATGTATATTTTTAATTTTTTTATTTTTGGTATTTTTATTTTTGTTTCTATTTTTAGTACTTTAAATATTTAAATTATTTTATTTTAATGTCTTTCTAATTTTTTTATTGTTATAAGTTTTAAAAAATTTAATTTTTTTTTTCATTTTTTCTTAATTTCTATATTTTTTTATTTTTAATATCCTTTTAATTTTTACGTTTTCTTTTTAAATTTGTAATAATTTTCATATTTAAAAAAAAATTTCCAAAATTTTTTTAAATTATATTTTTATTTTTATTTAACTTTTACATTTTTTTATTTTATACATTTTTGTTTAAATTTTAATATTTTTTCAGCTTTTATGCATTTTTAATTTTTTTTAAATATATTTTCAATTCTATATTTTTCTTATATTTTATATATTTTTTAATACATATATTTACATATAGATTTTGTTAAATTATACCGCTGTTTAGTTAAAATTTGATAAGTTTATCAAGTCCTCTACACAAAAATACACAAAAATTTTTTATAAACAATTTATAATAACAAAAAGAAAAAATAGTACTATAAATAGGCAATAATTAATGACCAAACAAAGCAATAGCATGACTACACACTTTTAAGTACGTACGAGCAGCAGGTGCCAACACACGAGGCAAGAAAAAATACATTAAATTAAATAAAATTTTCTGATTTTTTTTTTTTTTAGATAAATAAGTGAACGAAATCTATAATTAAGTAGTAAGTGTTTTTGAGACTGCACACACGTGCTGCCGACGATATGCCTGCTAGAAGAAGAAAATTATATATATTTATATGTATGTATGTATGTATGTGCATACATATTTAATTGTCGATTTTCATAGCAATTAAAATATACTTTCCCCAGCAACTATATAGCATGTATGTATGTATGTGCACATGTATATTAAAGAAAAATTTAAAAAAAAATAAAATAAAAAAAATAAAAAAATTTATTACCAAATCGACACTTGTTCAACCCTTTTCGCGGTGCGCGTACTTTGTTCTACCTTCATTTTCCTTACGTTCGCATTGCTTTTTTATGTTTTAATTTTTTTATATTTTTTATTTTTATATTTTTTTTATATTTGTTTGCTAGTCTTTTAATTGAAATTAACCCCAATGTGACATCGTGTGTGCGACGTGAGATCGCTTAAACCGGCAATTCATTAACATTTTGTCATACTATATGCGGCGAGTACACATACACAAATATATGCATGTACATATGCATGCATGTATGTACGTATGGTAGAATCGTAAATGCGTTCTTGGCTGTGTGTAACCAGTGTCAATTGAAGGTAATTCAATTACTCAAATTTTAGTGTAAAATCATTTTAATACATATATATATATATGTAGATATATTTAATTTTAGTATAATATATATGTACGTACATACATATAATGCATGCATATATGGTTATATATAAGTGGTCTTTTTTTTCAATTTTCTTCTCAATATATTATGAGATTTAGTAATCGTGAGTTTTTTTTCGTGTGAAAATCGTTCAATTTTATGACTTTTCTCAGCGACTTTGTTGCAATTGTTGTAAATTTAAACGTAAATGTATAAATAGATTTAGTGTAGACAATTTTATACCTTCTTCTAGACTCAGTCCGATTTAGATAGGAGACTAGGGAATGCGGTGCTTGTTCAAATATCCCAAGTTTTTGACTCGAAAACACCTTACAATAATTTTGAAAAAATTTTCCGTTCGTTGTTTTGATAGAGTTCAATAATATTGACGTCTCTCTCCCGCGCTATAATGCAGTATTACTTCCGGTTCAATTTTTTTTCCCACAAAATATTCGTTCAATTCGGTTACATAGAATTAGAATGAAATAAATACGCCAGATGGCGCTGCTGTTGGAGATATTGAATTGATTTTCCTTCGTATCTCGGTGTGCGTATTGTGTTTTTACACAAAAAAGTGGAAGTGTGGAGGAACCGACAGTATTAAACCACCTCCGAATGAAGTTCAGGGTTCAAACCAATGGCCTTCACCAAAGTGACACGCACTGTTACCTACGTCACTAGATCGGCCATATCCTGCAGTGATTTCCTTCATCTCGTACCGAACATCGTTCTTTCGTCTACGGTACTTCCCTTCGGCAGTGTAAAAAAACCTCTACAAAACCTCGGAACTCCTAATACAGTCTGCATCGGATCATTGTCATCGTTGAAGTCTTTGCACCGCCTGGCGACATTCCTGTTGTTGTTGTTGTTATTGTTTGTTGTTGTTGTTGTTGTAGCGGTTTACTTGCCCCGCTTAGAGTCCGGTAGATTAAGTTCAAGGCATCGAGATCATCTAAAGGGAGGCCCAGGAAACGAGTTCGGACAAGAGTGAGATGGGTGTTAGATGAGTCGGTTTGAAGGAGTCTCACTACAGCCAGTTCTATGCGCCGGAGTTGACTCGGACTTTAACTGGGCAAGGACTGTTACTCTTCCGGCGACTTAACCCCGTTGATATCGTTAGGTAGTTCTAAGACATTTTTGTTACAAAAGGCGCCTAAGTAAGACCCAATAGTTCTCGCTACATTTGGGTCTTTATATGAATGTAATGGTACCCGGAGTTTCATCCAGTCAAGTACTCCCACTTCCGCAATATTCCCTCGAAAACCAATTTAGATTATAGTTATTTTTGCGGTTACAACAAAAACAACAATGTTAAGCCACTGGTTGAGCTCGGTTTCTCCCTTTATATCGTCGCATTGCGATCGATCGCTGTATTTGATGAGTGCTCTCAGAGAGCCGGTGAATTTTTCCATGCTGGAATCTGACGCCAGAGACAATCATATTTTCGGGTCGATCGAACACTGCACATTTGAGGATCGCTTCTTCAGGAGGCTGCAATATCCGGGTGACAGTTGCATGCTCTCAAATTGTGCTCCTTCAAATGCTTTAGCGTCATTAAAATTGGGATCCCTCATCCGAGACTTTTCATTGTTTTTCATTGGAGCAAAGTTTTTATGTGGTGGGTATCAAAACTTCAAAACCCTAAGTGCAGCTCACAGCGGGTTGGACTTCTCACTTTCGCTCGCCTCCAAACGGTTCCTTGGTGGCTGCCAGAGGATACTCGATCTAAGATCGGCACTCAGAAGAGCTTTTTGAGCCATATGGAAGTTCAGTTCAAAAAGTATGTATTAGTCATATTAATTTCAAGATTGAGTTAAAAAAAATTGACCCGACAGGTGGCGCTCGAATCGAAATATTTGTAAAAATCATATTTATTGGCCGATTTAATTCAAATTTTCAGTTCAAAATGATTATTAGCCACGTTTGTTCGAACTTATTTCTCTGCCATGGCACGCAGATACATACATATGCATATATACACACATATAGGAGGTAATCTAAACTGCTAAGTTTGATACTTCTTCTACGCCACGAACCACTTTCAATTGCTGAATGTAAAAAAAAACCGGTTTTCAAAAGCGAAGCTCACACGAAGAGCAACTAGATGATTCAATCAATATGCACGCAAAAAAACCACCAATAAATTTCTCTGTATGTTTGTATGTATGTATGTATGTACAGTTATAAAAAATATTTGATAATTGAGTGCATTTCAGCGCAAGTGTCTATGGCAGTTGTGTGATGGAGATCGGCGAAAATTTCTTGCATTACATCTGTTCACCATGTGTGAGCCACATACATATGTATGTACATACACAGATATATATATATATATATATATATGGATGTATGTATTAATAATTATTACAATTTGCACTGCTTAGTCATTGGCCAATTTTAAATGGGACTCAATCGGCCTCGTCAGTTCGCGGGTTTTATTGCACACATAGCTACTGTGGATGGGGACAAACCACCAGACGACGCGAACAGGAGGCCGTTCAGCAATAGTCAATGAGAGATGATGAAAGCGATCGTAGATGAATAAGATAAAGAAAAAAGAAAAGAGAAAAAACTGAAAATATTTTAAGAAAAGAAGAAGAAGAAAGTCATGAATCTTTTCACAAGAGCTCTCTGAGGAAGGGAAATTAAAAAATATGTATGTACGTAGAATTTTCAATACAAAGCTGTAACTGTGGGAATTTACAAATATTCTTTTAATTGTTGGATGATGTGATTGACAAATTAGCGATTTCGCGTCAAAAGGCATTTCAATGTTTCTCATTTGATCTTCTCGACATCACGTTGTTGAGCTCGCCCTTTACGAGTAGATGAAATTTGGATGGATAAGACAGAATTCATAGCAAACGGCACAACATTGTGCACCTTAATGTGAATGTCCCGCCATGCAATAGGAGATCTCCTGTTATGGTCCGCAAGTCGAGTCGAGTTGTGGCAAGCTTGTAGCTTCTTCAGCTGCGTCTCGCTGGTCTCTGGTGTACAAATCGTTATGACGTAGTTTAATATCACTTTTCTCTGTTGGCGAGTTTCCCTCGCTTCAGTAGCGGGACCACTCTTCCTGGCTACTTATATATTGTAAGGACAGATTTATGCTTCAACATGAACATGCTTATTCCGTCGAGCTGATGGATTAGAAAGCCTACGCTTTTCCGATAATTCCTATAACCTCTTCGCTGCTTCAACCGAGCATCGCACTGATGTTTGGCAGTCTGCGACGGGTCACTTGTCATTTGGTTCTGTCGACAGAAGGGTGCTGGGCGAAGTGTCATCTGAAATGACACGCGCAGTTCTTCGCTTTCGGTATGGCTTAAGCAGTCGCACGCAGCTTGATGTTATATCCAGCAGTAAGGTGTTGAAAAGGTGGGTGCTTTCCGGAATGAAGCGAGCGGCAGCGGTTACGATTGTTCTGCGAAATTGACACGTCACAAAGTCTCGCAGATACCGGCCCATGCAGCCGACTATCTCATCGATCTTTCCGTGAAGTCTATTTCAGTTAAATTGTGAGAATCTCGTTGGGAGGGCGTGAGGAGTTGGGAGGGCGAGGTAGTATTTGTGGGCGGAGGCAAAATATGCATCACTGCACGAGTGATACGCAGGCCAGAGCACGTTTGAAAGTGGCAACAGCCGGAGCAAGAATGAAGGATGTCACATGCCGATGCATTATAGTCTGATACAGGGAACATTTATATTGCGAGGTAGTTAAGAGTTGCTGAGTAGCTCCCATATGGTTGGTGGAGCTGGCATGCGTTGGGATAGGGGCGTAAGAGAGGTATGCGAGTAATACTGAAGTCCGCTGAGATCCGTGGAGATCTCTGTACAGGTACCCAAAATAGGTATGGGTGCTGACGGCAAAACCTTCGACGCCCAAAAAATGTCAGCCCTTGGCCACACGAATTCCGGAGCAACTCAGATGCGTAGATCTGGCTGTAGTGAGATTCGGGCTGTTGTGAGAGTCGTGAGAATATAGTCTGTTTACGCTGCGGAGAGCTATTTAAAACGTTCGTTGGGTTCTTAGCTTTTCACCTAAATTCTGCCTTGTTGAAATCGGGCGTCGCGTTGGTACCTCCGTCACTTGAGCTCGGTAATTCAGTCCTCGTTTAGATATAACACTCTGAATTTAACATAATCTATGCTTGAAATTGCTTACATGACATCGTTTTAACTAATTACCGTTAAAAGGCATACTCTCAATTAACACTATTCACTGTAAAACCCGTTATAATGGAGATAAGACAGGGTTAGCGCTGCACTACCTCTTTTATAACAAAAAAAAATAATAATGAATGTACAGTCAATCAATAAAGTAAGTATGCAGTTGCACCATGAGAAAATAAACAATAAAAAAATATACGAATCTTTTTGTAACAAAAGGAAAACATATTTATTTCTAAACAATATATGAGGAACTTCAATTCAGGTACAAAAAGTTAACTTAAAAATTATATTTCTTTAAATACTTTTAAACTTAAATAAAAATATCTTCAAAATAACATCAAAAAGTATGTATGCAAAATCAAATTAGTACTTCTAAATTCATATTTTTATTAAAAAAAAATTTAAATAAAATTGGTTTTCAATATTTTGTGGGGTTGCCTTTTTGTTTAAGCACCGCTTTTAGTCTCGAATTCATTGAATTCACCAGGTTCCCTGTCACGCGCTAGGCGGTATGTTCTCTCATTATTCAGCGAGGAGCTTTTTCAAGTCATCCTTGCTTGAAATGCTGCGTTTTCGAATCTGCCGGTCAAGATATTCCCATAAATACTCTATAGGGATGACATCGGTGGACTGAGGTGGCGTACGAAGTTGTTTCTTGACCTTATATAGGAGCCATTCTTTAACAATGGAAGCAGTGTGCTTTGGGTCGTTGCCTTGTTGCGAGACAAACGACTCCTGAAGACCAAGCTTGGCGGCACTTTCGTGTAATTTTTTTTTTTTCAAAATATCTAAATATTGAAAACGATCCATAATGCCGTCAATAAACACCAGCTTACCGACCCCATTGACTGTGCCCATTAGATTTTGCAGTTGAAGCTCAGAATTCACTTTTCGCCACACTTTGGCTCATCCATCGGATCCATGAATATTGAATTTAGATTCATCGGAAAAAATAACTGTGTTCCAGAACGTTTTGTCAGCTTTTTTCGTATTCTTTGTTGTTGCGACCATGGTATCCGGCAGTTCGCAGTGCCTGACAGGATTGCACAGTTTTCCAACCTCTTTTTCAATTTCTTTCTGCTAATATGCTAGGCCATCCAGACCTCTGATTGGTTTTGGTATCTCCGTCTCGTTTATATTTCTCAATGACTTTTTGTACCGTTGCATGAGTTTTATCAACAATTTCATTTATTTTCTTCGGAGATTTTTTCTCTTTGAACGATTTTATTATCAAATCTTTTAGGTCCTGAGACAATTCTTTTCCCCGCGGTGCTATCACGATTTTAAAAACTCTTTATTAATGTTTGTACTGAAATTTTATTGAAAACTGAATATTTCAATTATATTCAAAAAGAAAAAAAACCAGCTTCTGCGCGGCGAACCCAATGTACTTTACATTTTGCATACAAACTTTAATGACATAATTTTTGCACATATCAGAGAACACATGCTATTAAATCTAACGGTACTTTTAAAAATAGATCATGTTGCATGAAAGCGACAGTTGACATCGTAAGCAACAAAACGGTAAAACGCAGTTAGAGCGAAATATTTCATTTTGAAGTTTCAAATACTCAGTGCTTTTTTGATACACTGAATATGCATGTACATATGTATGTATGCATATGTATAAATACACACACGAGTGTAAAGACCTCAGAATGAAAGCGAAAATATTGAAAACGAAAATTGCAAGCTAACAGCACATTTTTTTGGGCCAAAAAACACGCGATTGTAGCGAAAAAGAGCAACAACAAAAAATTAATATATATGTATGTATGTGTGTATGTATGTATACAGCTAAGCACAAGGAAATAAAGCAAATGTCAAAAAACTCAATTATATTCAGCTAATTAATATGCAATTAAGCAAAGGCAAGTTTTGAACCAAAAAAAAAAAAAAAAACACAACGAAGTTTATTGTTTTTCTCTCTCTTAAATTATACAAAAATAAATTTAAAAATTCAGAACTTATGCAAATAAATGTTTGCAAAAAAGAACATAAATTATAATTTATAATAACTAAAATTTATTAAAAATTAAAAAAAAAATGAGTTTATGCAATCAAATGTTTGAAAAAATAATAATTAATTTTCATTAAATTTGATTCAATTTAATTTTGATTTTATATTGCTTGCTTGCTACAGTGCGTCTAAGAGACGATTAAATTTACTCGTGTTTAGTATAACGGAATAAATTTTACATTATAATATATTTCAATTTTTTTTTTTAATATTCGTAAGCACTCTCCGCATTAAATTCCCATAATTCTTTTGCACTATGCTCTCTTTATCAGCATCCGCTCACTATAAAACTAAAACAACAGTTGTGAGCATTAAAATAGCAGCGAAGCGATTTTTCTTTGAAAAAAAAAAAAATTAAATTTTTACTGCATACAGTTGCAGGAGGGTGTCGAATGTCGAACATAGTCCTTAAAGCCAGTAGACCCAGCACAACCAAATAAAAGCTATGTATTTGAAATTCAGGCAATACCTTTCATCAAGACGAACTCGTTAAATTTACGCAGAAGCTCAGCTGAAAATCGCCTCTGAATTTTTAAAACAGCACTAATTAGCCTTTATTTACACTCCCCAAGTTTTTCACACTTGATTTCAGGCATGGCATGCCAAGCTACCTAGATCAAATTATAATTTTTCTTTGCTATTTTAATCTTCACTTAATTCCATAGATTTTCAATGGGATTTAAGTCAGGAATCTGGGTTTGCTAATATAAAGCATCGATCTTTCCCGCCCTCAATAAATTTTTTACTAATTCTTGCATAAATATTTAATTGGCATGCTATCGAAGACATATAGCTCCATATGATGTTGTCCACTTTGCTGTTGATACGTACGATGGGACTTATGACATGCCAAGAAAATGCACACCACAACATAATATTTCTGTGTTTGACCGGTTTTTTTTTTTTTTTTTTTTTTGAGTGAACCTGGGATTATGTTCTTTGCGTTTGGAACGACGTTAAAAACTCTGTCATGTGGTCCTATTCTTTTTTTTTTGTGACTGAACAACCATTTTGTATTATTTAATTTTTTAAATTTTTTATTATTATTATTTTACTTTTTTTATTTTTTATTTATTTATAATTTATTAATTTTATTTTATTTTTTTTCATTTTTTTTTTATTCTATTATTTACTTTTTTATTTTTTAATTATCTTTTTTTATTATCTAATTTTCTTTGTCTACTTCTTCAGTTTTCTTTTTATTTTATTTTTATTTTCAAACTATATTTTTCAACTTTTTTTAGATTTCTTTTTCTATTTTTTTTTAATTTTCTCTTTCTATATTTTTAATTTTCTTTTTCTATATTTTTAATTTTCTTTTTCTATTTTTTTAATTTTCTTTTTTAAAATATCACTTTTTACTTCTTTTAGTTTTAATTTTTAAATTTTTTCTTTTCTTTTTTATTTCTTTATTTATTATTACTTTCTATTTTTTTTTTCTTTCTTTTTTTAATTTTTTTTGTTGTTACTTTATGTTTTCTATTATTTTACTTTTTTTTATATATTTTTTTAATAATTTTTTAGGTTAATTTTTTTATTTCCTTTTTATAATTGATTAATATTCTCTTTTAATTTTTTAAATATATTTTTCTAGTTTTTTAATTTTATTTTTCTATTTTTTAATATTCTTTTCAAATTTTAAGAATATCAATTTTTATTTTTTACTTTTTCTGTTTTAGATTTTCTTTCTTTTCTTTTTGTTAATTTATTTATAGTTTTTTAAATTATTTTATATTTTATTTTCTATTTCTTATTTCTTTATTTCCATTTTATTGCCATGTTTGTAGCTTTTCACGGCTTTCATTTTTATTTTTTTTATTTTAGATTATTTTATTAAAATTTTACATTTTAACTTTTTTTTTATTTTTGTTTTTAATTTTGTAGTTAATTTTTTTTTTTTAAATTTCTCTATTATTTATATTCTCATATCTTCTTTTTCTATTGACTTATTTTCTAATTTTTTAATTTTTTAATTTTTATATTTTTTATTATTATATTTTTTATTTTATATTCTTTAATTTAATTTTTTAATTTTATATTTTAATTTTAAATTTTTTTTATATTTTATAATTTTTTTTAATTGTTTTTAATTTTTAATTGTTTTTTAAATTTTTTTTAATTGTTTTTAATATTTAATTTTTATTTTTTACGCTTATTTTATAATTTTCTAACCTTTTCACATTTTTTTATTTTTTATTTATTTTAATATTTATTTTGTTATAATTTTTTATATATTTTTATATTTCCTTTTTTTTAATTTTTTTTATATTTTTTATTTTATTTTTTATTATAATTTTCCTTAATTTTTTTATTATATTTTTTTTACGAATGTATACAATTCCTTCAATGATACTGCTATTTTCACGGTCACAGCTGTATCTATGGGCATATGCAAATCTTTCTACACTTTGACCATGAGCGCTGCTCTCTCTCTCTTTGAATAACAACAAACATGCACTTCACTGCTTCGCAGTCTATGCCACTTTCTATTGTTATTGTAGCAGCTGTTGTCATCGGCACCGCAAAATTACGGGAAATGCATTGTAGCTATGTGCAAATGCAATGAAAATGACTCAAAATTGAAGGCTATAAAATGCAAACAAATGCAGCACCACAATTCATCAGAATTGTTATAATAATGAATTATCAGCAGTTCGGAGTTATTAGCATAATAAAAGTTAATGCACAATCATCAATCAACCAATACTATAATCCCGTACAATTGATATGGTCGGTCACACGCAAAAATAGAGCGCGCATAGCGACACAAAAGTAAAAAAAATGGTTTACGCAATACGCAATTGTGCGACAAAAAAAAGCAGTGCAAAGGTAATCACTACACAGTGCTGGGCATTCATATACATACATATTACATTAAAAATAGAATAAAATTATTGCTCTACTACTACTTCATACTTACGCTACTAATATTAATGTTGTCACTATATTGACAATCAGTCCAATGATTGTTATAAGATTGGGCGCCAACCATAGTGGCGTCATTGAGACGAGAAAATTCCACCAAGGCTGTAGCCATGGATCCATTATGCTATTACTTGTGCAGGCATACTTATGTTCCGATAGCTTTTTCAGCTGCTGTGGACTGAGTAAACGTTCCTTGTATGACAGTGGTGGCATGATTGATGTAGGTGGTTGATGGTGCAGCAACTGAAATTATTAGATTTCGTTGCAATGCTGGTCGATTTGTATAATTTTGGTTTGTGATTCCTGTTTATGGGTTTTAGGTGGGTTTGTTTGTTGCACACTGTATTTAAATTTTATTTATTTATTTTTATATATATATATTGCTGTATGAAAGGAAAATTACATATATTCATTAATAATATTTATTTTAATTGGCACAAACACTGCGGATGTTGCAAATTAGCTACATATACACATGTATGTAGGTAGGTATGTGGAAAAAAAATTGCTAAATACGCTTTGCCCCCCACCAACAGCTTAGCTTGTGATATTGCCGATTAGCCACTTTTTCAACTTCTTTTTTTTCGTCTTTGCTGTGCACTACTCGGGTTGTAGAGGAGACACTGGCACTACTTTTATTAGCGCGTATAATTCACGTGTTGACTTAACTGGCGTAGTCAGCTAGTTTTCAATTTTTTTTTTTAGTAATTTCTCAACAAGCTATTAAAAACACAATTTTTTTTCGCAAAGAAAACGCGTTGCGCCTTTCTTTGGTTGCACGTAATCTTTTTTGCCAGCTTCAGGTACTTATTCATTTATAACTGAGCTAATCTGCTTTGTTTTTAAACATTAAATATTAATATTTTTTCTTGCTGAATTACTTAGCATCTGCAAGAAAATTTGCCACTTGAGCACACTTTTCACTCCCAATTTTCTTCACGTCGTTCTGCTGCTGATGAAAATGCACTCTATCAATCGAATGTGTGTAAAAGAACGACAAAATGTTTTGAGCGAAAATTTTCACACACAAATCGTCGGCCAACAGAAATGGAAATGTCATATGTGGAAATTTTACAATTTTACACAGTGTATGTGTACGCCAAAAATGGTATGCATGCATGTGTGCGTTTGACGTTGTCAAAAATGACAGCTGATAGCTGAACAGTGTTGCATTTGCGAAGTGAAACGTTTTGAAAAGTTTGCGCAATTCCTTTAGATTTAGATTTTATTTGAATTTTTTTAAGGCATATCAAATATAAGGGAGTGCAAGGTAACCAATTAGACCGAAATGACAGTCTGCAGAGTGAATGAAAATTTGTTTACTGCATGGAATTTTCATGTAAACACTTAAAATTTTTTAAATTATAAAACAATGTTTTTAAATATATACTTATATATATATAAAATGTTGAAAAAGTAAAACTCGCCTTTAATTACTATCATTTTATTTTGTTTTCTTTATTATACTTAAATTTTTATTTATATTTTATATCAAGGCATATAAACGTACAATATGTTGTATAATATAAATGTATTTTTGTTTTGTTTTTATATATAATATATAATTTAAGCAAATTATAATTATCATTATTTGCTTAAAATTACAAAAAAAAATTAGATAAAACACGCATACTTATCATATTAATATTATTATTATTATTTGTTTTTATATTTTAAATGTATTAATATTAAAAAAAAATTAATTTCAAAAAATAGTTCACAAATTATTCAAATTAATATGTATATGTTTGTTTGTATATATACGATATATGCATATGTATGTATGTATTTATAATGAATAAAGTTGTGCTCTCATAAACTGCTTAACAACTGTGCTATTTTCAGTTTAATTATCAATTTTATTATTACATATAAATTTTATGCATTTATTTATATAGTATTATTTTGCATTTTTTTTTGTTTCGTACAATATTTTTAATATACATTTTACAATGTTTTTAAGTTGAAAAAAATAATTTGTTTTTTTTTTTTTTAATAAAATTTGCTGGCGCTTTTAAAAATGTGTAATTAAAAAATACTAATTTTACAAAAATATTTTTGTTTGTTTGTTTTGAAAAACGCTTGCGTCCAAATAAACACAATTTTATATATTATTTTTAAAGAAAATTTTATTTTTTCAATTGAAAATTTAAATTTTTCGTTTGAAATTTCAAATTTTTTTAAAGTTAAATTTCAATTATTAGCTCCCTCAACACGTAAATGAAATAAAATGCTAAAGCAAACCATTTTTTTATACATATTTATGCCTAACAGCAAATTTTTTTGCATTATTATTTTTTTTTAAATTTATTTATTCTTTTTTCCGTTATATTTTATGGCAATATTAAAATTACTGCTTTAAACGCTAACTTATAGTTTATTATGTAGTGAAACTTGTGATTTTGTTGTGCAATTTTGTTGTTGTTGTCATTCTTATATTTTTATATATCTATTTTTTGTTGTTGTTTCGTTGGCATTTTCTTAAAAAGTGATTGCACATATTACTCACTTCCCTATTTGTTTTTGTTATAATTTTTATTTCATAGCAAAATAAATCAAGCGCCAGGAAGCAATTGAAAATAATAAATTTCTTTTTTATTTTTAAATTTTTTTTTTGTATTTGTGTTTTATTTAAATATTTTTTTTTTTGGCGCAATAAATACAAGTACTTTCTGTATATTTGTCTGTATGCTTTCGAGCGCACGCTTCTAAATTAAGATTTTTGTTTATATTTTTTTTATAAAATATTTATTTTTACATGAAAAAATGCATAAAGTAATTTTTACTCATACATATGTGGATTTTTATTATTGGTGTGTATGTATTTATTGTGGTTTTTTTTTATAACATTTATTTTATAAAAAAAAATATTGCTTAACAAAATTTGTAAATTTAAGCCATGACACATTTTGAAAAATTTAATTTTGTAAGTGTTAGAACAAAAAAAGTAATAATAATTATTATTATTTTATAGCACAAAAAACATTATTGAACTTAAAAAAAAATTTAAATTAAAAGAATTAAGTGGAAAAAATTAATTAATTAATTAATTTAATTAAATGGTTTTTTAATCAATTATTTTTTTTATATATTTTTTTAAAGCTATTGCATATATTGTAGACAAAAAAATAATACATTTAATAGTATATTTTGTATTTTGTGCGACAAAAAGCTTATCGAAACATGCCAAATGAAATTATAAATTATTTTTAGGGCAAAAACAAAACTTATAGAAATTTATTTAATTATAAACATTGAAATAAACTGCAAAACATTCTATATTTTATTGTTTTTGTGCTTTATTTGTTGTCTGCAAGTGGTTTTTTTTACACGAGGCGTAACAGCGAAAAGGCGAAACGAAAATTGAATGGAAAACGTTTTTTAACTAACAAATTTTAATTTCGCAAATATAAAACAATATTTTTTTTTTTTTTTGAATAATATAAAATATTTGTATTTAAAGTAGTAAATTTTACAATTTAAACCTTTATACGGCTAGAAAGCAGTTTTTTAATACTTAATTTTGAGGTTAGAAAATATAATTAATTGATAAAATACGAATTTGCTACTATAATAACAAAAAAAATATTATTTTTCACAGTTTTAATTTTTCAAATTGTTATTTAAAATAATTTACGAATTCTGAAAGTGCAAGTCTCTAAAGTTGAGACTAAAGCAGCCTCAATAGCACACTCGTGCTATAAGAAGCGCGCCATTTGCGCTTTTAAAAGCCTTTAGTGCTTTTCTAAGGCTCTTTTTTTTAACATATAATGCTTTTATTATTAAATTAGCACGAAATTACAACGAAATTATGCAAGACAAGTAATACTCCTAACCTCAAAATAAATTTTTTTTTGTATGACACAAACAAACTTAGTTTAAGATTTTATAATTTATATTTGAAAAATTTGTATTTTTCATATGCACCGGCCTTTTTTTGCAATGTAATAAAGAACAAGCATATATTTGTATAAAAAAGTATACTTTTATTAAAAAAAAATGTATCTTAAATTGCGAATTTCAACAGTATCAATAGTATTTTTAAATGTTCTTTATTTATGGCAAAGGTAAAAACAAAAGTCAAGTTCTACACACGCATATTTGTAGTCAACTATAAAATAACATTGACAAAAAAAATACATAAAATTTAAAAAAAAAAAACTATAAACAAACCAATATGCACCAATATTTTCACAAACGAAGCGGCAAGTGCCTCAAATGAACATTGTTATATAGCAAATACAAAACAATACTATTGCCAATTAATTTTTAATTTTTTTTTTAATTTTGAAAAAAAAATTTACCGTAAAATGCGCTGCAGTGAGTTTGTATAAAAAATATATATGTTTTTGTTATACAAAATATTGTAAAAAATGCTGTGATGTAAACTACGATGTCTGTATGTATGTATGCAATTTTTAGAACCACGAATATGTATATACATATATATATATACAATAAAAAATAATAACTATTTGTATTGGGTGACACAACACTCACCCACAAAAAAAAAAAAAAAAAAAATTTACAAAAACAAAACAAAAAATTATTTGCTATTTTTACGCAAATTACTAAATATACATATTCTGAGAATTTATTGAAAGTGTCACATGTGGTTGTTGTTGTTGCGCTCTAGTTGTAGGTAACAGTTCAAAATGTTGTTGTTGGGTCTTGTTTAGTAGCGGCGTAAGTGATAATTTCTATGGAAATGTGTTTGGTTGGTGGAGTGTCTACGTTTTTTCGCTTTAAACATTGTTTTTGTTGTTGTTGTTGGTGTTGGTGGTTCGTATTTTTCCCCCGTATTAAGAATTTGTGTGCGCTCGTTTAGTGTATACCGTCCCCCCTCCACATTTTCTTTTTTGCTTGTATGTATGTGAAGTGTTTTGTTTTTGTTGTTATTGTTTTTACTGTTTGCTTTTTTATTTATTAATGTACCGTTTTTTTTTTAATATAAATTTTCCTTGTTTTGTTTTATTTTTATTTTTTCATATTTCATTATTATTATTATTATTTTATTATTTATTATCAATTTCTATTCTATTATGTGTGGTATGGCGTTACATAGGTTGCTGGGAAGATGCCTTTCCGATTGCCAATCTCACCATTCCACCAATTCTCATCGGAACGATCTGTGACGGTGATGACATCGCCGCGTCTAAAGTCCAATTCACCAGATTCTTGTGGCACAAAATCATATAATGCTTGTACGAGCATCTAAAATGTGTTGGATGTGTTGAATGCGAGTGTGTGGCGTGCGTGTGTGTATGAGGGAGAGAGAGAGAGAGAGAGAGAGAGAAAGAAAGTGAAGAAGTGATGAGATTTAGTCAGTAATAGAAATCAATTATAAATAAATTATTATATATATATATAAATAAAATAATTAAATGTTTGGAAATTACTAATGGAGAGAAGCTTTTTGCTAAAGCACAAGAAGTAAATTAAAAAAGCTTATGAACAATTTTAAAATTTTTATATAAACACAAATGAAATTTAATTTTATAAAACTCTAGATAAAGAATAAATAAATGACAAAAAAAATTTATGTAAGAAATAGAAGTAAAAAATAATAATAAAAGTTAAATAAATACAATTTTTTGAAAATTGAAAAATCAAAAAAATTGATTTATGAAAGTAAAAAAATAAAAATAATAGAAAAAATAATAATAGAAGTAAAAAAATATTTTTTCATAATTAAAAAAAAAAATATGAAAAGAAATGATTTATGAAAATAAAAAAAAATAAATAGAAGTAAATTATAATAGTTTAAAAACAATTTTTTTTCATATTTTAAAAAATTTATAAAAAGAGAATTTTATGAAATCTCAGAAAAAAGTAAAAGTAATTTCAAAAAATTTATTTTCTTAAATTTCTTCGAAAATTTTTTTTTTTCAAAAATGCACTTTCTCAAATTAAAAAAAAAAAATGTCGAAAAATTTATTTTATTAAAATTAAAAAAAAAATAGAAGTAAAAAAGTATATTAATTTATATCAAATTGTAACTGTGTGAAAAGTTTAATATGAAATTTTGAAAAACTAAAAAAATTCCACCAACAAAAATTAAATTTCAAAAATGTAGAAATAGAAAATATTAAGACTGAGTTTACTCGGGCGACTATTGTTGCCGAAAGTCAATAGTTAGTAGAAGGGCCTTTGAAAAGTGAAAATTTGCTTAAAAATGCTAAAACGGTCTATACAACTTTAAAAAAAAATATAATAAAAGCAATAAAACTAAAAAAATATTAATAAAATTTAAAATAAATTTTTAAATAAATAATTTTTTCGAAAACTGTCCAATTAAAAAAATTTGACAAATTTTTACACTTTTGAAACGTGAAAATTTTGCTTTCAACATAGTACTGGTCATTTAAAGTGCAAGAAATATATAAAATTTACTATTTTTAAAGCTCAAAAAGATCTCAAGGGGTCATTCTAGAGATTTTTTTTTTTGGGAAAACTCTTAAATAAATCTGATTTTTGGCAAAAGGCATTTATTATGCATATAATTAACTGCTTAGAACTATTTTTTTTTTAGAAAAATTAATTAAAAAATGGCGGCTATACAGCGTTCTCCTCCATAGGATGTCTCCATTTTTTCGGGAACCACTGCCGCACACACAGTGTCTATAATTTTTATTTTTATTTTAATAAGTTGCTGAACGGTTCCCGCTTGTAAATAGCAATAGCTACAGAAGTACGTAGAATTTTTCAATATATACGTTTTTGACAAAATGGCGGGTCTCTAACGGAAAAAGTAACAATTTGGCCTAAAAAATTGTTCGAAATTTGTTAATAAAAGAAAAAAAAAACAATGCAAGATAAACGTACTTCTGTAGATAATATATTTCTGAGGATGTTATCAAAATTTCGAGTGAATCGGTAGCAAATTGTTTGAGTTATGTTTCCGTGCAACTTGAAAAAAGCAGTTTTGAGATAAACGCGTTTAAAGTTTTGAGTCTTCTAAATTTGAAGACTCGAGATTTGCTTGGAGCCGCAATACTGGCCTTTACAGTTTCAAAGGGAAATATGAAGTGGAAGAATAACTAAAAAGAACATAAATAATATCTTTCAAAAGTTATTAAAAAAAAAAAACGTAAAAATGTTAAAAAAAATATTTAAAAAATGTTAAAAAAATATTTAACACAAAAAAAGCAAAAGCTCTTAACTAACTACTTTCTCTAATTTACAAAAAAAAAAAAAAAACACTTCTACACTTTTGAAAACTGAAAATTTCCTTGAACCATAATACCGACTCTTTAAAGGAAAAAAAATAAATAAAATTTAAAACTTTAAAGCTTCAAAAGGAAAAAAGTAAATAAAAAAATTTCAAAACCTATCTCACAAAATTTTCAAAATCAAAAAACTTACAAAAACTAGTACAAGAAGAACTCTCCAAATAAGAACACTAACAAATTTCTACACTTTTGAAAAGAAAACACTAGATTGAAAAGGAAAAGATGTGAAAATTGCAACTTAAAAAGTTCAGAAATATTATTAAAAAAAAATCTAAAACTTGAAATTTTTTTTTTATTCAAAATGTTCTTAAAAGAAATATAAAAAAAATTCAAAAGCGTAAAAATAGAAGAAATTATCGCCTTATAATTGCTGGAAAAGTACAAAAAGTCACTAATGGAATCACTGAAAAATAAAATAACAAAAAAAAATTTTCAATTAAAAGAATTCCGAAAATGGCGTTATTACAAATATTCTTTACATCGAAGAAAATAGAAGGAATAAGAAGAAAGTGCTTTAAAAGCTTTCTAAACTTTATTATAATCTTTTAAAAATAGGAAAAATATTACTAAATGACTACTGAGGGTCTTAGGTTTTTACAATTTAATTTTTTTTTTTGATATGCCGAATTTTAATTTCAAATATTTTTGCTAGAAATGTTTCAGTTTGCCAAATATTTAATTTTCAAATACACATAACCAATTTTTTCCCCCAAATACTAATTAAATGAGTAAAAATAAAAATACATATTTTGTTCTACTAGAGAAAAAGTGAAGAAGCATACTTTTAGGCGCATACCTTAAGACCGCTATATAAAACTTGAATAGCTCGAATAACTCGATAACTCTGACTATTTCAGCAAAACTAATTTCCGATACAGTTTAAAAAAACATTCTTAAAACCCATGATTCTCTCAAATAGGTATATATTTACATACATGTGTAACTGACATGTGTGCTGCACACTACTCATCATTGGATATCAACATACCACACTAACCTCTTCGTGTACCATATCTCTTAATTTAACATCTTGTGATCTTGATACGCTTGCGGTTCGATGATATTCAACTAATTCGTTGAGTGAGTTGAATTTAACTACCCAAAGGAAGAATTTACCCTGTGCGTCGCGTAAAACTTTAAAATGTTGCACACCATCGGGGCATCTGTATGGAAATTATACAAAATTTTATTAAAAATTATACTTTCATGTATATAATATGTATGCATGTATGCATGATGCACTTACTTGACTGATAATGAGAAATCCCCAGGACTTGATTCGCTGATGCGAATTAAAAATGCACCTTCATGTTTATTTGAGAGTAATTTTTCAGCATCGGCACGTGTGATGCGGCCATAGTACCAGCTGTGCAGGTGGAAATTAAATGGAAAGGAAAGGAAAGGAAAGAGAATTTTTAATATTTACATACATATCATTCAAGCTTACGATATAGCCACACACTCACTCATGATTTTTCATTTCTATATAATTGCTGGGTATAAGACCCTCTTTACTGTCTAATTCGGCACGATACCAATTGGAATCATCTTCCATATTTAAAATCTGGAAATAGAGGGAAGAAGAAGATTTTATTGATTAAATTAGTTAGAAAAATTTACTTAAAAAATTAAATTTAAAAAAAAATTTTAATAAATAAAATTGAAAAAAAAAAATATTTTTTTAAATAAAAATATAAAAAAAATGAAATGCATCAGACTCATCACGTTGATAGGCTATACACTCTCTGAGACCCCAGGAAGAACTATTGACAATATCCAGTATTCCCGCCCTGCCAAACACACAATCAGCACCGGAAGAATACGAGGTTTTTCAAAACTCTCAGAAGTTGGATTCTAGCCGATTGGAGACTACACTTCCAAACACAGCCAGTGGAAGTTCACGTCTTACTACACCTAAAGTACGAGATTATGAATCTGAATATCCATTTTCATCTGGAACAGATCAAAAACAACTGACTGGATCGACTTTTGTGTTGGCAAAGGCTTCAGAACTAGAGCAGTAGCTTGTAGCCCGAGTTACGGACTTGTCGTCCGATCATTCTCGCATTTTTATCACAACACGTACAAATTTTACTGACTTGCCGCATTAATGTAGTCTTTATAATCGGAAAATGAACTGGTAAAAACTTTCCGAAGCAGGCTGCTTCAGTACCAACTGTCTAAATATATATCTAACGTCCAATGAAGAAATCAAAGTAGCGTTCAACAAGCCGCCTGCAATTCAAACCCTCCACCCAGCAACCGAAAGGATGAAAAAGCATCTGAACACCCAAACGGGCTTCCGCAAAGTGCACAACACCACAACTACACTTAACGCCATAAACACTCAGATAATTCATGGCCTTAACCAAAATCGACCCCCTGCGCGAGCTGTTCTAGTAACACTGGACCTGTCGAATGCTTTCGGCACGGTTAATCACGCAGTGCTACTATAGGACACGACATTTACACCTACAACCCGCGAAATCCTCTGCCACCCTTTTCACCAGCTGGACGAAGGAGTACCAGCTTGAATTTAATGTGAAGGTTGATGACGTAAAAATTCCGACCTCGAACAACCCAAAGTTATTGGGAGTCACATTTGATAGCCTGCATTCCTTCACTCCGCACACGACTGCAAATGCCACCAAAGTACAGAGCCGCAACAAAATCCTCAAATCCCTATCCGGTAGCACCTGGGGAAAATACAAAGAAACACTGCTGGCAACGTACAAGGCAATTGGACGGGCATGCCCACTCAACCCGACTCATCTTACACCCCTCTCCCTCTGGTCCGAATCCGTCGAAACAGCACGTTTCCTTAGGCTCCCGTTAGATGACCTCGATGACTAAGATGGGACCTACCTGACCCTAAACGGGGTTGGCTAGCCACTATAACAACAACAACAACACGTAGAGTTTCAGTGGCTTGATTGGCTGACATTTTGCACTCCGGTGTATATTTTTGTTGCTGCTTTGAAGATCTGGTATGTACTCGTTGATATGTAGCCGGAGCGTCGGGCTTTTGCTTGTTGTCGGATTTTTTTTTTCTTATTTCGTTCAAATTGATATGAGTGTGGCCTTTTCTCTCTGAGATAATTTCCACTATCCACACTAGAATGTGGTTTGAGTCGCTGAACACATTTATTGCTTGAGTTGATAGATCGGGTTGGGATGCGATCTACTTTATTAATTTTTTTTTTGTATCTTAAGAGCAGTTCGGTTTCGCTGAGCTGTGGTCTCGAGAGTGTTTTCTAGTAGGGAACTCAAGTCTCCTCGACGGTTGAAAATTATTGAGAGATTTGGCTTTTGTCTTTTCGAATCTCTTCAGTTATGATGTGAGATAGGGTTAGTAGTCACACGATCAGTTGTTGCCATGGCTGCGCCGAGTTTTTCATTTTAGTCAATAGCCTGCCGGTACGAATTTGGGAATTTCTACCTATGGAGTGTGGTGATGCGGTGGAGTAAGTGTGAGATTAATCCGCAGGGGGTTTTACAGTTTCAGTTGCCTGAGCGATGGATATCGCACTCTCTGCTGTTATT
Organism: Neoceratitis asiatica; assembly: GCA_030068015.2. Taxonomy (NCBI): domain Eukaryota; kingdom Metazoa; phylum Arthropoda; class Insecta; order Diptera; family Tephritidae; genus Neoceratitis; species Neoceratitis asiatica. The sequence continues at coordinate 69,048,197 of CM061527.1, read as the reverse complement.
GTGTCGTTTTATATTCACGCAAAATTTTAGTTTTAGACTATTAAGCGGGCGCAGCTCTTGAGAACTGAGAAGAGTTCGAGTAGGGAGAATGGGCTACCAACTACAATGCATACTTTAGCTGGCACGAGACAGTAAACCACCTGAATTGATAAATTGATAAATATTAACACTGAAAATCATTTAAAAAAATTTTTTTTTTGTATTTTTTGTTCAATTTTTTTTTTTTTTTTTTGTACACTCCAGTTACACGCTTCAAACCGCTTTAAAATGTTTTCAGTTTTCTATTGTTTATTTACTTTTGTTTAGTGAAATTTGCATAACAAATTAAAACTAATTAATTTGCATTTTTTTTTTCAGAATTCTAAGCGAGATTTTTTTCTTTTCACACTTTTTGCTATTGTAATTATTATCACATTTTTTTTCTTCTGGCACAGCATTGTAAAAATGCTAATTTTACTACTAAATAGTGTTAATAAATGCATATATGCAAACACACACACATATGTATGTATGTACGTGTGCTAACGTTGAAATATAAAAATAATTTACGAACTGAAATTCCAGCAAATAAATAAACTTTCTGTGTTGCTAACATTCGGCAGTTGAAGTAAAAAATTATTGCATGCGATAAAAAAGTGACTATCAAAAATTACTGCACACAGCAGAAAATCTATGTTATGTAGTATGTGTGTGTCAGTGGCGGCATTGTTTATTGAATTTTTAGTATAAATGAAAGCCTTAAATTTGTACTCTTTGAATTGCCGAGCAGCGTACACCACCAACACCCACTGCCACTGGCAAGCTGTGTAAATATGCATGCACATAGGCATGTATGTACGTATGTATGTACATACATAGAGCGCCGCGTTGACCTAATTGCATTGAGACGCGTGAGCAACAAGAACAAAAAAAAGCAGTTGCCAAGTGACGTGGAAGCTGTGAGAAAAAAACAAAAAACAAAAAATAAATAAAAAGAACAAAAACAACAACAACAATTAGGGGGGGAGGGGGGAACAACTAAAAAAAAAAATAATAAAAAAATAATAAAAATAACAACAACAACATGCAGTTAAAAATCATGATAACAAAAAGGCATTAATAAATTGCCGAGCGGAAATGAATTGAGAAGGATTTTGAAATTTTTTTATGCAATAAATATGCAGCGGAAAAAAATCATTAATAAAAATAAAAAATTTACATCTTCCTTGCGTAACTAAAATTTCAAGAGTCACAGGTGCATTTTAAATTTAATTTTTGCTAAATTTTTATTTTCTTAAACTTTTTTTTAATATAATTTAATATTACTTCATAATTTTTCAAATCGTTCTTAATATTATTTTAGATTTTTTTTAATTTTTTTAAATTATATATTAAATTTTTTTTTCAAAACTGTTTTTTTTTTTAATTTTTAATTTATTTTTATTTTTATTTTATTTTTTAATTCTAATTTTAAATTTTAGTTTTTAGTTTGTTTTAATTCCAGTTAAATTTTTTTTTAATTCTTAATTTTTATTTAAAAACTTTTTCATGATTTTTATAATTTATTTTTACTTATATTTTTATTTTTCATTTTCTCATTTTCATTTTATAAATTTTTATTGTCATATTTTTTTGTTCTTCATTATTTTCTCATATTTTTTTAACTAAAATTTTACTCCATTTATATAATTTTTAATTTTTCTTTTTTTAATTTAATTTTTCATTCTTTTAATTGTAGTTATAAATTTATTTCTACTTTTTTAATTTATATATTTTAATATTTTTTTTATATTTATATATTTTATATTTTCATATTTATTTTAATTAAAACTTATATTTTTTCAGTTCTTATTTTTTTATTTTCAATTTTTTTCCAGTAATTTTTTTTTCGTAATTTCAATTAAATTGTTTTCATAATTTAAAAAAAATTGTTTTTTCGTTAATATATTTTTTAATTTGTATTTATTAGAATTAAAACGCACAATTTAATCTTTACTCGTTGGTAGCCGAAACTACTTTGCAGCGCCAACAGTATTTAAAATTTATTTTTATATATTTTTTTTGAATATTTTACATTTTTTTATTTTAATTTACCATTTTGGTTTTTTATTTTTTTATCTTCTGAAATTTTTGTACTTTTTTTTTTGAATATTTTTTAGTTTTAATTTGTTTTGTTCTGAATTTTTTTCAGTTAAATTATTTTATATTTTTTATATTTTTTTATATTTTTTACATTTTTATTTTATTTGTTTTTATATATTTTAATTTTTTTTATATTATTTAAAATTTTTTCCTTTTTTCCTTATAGTTTTTTATATTTGTTAAATTTTTTATATTTTTTTATATTTTATTTTTAGATTTTTTTATGCTTTTATATAATTTTTATAATTTTTTATAATTTTTTGAATATATTTTATATAGTTTTTATTTTTTTTTATTTTTTATTTTTATTTTTTTTAATTTTTTTGATTTTTTTTTAATTTTTATATTTTTTTTTTATTTTTATTTTTTTTTATTGTTTTTTATATTTTTAAAAAATTTTTTAATATTTTTTACTTTTTGAAATTTTTTTATATTTTTTAAATTTTTTATATATTTTAAAATTTTTTATATTTTTTTAAACTTTTTATAAATTTTTAATTTTTTTATATTTTTTATATTTTTTTAAATTTTTAAATTTTTTTTATATATTTTTAGATGTTTTTATGTAATTTTTCTATTTCTTATATTTTGTTATTATTTTTTCTATTTCTTTATATTTTTTTTTTAAACTTTTTTATATTTTTTTAATTTTTTTTAACCTTTTTTTTACATTTTTTAAATTTTTGTTAATAACAAATTCATACACAATTCTGTGCAATACAAAAAAATATAGCAAAAATTATTAATTTTAACTGCACGAATGCACCTGCAAACAACAACAACAACAAAACCCAAATTTCAAAACAATTTTTTTTTTGAAGCGAAATAAATTAATTTCCACTTTTAATTTACGACGGAAGAAAGCAAACGTAAATAACTGCTAATTCCTAACAGCAGGGTTGTATGCAGGTATGGGAGACGACGTGCTGTTATGCAGGTTTATATGTATGTATAAGTATAAATGTATGGGAGAGCGTGCAATTTACATGGCAGATCAACTACTAAAACTCGGCGAATGAAGCTGAATTTGCACTGTTTTCAATTTTCAACGTTTCACGAATTTTTGCACGATTTTATGGAATTCTTACGTAAATCGTAAATCAATTAACAAAGGTGAAAAAGGTTATTTGTTGTAAAAGCATGTAAAGGTATTAATTTAATGAAATTATATGCACTTAATAAATAAATGAAAAAAATTAAAAAAAAATTTCAATCTCAATGTCCATCAATGTAGATTTCCAGTAATTGTTTCCCCCTGTTGATGGAGATCGGGTGCGACTGCACCTCCTGCCGCCAGATGAACGCAATCTGTATTTTCTTTTATTAAATAATAATAATAAATGGAAGAAAATCAACAAATTCCGAGAATAAATAATGGTGAAAAGTAAGAGAAAAAAACTTTCCGACACGTGCGATAACCTGCAGGAATGGCAGAGAGATGTAATCGATATTTCTGCGTTGGTTAAGTGCAAAAGCAAAAACAAAATATTGTAATTATGCGAAATTGCGTAAGTATGTAAACGCATATATATATATATATATGTGATTGTGTTTTCGTTGTAACTTTATACAATGTACTTATGTACTCGTATGTATGTTTGTATATGTAACTGTAACTGCTGTGGGTGCAGTAAGTCACCAAACAATGGCACCCACTGACGCGCATCGCAACTTAAACTCAATAACACCGTAACAAACGCCCGCCCGCCCGAACGTCTCTTGCGTGAAAAATATTCGTAACATTAAAATGAAAAAAGAAAAAATAAAGAAAAAAAATTAATTAATTAAAAAAATTAAATAATAAAAAAAAAATTAAAAAAAAAAAAAAAAATAAATAAAAAAATAAAAAAATTATTTCATTATTATTTCAATGCACATAAGTACATTTTTTTTTTCCTTTTTTTCACTTTAATTTTGTTGTAATAAGTATATATGTATATTTGTATGTATGTATGTATATACAAGCGTGCATACATTAAATGAAATGAATATGGCTAAAGTGTTTTGCGTTGATGAAACATATAAATTCTCACAAGTTAGGGAGTTAATGGGCGTAAGCGTAAATGAACTGACAAGCAATATGAAGGAAAGCAAACAATAACAAAAAAAAAAAAAAAAATTATAATAATAATAAAATGCTGTAGAGCACAAAAAATTGGAAAACTTTTAAAATTTGCTAAAAACTGCAAGCAACACCCAGCGAAGGTCACAAAAAGTAAGGCGTTAAAATGAGTTGTTAAAAAAAAAATAATCAGAAATAGTTGTTGTTGCTATTTTTTTTTTTGCCTGTAGCGAGTGGAAAGCTTAGCGCAACTTCTAATTACGTTTTAATAATATAAATGAAATAATTAACAAATTTACGGAGAAAAATGCATACGACAACCCGTTGGATGGCACTGATTCAGATTTGATTGCAAGAAAATGGGAGAAACCAACAGTTGACTCCCTCTATAACTGTAAATGATTTTAATTATAGATTTTTAGTTAGCCCTAACCTTCAAAAAACGCGTGTATAAATTTGACAGCAGATCGGATCATTAGTTTGCGAATTATAGCGTTTTGAGGGAAGCAACTTTTGTTATTGTGAATAGAAATGGATAAAAAGGAATTTCCCGTGTTGATAAAATATTGTGTTTTGAAGGCAAAAAACTTGACTTGATGACGAGTTGACGAAGACACTGCCCCAGGAAGAAAATCAACCATCAAAGATTGGTATGCTAAGTTTAGACGTGGTGAAATGAGCACTGAAGACGGTGAACGCCCAAAAGAGGTTGTTATCGACAAAAACATTCAAAAAAAAAATCCACAAAATCATTTTGAATGACCGTAAATTGAGATTGAATGAAATGGCAGGCACTCGTAAGACTATCAACTGAATGTGTACATCATATCATTCACAAATATTTGGGTATGAGAAACCTCTGCGCAAAGTGGTTGTCGCGCAAGCTCCCTTTTTTATCAAAAACAACGAAGAGTTGATGATTCCGAGCAGTGTTTGGAGATTTTCAGGCGTAATAAACGCGGAGTTTTTGCATCGATATGTGACAATGGATGAAATATGATAAATATGGCTCCATCATTTCACTCCGTGGCCCAATCTACAGTCAACCGAGTGGACTGCACGCGATGAGCCCGCTCCAAAGCGTGGAAAAACGCAACAGTCGGCTGGTAAGGTTAAAAGGAAGAAGAAGAAAGTGCTGTTTCACCAAGACAATGCACCGTCGTGTCACAACTCAGTGAAATCGATGACAGAAATCCATGAATTGGATCCAGTTCTGGCCCCCAGCGACTATTTTCAGTTCTCAGATCTCAAAAAGAATACTCGCTGGGAAATTATCATCGAATGAAGAGGGGATCGCCGAAACTGAGGCCTATTTTGAAGCAAAACACAAATCGTACTTCAAAAATTGTTTCGAAAAGCTGGAAGATCTATAGTATGGTGGCCAATTGACCTGTTACAGCCATCATTTATCAGTCGACAAAGCCATTGTCATCGTTAGAGATTGTTGAAGCGCAGGTGTTGTTAGAAATTAATTGTGAAATATCTTTTACCAGTTCATCTAGAAGTCCATTAGTCAGACCGTCTGTTATGCTACCTCGAGAAAACTTTCTTCCAAAACCAAAATGGTGAGTCTTCAAGCACAACTAACGAAATATCTCGCTCGCCAAACAGTGAGTACACCAAGCCGGTACGTTATCGGGCATAACAAAGTTCAGCACAAAGTGTGACGATTGTAACTCAAAGTATGCTCGAACAGTCAATAAAGCAACGAGCTCGACATCCCATTCATGGGAATTTAACATATCGTGCACTTCCTTGCGCAGGGTATCAAAATCAAAATCTCGATTTGAAGGCTTATAAAGTGCAATTCGTACAAGAACGGAAGCCTCATGACCAAACGAGGCGATAATTCGCTTCGCTCCCACGGACTGAAGATTGCTTGGCAGAAGAAAATGAGAATTTTTACTGAAAAAAAAAGATGCAAACCACAAAATAGAGGAGTAAAACACTGCAGATAGACATTACAGCGGTTATAAGGTGATATTCACGTATACATAGAAGTAAATATGTATATATCGAATTGTCTAAACCTCCGCAACGGAGCACGAGAGATGCGAAAGCTGGTAGACGAAATTTTTCGCGGAAATTAAGAGATCTTTATGTTTAGCAAAAAAAATTCAAAGACTTCTCCTCCTCGCTGAGAGTAATTTATTGGTATTTGGTGTAGAAATTTTTTTTTTTTTGAATCTGGTGGCAACTCTGGAACAAGATTTTTCTTAATTAATCCATTACAGCAAATGCATAAAATGCATAAAATGAAATCACGAATAGTCAGCTCATCAACAGGCATTAATTTATGCAATTATTTACATTGGCAAACACACGTACATACATCCAAACAAACATATTTACATATACAATTTATTCAGTGAGTGTGTATGTGTATGTATGTAAAAAATATCATGCATTAATTCATTGACTAAGTCGCATCTGCAAAAAAAAAAATTTAATTAAAAAAAAAACAACAACAATGCGAAAAATGTGTAGAGAAATAGTTGGAAATTTTCCGTTAGCACAACAACAACAACAATATGTCAAAAAGCAATTGCTTACAAATGTAAATGAAAAACTAAATAAATCAACGAGTGAGAAAGAAAATTTGAGAAAATTGTGTAAAACAAATAAGAGGGAGATAAAGAGAGAGAGAGAGAGAGAGAAGAAACAGCAGAGCAGCATTGTCAACTGTAGACGACGTGCACTGCAGCTTGCTAGCGTGAAGTGAGTGTTTGTAGGTGTCGCTGCTGTTGCTGCTGCTGTTTTTATTATTATTGCTGTTGTTGTTGTTGCATATACGACATCAATGACGAATGTACGCAATTAGAAATGCATAAAAATTAATAAACTAATGACATTATTGCTAACAACAACAACATACATACGAACCAACGCCAGTTAGTTAGGCATCCGTCCAGCAAGGCCTACTCTCTAACACCGGCAAGCAGCAACCGGTAACCACTGGCTACCAACTACTTAGCACACAATTACACTACTTACTCCCCTACATATATGTATGTGCACGCGCCACGGTTAGCTGCTTGAGGTGAGCTTTATTACCTACCTACCTACGTACTTGTTTACTCACCTACATATGTACATATGTGCATACATATAAACCCTTATTAAAGCACTTACGAGTACATATTTATGGCATACATACATATATTTGTATATATTTGTATATATATATATATTTTTAGCCTTAGATGCCATGAGCTTACTGATGTATGTACTCAGTGGAGTGTTTTTCCCATGACTCATCATCCGTTTGGGTTTGCTTTTGTGTTTACATTTAAGTATCTTTTTACACAATTTTCTTCTTCTTCTCTTCTTCTTCTTACTCTTACTCTTTCGTCGCTATACTCGCTTGACAATGACGAAGCTAATCAGCGGCACAACTACCAACTACGGAGCACAAGCGACTTGAGTTGAGCTGTTTGAGTGTTTGAGTGTTTGAGCGGTGTTGCGAAGTGCTCGTCGAGGCGGGAGCAAAATATATGTGGGGGGAAAAAGTTGAGGGCATCATTGAAAGCTGACAGTAGCAAATACATATGTACATTCAGATATTGAGACGCTGCATTGCACAGTGGGTCAGAACTGAAGTTTTCGGAAGAGAAAACAAAAATTAAAACTGATTTTATTGAGAATTTGTACATCAAAGCACAGCAGAAATCTGCTCAGAACAAATATCCGAGGTAAGCTACTATGACTCTTGGTGATATCGGTGGACTCTAAGCATTTTCTTCATCCAAAGGGTGATATTCTCCATACTACCAAGCGCATTGCATGCCCACACAAACCTATTCGCTCATTATACTTCTTCGTTTCGTTCCACCCTGCCCAAAAACTTGGTTTTGTAGATCACATTTCACAGTGGACATACATAACCTGTAAGTGGTATTAAAACCAGTTCGCCTATCGTTGCTTCTTTTGCCCCCTGGCAACGCTCCCCACTTCATTATTCCAACGAAGTGGAGCTCCTTCCTCTTTCTCTGGCTTCACCAGCGGTTGCAACATCGACAAACCTTTAAACTCAGCCATCCTAATGAAAGCGTTCCACCGTCTGCAGAGGACATGAGATCTTCCACTTGGAAAACTCAACCGATGTGATAACATTCATCCAAGCCTCCACACCATAAATATAGTAGGAAAAGAATAATGAGAGACGTGTAGAGTTTGGTCTTCGCTCGTCGAGAGAGGAGTTCGGTCGTTGATTGTCAAGAGAGGAGTTTGGTCTTTGCTTGTCGAGAGAGGAGTTTGGTCTTTGCTTGTCGAGAGAGGAGTTCGGCCTTGTTGTCACAGTTGCTTGTCAATTCCTCTTCTTTTGTTCTCATCGCGCACTCCGGCAACGTGAACAACCTTTGAGTAAGATGTAACCGATCGCTTGTTGGGTTTGCTTGTGTGGAGTCTTGGGTCACGACTGCAACAGAGGGAGCTTCTGTGCAGCCACTCTGTGACTTGGTCGTCCAAAAGTGAAAACTGAAGCCAGAAAAGTTCCATTCACTGACGTGAGAATCATCAAATCCCCACTACCTTATACAACCAACGAGCATCTAGAGCTGCTCGGTGAAACTAAGGTCTGGACGCAGTTAAGGTCTGGATGCTGGCGTAAACTTAACTCCTACCTCCTCCCAGAATCTACCCCGACAAGCCGAACGTTTATCCTGAATTCGATGACAAAGACTGCTCTTTTCTGCTGCTAAGTGGAGTTACCGAGCCGCTACAAAAACAACAATAACAACAAAATCATGCAGATTCCTTAACTTCACTGAAAAATGGTTGGTGCTTTGTGTTCGACCTTCAATAGGATTCGGTGCTCGAGATTTAAAAAAAAATCTGGCTCTGACTCAGGTTTTTTTTGACCATATACTCGTATTGTCCACCTGATATACGTAGTCCTGCCCTTAAAACGGTAATCCCGCCTTGACTTGAACATGAGACTACCGGACCACTACTGCGCCTTCCATTCAGAACTAACTGTCGTCGAATTGCTGATTAAATCTACAATCAGCAATGGGGCATTGCTTAATGGGAACTCACAGCAAAAGAGCTGTGACTTTTGTCGGAGCTGTATGGACATGTGGAAGGGGAAGAGTCTGTCGTACACTACTCTGCCACTGTCCAGCACTTAGCGTAATGCGAGAACGCTGTCTCGGAAAATATTATTTCGACTACCACGCTGAACTAATCACAGAGGGCATTAAAAATCTCAGAGCATTTATCAAATGTACTAAATGTGGGAGATGGCATCCTCAGAGTGATATTGCAATGGACCAAAAAGTGTCAGTTGCTCAACTTCTCTTAAGAAAAACTGAAATTATTTTTCGAAAATTTTCAAAAACCTTTTTGATAAATTCAAATAAATCTCAAAACCATATTTTTTAAATTTTTTAGAATTTGAAAAAAGGAAATTTTCCAAAAAAATTTGGGGATTTTTAACATAAAATGAAAAAAATTAATATATGAAAAAATTAATATGTTAAAAAATGCATTTTTCAAAACCTGTTATTAACTACAAAATTATCAATTCAATTTTGTGTAGTTTTCTTCCAACCGTTAACCACTGTAAATGCCATTAGCGTGGATAATAAAGATGAAATATGACTTTAGCAATTTTTCGCGTCTCAATTTATTATTATTTTTCTAAATTTTCATTTCTTTTCAAGCAATTCAATTGATTTTCTACGATTTTTATTACTTTTTGCGTAATGAATATTTTTCTTAATAAGAAAATTTCATTATTTTCTCGATTTAATATGTTTTTTTTTCGCGATTTTCGAAGTTATTTATTAGAAAAATAAATTTTTTTTCAACAAGCTCTTGCTAATGGCCCTCTTTTAAACACTGTTCACACAGGTTTTCAATTAGATAATTGAGTGAATTTTAGCAGATAACTCAAGGCTTTTAAGATGAAAAAAAATCTCTATAGCTCCTTACACAACTCTGCACGTCTCCAACGCTGTTCACACAAGATTTCAAGTAGCTAAATGGGTTTTAAACCTTGTTCCCAAAGGCATTTAATTAGTTAATTGAGTGAACTTTAGAACACACTTTAAAGCTTTTAATATGAAAAAAATTATTTAGCTCAACGCTGTTCACACAAGCATTCAAATAGCTAAATAAGTCCTAAACCTTGTTCCCACAGGCATTTCATTAGTTAATTGAGTGAATTTTAGCAGATAGCTCAAGACTTTTAATATGAAAAAATATACATTTGGCACCCATTTAACTCTGCAAGTCTTAAACGCTGTTCACACAGGCATTCAATTAGCTAATTAAGCTACAATTACAACACAAATAGTCTTATAAAAATTCCAATAACTAATTAGTGTCTTAGCAATTTGTCGTAAAATTCCACATTCAAACCTGTGAAATACATTTAAAGAGAAGCAAAAATTGTCTGTTCCATAAAAAGAAATAAATGTCATACAATTTCAATATAACTACAAAAAATTGAGTCACCTTAGGCCTAGAATTTGTAAAACTTGTTCACACTGGCATTCTATTAGCTAATTGCGAACATTTCAGGTTTGTAGAACATCAAGGTTTGTATATTTATAATAGAAATTGTGTCGAAACTTAACTCTGCTAGTCTTAACTAAACGCTGTTCACACAGGCATTCAATTAACTAATTGAGAGAAATTCAGCAATTAAGCCTCCTCGAAGAGTTGCTTATTATCGCCGAAAGCATGCCTGACGAATGGAACCTAAGTGTGCTCTGCTCAATCCAAAAAAAGGGAGAACCCCACGGTCTGCGCCAATCATCGTGAGATAAGTCTCCTTAATATCGCTTATAAGGTCCTATCTAGAGTATTGTGGAAAAGACTAACACCCACCGTCAACAAACTGATCGGACCTTATCAGTGTGGTTTTAGCTCTGGCAAAGACACCATTGACCAGATATTCACCATGCGCCAAATCTTGGAGCAGACCCGAGAGAAAAGAATCGATACACACCACCATTCCATCGATTATAAAACTGTCTTCGACTGTCACGATATGGAACTGCCTCTACGCCGATATGTCTGTATTTGATATCCCCACAAAACTCATATGGCTATGTAAACTGAACCTGGATAATAACCGAAGCGCAGTCAGAATTGGGAAGGACCTCTCCGAGTCGTTCGATACCAAACGAGGTTTCAGACAGAGTCACTCTTTATCGTGCTGGAGAAAATAATACGGGCTGCAGAGCTAAACAGACCAGACACAATCTTCTACAAGAGTGTTCAATTGTTGGCGTATGCCGATGATATCGATATAATTGGTCATAACACCCGCCCGCACTGTAAGTTCTGCGTTCTCCAGATTAGACAAAGAAGCGAAGCGAATGGGTCTGGTAGTGAACGAGGGCAAGACGAAATATCTTCTGTCATCAAATAAACAGTCATCGAACTCGCGACTTGTCCCCCACGTCACTGTTGACAGTCATAACTTCGTCTATCTAGGAACCAACATTAACAACACTAACAATGTCAGCCTTGAAATCCAACGCAGCATCACTCTCTTGCCAACAGTTGCTACTTTGGACTGTGTAGGCAATTGAAAAGTAAAGTCCTCTCTCGACGAACCTCAGTCAAACTCTACAAGTCACTCATCATTCACGTCCTGACATATGATGCAGTAGCCTGGACGATGTTGACAGCTGATGAGTCGGCTTTAGGAGTAGTCTTCGAGAGAGAGATTCGCGAAAGGTTTTTGGATTTTTTTGTGCTTTGGCAACGGCGAATATCGCAGACGATGGAGAACGATGAGCTGTACGAGCTATACGACGACATAGACATAGTTTAGCGAGACAAGAGACAGGTGACTAAGCTGGCTGTGTCATGTCATCCGAAATTGGGGGAAAGCGCTCCAGATTTGAAAGTATTCGATGGAGTAACCGCTGGTGCAAGCGGTGTGGAGGAGGAAGACCACCATGCCACACTTGGAAGCATCAGGTGGAGAGAGATAATAATAATAATAATAATAATCAAAATTGTAATAAAAAATAAAAATTAAAATTAAAATAAATAATAATAATAAAAAAAAACAAAAAAAAATAATTTTATTATTAAAAAAATAGTAATAACAAAAATAAAATTAAAAAAATTAATTAATTATACAAATAATACAAAAAATTATGAAAAAATAATATTGAAAAAATAATAAATAAATAAATAAATAAAAATTTAATAATAATAATAATAATAAATAATGAAAAAAAAAACAAATATTAAAAAAATAAATGAAAAAAAATAAAAAAAATTATTTTATTATTAAAAAATTATAGTAAAAATAATAAAGAATAACATAATAACAACGCAAAATTATTAAAAATAATAACAATAATCTAAACGAAAACAATTAGTTAAAAATAAAAGAAAATTAATAAAAGAAAAATCTTAAAACCCAAATTACTTTTGAGCTCCCTAAATTTTCAAATCCTTTCAAAAAAAAAAAAAAATTAATTCTGAAAAATATTATTTAATTTTTGCATTTTAATATTCTGTTTTTTTTTGATGCTATAAACCATCTGTTATTGCTAAACATTTCAAATTTATTTTTACTTCGCCACAAAAGTGTCCTTCAACTCAGCCCACACACTCATAATATTATATATGTATGTACGCAATTAGCTTGACTGCTGCTTTCGCTTTCATTTCACTTGTTTTGACGCTGTCTTGTTTTTTAGCTTCCTCTTCCTCTTCAAGCATTAAAAAAAAATATTAAATTATTTATTTTTGAGTATTTCGCTTATCTTTCGTATTAACAATCAATCGCTGCTTGGCATTGATGGGGTTTTTATATATTCTTTTTACTGTTTTTAATTTTTTTTTGTATTTTTTTAATTTTTTTTTTGCCAAATTCCAATGTTGTACAATTGCCTTTACTCAAGCGGAATTATAAATAAAATTTGCGTGTTTAATATTGTTTATATGCAAGCCATTGTCAGTTTGGACGTAATGTATGTATGTGCTCAACCCATATTTAATCGCGCATTTTATAGCTGACATTTTGACGAGTGAGTTTGTGACTATTGATTTTGACGATTACTTAATTGTCAACCACAAAAAAAATATTTTGAAACGTTTATTGATACAAACTTTATTGTTTAAGAAAAAAGCGTATTAAATGTTAAATTGTTGGTAAAAAATTTATTTGATTGCTTTCAAATGCATACAGATAGCATTTATTGAACGACGAGCCGATGTTAAGAGTTATAGAGAGTCAATGTGAACAGCAGCAAACTCTGTTACCAGAGAATGTTCATATACTATGTTATGTTAACAGCAGCTGTTAATATCGTTTCAGGCTATTCATCAGCATTGAGGTTTAGTATCAGATTATCGATGTAATATTTTCGTGGATGGAAAAAGTTTATAACGAAACGTTAAAGCTTTAAATTTCGACAAAATATTTTTGATTATTAAAACATCTTCAAATTAATCTTCTTAAGTGTGATCCAGGTAGAGGTACTTATTTCAATAGCCTTTTTTTTGACAGATCACGCGTGAGTCGTGCCCAGCTGTCATGTTATTTTTGTTCAGTACTGCTTGGCATTTAATCGAATGGAAAGACTTGCGCCTCTGAACAACGTTTACAAATCATTAAAATTTATTACGAAAACTCATATTCTGTAATTAATGTGTTTCGCGCGTTTCGCTCAACTTATGGTCAACATAATTGGCCTACTGAGCTCACTATTCGCAACACCATCACCCATCTTGAGACCCAGCATACATTAATGGATAATATTGGACCGATTAGACCACGTCCAGCACGAAGTGAAGCAAATATAGCGGCCGTAGCTGAGAGTGTACACGAACGAAGACCGTGGAGAGTCGATTAGGCGCCGTTCGCAGCAACTCGGACTGACGTATGGAACGACTTGGCGCATTTTACGTTGAGATCTTAAATTTGGAAGCGTACAAAATACAGCTTGTGCAAGAACTAAGGCCGCTCGACCTTCCCAAGCGGCATCGCTATGCTCTATCAGCTCTTGAAAATTTCCAAAAAGATCCGACGTTTTCGAACCAAATTTTATTCAGCAATGAAGCAGATTTCTGGATCAGTGGGTATGTAAACAAGCAAAATTGCCGCATTTAGGACGAAGAGCAACTTGAAGAGATTCAGGAGCTGTCATTTCATCCAGAAAAAACAACGATTTGGTGTGGTTTGTGGGCCGGTGGAATCATCGGTTCATTATTCTTCAAAAATGATGCCGGTAAGAACGGAACCGTCAATGGCGACCGTCATTGCGCCATGATAACCGACTATTTGTTGCCTGAAATTGCAGCTCGTGGTGATCTCCGCGACATTTGGTTTCAACAAGATGGCACCACTTCCCACACATCGCATCAATAAATGGATTTATTGAGAGACCACTTCGGTGAGCAGATAATTTCACACTTTGGGCCGGTCGATTGGCTACCAAGATTGTGTGATATCACACCGTTAGACTTTTTCCTGTGCGGATATGTAAAGTCTAAAGTCTATGCGGACAAACCCGCTTCGATTCAATACCACCTTGGAGCAAAACATCACGCGTGTCATTAGCCAGTTGCCAGTCGAAATGCCCGAACGAGTCGAACGAAAATTGGACTCAACGGATGGACCATCTGAGATGTAGCAGCGGCCAACATTTGAAAGAGATAATCTTTAAAAAAACAAATGCCAAAGAATATTCCTTCGAATGATATTAAACATTCCCCAATAAGTTTGAATTTTCCATGTTTTTTTTTTTCTTTAAAAAAAATAGGGAACCTCGAAATGGATCACCCATGGATGCATGAGTAAGAGCATTCTACCAACGAGATATCGTCCCACACCAAGAAATTGTGCTATCACAACAAACAAAACGAGCAACAGCAATCAATTTTTCAAAACTTCTAACCGCAAAATTCCATCAGCGTTACTAAATAAATATCTAAGGCCTGAGAACAAAAACAAAAAATGTGAGAAACAAAAAAAAAATAACGAACTCAACGCCACACAAACACACAAATCACCAATGAAAAGTATTAATAAACAGTATCCGGCGGCATTGATGTAATTGGAAAAGTAAAAAAAATAAATAAAAATAAAATAAAAAAATAAAATATAAAAATTAAAAAAACAAAACGAGATGGCAAGTTAAATAACGAAATTTGTTCTAAATGCCACTAATATCAAAATTTTCACTGAGTGAACGAATGGCGACGAATTGACGAGCGATAAATGGAGAAGAATTGGTGGAATTATGTAAGAAATATGTAAGGAATAATAAATCAATTTACGTAATGACGAAGACAATGAAAACAATAACAAATGCGTTGCCAAGAAAGAAACGCGTTTAAAAATATTAAAGAGTTTAGTCTTGAAATCTTCAAGAAAAAAAAAAAAAAAAAAAAAAAAAAAAAAAAAAAATTTGAAAAAAAGAAGAAAAACTTTTACGACATAAAATAACTAAATGCCAGAATCTAAACAAGCAAAAGTTAAACGTAAAAAAAAACGAAGCAAATTCAATTATGAAAATGCGAATATATCAAAGCAATAAAAATTGGTCAGCGAAAAATTAAATGCTTTTAGAATATGAAAAATTCTACAATGTGGTGCTAGGAAAGGCTGCTGAAAATGATGATGACTGTGAAGTGAAATGGGGGAAAAATCATAAAATAAATTTTTAAAAGCTTAAAAATAAGTAAAAGAAAATATGGCATAAAATATGAATAAACATTTATGCGAATGAACGCAGAACGTAAATAAAATTATGGATGGATACTATGGTTGGTTGGTTGCTTGTGGGAGGCAGCAATAGATATACATATTTATGTAGTTATGTTCAAGCGTGAAATATAAACAAACGACGCGTAATGGAATATTTATGGCGAAAAATTTATACTGAAAATATATAGGGAAAAAATAAATGCAATCTATTGAAGAACGAAGGTTTTTAAGATTTTATTAATTTTTTAAATTTAATTATTTTATTTCTTCAATTTAATTTATTTTTATTCATTTATTTTAATTTATTAACTATATTACTTTAATTACATATTTTTATTTTATTTTTAAACTAGTTATTATTTTTTATTCAATTTTTTATTTTTTGTTTGTTTATTTGATTTTATTTATTTATTTAATTTAATTTTAAATTATTTATTTCATTTTATTTACATTTATTTATTTTATTTTATGTTTAAGCAAATTTTGAATGTTTAATTTAATTTAATTTATTTCATTTAACTTTTTTTATTTTAATTCTTTTTTTATTTATTCAAAGCTTTTTTTAATTTTTTTTTAGAATACGATACAATTTTTTTCTTTTTAATTTATTTTTCAGCTTTTACATTTCTTTTAATATCTTTTTTGTTAATTTTTTAATTTTTGAATTAATTTTAAAATTTTTTTTTTCCAAATTTTGTTATTTTTCTAGATTTTTTTTTTATTTAAATTTTTTTTTAAATTTATTAAGTTTTTAAATTATTTTAATTTATCTTTTTCTGTTGATTTTTTAATTTCTTAAATTCTTTTTTATTTTATTTAATTTTTAATATTTAAATTTGAATTTTTTTTTGAAATTTTTTTTAAATTAAATTATTTTTATAAAATTTTTTTATTTGTTTTTAATTTTTTCTTCAACCTTTTTTTTTGTTATTTTCCAAATTTTTTTAATTTTTTTATTTTTTTTTAATTTTTCTTTTAAGTTTTTTAAAAATTTCAATTTTTTTTATATTTAAATTTTTTATTTATTTTTCAAAGTTTTTATTTTTATTTTATATATATTTTTTGTTGATTTTTTAAATTTTAATATTCTTTTTCAAAATTTTTAATATTTTAATCAACTTTTGTTAATTTAAAAATAAAATAATTTTTTTTTGTAATTTAGAATTTTTTTTTAAATAAATTTTTTTTTAAATTGTTTTTTAAATTAAAAAAAATTATTTTTTTTCAGGTGTTTTTATTTTATTTTTTATTTTTTTTAAGTATTTTTAAAACATTTTAATTTTCTTAATGGTTTTAATTTTTTATAAATCCCTTTAAATTTAAGTTTTTTATTTTTACCTTCTTTTTTCAGTTTCGTAATTTAATTTAATTTTATTTTATTTTGGTTTTATTTTAATTTTTTCATTAGATATTTTGATTTTATTCTATTTTATTGTAATTTTTTTCCATTTAATTTTTATATTGTATTTTTTTCTTATTTTGTTTTAATTCTTTATTTTATTTTAATTAAAAAAATGATTTTATTTTTCTTAATCTAACTTGATTTCATTTTGATTAATTCAATACTATTTTTAATTATTTTTTTTTAAATTTATTATTTAATTTTTAATTTTTTATTTTTTATTATTTTTTTATTAATTTTTTTCCCTTTTATTTTATGTTCTATTTCATTTTTTTCATTTTATTTACCTTTTTTAATTATTTTTATTTATTTTAAATATATTTATTAATTTTTTTATTACATAATTTATTCAATTTTTTATAATTTATTATTTATTTTCCTTTTAAGTAATTTCACTTAACTTAATTTTATTTTATAGTAATTTTATTATTTTATTTTATTTTATTTTAAAAAAAAATTTTTATTTTATTTTTTTAAATTTTTTTTTGATTCTTTGCTTCTTTGTGGAACATTTTTGTCTTGACCTCTGAGAGCGTGACCGAAGGAAAAAAGAAAAGAGAATAGCGAAAAACCAGATTGTAACCTATTACAACAAAAAATATATATGTATGTGTGCTTGTGAGGTCAGGGAGTTGCGTAGAAACCTGTGTAGTCATCAAGCCCTCTTGCAAACGACACCTTAACCCTTGTAAGCAACATACATACATACATGCAAACATATAAAATATAAGAATAAATAAATGTAAGCTAGCTAGAGCCCGGATTGTGCTAACAATCCTCCTCGCAACAAGAATCAACTCGGCTGTGCGGCTTCTTAAGCTCTTCCATGGCTACTTCACACAGTAGTGTGAAAGAAATCTTGAGAGTCTGCGGATTGGATGAGTAAATCAAGTTGCTAAAAATAGCCAAGGCGAAGAACTAAGTTCGCATCGCGAATTGTTGTAAATTGTAAGGTTGTTGTAAATGTAAGGAGGAAGAGAAATAATGAAAGAAAAAAAGGGAGAAGAAAAATGCACTGAAGAGCAAAGCGAGTTGGAGGTTGAAAAAGAAAACTGGTCTGACCAAAAGCGTCCAGTGCATGTGCTTACAACGCTTTAACGTGTGCATATCTGTATGTATGTATGTATGTATGTTTTTAACCATTTAAGTGTGTAAACAAAAGCTGTGTAGCGGAGATGAGGAGGCAGGCGAGGCAGGCGAGGCGCTCGAGTGGATGAGTGGCATCGAATGCGTTGAAATGAAACTAAAAGTTGCAGAGTCAAGTAAGGTGGTGGCACAGACCTACACGCATACACGCAAACACGCATACATACATACATACAAATTGCACTTCAGCTATAAAGGCGGAGTAGAAACAGAAAGTCAATGTTAAAAGGTAAATATAAATACACAAACTCATATATATAAGTATGTATATATATATGTGTAAGTATATGTATCTAAGTATGTATAACTAAACAAGTAATGTAAATAAAATGCGAATAGCATGTGAAAGCGGTAAGAAAGAATGAAGGGAATAAATAAATAAAAAACGCGAAAATTTTCAAGAACTGGACACTGAATTTTACAAGCAGGCAAGCGGCCAGTCGACAGCAGTCAAGCCACAAAACGCCAGTCACTAGCCCAGGCTGGCAGTCAATGACAGTAAAAAGGGAGTAAACGATGGAGAAGAGAAATAAGTGGGAAAATATCTGACAAATGCAACCAAATGCTCAAACCACCCACTAACAACAACAACAACAACAACAACAACAACAACAACAACAACAACAACAACCACAACCACAACCACAATAACAACATGCTAAAGGATTTCAAAGTTGCAGTCGCATAGCAACAATTGTTGCTGGGCAAAAGTTTTGTACTTTCCAACAACAATGAAGACAGCAAAAACTCCGGAATGATTGATTAAAGAATTTTTGCGAACAAAAAAAGAATATAGAATAAACGAAATAAAAAATAAAACAAAAAATAAAAAATAAAAAATAACTAAAAAAAAAAAAATAAATAAATAAAAAATAAAATTAAATAAAACCAATTACTATTAAATGAAAAAATAAAAATAAAAAATAAAACGAAATATAACACATATGAAAAAAATAATAAAAAAATTAAATAAATATAAAATAATTTAAAAACAACATAAAATAAATAAAAAATTAATTAAAATAAGTAAAATGAAATAAAACGAAAAAAAGAAATTAATAAAAAATTAAAATGATATAGAATAAAGCGCAAAAAGTAAGACAAAAAAATTAAAAATAAAATATAAATATAAAACCTATTAAAGTAGGATAAAAAATTTAATAGAAATCAAAAAAATAAAATAAAATAAAGGGTGATCCAAGTAGAGGTACTTTTTTCAATAGCCTTTTTTTTGAGAGATCACGCGTGAGTCGTGTCAAGCTGTCATGTTACTTTTGTTCAACATTGTTTGGCATTTCATCATGGAAAGACACCTTACGCCTGTACAAGGTTTACAAATCATTCAATTTTATTACGAAGATTCACGTTCCGTAAAGAATGTGTTTTGCGCGTTTCGCTCAACTTATGGCCAACATAATCGGCCCACTGATCGTACTATTCGCAACACCATCACCCATCTTGAAACCCTGCATTCATTATTGGATAATATTCGACCGAATTGGCCACGTCCATCACGCAGTGAAAAAAATATAGCGGTCGTAGCTGAGAGTGTACACGAAGACCGTGGAGAGTCGATTCGGCGCCGTTCGCAGCAACTCGGACTGACGTATGGAACGACTTGGCGCATTGTACGTTGAGATCTTAAATTTGGAAGCGTACGAAATACAGCTTGTGAAAGAATTGAAGCTGCTCGATCTTCCCAAGCGATATCGCTTCGCTCTATGGACTCTTGAAAATTTCCAAAAAGATCCGACGTTTTCGAACCAAATTTTGTTCAACGATGAGGCACATTTTGGCTCAGTGGGTATGTAAACAAGCAAAATTGCCGCATTTGCTGCCATCTCATCCCGAAAAAACAACGATTTGGTGTGGTTTGTGGGCCGGTGGAATCATTTTAACATATTTCTTCAAAAATGATGGCGGTGAGAACGTAACCGTCAATGGCAACCATTATCGCGCCATGATAACTGACTATTTGATGCCTAAAATTGAAAATTGATCTTCGCATCTCCGCCACATTTGGACGTCAACAAGATGGCACCACTTCCCACACTTTGCATCAATCAATGGATTTATTGAGAGAACACCACGGTGAGCAGATAATTTCACGTTTTGGCCCGGTCGATTGGCCACCAAGATTTTTCTAACTTTTTTCTGTGGGTATATGTAAAATCTAAAGTCTACACAGACAATCAAACTTCGATTCAGGCCTTGGAGCGAAACGTCGAGCGTATCATTCGCCAGTTAACAGTCGAAACGCTCGAACGAGTCGAACGAAAATTGGACTCAACGGATGGACGGACCATCTGAGATGCAGCCGCGGCCAACATTTAAAAGAGATAAACTTCAAAAAATAAATGCCAAAGAATATTCCTTCGAATGATAGTAATCATTCCCCAATAAATTTGAATTTTCCGTTTTTTTTTTTTTTTTTTTTAAAGTAGGGAACCTCAAAATGGATCACTCTTTAAATATGAAAATAAAAATTATTAAAAATAAAATTAAATAGAATAAAAAGCAATAAAATAATAAATAATAGAAAGAAAAAAAAGTGCAACAAACAAAACAAAAAATCTGCCCTAGCGACCAACCAATTGTTTGCTGAGAGACGAACGGACGACACACGGTTAAACAAAGTAACCAGGAAAATCAGCACAAAATATACCCAGCAACAGCATGTCCCATTAATGAGGGCAAAATATCTCTGCTCATACGTAGATATGTATGTATGTTTGCATGTACGTAAATGGCTAGCATTGAAGACGAAAAAGCGCTGAACAGAAAAACGAAGAATTGTTGCTAATGCCGCTGACGCTTCTTGTTGACTGTCCGAGACGGACACGAAAGAAGACGACTTTTGGCATGTCAGCAGAGCAGACTCCCCCAGACCACATGCAATACATACAAGTACATACACAGTTCGTCGTGTCAGGGACACACATGAAAAGGTTTTTTACAACATGCAGACAGTGGTGGAATTGTGAATGGGTGCGAAATGCTATTGAGGAGAACTGGTGTAGGCAGTGTAGTGAACTTTAGCGTTTATTTGAACTTCAAGGGATCGAAGAACAAGAAGCAAAAATGAAGATATTGGACACGAAGGAATTTTGGGTGCATTTTCAGGCAAGTTTCTGAGGAACTTTTTATACGGTAAGGTTTAGTGACCTCTTTTAATTGGAAAAAAATGGTATTTTATAATGAGTAACTGACCGACCAACATTAAGTGCCCTTGCAATGAGCTATTAAATGCTGTAACTTGATAACCTGCAGGCGTTGGGGGGAATATTTCTTCTTTGTATCTGAAGGAACCAGTTAAGAGACTCAATATTTCGTCCAATTAGACTAGTGAACTTAAGATCGTGATGAAGTGTCCTTCAAAAGAGGTACAAACGACGTCACTGGCAGTCGTCGTTCTGTTGCAAAGCAAATTAGGTCCGAGACCATATCAAACATGCAGAATGGGAAGGATTTGAGACTGGAAGAGAAGACCTTACGTCCGCAGTCGTTGATCTCTTTTGAGAATGGGAAGGACTAAACGCGAGTATTGTCATAATACTCCAATTTGCCGGTACCATATGATCTTTAAGGGCTCATGCAATACAGTTTTGTATTTTCAAAAGTCTGTCCTCACTTCTATGACCACCACTGTAGATTTGTAAGCAATATTTTGTTCGTTCTCATTTCAGAGAATGCATGTCTGCTGAGGACTTGCCTCTCTACATATACATCACATCAACGAGTTACCAAGTCAAACGTCAGCGGCGCTCACTCGCTCGCTGACCTGAGTATAGCCTGCAGACGCTCCCACAGCTGTGAAAAGGCTCGGTGCAAGCCGCGGACGCCAACGCTGCTGCAGCGCAACACTAGTCAGTCATTCATTGTGTTTTTTGTGTGTTATTATTGTTGTTGTTATTGTTGCAATATTGGCTGCTGGCACGCGGCCTAATTTTTTCTTTTAGTTTCTTTCATCATTTTTTTTCGGTGTCGCCGCTCACGGCACATTGCACTTAACACAACAATAAAATGCCAAAGCAAGGCGTGGAGGAGGATAAGAAGAAAAAAGTGGGAGAAAAATGAAAGAGTGCAAATATCAACAACAGAAATCAGGCAACCAAGCAACAAATAAACAGCAACATCAACAACAACAACAACAAGAGACAGTGGCGAGCAAATGTCAAAAAGCCAAGCACAAGCACACTGAGTTTGTCATGTGAGCGAAAAAAAAAGGAAAAACGCAAAAAACAAATGAGCAATGTAGCAACAACACCACAATTGATGACAGTCAACAGCTGGTCGGTCGAGACAGTATTGAGTAGTGCGGCAAAAATTTCAAATGCATAATACATACATACATACATACATACATATGTATATCTGCATAGATATGTTTGAACGTAGATAGTTAGTCAAGTTGAAAAGTTTTTGAAATTGCTGGTTATTATTGTTGTTGTTTTTATTATTACTACTATTGTTGCACCTACATACAAGCATATTCTCGCTTTTACATTTTTTTTTTAACTTTTTTTTTTAATTTTAAAATTTATATTAATTTTTTTTTTGAATTTTTTTTTTATGATTTTCATGATTTTTATTTTTTATTTTTTTATATTTGTTTTTTAATTTTCATTTTTTACTTTTTAATATATTTTTTTCATTTCTAAAATATATGTTTTTATTTTTTTAAATTTATTTTTTGTTTCTAAATTTTTTTTTAATTTATTTCCATTTTTTTATTTTATTTTAAGCTTTTTTTTATAATTTCCCTCCTTTTTTACCTATTATTTACTTAATTATTATTTTTTATTTGAATGTTTTATTTTGTAATTTTTTTTTGTCTTTTTTTAAAAATTTTTTTTTTCATTTTTAATATTTTAATACTTTATTAATTTTTTAAATTTATTTTTTATTTTTTATATTTTATTTTTGTTTTTATTTTAATTTTAATTTTTTCTATTTAATTTTCTTTTAATTTTTTAATCTTTTAATTTTTAATTTTTTTTGTAAATTTTTTGTATTTTTCTTTAATTTTTTATTTTTTTTAATATTATTTTTTGATTTAAATATTTTTTTTCATTTAATTTTTTTGTTATTATTTTTTAATTTCTTTTTATTTTTTAAGTTTTTTTATTTTCCAATTTTTTAATTTTCTTCGGAATTTTATAATTTTTGTTTTGCATTTATTTAATTTTTGATTTTTTTTTAACTCCTTTTCTTCAATTTTTTATTTTTTAATATTATATTTCTATTTAAATAATTTTTATTTAATTAATTTTTTTAAACTATTTTTAATTTTTTTGTTTTAATTTTTAATTTTTTTTTTCAATTTTTAATTTTCTTTGCAATTTTTAATTTCGTTTTGCCATATTTTTTTTAATTTCTAATTTTTCAATTACTTAAATTTTTTTTCATTTTTAATATTTTAATTCTTTATTAATTTTTTTAAATTATTTTTTATATTTCTTTTTGTTTTTATTTTAATTTTTATTTTTTCTATTTAATTTTCTTTTAATTTTTTAATTTTTAATTTTTTTGTATGTTTCTTTAATTTTTTATTTTTTTAATATTATTTTTTGATTTAAATAATTTATTTTTTCATTTAAATTTTTTGTTAGTATCTTTAATTTTTTAGTTTTTTTAGTTTCCAATTTTTTAATTTTCTTCGCGATTTTTTAATTTTTGTTTCGAATTTTTTTTTTAATTTTTGACTTTTTTTTTTTAAACTTTTCTTCTTCAATTTTTAATTTTTTAATATTATTTTTGTAATTAAATATTTTATTTTTTATTTTTTTTAAATTATTTTAAATTCTTTTTTCGTTTTTAAGTTTTTTTTTATTTTTCAATTTTTTAATTTTCTTTGCAATTTTTTAATTTTGTTTTGCAAACTTTTTAATTTTTAATTTTTCAGTTACTTAAATTTTTTTTTCCAAATTTAATAATTATTTTTAAATTAATTTTTTTTTACCTAATTTTATTTAATTTTGTTTTAAGGTTTTTATTTTGAAATTTAAAAATTTTTTTTTTATTTTTTAAATATTTTTTCTTTATTTTTTTATGTATTGTTTTTATTTTTTTTTAATTTTTGTTTTTATTTTTTATAATTTTGTATTTTTTTACTTTTGTTTTTAATTATTATTATTTTTTTATTATTTTCAATTGTTTTTCTGTTCAATATGTTTTTAAAATATTTTAATTTGAATTTAGTTTTTTAGTTCATTGCATTTGAATTTAATTTTCTTATTTAAATGTTTTTTCTTAAAATTTTATTTTTATTTTCTTTTAATTCAATTTATATTTCTTCTTCTTCTTGTTTTTTCATTTTTATTTTTCAATTTCGCCTGATGCTCCTTTGACTATTTTCACCTTTTTTTTGGGTGAAATTTCCCTTTAATTTATTTTTATTTTGCAGCATTTTGACTGCATTGCACACGCACACATACACGTAGATATACACTAGACGATGATACATATGTACATATGGTGGTGAATCTGCGCTTGGTGACAGACGTTGATGAAAACTTGAGCAGAAAATTGAGTTGAACTGAACTAAGGCAATCGAATGTTGGCGTAGGTGAGGTTCATCGAAGCATAAGCAACTCTGCTTAAAAAAAAAAAAACATTTGTAACCATGAAACGTCTAGCCAAGGCTGAAGAATCTCGTTTAATTAAACAATTATTTGAGCAAAATGATCAGCTTAACAATCAACTTCATGGCTGACTCTTCAATGGATTAGTTAAAGTTCATTTTGAGGTTAATGACTTGCCTGTTGTATCGATTTGTTGACAGTTATCATTGATGGAAGATATTTTTTATTGAAGAATAGATATGTGCCAAATAATTTGTTTTTACTTGATATGACGGTCAAGCCGCAGAGGTCGGTAGCACCTCACTCCTGAAGGGGTACAAGACCGGCGCAATGCAAATCTTCAGTGAAGTTGCGAAGCTGGTCGGTTTAACTATCATTGGTGTCCGAAAATGGAAGTAGGACCGATAGGGTCATTATTAACTCTCGGGATGGTCGCGTGCTCGGTGGACATTGTCGGTGGAAATCGTTCCATTATAAGGATATTGATGCAGGGGCTTTTCTCGACATTGATGGAATGTTTAAGAACATCTCTTCCGGATCTTGGTCGTTAACTACTTGCTTAACAAACTGGAAAGTGCTGGGGGAAAGGCGGTCGTCTGTGCAGATGATTTAGCGCTTGTAGTTAGGGGTAAACTCTTAAGTGCTTTGCACGACAAAGAGGTAAGAAGTTGGACAGCCAGAACTGATTCTGCCATAAATGCCGGTAAGACCGATCTCTTATTCAACAGGAAATATAGAACACCACCAAAAAAGTGAACTACCTACGATCAATCTAGACAAGAAGTTCTCCTGAAAGACAAACATTGAGTAGAGAAAGAAAAAAGCATGGATTATGCAGCAGTGCGTACTTGGGTGAGTTCGATTTCAATCACAGCTGCAGGAATTAATGTATCCCAGAGCTCTTCACGGGAGCACTGTAGAGGACAAGGCTACTGGAGGAAAGGAACACTTAACGTTTTCCACTGGAGTCAGAAGCTTGATGGAAAGGCTGGCTCGTCAATCTTCTGTAGAGAATTAACCATTGGCGGAGTGTTCAGGCTTCGAGTTTATTGTAGAGTTGTTTCAGATGGAGGTTGCTGCTATTTCGGCTTTAGTTTTACTCACCGTAAGCTCCAAAATTGCGAAGTAACGCTTGGCAAAACTGTTCTGTGTCGTCGACATATGCCAGAACCTGTTGATGAGCTTGCACGTATGGGTAATAACCGCTTCGTCAATGCCAGACGAAGTGCATATGGGTGCTCCTTCGTCAACAAGCTTCTGAAATTTGAACCAACTCATCGGGTTCAAGACCCTTGTAGTTTCCATTTCATGCCAATAACAAAACCCTCTCATACAAGGGGAGTTCTTAACAGGCAGTACCCGCTGGGAATTCAGATCCGGACAAAAAACCAAGCAAAATAAATGATATTCCCAACAACACACAACAAGCACTAACACACAAGCTCTTCGATGCAGAAATAACCGAAAACACGAAAAAATAAAAATAAAAAAGAAGATTGGGAAATCGGGACGTCATTAGATTAAAATTACATCAAAATTCATGTTCACGGCAAATAAGAAAAAAATAACCTCAAAATTCTAGGAAAATTTAAAGTTTAGCCTCAAGCGTAAGCAAAATTATCAGAAAAAAAAATGAAATTTATTTTAAAATACGTTCAAAATAACAGTTAGGCGGGATTGAGCTACAGTTTTGTGTGTCTCGCTGACTAATATTTGCCATGTTGACGTTAATATTAATTTTCATCTTGCGATTGAGCGGCAACAGTTGAACAAGAGTCCTGACAATTTTCGGTGGCGAACCCCAATTAGAATGTCAACTACGCAGTTAGTCCAGAGACGGAGGACAAGTGGGAAAGGTTTGAGTGTTTCGTCAGAAGAATGGAGGGTGGATAGACGAATGCACAACGCGATGGGAAGCTGATAATGGAATTCTGCTGGTGAGTCGCTGGAGAAAGCACTTCCTCTCCTCCTCTCTACGGCTGGTGCGATTTGGCAAAACACAAAAATGTCACCAAGTTGCACTGAGTAGCGCTGCGGTGGCGGCGTCGACTCGTTGACTCGTCAACTCAACGAATTGAATTGCGCTGATGAAGTAGAAAATTGCTAGCAGAAAGGATGCACACAAAAAAAAAAAAAAAAAAAACTCAGAAAGAGCTGTTTTTTTTTCCACAAAAACTAAAATAAATTTTCTATTCACCCTTTTTTCCTCGCGCATAAAGCAGAAAATGGTTGGGTTTTTTTTTGCATTTCTTTTCTGAGCTTTTCTTTGCCATTTTCGTGCATAGAAAATCTCTTGAACCCCAACAGGTATTTACTTTTCACCTTAACGAGCTGGCGTCGATGGACGGGATTTTACCTGAGTAGAGGTGTGCAGCGGTGGCAGGCAGTAAGAAGGAGTGAAGGAGACGACAGATAATGACGTTGAACTCGCTTCGTATGCTATGTTGTTGTTGCAATTGTTGTTATGCAAATTTTGCATATGAATAAATGGCAGTCTACTGTGTATTTGTATAGCGTGGATAATGCCATATTTTTTTGCATGTGTATGTGTGTGTGAGAGAGAGATCATAGTGCTCATATGGGACTTCCATTCACTTCTTAGAAGCTTAACGATGATAACATGTGATTGTGAAAATGTAAAGTTATTCATAACTGAGTCATGCCATGAATAACGGTATGCCAGCTTACTTACATACGTATGTACAAGTATATACATGCAAACAAATATGAAAATATGTACAAATGTGTGTATGTATGTATGTTACTCTCGTATCTCTCGGCAAGCAGACAATAGTTACAATAACAACAACAACAACAACAACAACAACAACAACAAAAGCATAAATATATCTATTTAAATTGCAACAACAACAAAAAATGGATAAATACATTTATCTGCACAGTTATGTTTGGCTTCAGCTCGCCCGCTCGCCGCACAGCAGGTGGTCGCCGTCGCTCACTGATAATACGCTCAACGCTTAACAATTCTGGAATATTCATTGAGTGTACACATTCCTCAGTCTGTTTGCAGCTGTTGTTGAGCTAAATTTTATTTAAATTAAAGTGCGTGATTTAATTACGCGCTGCTGGCTGCATGTGCTTGGTTACCTTTGGTGAAAAGAAATTACGAAAAACAAAAAAAAAAAATTCATGCGCCTATTTTTCCGCATTTCAGTCGGATTAGTCACTAGTGTAGATGAGGGAGACATAGGTTGGATTAGGTTAGGTTGAAGTGGCTGCCGAGCAGGCTTTTACATCCGTTCTACAACTCCTGCAGAAGTTAGTTGTTGGTATGACCAGATGTTGGTTGTTGGTTGTTGTTGTTGTTGTTGTTGTTGTTGTTGTTGGTGTAGCGGCTATACGCCAGCCCCGCCTAGGGCCAAGCAAGTTTAGTTTCAGTCATCGAGGTCATCTAACGGAAGGCCCAAAAAACGTGCTGTTTCGACGGTTTCGGACCAGAGGGAGAGGGGTGTTAGATGAGTCGGTTTAAGTGGGCATGCAAAGTGGTGGTTAGTGTTGTGCGCTAATTCGTTGCATGCGAGACATGTGTTGGGTATGTCAGGGTCGAGTCTGGATAGGCAGGAGTTACGCCTGCTACAATATCCAAATCTTAATTGTGCCAGGGTTACGCGGGTCTCTCGAGGCAACTCGAGCTCTTGTTCTGCTATGGGTGGTTATTGGACTCCAAGAACACCATTCACGGGAAGAGAGTTCACAAAGATGTTAACGGACTCTCGGTGAATGTTGTTTATGGCCTATCTGTAAGCCGCCATGTCCAGCGGGTCTTGTCTGTATTGCTGTACGGCGTCCCGGTAGTTAAACGCTCCCTTCCTGATGTGCCTAGGTGGTGTTTCAGCTTCAAATAAGGGTCTGTTGGGATGATACCGACGGTAGCATCCCAGCAGATATTGCTTACACCCTTCACAACGTTATGCTCCTTAACTGGGTGCTTAGATGTTTCACTGTGCAAGTAGTGCTCCTGCGCCATCAGGAGGTTTCCCGTCACGGTCGGAAGGGCGGTGTTCTAACAAGTCTGGAGCTTTTTCAACTGCGTCTCGCTAGTCCCCGGCATCCAAATCGGTGCAGTATAGTTTACGACTGGCCGGCAAATTGCCTTGCACGTTGCCAGCAGCGTTTCTTTGTCTTTCCCCCAGATGCTACCGGCTAGCGATTTGAGGATTTTGTTGTGGCTCTGTACTTTGGTGGTAATTGTAGTCGTCTGCGGAGTGAAGGAATGCAGGCTATCAAATGTGACTCCCAGTAACTTTGGGTTGTTCGTGGTCGAAATTTTTACGTCATCGACCTTCACATTGAGTTCAAGTCGGCACTCCTTCGTTCAGCTGGTGAAAAGGGTGGCAGAGGATTTCGCGTGTTGTAGATGTAAATGTCGTGCAGTGAGGAAGTTGGAAACGTCGGCGAGATAGCAGTTTACTTTCGAACAAAGGCTATCAATATCCTGGACAGACCAGCCAAAAGCGAACAGTCATCGGCGTATGAGATCAATGAGACGCTCTCTGGTGGTGGAGGAAGCCTCGAAATATAGAAATTAAACAGCATCGGGGAGAGGACACCACCCGGCGAACCCCTTGTTTAATTTTCCTTAGCTTTGAGGTTTGACCTCGAAAATCAACCGATGATCGTCAACCACTCAGCTAATTACCTAGACGGTAATGAGGAAACGTCCTTAACGTCCGATAGTAGCACTGAATGATTTACCGTATCGAAAGCATTCGACAGGTCCGATGCTACTAGCACAATTCGCGCACAGGGTCGATTTTGGTTAAGGCCATGAATTATCTGAGTGTTTATGGCATTAAGTGCAGCAGTTGTGGAGCTGGTTCTCTGCGTGGCTACCTAATAGAAAATGTTACTTCCGTAAGAAGACCATCATCATGGATAACTCTTTTCTTTTAGCGAGCTAAGCTCTCTTCATCTTCTTTGGTCTTTCATCAACTTTTATCAACTTAAGGCCATTAAGCCGAGCAATTTGATGGAAATTGTTAAGTGAGCATAAAAGCTATAGGAAACGTAAAAACGGTGAGAAATATAAGCTATTTCTGAAACCACCACAACTGACTGCTTCAACAGATGCCGCTTTTCAGTGCGGCGAAGCTATGTTTCCTTATTTGTCTAATTCGTATATTTTTACTTATATATTGATATTATTGCTATCAAAATAAAAAATTTATTTGTTGCAATTAAAAATTAGTGCTTCACCTCACAGCAAATATTTTTCACAATAAATAAATAAATAAATAAACAGCTGTCAACGCAGTTAGGGAGTAAGTAGCGTTGCCAACCATTTGAGAGCTACGTCAAATTTTGTTGCAATTTACATGCTGCTTCTATCTAACATAACAACATCAGCTGTGAGAGCAATTCAATGGAAAAATTAAAGCAAAAAAAATTACATAAAATGTGTAATAAATCAACAATTCATTACTTAAAGCGACAAATATATGTATGTATCTTAGTTGTATTATGTATATGTATGTACAATGTATGTAATTTTAACAATTAAGAAAGACAAAAGGAAATAAAAGTCTTATCAGCTGTGTGAAATGATATTGTTGTTTACAACACGCCCAGCTAGCTGACTGACCTCAAGCGCTTGCGGCCTCGCTACGCCGCCACCCATTGACATATGTACATTTCTACGGAATTTGGAATTTTATACCCACATAAATACACAGGTACTTATTGTTGTGAATTATTTGATTATTTTGTGAAAAAAAAATAAAAGTTTTTTATGAAGTTTGATTTTCCCCGAGTGTTGATGCATAGGTACATACGGGGTACATATGTAGGTAGGTAGGTACTCACTTTTAAAATTTGGCTTTTGCGAAAACTCAATTCGTCATCGGCAGTTGCTGAGAAGTCGTGTTTGGCAATTGCTTCCATTTTGTTGTTGTTGTTGTTTATTTGTGGATTATGCTTCCTTTTTTTTTGCTTATTTATTAGCGTTATGAAATAAATTGTGTTTGTTTGTTTTAGTTGTTGTTGTTGTTGGTGTTGTTGCTCTCCCTGTATGGCGTTAAATTTTTATATCGAATTTTTCAACTAAAACGCGTTTGTTGTTGTTTTCTTTTATAAATTTATGCTCAAAATTAGATTCAAAATTATTTACATATGTTTATTGGCAATTCGCATTGATTTCATCTACAGTTTATTCTATACTAAGTGCGCTCTCTGACGTGCAGTTTATTTGTTTTTTTTTTTTTTTAATTTTCAGACTTTTGATTTTTCCTCTAATAAATCAATTTTTTTTTCATAAAAAATTTGGCGTTATTTTTTTTTTTTTTTCAATTGAATTTTAGACTGAAAATATAACAGAAAAAGGTATATGTATGTACAGTATGTATTAAATTTAGCGCTTTTTAGGCTCTAGCCCACAATTTTTGATAAAAAAAAAATAAAAAATTCAATTAAAAAATTGGTTTTTTTTTATTTATTTTTAAATATGTTTTTTTTGCTGTTTTTTTTTTCCTTTTGATGTCGCCACAGTGGAATTTCACTTAAAAAACACAAAAAAAAATTTTTTTTTAAACTTTTTGTTCATAAAATTTCCGCACTTGTTGCTTGCTAATTACAAAAAAAAATCACTTTTTCCGTATTTTACATTAATATGCATGAATGTGTGTGTGCAGTTTGGCAAACACTTGTTCTTTTACGCGTTCTGCACACGCCAATTTTTTTTTTTTTTTTTTTTTTTAAATATTTTAACTACAAAACCAACATACACACATACATATGTATGTATGCAGTTAGTATGCGTGAGAGAATATTTACTTTACGCTTTGCGTTTGGACTTTTTTCCGACTTTTCTGTGCTATTTTAGGGCAAACGCAGATGACGACGACGACACCATTGAATAGAATTTGTACAAATTTGCATGTACATATGTATGCATATATGTATATGTATATATATGTGTGTGTGCGAGCGTTAATACCAAGAATATTTGAACATTTTTATATTTTTATATAGCGCCCGCACGAGAACGTTTCGAAGAATGAAGCTGATGAAGCTGCTCACCTATTACTAACAAGCTGAGAAGCATAACAAAATCAGCACAAAAGCCAACGGCAGCACGCTCGCTGCTCCATTGCTGCTCATCTATATACATACATACATACATATGTAGCCGTATATACACCTATGGGTGCTGAGCTCGCCCGTCTAGCAACATGCATACGAGTATGTCAAAGCGGCGTTAAGCTCAATCAACTTTTTAGTCACGAAAGCGCCGAGCCACATTGCCAGATGAGTGAAGGATTAGTGAAATGGTTTTAAAATGTACAGAGAAAGCTTTTCTCTCCAAATTGGCTTAACAATGTCAAACAGGCTGAAACCTGCTATCGAACTTATTCAAGGCGGGTAGGACCCCGGTAAACAAGTAGCAATGGGTGCGTTCTGCTTTTCAGGACGCCATAAGTTCAAATTCTGGCCTATCCAACATACCCAGTTTTAACCTCGCAAACGCAGTTGTCTCTTCTTCCAAACAACTACAACAGTGGAGATCTGGAAAAATTCCAAACCCTGGACATTGCCCGTTTAGAACTCCCACCACATTCGATAGTTTTGATATTCTGGTGGAAAGAAGTTTTCCTAATCTTTTAGGCTCTACCGAAGACAAGAACTGCAGAACGCAAGTCGACAGAGGAACATCTATTTGAACTTCGTCCCACATTAACAACGTGGCTGTTTCAAAGAAACTACACTTTTAGGCAGCGTGAACACCGTTTCCTTGGTGACAGCTACTTCCGTCTTAAAAACACTGCAATGGTTCGGAAACTTAAGCCCTTCACCGATATTAATTCTTGACGACAGGAGACTTTCGCACCGTGCTTTACATCAAGCTTCGACCCATCCATGGAGAAGCTAAATGCTCCTTTCCACTACAAACATCATTCATTCGCTAAGCTTCTAGGCGATGGTTCCATCTCTAGCAAATATATCCAGTGCTGATTCCAGCGGAAGCAATATCGGATTGCTAAACTAACCTCCTTCATAGAAAACACGTTAAAGTCATTACGTAAAGTGCTCTTAGTAGATTTTGCGGTAGATACCCTGAAGCTGAACATCTTCTAACCTTCAGTTAAGCTTATCCATACTTATGCCACCCCCAAACAGTTAAAAATAGTGTCAACGAGACAAAAGGCATAGAAAACGAACTGCTTCGATGGAATCGGACTGAAGAAAGGTATTGGATGTATCCGTTTGAAAAGGATTCATTGCATGAAAGATACGTATTCATTGAGTAAATCGGGTTTGAGTCGGTGCAAAGCATGAGTTGAGTATACTACTTGAGATTGAGCTATTTATCTGCTAGGAGTGATGCCTCCTCCACTCCGATGACGCCAATTACTGGAACAGAGTTATTTTAAATGTTGCCAGACTTACTGTTAATGGCGTTTAGAGCCTGTCGATACCTCGTCGCGCCTAGATTTTCTATGTTATAATGCTGAATGGAGCCTGCAAAATCACGTACTTCCTTCCTGTGCATGTGGGTGATTATGCTTTCAGCAGATGCTTGCAAAGAACTGCGGTGGCCTCAGTTCATGCTCTCCGTCTGCGGTAGATAGCGATTAGATTCCGACAAGGTCATTTACGAGAGGAACTGAGGAAGATGCTGGGAATCGCTTACTGAATGGCGTTTAAGGCCAGTATATAACTCGTTGCGTTCTGGGCTGTTGCTCAATTTTATTCTATTTTATAGGTTATGTTAAAGAAGTTCACACAACGTGTCTATTGCGATACGTCTAAGGGCCCGTAGATCTCCGACAACTGAAACAAATGCGTGGAGTTGATAAATTTGAGCAATCAACGTATCTTTGCTGGCACTTTTTCGCTAAAGTCTCTAAAGATTGACCTTCCAAGAAATTTTAACATACTTTTTCAATGTGTGGAGCATTCCAAAAAATGTGTCTGAAGGTTTTAGGGTATTTTAAGAGGGTTTGTTTTTTCAAATTACTTGGTTTTGAGTTTATAAATCTCTGCTTGAATATATTAACTATTTTTTGTAAGGACCTAACCACTAAGCTGATAATAATAATAATAATAATAAAAACTAGCAAAAATCCACCGCCACGATATGGGCATAATAATAGTCAAATGTAATCAACCATCTGGCAAGCCTTCCATAGCAACATTGTTATTTTTGTACATTTTATACCGCATCACAAGCGGCCTGTGCACTGCTACTGCGCTGTCAACGTCATACGGCATATTTCGGCGAATTGTTATTATAGTAGAGTTGTATGCGCACATATGTACATAAATATGTCTGCAAATAAGAAATATGCACCTACACACACACACCGCATACATCTCTCTGTATATATGTATGTGCGTTTGCCGTTTGTTGGCAGCGTGTTGCCAGCCAGCCAACGTGCTCGGTTGGTCTGTGCTGCGCTGCGCTGTCAGGTTTTGTTCTCGAACAAAATTGTATACATGTGTATATGTATGCACGTGTATGTATGTATGGATGTGTACCCCTCGTACGATTTGAAAACTATGCGTTGACCCATGCGCTATCTGCTGGCTATTGTTATATGCGATTTGCTGTTGTTGTTTTTATTGCCTTTTACTTTTTTTTTTACTGATTTTCTCGCTACTTCTTTGTTGTTGTTGTTGTTTTATTTAGATTTCCAATACGTTTTGTTGTACATTTTTCTCCACCTTACTCTCATTCCACGTTTCGTCATGCATTTATTGTGTATTGTTGTTGTTGTTTTTTTGGTATTTCACATATTTACATCAGTACATACATACATACATATTAGTGTGTTTATTTGTATAAAGATGCTATGTAGGTATATATATGTATGTATTTATATATTTTTGGTTTATATATTTTATATGTTGGCTTTTTGTTGCTGCTGCTTCTTTCTAGCTTTATTTTTCGAAATGAATTTTTGTTGTTGTTGCTATTGTTGTTGTTGTTGCATAGATTCATCGTCGATGTCTATGACATCTTTGCTTGCTGGCCCCACGGCCATACACACAGCTGCTTGAGGCGAATTTAGCAAAGCCTTACAAAAAACATGCATACATATATATTTAATGTGAAGTCGACTAGTGGGGGTAGAGGCAAATTAATTGTCCGCTTGATTGACTTGATATTCGAGTTGATTTAAAGCAATTAAATTGATTGAAAACTAGGCAAATTAATTACAAAAATATTTTTTCGGAATAAATAACGTTGAAATTGCAGGAATATATGTAGAATAAATAGCAGAGTGAGAAGCTTGGACAGCACGAAGCTAACAGGTTACATGCACGATGAGGAAACCTCTGAACCAAACAATAAATAGTAAGTGAAATGGGCGACCCAATGGGCTTGTTGTGTATGGGTGTGGGTAGGCAGGCACAGTCAGCAGTCGCCGAAAGTGCAAATGCCACAAATGTAAGTTCAATATCCTGCAAAATAAAAACAACAACAGCCGATACCACCAATCACACAACACCGACGACATGACGAAGAAGCACCAAAAGTACACCACACTGTCTTGTCTAAATTGCTTGCCGAAACGAAAAAAAAGCGCAGAATTTCTTTAAAAATACATCTCAGCTGCCGTGCGTGTGGGCGTTAGAAATACATAAGCAAGTGTCAAGTTAATAAAAAAAAAATTAATAATTTTTGGTTAGCGGCACACTGTTGCCTTTTATGCGCATAACAAATTTCTTAAGCGCACAAAAATTGCTGTTTCTTTCACTTTGTTTTTTGCTTTCTAATGAATTTTATACTCTCCATTTGGTGACCAAATAAGCAGTTAAGTTCACTTGATTTTTTTCGATTTTTTTTTATTTTTGATTTTGTTGCATTTCAGGTCATAATTCCTGATTTTTCGCCACACACACGCAAACACATACACTCAGGCTTATGTATAAAAAAAAAGATACACCGAATTCCAAGCAGCGACACAAAGGAATATACAATCTTTTATTTCTCTTTTGTGTCTCCTTATTTTTCCTCCTCTCCTTTCAACTCCAGCGCTGGCTTTGCCTATATCTATGCATGTACTTCTACTTCACACATACCACACTCTCTATTTCTGTGTCTGCTGTGCGTCTCTGTGTAATTATTTCAATTTTAGCACTGCTTTTGTTTACATACGCACACAAAATTTATTTTACACAAAATACACATTTAACAAATAAAATATTACTAATTTGATTTGATTGGTGAAAAATGCGTGCGAGCATTGAATTTTTTTGCTAGAGAATATCTTGTGCAGAAAAAAAGACGATGGGACGCAGAACGCGTTTACACACACCCGACGACGATGACAACGATGACAGACGACAAGTATTCAGTAGACAAGATTCAATTCTTCTGGATTCTCTTTTGTTGGTTTCGTTCTGCTGTGGCTCCATTGAGTAGTAGTAAACGGTAGTGTTGCGATTTGGAAAAATTAAATAAAAATGCAACGCTGTTGCTTTTTGTGATGTATTTCAGTGCCATGTGCGCAGCACGAGCTTTCAAACTGCTCACGTAGTATGAATTTTTGTTAAGAATTTTAAATACATATGACAAATACATGAATCACAATTAAGCGATTTCTGCTGTTGAATAATAATATTTTCAACTAATTATTTATGTTAATTCAAGAAAGTGTTTTATAATTCACAAAGTAAATAAATTTAATTTAAAAATATTATTAACTGCGAAATCATCGCTAACAGTTTGGTAGCCCAAGTGTGCAGTTTGCCTGTTTATCATGTTTACGGTGCCTTCAGACGTAGCAATTGATTAATTTCTATTTGCATTTCGAGATTAAAATTTCGAAATTTTATTTTTAGCATAATAAATTACTTGGAACTTAAATTTTAATTTCTGGAATTGAGTCTGAATGACAATTTTATGAAATTAAATTTCTCTGGGAATACTTACAGCACTTTCGAGCTAAAAATTTAAGAATTTTGCGTGCTTTTCTCTTGTCGTAAAAATTGCACAAAGGATTTTCGTAAAATTTTGTATAAAAAATAGAATTAAGACTTTGATAGCGGCCTTACTAAAGTAAGTCGCTCCTTCAGGCAGTACATAACCTTATTCTCCGCTTCTGGTTTTGGTATGGAGTTATTAACGACAAAAAATATGCGGATTATATCACGATTTCGGTCTTGCTCTCATCGATCTCAGTGATCAGTTGAATTGCTTCCAGGTCGTTATACGCCTGTCTGCTAACCCTACGGAGAGAGGCGCCTAAAATCCAATAGTTCCCGCGACAGTCGGGTCTTTATACCGGAACGACCCGGTTTATTATCCGACCATGGACCGTCACTTCCGCAATATTTCCCGAAACTCAATTTTGGGAATTTTTCTTAGGTTACAACAACAACAACGCCTGTTTGTTTCTCGTGATGTGCATCTGAATTTTACTAAAGCTCTGCTTGCTTATGAGGGTTAGGCCTTCTGCAGTTTCTCCAGTTCTTTTATTCCAGGGGACTGTGACGATGTGAATTGCACGTCTTCCTTCGACGTGATCTTTTCTTGATTATTTATTCTCTTCAGTTACCTCTATTGAGTACTGTTGAGCATCTTCTTCCAGCGTTCCAAACTCCTCCATGGTTTGACAAGAATGCTGCCAACCTTAAGTTCAGTTTGAAGCTGTTCCTTGTCATGCTGTTGAACGACTCGTCGTTTACATGCAATTTTGGCTTTAGACAAGTACCTTACTCCTTTTCCTCTAACATTTTTCAGTGGCTGACACGAGTACATCGTTCTTGACTTGCAAACAAGTCTAGTTCATATACTTGACCCTTATCCACGCACCCAGGAAAGAGGAAATGCCATCAATAATGCTATTAGTCAGTTTCCAGCCCGACCAACCACTTAGTTTTGGAACAATCTTCACCACTCATTCGGCTGTACTGTCATCTTGTGATAGGTAAAACTTTGTCTCAGCGTTTGATCTTCTAATAAGTGATGACATTCTAAATAAAAGTCGTCGGGTCCTTAGGAAGCGTTGCTATTTTGATCGCCTTCTTAGCTTCAGCGTAGCTGTGCTCATGGTCTCGTCGTCGTACTGTTTGTTGTTTCGAAACAGCCGCCCAATTGGAGAGTTACAGTCTTTTTCTACCTTTGCTCTTTGAACACTAATTCAGGTTGCTGTGCTTGACCTCGGGCTGTACTTTTAGACTCCGTTGTCTTCTGTATTTTATTTTTACTTTATTACAATCCTTTGGAGGCAAGATTCTTTACTCTCTACGCTCTCCGATTTCCTTTTCTTCCTTCACGGGAATCATGGTATCTAAGCTCTCAAGCCTGTCTGATTTCTTCCTTGGTTGGTTGGTTGATTGAAAGGGAAGTTTAAGGACTGGCAGAAAGCGGGTGGACTCATTGTGCTCCCCTGACTTCTTACTTAGCGAGTGACTTCGTTCCTCTTTGGAAGCTTTCGTGTTCATCGAGGTCTTTTTACCATGATATACTGTGGATTCTGTATAATACTGTCGCTTTCGATGTGACAGCTCTGTGATTTTCAATCCTGTAGGTGATGCCTGCCGAATGAATGGTGTCTAAGCGGAGATCTAAGGCCCTCAGCGATTCGGCGTGTTAACTCAATGTAGCTTGTGTATCTGCGGAGGTTTTTGGTCCCAAACGCTATCCCGAGAACTGTGTTTACTGCTTCTCTTAGCACTATGACGCCGACGTAGTACTAGATCCGATAATTTAGAGGATAAATCGTTCAGTTGATAAGGAAGCTGTTGCTATAAAAAAAAAGATTAAAACTATAAATAAGATCTGTAATGCCCCAACCCCTGTTTACACCAGATTTGATCCTCTGCGACTTTCCTCTGCTCTCAAAATTAATAACAAGAGAGTTTTTCGTCTATTGAGAACATGAAACCTGAATCGCTCTAAAAGCTCAATGGTTTACAAAAAAAAAATGTATATCAGAACAAGCTAGGGCCGAGAAATGTAAAAAGTTGGTGCAACCGTATTTTAGCTGAAGGGAAGAGAAATTAGCACTCAAGAATTTATTTCTTGAATTAAACCGGTAAGTTGAAACCGTATTTTCCCAAGAAAATTATTTTACTTTCATATGAGTTGTGTGGTCCTGTTCATGTTGTTCTTTAACCGCTCTTCAAAACCGCTAATCGTCCTGGTACAGTCCAGAACATGATTTTCATGCTCCGAATGACAAAAGAAAGGAATTTCGAAGGAAAACAAATTTTCAGAGTTTTTTAATATTTTAAAAATTTATTTATATATTTTTTAAACATTTTGCATGCAGCAACCGTTTGTAAAAAAAAGTAAAAAAAAAAAGAAAAAGTTTAAGCACCGTTATATTGGCATGCCCATAATCTTCAAACGATTTGTGCTATAAACGTTGGCTTAGCGTATCAAGTAATTCGTTACATAGTTCGAAGTTGGAATTACAATCGAATTACATAATCTCGGCATATCGTAGTGGCGCACCATTGTGAATGACATTTTAGGTGGTTGACTTTGATTGTAACGAACAGTTTTAGTGCAGTGCAGCATCGTGACAACGAGAAACAAATACAGTTTGAATGCCAATGCAAGCAAGCAAAAGGGGGAAAATTATTTGTTTTAGTGGCTGAAAAACACGTGCGCCAAGGGAAATGTGTTTAAAATAGTTAAATAAAAATGAAAGATTTCAACCAACAACCGAAAAAATATCCACACACATGTGCATACATACATATATCCAAAAGAAGCTTTTCAGGAAGTGAAATCATTGTATGCTGAGGGACTGCTGTCGTATCATGTGCTACAAAAAAGATTAGCAGGTAAGAAATTTGAGATTCTTTTCAACCAACTAACCCACATACATACATACATAGAATGTCTGCCAGTACAATCATTGTGTGTGCTACAACAAAAAGAGCGCAAAAAAAAAGAAAATTAACAAAAATAACACAGTTGTCAGCAGAACTGTCAACAGCAAAAGCATTGAACCGCTCATTAGCCAATTTTGATACTTAAAGGTTTTGCCAAAGGATACTGCATAGTACAGTTAGCTAAAAAAAAAAGTCAGCATGCAGAGAACTTATAATAACGAGAAGGCGCAAATTCATTCTCATTCACCGAGTGTGGACTGCAGACATAGAGCTACACAGCGCAAGCGACAGTCGGTCACCCAGTCGTTCTACCTTATGCGAGTATCAAACTGACCAACTGTTCCACACACACACACACACACACAATTGCTGCTATTTTCCTACGTCAGTTCGGTGTCAGTTGGCAATAAGCACGCGCCAGCGCAGTTGCCAGCCCATTTGTAAAGAAAAAACAAAAAATATTAAAACAAACAAAAAAGTGAAAAAGGATATATGAACACTTGAAGTGAGCAGGCTAATCAGCAAGGATATGTTAGGACATACCAAAAACTGACAAGGAAGAAAAAAATTAAAATACAAAAAAAAAAACCAATTAAATAAAAATAGGATTCAATTGCGGCTTGTTGTGCGTTACTTCCACGAATCATGCGCCTTCGAGAGTTCAATATCCTGCGTCAATGTGTTTCAAGTACAAAAGTGCAGTAGACGAAGGAAGGAAGCGACATGTCTGGCATATTTTATGTGGATTTCATTTCTTCTGCTTTGCTTTCACCTACGCATGCCATAAAGTCTGTGAGCCCGTATGTATATTGTTGGATCATCAGGCTCTTTGCCTCGCGCAGCCGAAGCATGAAAATTTCACTGAAAATTTCGTTTTTATTCTATTTTTATACACCGTTCCGTTTGTTTCGTCCAATAGTCCTGCGTAAATTAACTAATTTTCAACTATTCTATTTATATTTAGAAATTGTTTAGTTGGGGGAGTAGATATGCATGGTTGCACGTTGGCAGGGTTGTTTCTCCGCTTAATTCATTCATTGACTCATTTATTATGCGTGCCAGCAGGACAATCCCAATTATGGGCAGAATAGCAATTTTTGGCTGAATAACAGACAGCTGCGCCGGCGCACACACTCACTATGCGACGATAGTGGCGAGAGTGAAAATTAAATATTCCTAGAGTGTTTTATGGACTCTAGGGACGTGGGGTAGGTAGATAATTTGGACCTGGTAAGAATTTGAAAGTGCTTCCAGATTTTAATGATCCACACCGAGGGTGCTAAAGTGCAGTCGCTTGAAGATCTTTTTCAGAAAATTTTTTTCCAGGAATTCCGAATCGGTTAAGAAAAAAAATCAATAAAACAGAATTCATATCAGGAGAACTTGGGTAACCAAGGCTTTAAAATTTAACGAACTTTGGCATCTTCACTTACCGCCTTCCCTATTTGAATACGACATGGAGAAGAAGTGATAAAGATTTTGTTATATGGAACCCAAGTAAAGCTCTGCCCGAGTCATAAGAAGGGAGATCTCATAGTCTGCGATGTCTATCTTGCGTTAAGTCTACACAATATCGCATAGGAAGTCCTTTCTGACGTACAATGCGAAAGATTAAAGCTCATCGTCGGCGTACCGAACCGGAACCTTATCGAAAAACTGTCTTTATTTGCGTAAACGCTGTCGCTGAACAACAACAGAGGCGCCGTCAGAACCGGAAAATACCTTTTCCAGCCATTCTGTGCCATATAGGGAGCGCTGTATGTTCTCCGCACTTCAGAAACGATAAGTGAACAAGACAAATAAGTCTCATAGTGAACGGGAACAAGATGGGCAATCTCCTGTCATCAAGCACGAATATCTTTCTGACCTTCTTGACTCTGTTTCATCCACTTGGAGCACCCAATAAATTTTAAAAGCTTACTTACTTGAGCCACTGTCGCATAATGTGTGGAAAATCATCTTCTCTTCCTTTTCGTCATTTCTCCGCTTCTGCAGCGTCTTCGAAAAGGGATCCTCAAGCTTTTAGCATGCTGAGTTATAAGCAAAAGTCTCTTCTGGTATCTAATTACACTTGTAATGCTCTCCTTTCTCTTAGAACTTAAACCATATGACATTTCCTGGTTGCTTTTCGGGCAAGTTTGCCTTGACATGCGACAGACGAGTTTCGTTCTCAACTGTTCGCGGGTTGCATGTGAAATCAAGCTTTCAGCATGGGCTCGCTCTTGGAGAGACCGATAAAAATGCGTTCTTTATCCGCAAAAATATCGGGTTGGTCGTACTTTGACGATTAAGTTCGTCTGTTCTGTGGTTCCCCTCTATATTGCTGTGTCCGGGGATCAAACCGACGGATAGTCTGGCCTGTTTAATAATTTCCCGAGAAGATCTGCGACTGTCCAGTATGATTTTAGACTTTTCTAGATTGAAACTAAAGTTTTTATTGCTGCCTTACTGTCACTGAAGATGAAGAGGTCTCTTCTTAAGTATCCCGCTGTAATGTGTTTTAAAATTTCCATAATAGCGAAAATTCCGTCTTGAAGCACTCTGATCCCGGGGATCAGTTGCCACTCAGTGTCTTGATAGCAGATCTCACGGCGCAAATGCAGGCCACCGTACTACTATATCTCACAAGAGTATTGACCTTTTCTTCTTCATATTTTTCTTCTTAACTTTTGGCGTGGGCACAGCTTACACGATTATGGTCAGGTTAACAACAGCGCATCATTCGTTTTTCTTCTTAGCCGTCCGGCACCAATTCGATATAACCAAGTGAGGCTAGGTCTCTATCCACCTTCTCTTTCCAACGGAAAGGAGGTCTTCTATTTCCCTGCTTCCACCAGCGGGTACTTCTAAAAATTTCAAAGCTTAATGTT
The DNA here is from genome assembly GCA_030068015.2 of Neoceratitis asiatica. Classification (NCBI taxonomy): domain Eukaryota; kingdom Metazoa; phylum Arthropoda; class Insecta; order Diptera; family Tephritidae; genus Neoceratitis; species Neoceratitis asiatica. Next base: position 69,005,515 of record CM061527.1, on the reverse strand, counting down.
ATACTTTCATCCGGAGGACATGATCTATCCAACGTAGAAGTCTTTTCACTCGCTGAACTATGTCAATGTCGTCGTTGATTTCATACAGCTATTGTATTAACCGCTAAAATATTCCCCAAAATGGCTTTCAGGGAATATTGCGTGAATGACAGCCCTTGACCGGTTAAAATTCTTGGTCGTTCCGTGATAAAACCCCGACTGTCGCGGGAAATATTAAATTTGAGTTACCTCTTACTACAGGCATGCCTTAACGCGAGTAAATGCTTTAGCTCCTAAGCCATAGGGATCATTTTTCCATCATCTGTAGTGCTCGCCGTCGCCCATATGCAGAGGGCCAGGAGTCTCCCGCAAAATCATTCTCTCGAAGACTGCCAAAGCCAACTCATCAGACGTTTACACTTCTGCACCATATAGCAGGACGGGAATGACGAACCATTTGACAAAGCTTTGTCATTGTACGTCGAGAGACCTCGTCACGAATACGAAAATCCAACAGTAGATCCTGAGACTCAATCCACATTTTTAATAAGTAGCTCTGTAACGGGTTTGGAGGGAACTTCTCGTTCCTCTGAGCTATATGCTTCTTCCAGTTCATTTTCCTGTCCAAAACGAAGTTAAAAAATGTTATTTTGGCTCCCATCTTAAGTGAACTCCATTTAGCTTCAAAGTCTTATAACTTCGGGCCTCTCGGATCCCGTACAATTTGGTCAGGAAACAGTTGAGATAATGCTAAACAACTCGGTTTAAGCTAGAGGAACATCGAAAGGGCTTGCAGCAATCGATTCGGATGCAGTCCAGACGTGGTAGGTGGAGAACTTAGAGTCTGGATTTAAAGTAAAGCAAAGTCTCACAAGGACTAGAGTCTTATCTATAATAATAATAATGCAATAAATCAATATTTACAACAACCAAAGATCACAAACCCCCAACAAAAAGTCATATTTACACCCGCACAACCAACCAACAAAGGAGAGAAGGAAGTGCCTGAAACGAATTGACAAAAGACAAAGGGAAGCATAAAAGGACATCAACTAAAAATAGATTACTTACGGGTTAAATGCAACAACATTTAAGATGCGGAAATAATGCAAGGGACAATGAGTGGCGGAAGACAAAGGACGAAACGTACGCACTTGAAAAATTGAGCTAAAATTAGTGGCGAACCCCAAGGAGTAGTGGCAAAAGCAAGCTGGAGTGATGATGTAAACGAAGCACAAAACAATATTGAATGGTATTGATGTCAGTAGGTGCGTTCTAAAGAGGACTAAGGCAGATGAACAAAAATAAATAAATAAGAGGGAAAACAATCAACACAAAATGTATTGAGATCACAATAATGAAGAGGTGTGAGTGACTCACTGTGTGGGTTATGTAATGGATGCTGAAAGATGAGCGCCGAGCACTGAGTCGGCAAATTACGAGCACGAGTCAGTAGCGCAAACTACAAAACAGAACGCTATTTTTGGTGTAAACGAATATGCGTAAAGGATATTTTTGATTAATCAAATTCATTGTCATCACCGTAGGCAAGTAGGTCTTTATGACATATACTAAAGCGACCATAGAAAAGAGCGCAACTCTGTCACCGAGAGCCCTATCATTCACCTCAGTGGATTAACGTCTCGAGACAAACAGCTTCCAAGGGTAGTTCTTCAATAAAACGCTGATTTGAGCCCACACAACGTGAGGAGAGAAGACCGATCTGACCAAAGATGTTTTTTTATGAGCACAAGGGTGGGTAAAGGAGTTACTTGTATATTCGGCACGACAGTAGAAAAATTCAGCCTTCACGACGAAACATCTCGAAATGGGTTTTAGGCTCATCGACTTTGCTGGAGTTTTATAGTGTCTGTAGATTACAGCAGAAGAAAATTCATCAAGCTACTTGGCTGACGCCGGATCGAATTAACTCACAACCAGTTCGAATATGTTTCGTTAGACGGACGACATATCTTCAGTATTTTTGACGTCCGTACGCTACGAGGACCTAACATCACTGTAATCACAATAGACAGCCAAACGAGTTACATCTCTGAACGCCTACATCAGCAACTCGGTATAAGGAAACTGCATTGAATGGAGTTTCCTATCTCCGGCTGTAAAAAGTGCAAGTAAAAAGAGTTGGTGCAGCCAATTGCCTCGTTTTGACTCCTTCGCTGTTAGTTCTACTTCTTCCTGACTGGTTTAGATAGCGAGCCGAATGGTCTAGTCTACAAGTCCTCTGCTTCCAACAGCAGACTTTGAACCGAGAGCTATTGTGGCTGAAGTATTTTCGTGCCTTGGGATGACAAAACCGAGCCTAGTCTGTATCTTAATAAAAATGCACTATATATAGGTTAGGTTAAAGTGATTACGGGAAATCGCTGATGATCCTAATGATTCCCATCCGGTAGTCAAACTAATAGAGCAAGCGATCTACCTTTGCTTCGCTTAAGCCACCAAAGGTTGCTGCCCCTACAGACTTCAAACAACTACTCCAAACCAGCGGGGCATTTGCAACGAAAGTGCCTTGAGGTTCGAGATTTTTCCAACTTTCTACATCTCCCGAAGAAGCCGTTTGATGGTACGTCCAACATCACTCCATGCCTGCCCACTAACATATAATATGTCCTCTTAGAAGTTCTTGTGGCCTTCCTGCACGCTATGCTACCCACATTATCCTCTCACATTGCAACTCTTGAGATTTTTTTACCTTCAGTCAGCATCTTATATCTTCATCCATCGAGTTGAGTGATCTAGAGAATTACGTCTACTGTTTCCGATTTTATTATTACAGATTCCAGGGCTCTTAAAGCGGCTTGGCTATCTGAAAAGCGATGGTTACGATCTCCTGAGACTCAAAAAACTCCTCCAAAGCATAATAGCTCGTTCATTTCTTTCGCTCAATTGGCTTCTTACATGTTGTCACACGACATGTATTCAATGTTTTAAAGATGGAATACTGGCACTCCTTTGAAGGATCAAGTTGAAGAACGATCTGGTTTTACTTGGTGTCATCATTTGGCACCAAACTGCAAAGAAATTGACGGCATTTTGTTGACTCGACCAAAAATGCCTAAGTGTTCACTCCGCCAATCAAGAAGTAGACTTCCTGTATGCTGTACAATGCTGCTGTGCTGATTGATAGCCACTGTGTGTCTGGTCTAGAGTCCTCCTGGTGATGATACAATTTTTTTTCTGTCTACTACTCTTTGGCATTATTAAATTTCGTTTTTATTACATTTGTTGTTGTCGATCCCTCAATGTTGACTGATTGAGAGAGAGAGAGAGACTGCTAACTGCGAACACTGCGATCAATGCAGCGCGTGTTTGAAATTTGCGCATATGGCAGATCCATGCTTGTTGCCTCCCTCTGTGTGTGTGTGTGTGTATGTGTGCCTGTGTCATGCTCACTCTGCGATCATTATGGATGTTGAGGGTGATTGTTCTATATCAATACCATGCACTAATTCAGCTATTTTTGTGTGCGGGAAGATGTTAAATGCAGCAGCCGCACTTCAATTGAATGTGGCATGTGGCATGTGGCATGCAGCAGCTGCGCCTTCCTATTATTGCATATAAATTTATCTCTGTGGCGTATGCTATATACATATCTATTTCAATTGCATGCCACATATGACTCTGTAGCCGCAAATTAAGCATTACTAGCGCTATGAGTACTCAAATGGGTTGTGGCAGCATTTTATTTTAATTTTTTTTTGAAGTTTGAAATTCAAAAATTCAAATGCAAATGCATTTAATGCACTTTTGAGGGTGAATATGCTAATTTTTTTTTTTTTTTGAATATTTAAATATTTTCCAACAACAGCTGGCCACACTCACTAGTATAGTATCAGCAGTATGAATAGTTCATGGCAATTAAAGCAGCGAAAACTAGCCGCAAGGACATGCCACAGTCAACGATAAAGCACCGCACCATGCCTGAATGCAATATGTCTCTCCGAAAAGGCGCATGTCACTTGCAGTCCATTAATTCAGCGTAGTCAGACACACCTACATACATTAGCTAAAAAAAAGTGTATGTAACATGCATTTGTATGGGTGGAAAGTACGTTTCATGTCCTTCAAAGCCGCAGCACTTTGGCTTGCTGCCGCTGATAAGCATACGTCACGTGCTATACGCTTATCAGTTGAACACGATCATTGATCGTCGTACACATTTACAGCTAACGATAATTTAGTAGCTGTCAAATGGCTTAGCATGGCATGGCATGGCATTTAATTGAAATTCATTTGCCATATAAACACATATGGTAGGCATTGGCAACAAAAAAAAAATGTTTTGTATTTGCCTACCACACATTAACTCCTTTTAGAAAATGTAAATTTTTAAGTAATTAAACTAACAAAGGTACAGTTCAATATTAGAATGAAAAAAGGATATAAAACTATAATAGATATTCAATATCTTCTTCGTCGAAATGCAAAAAGCTCTCTAAATATGCATATTCGTTCATTATTTAAACCGAAGTCTAGCGACGCTTATCGTAAGATTGTGTTCACACATCCATTTAATTGGCAATTAATACGGTTTTAAACCTAATTGTGCTGCTTTCCAAACGTTTTTCAATCATTTTTTATTAATTTGTACTGAAATTTAGGCGCAAATTTACTTTTTTTTTCTGTTCACTCAGGCACTACTTAATTGTCAATTAGGCCAATTTTTGACAATTTTCGAAAATTTCATACTTCAATTTGTTGCTTTAAAAATTTTTGGACTAGCTTAAGATTATTTTTTATTATTTAGTACAGCAATTTGCTATTCTAGTAGTATTTAGTACAAAACGACGATTTGCCTTTACTTCTGTTCACACAGTCACTTAATTGTCGATTAAGGCAATATTGGTAATTCCAGACAAAAATGTGTAGCCTTCCAAATGCTAAGACTGGATTAAGATTACTTTTTATTATTAAATACTGAAAAGCAGCAGCAATTGCATTGTTGTTATGTTCACACCGTCACCTAATTGTCAATTAAAGCAATTTTGGCAATTTATGACTAAAATGTGTTACAATTTATCCTAAAAAAGTGAGTTCAGAATGAAGAGGGTAGCTTCAAACTCAATGACGTATAATACTATATACTAATCAGAGATTATCGGCATTAGTGAATTTGATATTTTGTGCGTTTAAGCGATAGCGAATGCAGCAGCCAAAGGGTTAGGGCTTCAAAAATTTACTCGCGAGTCATGCCTATCGTAAGAGGCGACTAAAATCCAATAGGACCCGCGACAGTAGGATCTTAATACCTGTACGACCCGGATTTTTATCCGGCCAAGGACTGTCACTTCCGCAATATTTCCCGCAAGTCAATTTGGGGAATATTTTTGTTGTTACAACAACAACAACAGTAGCAGACTTACTGCAACAGTATTAAGAGAAAACCAGGTTAGGTTGTGTCATACCGAGATAAAAGAATTCTTCAGCTATGACATCTCTGGATTCAGAAGCTGCGCTTGGGAGAAAAGAAAAGAGAAATACCTCTACTTGGGTGGGCGGAAAAATCAAAAGAGAGAGCTTTAGCTTCACTTATAATCTTCAAGAGGGGCCAAACAGCGAAGAGAGGATAAAACGGACATGCTATTGTTGACTCGGTCCATAAAAGCAAGGCCTAAATCGAAGCGGGATTGTCCGCATAGTCTTTAGACTTTACATATCCCCACAAGAAAAAGTCTAACGGGTTGATATCACACGATCCTGGTGGCCAATGGACCGGCCCAAAACGTGAAATTAACTGCTCAACGAAATGTTCTCTCAATAAATCCATTGATTGATGCGATGTGTGATAAGTGGCGCCGTCTTGTTGAAACCAAATGTTGCGAAGATCACGAGCTTCAATTTTAGGCATCAAATAGTTGGTTATCATGGCGTGATAACAAAGACCCTTGACGGCCCACTAACCACTCTAAACTGTTGTTTCTTCTGGATGAAACGGCAGCTCTGGAATCTTTTCAGGTTGCTATTCGTACAAAATGCGTCAATTTTGCTTGTTTACATACATACCATTGAGCCAGAAATGGGCCTCATCGCTGAACAAAATTTGGTTCGAAAACGTCGGATCTTCTTGGAACTTTTCAAGAGCCCATAGAGCGAAGCGATGTCGCTTGGGAAGGTCGAGCGGCTTCAGTGTTGTTGCGTAAGCTGTATTTTCAATTTAAGATCTCGACGTAAAATGTGCCAAGTCGTTCTATACGTCAGTCAGTCCGAGTTGCTGCGAACGGCGCCGAATCGACTCTCCACGGTCTTCGTGTACACTCTCAGCTATTCAACTACGGCCGCTATATTTTCTTCACTGTGTCGTGCTGAACGTGGTCGGTCTATTCGGTCGAATATTATCCAATAATGAATGCTGAGTTTCAAGATGGGTGATTTTGTTGCGAATAGTACAATCGGTAGGCCGATTATGTTGACCATAAGTTGAGCGAAGTGCGCGAAACATATCCTTTGCAGAACGTGAATTTTCGTTATAAAGTAGAATGATTTGTAAACGTTGTTCAGGCGCAAGTCTCTCCATGATGAAATGTCAAACAATACTGAACAAAAAAAACATGACAGCTTGACGGGGCGACTCACGCGTGATCTGTCAGAAAAAAGGCTATTGAAAAAAGTACCTCTACTTGAATCACTCTTTCGATGCTGCTAACAATGACCCAACCTACGGTTAACTTATCTATCTTAATTCGGTAGGAAGTTGGTTTTTGTAAAAGTCATGTTTTCCACCAAATTCGCAGAGCATTTCCTCCCAACTATTTAATCCTCTCTCCTGTACGAGTATATGGTTGTAAGGCAATCCCACAATCACAATCAAAATATTTGTATATGAACTCAGTGGAGTGAAAAAAAGTCAACAATAGACGCGGTAGGAAAACCATGTTAACTAACAACAACAACAACAGCAAATAATATTAAAAATTCCATAGAAATTAGAAACAAACGCCCGAGGAAGAAATGATGTCTAGTAAAGAAAGGAAAGCAAAGCAAAGAAAAAAAGGTGTGAACCAGTGACAATGAGCACAAGAGTCAATTCAAGAAGTTAAATGCAAGCGCAGTGACAAAACAGGACACGTCGGGCGAAAAAGGCGTACAAACAACTTGAAATAATAACAACAACAACAACACTGGATTACAAGCACACACACACAGCAATCTTCATTTTCATAACATAGAAATTGCAAGGAAATGGGAAAAATAGAAAAATTCGCTCGCAAGTCTCAACTGTGTATGGGATTAACGCCGAAGACCGCTTTCACTTGCGACGCGAAAAGTTCGGTGAAATGCAAATGTGCAATGGCAAAGCAGGAACACAACAACAACAAGCAAACAAACAAATGACAGCACATCACAGCAAAGCCGAGATGAAGCGCAGAAGGCATTAGCAAAGTACAAAATGCCGCTGCAAGACAAACGTCAATGGGGCAAAGGGTTGTCGCTGTGTCCCGCGGCAGGCAAAATAGACAAAACAACTCACTCGACACTCGACAAGATGAACGAAACGAACGTATGCGAATAAAAGGATTTTCCTCTCGAATAAACTATTGAAAATGCTAATGTTATACATGTATGTATGTGTGTATGTATGTGTGTGCAGCTAGGACACACTCGACTTACAGCTGGCCGTAGATAAGATTAATGTCCGAAAAATGGTAATTTGTAAAAGCGGTGACAAGCTGGCGAGGCGAGGCGAGGCGCCGGATGAACAGGGGTCCCGACACACGCGCACTTACCTAGTCATATGTATATACAATTAAATATGCGTGTATGTGTGTATGTGTTTGTATGTATGCCTGTAAGTAGGTATGCAAAAGTCGAAATTGAGTTGTAATCTCTGTGATTGTTGTTGTCCCACTTATGTTAATGAATGTGTTGTGTGTATGTATGTATGTGCGCGAGTTGCGTCTGCGCAACCTTCCTAGAAGGATTGTCTATGCCTCTGTGTTATTGTATATATGTATATGTGCCGTGTCTGCTTTCTTTTCTGCCCATTTATGCTTAATTTATGGGCCAACTGCAACATCACACCTTTCTTCTTGGCATTCAATGCGCATATTCCTGCGCTCATCCTTTCGCCGCGCTTGCCTTTTGTGTGTGTGTGTGTGTGTGTTAAAAGTATTCCAAAAAGGAAAAAAAATGAGGGAAATAGACAATGCGACACGTTTGTTTTGTAAATATTGCGTTTGTTATTAATGACTGTACACTTCAGTTGCCGTTTCGGGGAACTCTCAAAAACCAAAAATCAAAAAAAAAAACCAAAAGCAAAACATCAGCTCTCGTCCGAATTGCATTTGCATGCGCACTCGTCTCTTAGTTGGTGAGAATTCTTTTTTGGAAAATTATTTATGTCATTTGATTTTCATGCATTTTCCAAACCAACTTCCATTGAAATTTAATATTCACTCATTGATTTTGCCTTTAGCGCGTTTACAAAGCTTCGTACTGCATCGTGTTCGTCCCTTGAGGCTCGTATTTGCATACGATTTCCATTTGTCATTTGTCACTGTGTTGTGTTGATAAATATTTTAGAATTTTTTTTCTCTCATAAATATAAATATTTTCCTTCACATAACGCTTTCCGTGTCTCGTTTCATATGCAAAATATCCTTTAATGTTTTTCTGATCCTTCTAATGCCCAGCTCGGTTTCTCTGAAGCTGCATTTAGATTAATGAGCTCTTAATTATTCTTTGTTAGTCTCTTTTCTTTTTTTGACTGCTGTTGAGCAATTAATAACTTTTATGCAAATTTTAAATTAGTCAGATTTTCCCAAAAAAAACTTTCTCCCTCTGGCGCTCCCTGCGAAGGACACTCAAACGCGCAAATTTCTAAAAAATAATTTAAAAAGCTTTCGAATTTTAATTTTTTGTACTAAAAAGCGACTCCGTCGTTTGTCTGATTTATAGTAACTTAGAAGTACCAATGAGAGTTGAGTCGAGGCACATCTGCATATATAAAGGGTGATCTAAGTAGAGATCGTGCGTGAGTCGTGTCAAGCTGTCATGTTATTTTTGTTCAGTATTCTTTGACATTTCATCATGGAAAGGTTTACGCCTGAACAACGTTTACAAATCATTCAATTTTATTACGAAAGTTCACGTTCTGCAAAGAATGTGCTTCGCGCGCTCCCTCATAGTCAACATAATCGGCCTACTGAGCGTATTATTCGCATCACCATCACCCATATTGAGACCCCACAGCATACATTATTGGATAATATTCGACCGAACGTATCACGTCTAGCACGCAGTGCAGAAAATATAGCTGCCTTAGCTGAGAGTCTACACGAAGACTGTGGAGAGTGATTCGGGAGCCGTTTGCAGCAACTCGGACTGATGCATGGAACGAATTGGCGCTTTTTAGGTCGAGATCTTAAATCGAAAGTGTACAAAATACAGCTTGTGCAAGAACTGAAGCCGCTCGATCTTTTCAAGAAACATCGCTTCGCTCTAGGGGCTCCAAGAAGATCCGACGTTTTTGAGCCGAATTGAAGACGATGAGATCGTAACTGTCAATTGAAGCTCAGGATCAGCGCGACATTTGGTTTCAACAAGACGGCGCCACGCATCGCATCAATCAATGGATTTATTGAGAGGGAATAACACTTCTGTGAGCAGATAATTTCATGGTTTGGGCTGGTCCATTGGTCACCAAAATCGTGTGATATCGCACCGTTAGACTTTTTTCTGTGGGGATATATAAAGTCTAAAGTCTATGCAGACAATCCCGCTTCGATTCAGTCCTTGGAGCAAAACATCACGCGTCTCATTCGCCAGTTACCAGTCGAAATGATCGAACGAGTCATCGAAAATTGGACTCAACGGATGGACCATCTGAGACGTAGCCGCGGCCAATATTTGAAAGAGATAATATTCAAAAAATAAATAGATCATCCGATAATTGTTTAATCTTGCTGTCCCTTCCAGTTGTGGTATCTTGCTTTAAAGTGGAGTACGACTAGGCGTTCGTCCACAGTGGTCTTCGTCAGCATAGTCTCTCTTCTACCACAAATCCAAGACTGAATTTTCGCAGCTCTATATTGCTCCTCAAATAAATTTGGCATATTTTCCCATCCTTAAAGCGTTTCTCTCATCTCTCGAGTAATGATTTTGTCGGTCCTAATTATGTTGAGCACAAAAAAACGGCTGAATAGTATCTCCCTACTTAAAATGGTATTGGACACTCTAGATTGTATGCCATTATATCCTAGTTCGTGTTACTTTGTTGTTCAAATTTAGAGTTTGTTTTTGATACTTCATTTGACTACTTTTTATTAAATATTTATATAAAGTCAGCTTCTTCCTTTAAGACTGACTCGCGCTTGTTGTCGAAAATAGAAGATTGAACTTCAAAACGAAATTTTCTAATTTTGTTTTCACTGATGGAACAAATTTTTCAGTTTCCAAGCGAGGCTGAAGTCATGCTTTAATCGTTTTTGTTAAATTGTCTAACTACAACTACGTTGTACTTATTTTCAAGAAGCAAGTGGAGTTGGAAGCGTGCTTCAATAGTTTTGCACTTCTGACTAGTTTCGGCCAGTTTCGCTAAAGTTTCGACCTCCTCACCACAATTTAGTTTTCAAACGGTTCAATGGGGTTTTGTGTGCTATTTACTCGTATTCCACTTCTGATCATTTCCACTAAAACTTAATCTTCCAATAAATAGTCTAACCACAACTGCGTTGCAAGAAGCAAGGGGTGCGGGAAGCGTGCTTCAATCGTTTTCCACTTATGGTCAGTTCCGCTAAGTGTGCGTTCAACTTAACACAACTTCGGCGTATTCACCTTAAAAAAAACGAATTTAAACTTCTTTCCTTTACGAGATTTTTTGATTTGTATACTTTTTTAACAAACTATATTTGATGATTTTAGTTTTCAAACGGCCCAATAATATTTTTTATTATATTTACTCGTATTCCACTTCTGACCACTTCCACCTAGACTACATCCACCACAACTCCTTCGTACTTATTTTCATGCTGCATATTTTAAACACTTTTATTATTACTTATTTCTATTTTTTAATTCATATTATTTGTATGAAATTGTGAAAAAAAAACTATATATATTTTATTCAAGTTCTTAATCGGCATAAAAATGTTTCTTTGATTCTAATTTACTCAACTTGTAAACACGTGGCCACAGCTGATAGCTGTATACCATTGTGAACTACGCAAACTAGCGAAGTTCACAATAACGCTAATTATTTACTATTTATTTTCTAAAAAAATTTAATAAAATATTCAGATAAATGTATATTTTCAAAATATGCAAAATAATGTGACACACACAGAGCAACAACATATGTAAATACATACGTGCCTACTCACAAGCGTAAATCTTTCTGTAATACTCCCCACAATTCACCACAAATCTCTTACCATTTCCTACCCGATTAAAAATGAAGCTGTCAATGCCAGCTCAGCTGTCAATAATTCAAGCAAAGCAATAAACTGTCAAAATGTAGACACAATTTTAGTGCAAATACATACATATCTACATATCTACCGCATTCCCACCATAAATCAGAGCAGAATATATGGCACTGCCAAACGAAAAGTGATATAAACACATAAAAAATAAATGTGCATACATATATATATGTATACATACAAACAAATCAATCAAATCAATGAAATCACACATTGCAAATGCGTAACTCAAAAGATGCTAATAACCGCGGCAAATGGTGACAATGTGATGTCTAGACGGCGGAAAGGCACGTAAAATTCAGCCAATAAAAACATAAAAATTAAGAAATGAATTTCACATTAACGTCTATAAAAATCAGAAATTGGAAAATCAGCAAGTTTAAACAAAAACTACAAAAACACACATACACGCGCACACACACACACACGTATACATATGTTCATCAAAAAATGTGATAAAAATCATAAAAATGTGATTAAAGGATGTGTCAGTGTCAGACTGCTTGCGGAAAATGCGCTGCTGTTAAGGAGAAGGGAAACAGCAGGGAAAAGGAGAGTGGCGAGCTCCGCATAACGCTTGCATTGTTGCAATTTTATGACCAAATAAAAATTTTCATATAAAAGTAATGGAAAAACTATGAAGAGATCGGTAGATCGGTAGTAGCATATTCATATAAAGGAATAGAGAAGAAGAAGAAGAGGAACAAACGATTGATTGTTAAAATGAAATGTTGAAATTACATTGGCAACTGCTGCTGCTGCGTAACATAGTAGCTGCGAGCGTTAGAGCATTAGAGCTATGAGCAACGCAGGAAATTCAACAGCTGCATTTTAAATTTCGAAAAAATATGATGTTCGAAAAGCTGAAGCCGAAATAGGCGGAAGTTAGTGGCACTAAAAATCAAAGCAGAATATTTATGGCGTAGTTTATTGCAAGTAGGAAATTGAATTGAGAGGGAGGGAGGGAGGTAGTGAAAAATATTGAAGTGTGATTTTTTGAAATAAAAATATGACATGAAGGCAACATATCTATTCATAAAATATGAAAAAAAGATACTGGAAAATATCTTAAAACAACCAACTCGACTGTATGCATACACATTTGTACTCACTCCTTAGTGAAATCAGCGTACTCAACAATCTGCTGTCCTGAGATTGAACAAAGAGGCAAAGCGAATGGGTCTATTAGCGGACGACGAATAGACAAAACATCGCCTGTCTTCAAAAAAAAAAAAAAAAAAATGTGCACACGCGTCTGGGCATCCACGCCTCTATTGATAATCTGTCCCTTCTTTGAAGCCGTGATTTGGAAACCAGCAGTAAGACTACAACATATGTAATGTCAGGCTCAAAATCTGCCAAAACTCTACACAAGCTCGATATATCCCGTACTGCTGTACAAATATCTGGTTTTAGGTGTTTTCAAGAAAGATTTAAGAACTTCCCTTCAGCTTTGAGTGTATTCAATGCAGTATACGCTTGCCAAGGCTGAAAAAAAGGAAAATATCAACTTCCTTTTAAAGATGTTCCCAATAGGCGCCGAAGCAAAGCAAGGACTGACGTGCTATAGTCGACGCGACTTGAATCGCGTAAGCTCTGTCTTCACCAATTAAGAAGAAGAAGAAGGAATTGTATATACTCGCCAAAAATAGCATGTAACCAATTATCTCTTTAGACATATTCCGTGTTTCAACCTCAGTTTCGCAAAAACACATTACAAACTATCATCTTCGAACGACGCAGAACCGTATTGAAAACTTAAAATTATTTAAAAACATCAAATGAATTAAAATTACCAAGGTAACTGATGTTGATTGCCTCCTTGTCGTTGTATTTCGGAAGTGGAATTTGACCACCCAGAATCTCAGATGGTCCATCATACGTTGAGTCCAATTTTCGATGACTCGTTTGAGCATTTCGACTGGTAACTGGCGAATGACAAGCGTGATGTTTTGCTCCAAGGCCAGAATCGAAGCGGAATTGTCCGCTAGACTTTAGACTTTACATATCCCCACAGGAAGAAGTCTAACGGTGTGATACCACACGATACTGGTGGCCAATGGACCAGCCCAAAACTTGAAATTGTCTGCTCTCCGAAGTGTTCTCTCAATAAATGCATTGATTGATGCGATGTGTGGAAAGTGGCGCCGTGTTTTTGAAACCAAATGTCGCAGAGATCACGAGCTTAAATTTCAGGCATCAAATAGTCGGTTATCATGGCGCGGTAACGGTCGCTATTGACGGTTTCGTTCGCACCGGCATTATTTTTGAAGAAATATGGACCGATGATTCCACCCGCCCACAAACCGCACCAGACCGTTGTTTTTTATGGATGAAATGGCAGCTCTTGACTCTCTTCAGGTTGCTCTTCGTCCCAAATGCGGCAATTTTGCTTGTTTACATACATACCATTGAGCCAGAAATGGGCCTCATCGCTGAACAAAATTTGGCTCGAAAACGTCGGATCTTCTTTGGACTTTTCAAGAGCTCATAGAGCGAAGCGATTTCGCTTGGGAAGGTCGAGCGGCTTCAGTTCTTGCACAAGCTGTATTTTGTACGCTTTCAATTGAAGATCTCGACGTAAAAGTCGTTCCATACGTCAGTCAGAGTTGTTGCGAACGGCGCCGAGTCGATTCTCCACGGTCTTCGTGTACTTATACACTCTCAGGTACTCAGATACGGCCGCTATATTCTCTTCACTGCGCACTGGGCGTGTTCTATTCGGTCGAATATTATCCAATAATGAATGCTGGGGGGTATGTTGGCGAAAGAGGACAAAGCGAAATATCTCCTGTCATCAAACAATCAATCAACGCATTCCCCACGTTACTGTTGACACTGTTGGCGCGCGAAGAAGAAAAAGATAGTGCATCTGGTAACAATATGGACGTAGTATCTTCTAAGTGAGACTCTCTAAGACATCGACCAGCTTAACTTCACCTTTCAGAGCATCTACTCGCTTGGCAATTTAGAAAATTTTATAAGACCAAGTAAGATTTAAGTCAGTAAAATGGGGTTTTGGGGGGCAGAAAAGTGAGGAATTTATATTGAAGATCATCAAAATAGCGCTCTGTGGGGTCGAAATTTAATTTTTTCTTCAAAATAATGACGAAAAGCAGATAAATCTATGGTTCTTGTGCGCTCTTGTGATTTTCAAAAGGTATTTCTAAAGATTTCACAACACTGTTTCTACAACTTGACGTATTTTCTCTTAGATGGAGTGAACTTTCGTTTACTTCACATATTCGTCCTTAACAGATGTGCCTCGCTGCTGGCGCAGTTAAATGCGGTTGCGCTTTGTTTGCGTGAAACCTTTCTGCACGGACGAGATGCTATAAAACTGCAATTAGTAATGTGATACTTTTATTGAAAGGATAAACCGCAAATATCCGCTACACACAAACACACATATATGCACATATCAATACTATATATGTAAGTAAAAGTATTTGAAAATGACGAAAAAAAATTAAAAAAAATTAAGCGGCTTATTGTGAAACTCAAGTCGCACAGCGAAAAACAGCAAAACAAAAAAGTAACTAAACGAAGAAACCACAAAAGTAATTTCGCCTGTAACGAGCGAGCCTCCGAGCTCCACCGCCAGGACGTTATGTGTACACAGATATGCATTTTGTTGGCAATTCTCGCTCGCTACACTACAAGCAATAACAGTTTACCGTTTACCGTTTACCGTTACTGCGCTCGTAAAAGTTCAGTTTGTTGCATTTTTTACGATTGAAGAGAGAAATAAAAATGGAAAATGAAAAAAAAAAACCACAACAAAAGCGCAAAAGTTGTTAAACTTGAAAATGCAAACTGCCAAAATTGTGAATGTCAAATTGGATTTTTGGGAATGATGGATTCGTTGCGCCGCTACGACAATGCACAACTGCATTTACATAGGTACTTAGTTTACATTGGAAAGACATAAATTAGTATTAAGTAATAAAAAATGTTTTCAAAAACAGAAGGTTTTTTTTTCTGACATGACAGTGGCTGGGAAATTGAAAATTGCATAAAGTAAAGAAGAAGAAGAAAAGAGCAGTGTAAAAGCAACCCTCTACTCCCAGGGACGGCATGCATATGTACATATGTATTCACTCTCTATGATGTAACGTCAGCGCCGGCAGCTCATAAAATTTGTAAGTCCATTAAAGCGATAACAGCGGATTTGAATTTCAAAAAAAAAAAGCAACAAAAAATAATAAGAAAAACAAATTTTACAAATATTGATCAGAAAACGATGCTCAAAAGCGAGCATGCCATCCTGTATATACACATATGTATGTGTATGTAAGCATCTACCCGTGAAAATTATCCATTATATGCTAAAACTGCTGGCTGTGAATATCGCCTTGAGTTCAATATTCTCGCGTCTCTTTTCCTCTGTGTGTTCGTGCGCGTGAATCCGCAATAATGCCATTAACAGGATTATGTATGGGCAATAAATGTGGAAATTATTGTTACTATCTATCTCTCTCTCTCTCTCTGTCTCTCTGCCACTCTCTTGCTCCTCTCTCTCCCTCTCCACCCTTTATTTGCTCTATTCATGAATTTGAAAAAGACATTCGCTGCAGCTCATTTATATGCAAAAAAAAGGTAAAAGAAAAATTTTTCAGCTATGTGTGACCAGGGTTGCCATAAGCAACTTGATATTTCAAGCAATATAATGTTTAATGCGTGTTGCCGTATAGTCCTTCATCTGGTTGTGCGGTGACAGTCGCCGGGCTCTACTCTATTCAACCCACTCTTGCGCCCACGTCGTGCAGCGTACAAACTTGAGCCACCCTTGCCAAATATGAAGTAACCAACCCATTGAAAAATGAGGTGTGGAACCTGGGCTCACGGCCAAGAGAGAGCTAGTCATTACAGTGGAGCCACTGCGACAAATTCGGCTTAAGGGTTCGCTGAAGTCTAATAGCAGCGTCTGGGTATGTGTTGGTCTTCAAGCAAACGGCTCGCTATATAAATGTGCTCCAACTAATAATCTCCACCCCCTTGCTCGGATAGGCATGTGTTCGGAATGTGCCACGCAGAAACCAGCTTCAATAAAAAATGTAACAAAGCTTCGGCTTAAAATTTTCAATTTTGATTACGATCACTGCAAATGGGTTAAGAACAGTGATTTGAGAGAGAAGCATCTGGAATGGCCGGGTTCTTAATTGGAAAGGTGCAGCTGACTCCAGCTTGTTGATGTCCTCACAAAAAATCCGTCGTCAGTGCAGTGGACGGTACAAGAACGGAAACGAGTAGTTCCTTGTGCATGTATGAAAGCAGTCATAAAGGGGAGCAAATGTCTGATTTGGGGTGGGAGAGAGACTCAGTTACC
Source organism: Neoceratitis asiatica (assembly GCA_030068015.2). NCBI lineage: Eukaryota > Metazoa > Arthropoda > Insecta > Diptera > Tephritidae > Neoceratitis > Neoceratitis asiatica. Next base: position 68,988,766 of record CM061527.1, on the reverse strand, counting down.
GAGTCCAGGTATTTACTTCGGTGGACTAATGTCTCGTCACAATATGCATAAAAGTGAAGCTCTTCAACACATTGCTGATTCCACGTCCACGTGACGACGGAAGTGAACCAAAAATGTCCTCTACAAGTTCCGTCACGATGTCAAAATGGTGTTGGGAGACTTTACCATCAGGGTGAATAAAGAAGGTAACTTTAGAGCAACAGTCCTTCACGATGATACTTCCCTTAATGCACTAAGGCTGGTGGATTCCACAGGGGTCCGAAATATATTATGGTCATCTGCAATACCAGATTCCAGCGTAAAAAAATACATCAAGTTACATGACTGCCGTTTGATCGAAAACAAGACTTCAGTATTTTAGATATTTATACTCTCCGAAGTCTTAACATCGACTCGAACCATTATTTTATTGCAGCCAATATATGCATCCGCCTCGGTGAAGAAGAGAAGATCCGTGAGCAAACTTAGGGAAGGTTCGACGACGAAAAGTAGCAAACACAACAGACAGCCTGGAAGTTGTGTACTCGAATTCCACTCCTGATCTCTGGGAGCATTCTTCAACTATTCGGTATAAAGAAAATTGTCGGACGGCATTTCGAGATCCCTACGTATAGCCGCCGACTAAGCCTTGACACGTCCGAAAAAGAGAGTTGGTACGATGAGACTTTTTGTACCGCAGTGAAGAGATGAATGACTGGCTACCTCAAAACTGGAACAGTGTGGCAGACAAAGAGAGGGAGAAAGTCTGAAAAACGAGAGCATGAATAACTTGAGGAGATGGCCAACAGAGGGAAATGCTCGAAAATTCTATGAAAAAATGAGGTGAGTTTCAGTCGGTTTCAAGACTGGAATTTTTTTCTAGTAGGAACGAGAAAGACGCTCCAGTGACCGATATTGAAAGCATACTGAGTTCACGAAGAAACTACTGAAGTTGGTGCGCTTGAAACCCCAATCGGTCACGATTGATTTTGACACTCTGGCGAAATTTTAAGAACGATTCTCGCTTGGGGAATAATAAAAGGGTGGAAGCCTAAGGTGTTGTCGGTCAAGCTATTCAAATCCCGCGGCAAAAAGCCGAAAAGGTCCGACGTTTGGGTCCTAAATTTGTTCTGCCTCCTAGAAAGGAAGGCGGCCACATAGTCTGCGCTAATTATCGTCGTATAAGTTCACTTAATAACGCACATAAGGTCTTATCTAACTTTCAGCCTCAAAGTCCAATGTAAACGAACAGATTGGACCTTTTCACTGTGGCTTACGTCCTGTGAAGTTCATTCCCGACCACATATGCAGCAGAAATGAGGAGGACCTCGCCGAGCGTTTCGATACGAAATGAGGTTTCAGACAAGGTGTGATTAAGTGACTCTTACTACTCGTAGAAACTCGTTTTATCCACCAATGGTTCGTAAACAACTCCAGTTAATTCTAGGAGACCGTCTAATGAATCGAAGACGTAGGTTCAAGGGATATACAGAGGAAATACTAAAAACCCGCTTGGAAAGATAACTTCATCTGGCAACCCTACAACTTTGTCTAAGACCAATTAAAACGAGAAAAGATCTCATCACACCACATGCATGCAAATCGACTTACTTCGAACGCTTATCAACTTAAATGCACTTTGACAGTTGTTGCTGCCATAATCAAATCAAAACTGACTATTATTGCAATATCAAAGGAAAAAAGATCATGGGTGTGTGCGTAGAGTGCCCTAAAGAAAGGGTTAAAAAATAACAAAAACAACAACAAACGTTTACAATGTAGGTAAACACTTTCCCGTTTCACTCCTCAGCCAACCCTTTCGCTTCTCTCCCAAACGCTTTTGTTGCAAATTTTGGGAAATCCTTAAATTATCTGCTTGCAAGCTGCATAAATTTGTCTGCACAAAAATAGCAAAAAAAAAAGATCGAAGAGATGATCCGCTGTACATTTCAATAAATGTCAATTCATACACTCGTCCATACATATCGTTACATGTGTAGCTGTCAATACGAACGGCGGCGCGATGTTACCTTTACCTTAGCTCAGCGGATGTGTCAAAAATTGCAACGCTGACAATGTGTTTTGCAAATTATGCTGTCTGTTTTTTTTTTGTTTTTTCTTCTTCTCTCTTTGTAATGCAGTGAAGGGGTAGAGTAGAAAGAGGCGTAGAAAAAGGGTAAAAAGGGTAAGGCTTGTGGATTTTTGCATGTGAAATTATCTACTGTAAGAAAATATTTACCGTAAGCAATGCGGCATTATGTACATTTGTAATTTGTAGGCAATTTATTTTGTGTTAAGTGTTACAACAACATTGTTTATTGGAAGATTCTTCTTGGTAAACATATTGCATCAGCAGCTTGAGTGGTGAGTTCGACTTCTTCTACTTTTCTAATGAGTGCGGATAGATTTTTCAAGCTACTTCACCGTTGAAGAGTGTGGGTTGTAACTCCCAAGGCGACACTAGCATAAAGCGTAGCTTCAGGCTCTGAGTGATTCGAAAATGCCTCAGCGCAGTTAATATAATAAGTCAGCGCAGTGCATTCCTCACCTACTCTACTACTAGTCGAATTAATGCTAAGAGCCCCTGAGGAATTCAAGAATTTATCCACCGTAAGTCATGCCGTGTACCTTTAGTTACGTACGGCTCTGAGAAGAACTTCCCTGCCCTAACAGATATTTTGGTGCTGACTAGCGAATACGGTAGTGTGTACTTGTTTTGCGCGGGTACCAAATACACCTTTTCCGTGCTATTGATGGCGGCAGAAGTCTTTTCCACGGTCAATTGTAGATTTTCCAGGTCTAAAGCCTCACTTGTAAGATTAAGACAGTTTGTTCACGGTGAACTATAGTCTCTCACACAGGAAGAAATCTACCGAAAATCACTCCGTCGGTTACAAAGCGACACTTATAAGTCACCCCTAATGCCTTTAGTATCGAAAGGTTCGGAAATGTCCTTTTCGATGCTGACGGAACTTTTGATGGTACTCAGCGTTTGGCAAAATGCCAAATTCGAAATTGGTGGCGTAGGTGCAGCTTCTTTTCGTGCTGTCGATAGCAACATAAGTCTTTTCCAAGGTTACAGGTCTAAAGCCACACTTCAAAACAGATCAAAACAATTTGCCAACGGTTGGTTGTAGTCCTTCACACAGAACGCTTGATAAGAGCTTATATGTGATACTAACAAGGCTTTTCCCAGAATAATTGGCGCAGATTGTGGTGTTCTTTTTTTTTTGTTTGTGATAGGTCAGAATGCACTTCTGTAGGAAGTAGTTTCGTTCGACCATATTGTGTAAAGAAGCTTATGCCTACACTTTATCAGTTTTTCGCATCCCCCACTTTTTTGCTCTTCAGGCGGAAAATTGCTATTTGAAGTTCTTCATAGTCGGGCAGTGGAACATCTGTTCCATAGTCATCGTTAGGGTAATAGAACTCGCCATCACCTAGTGTTTCACTGTCAATGTTACTCAGCAGGTTGCAGCAGTGTAGGCTCTACCAAATTAGTATACTCTGGGCATCAGCCACTTGATCAACTATTTGGATCCCAAATGAGTAATCTCCGGCCTTAGAAGTCTCTATAAGCTGCCGTATTTTTTTTTTTAGAATTTTCGGCCAGCTTTGAAGCTCTTCATACTCACACATTTCGATCTCTTTTTTTTTTTTCTTTTGACTGCATATGCATCTCGCTTACTTTTCCAAGTCTCAGTATCTTTCACACACAGCGCGTGTGGCAGGAAGATCCCTCTACTGCGGTACGGCAATGCTCATCTTATCAGCTTTTCTTTTGGATTTATCAAAAGCTTACGGCTTCTTTTGCAGCTGTACGTTGGGAGCTTGAAATCTTCCTTGTGCTTGTTGATGGGCCTTCTTTGCTGCACACAGACGAATGCGAACCTCTTCTGGTACAAGCTAGTGTTCCGAGTCGGTGTTAGCTCCTCGGAACGTACGCAACTTCGATCTAAATGCAAGTGTTTTCTATGCGAAAAAACAGTCAAGCGACTTAATCAATTTTCTGTGCGGGAATCTAGTACTACAGACAGCCATACTTTGGACCACAGCGAAGTCCATGAGTCTCAATCCAGTTAAGATTTATCTTGGAGACTGAATTTTTCGATTGTTGTGCACAGATAGCTTCTATCACCGTGTACATTGGAAATGCAAGCGTTCATTTTTTTCAACTAATTCGAAGCTAGGGCGGCCCTCAGCGAAAGGCAGTTATGATTTGCCAACAGTAAAAAAAACCCCCCGACGAGATTTATGTGGCTCTGTGGTGTAGGTGCTTTCCTCAGCCACACTCTGCCTGTATTGTGCGAATAATCATTCTGCATTTGTTGGCTAGCTAATATCACTGTTTCGTTGCATTTTTTTAATTATTTATTTGGGCTTCCACTTCTGAATTAAAAACTGAATGCATCAACAAAATATTCAAATATTCTTCCTGCACAATTATATTTTTTTCACTGTCCACGTGCTTTTTCTGCTAGGAAAAGTATAACATCGTACCGATAAAAAAAGGAATAATATAAAAGGAAATGTAAGCTTTAAATCGTTATCGATAACTAAGTAATACTCATACTACGTCTATACTAACTGGTTTGCTTAAGCTACGTTTACACTTTGATGTAAAACGAACTAAAGGATTAAGGACGATCGAGGAACTAGGACGATACTGCTGGCATATACATATATATTTATATAAATATATATTAATAATAAAGCTATCTGATATTCATGGGAACTGCAGTAAATATAAGTAAGGAAAAAAATAAAATTTCCCACGAGAACTTGTTATTGCAATTTCCTGCTACCCAAACCAATTACACATTTTAAACTAAAGTACATATTAACACCCGCATTCTACTAACTGTTGTACATACATACATATGTACATATGTCTGTACAAGTATATGCAATGACTTCACTCTCACTGCTTTTCCAGCCCTCAATAACAAATATGTTACATATATTATACTCAATTTCCGAGCTAAATATGCTACCAGTCAGTAGCTGGCTACCTGTTGCTGTCACACCAACGGACATCGGCACACCTGTTGCAGCAACGCGTCTCTCTGTCGCTATTATAGACGTCAGAGGGATAATGAGTGCAGCCGATGGCAGGTCGACGGCAGAAGCACAAAATCACAAATTCAAAATAAAAAGTCGCGCCAGCAAACGCAAACGAGTTGATGGAAGTGGCGAAGAAGCGAGAGTGTAGAGAGAATTGTAGTGAAATGAAAAAAAAAAATAAAAATAAAATATTAAAAAAAAAAAAAATAAAAAATAAATATAAAATAAAAATAAAATAAAATATATATAAAAATTGCTCGCGCATTTTATGCAAAGTCATTCACACGGTGTGCAGTGGTGGGTAACACGTGTGAAAAAATATTTTTTTTAATTTTTTTTTTTTAATTTTCTTTATCTCATTCAATGTAAGGGTTTTGTCACACATACGCCGTCATCGTGATGAGTTGCACTTGACCATCTTCCATTGCAACGTTCAAATTTATGTAATATATAAGTATACGAGTATGTAGTTTAAGGGCCAACGACTGTGTGTACACTTGCCACCACCAAAACGCCAACAAGCGCACGATGAAGAGCAACAGGTTGAAAGGAGGGCTAAGTTAACACCAGCTTTGCTTAGACGCTTGTTCAACTCTGGTTGAGTGCCAACATTAAATGTAGATAAACTTGATTCAACGCATAAAAAGTGTAACGTATTTTTTCTGTACATCCCCTCCGTCACTCTCCCTCCACCATAGTCAGCTTATGTGGCTTCTTTACTTGGTATCTTCCTCGCTTTACATGAATTTCTTCAAGTTTTTCTTGTCCTTTTTTTTCGTGGATTTTCACTCTCATGTGTAATAAAGATAAAAATCTTTTTCTCAAGCAATTATATTTTAATATTTGAAAAAATGTTTGCGTGTATGTACATACACATGTCATATTAACTATCAACGAAAAAGACGTTAAAACTGTTACTTTCTGAGTGAGAAGATTTTATGTTGGAATTTAAGGGATTTCTTAGGGAGAAAATATGTTTTAAGACAAAGTTTGTATGTATTTAACAGACCTTGGAAATGATATAATATTAAATAGTAAATAGTGAAAGTAAGTAAAGGGTGTTTTTTACAGAGGTATAGAACTTTAAGTTGCAATAAAACAACGATGGATTATTCGATTGGCATGAATTTTATTTAACCGAAAGATAATCTTGTGGCATTACATTCTAAATATGATTTCTGGCATATGACCGCCACGGCTGGCGCGGATGTAGTCCAATCTGGACGTCCAATTTTGATGACTTTTTCCAACATTTGTGACCGTATATGGGCAATAACACGGCGAATGTTGTCTTCCAAATGGTCAAGCGTTTGTGGCTTATCCGCATAGACCAATGACTTTACATAGCCCCACAGAAAGTAGTCTAGCGGTGTTAAATCACAAGATCTTGGAGACCAATTCACAGATCAAAAACGTGAAATTAGGCGGTCACCAAACGTGTCTTTCAATAAATCTATTGTGGCACGAGCTGTGTGACATGTTGCGCCGTCTTGTTGAAACCACATCTCCTGGACATCATGGTTATTCAATTCAGGAATGAAAAAGTTAGTAATCATGGCTCTATACCGATTACCATTGACTGTAACGTTCTGGCCACCATCGTTTTTGAAAAAGTACGGAGCAATGATTCCACCAGCCCATAAAGCGCACCAAACAGTCAGTTTTTCTGGATGTAACGGTGTTTCAACATACACTTGAGGATTACCTTCACTCCAAATGCGGCAGTTTTGTTTGTTGACGTAGCCATTCAACCAGAAGTGCGCTTCATCGCTAAACAAAATTCGCTTATGAAAATGCGCGATACGTTTTCCGCACAGAACCATTATTTTCGAAATAAAATTGCACTATTTGCAAGCGTTGTTCAGGCGTGAGTCTATTCATGATGAATTGCCAAACCAAACTGAGAATAAATCACTTGACAGCTGTTAAATCGGTCGCCATCTTGAAAAGTAATGCCAACTTAAAGTTCTATACCTCTATAAAAAACATAAAAAAAAAAAAAAAATCCAAAAGAAAATTGGATTCTAGTTAGCGCCTCCAGTAAACGCTACGGCGCAGGAGGGACAATGTGTGCTTTGGTTAAACCCCTTTCCAGCCATTGAATTGAGTGCCAGTTGTGTTGAAAGGCAGATTCGTTCACTTGATACTCGCAACTCGATAGAGGCTTGGGCACGCTAAAGACTCCAAAAATATTTCAGACGGGCATTCAATGGAGAAGCTAAAATCTTCTGTAAGAGCTTATCTATGCCGATAACTTCGAAGTCATTGGCCTCTACAATCGCACCGTTAGTTTCACGTTCTCCAGTCTAGACAAAAAAAGAGAAGCGAGTAAGTCTAGCTGTGTTGAAATATCTCTTATCATCAAGCAAACAGTTAGCCTATTGGTTCCCAAATCTCAATTGACAGTTATAACTTTCAAAAAGTAGACGATTTTGTGTATATAGGGAGCAGCAACAATAAGAATGAATTCTCTTATCTGTACAAATATATTCCACTGCTGATTTTCTTTCTTACCTGTAATACTTTTTAGCTGCAATTTAGGGTCCAAAATTACCACCAATAAATAGGTCATCCTTGAAATCCAATATAGATAGAACTCTTGCCATCAGAAGCTATTGGAGCACGAGTAGGCGATTGAAATATTTCCTCTGTCTCTGTCCTCGACGAACAAAGATTAAGCTCTAGAAATTGTTCATTACTCTCTTCCTGATATGTGTTTGGTGAAGCTTCGACTATAACAGACTTTGGCGTACTAGCAACAATGGCTACTGTAGGCGATGGAATGATGAGCAGTATTGAATGGAAGCTTTAGTGTAAAGTTTAAAAAGGCGAAGCTTTATTTTCTTTAGTGGTGCGGGGAAATATCGTTGGTTAAGTAGGAGACTTCTAACATGGTGTGAAGGTCTCATAAAAACAGCCCTGACGGAAGGGCTGTTTTGTATAGTATAGATCTCAAGACCGGTTGCGATAAGGAAGAATTCAGGGAGCAAGAAGTATAGGGAACGAGAGTCTGTGGAAGCTACTACAGAGCCGCTGGCCGTACAGTTCAAGCTTGAATACTATCAGATTGGGGGAAAACAGTAATTTTACTGCTAATCCTGATTGGTTGTTCCCCCAATCGAGTTTCGTGGAATATTGCAAGAGTGACAGTCCTTTGGCGTATAAAATTTCAGGTTGTGCTGGTATAAAAACCCCAACTGTCGTGGCGATTTTTGGATTGCAGTCGCCTCTTGGAACAGGCATGCCTTACCGCGATTAAATTCTTGAAACCTCAGCCCACAGGGAGTAATCTTGAAACCCGGCCAGGTCTTGTTGCCCGGTTGAAAAGGATAACTACAGAAGTCAACTTTCCTTTGGAACATCACTTCTTATTTTTAACTATTTCCCACACCATTTAGTCAACCCAGCAATTAATAAGAAAAAAATATCAAATGACCATTAGTAAAGATTATCAAAATAAACCGTTAAAGTTGACAGTAACTGCCATAAGTTAAAAATTATTTTAATTTATGACAATGCAGCGAGCAAGCGAGTGTGAGTGAGTGCGTGAGCAGAGATTTTGAGAGCCCCGAGGCAAGGAAAATGTTGATGTAAACAGAGAACTCGCCAAGGTAACGTGTAAGAAATACAAGAAAAAAAAAAAACAGGAAAAAGGAAAAAGGATGCGAAACCCGACAGCGCGGCATTCAGCTGCAGTAAACTCGCCAAGAGAAAGTAGCAGTAATAAAATACATAAATCTTACATTCTTGGTCAACTTGTCCGCCGTTAATTGAATCATAACAGCACCTCTGCGACAATAGCAACATAATCATTTTTCAAAGGGCAGCACAGCAAGAAGAAAAGAAGATAAATTTGAAGTTTTTCTTTTTTTTTTTGAATAACACATTTTTCCTAAGCAACACAAGAGGGGAAGGGGTGATTGGGTTGAAACAAAAGGATAACAACTGGACATCGCGGCTGAAACAAAGGGATGGACTTTTGAGAAAACGCAAAAAAGGAAGAAAACACGAACAAGAAAAAGTTAATTATGAAAATCATGAAAAGCGCAAAAGATGAAAAATGTTTTGGAGGACGCATACATACATAAGTAAAGGGTGATCCAAGTAGAGGTACTTTTCTCAAAAGCCTTTTTTTTGACAGATCACGCGTAAGTCGTGTCATGCCTGTCATGTCATTTTTGTTCAGTATTTTTTGGCATTTCACGCATGGAAAGACTTACGCCTGAACAACGTTTACAAATCATTCAAATTTGTTACGAAAATTCACGTTCTGTAAAGAATGTGCTTCGCGCGCTTCCCTCATAGTCAACATAATCGGCCTACTGAGCGTATTATTCGCAACACCATCACCTATCTTCAGACCCAGCATTCATTATTGGATAATATTCGACCGAATAGAACATGTCCAGCACGCAGTAAAGAAAATATAGCGACCTTACTTGAGACGAAGACTGTGGAGAGTCGATTCGGCGCCGTTCGAAGCAACTCGAACGACTTAGCGCATTTTACGTCGAGATCTTAAATTGAAAGCGTACAATATACAGCTTGTGCAAGAACTGAAGTCGCTCGACTTTCTCAAGTGACATCGCTTCGCTCTAGGGGCTCCAAGAAGATCCGACGTTTTCGAGCCAAATTTTGTTCAGCGATGAGGCCCATTTCTGGCTCAATGTGTATGTAAATAAGCAAAAATGCCGCATTTGGGACGAAGGGTGACCTAAAGAGATTCAACAGCTGCCATTTCATTCAGAAAAAACAACAGTTGGGTGTGGTTTGTAGGCTGGTGGAATCATCGGTTCATATTTCTTCAAACATGATGCCGGTGAGAATGTAACCGCCAATGGCGACACTTATCGCCCTATGATAACCGCCTATTTGATGCCTGAAATTGAAGCTCGTGACCTCCGCGACATTTGGTTTCAACAAGACGGCGCCACTTTCCACACATCGCATCAATCAATGGATTTATTGAGAGAGAACACTTCGGTGAGCAAATAATTTCATGTTTTGAGCCGGTCGAATGGCCACCAAATCGTGTGATATCACACCGTTAGACCTTTTCCTGTGGGGATATGCAAAGTCCAAAGTCTATGCAAACAATACCGCTTCGATTCAATTCAGGGCAAAACATCACGCGTGTCATTCACCATTAACCAGTCGAAATGCTCGAACGAGTTATCGAAAATTGAACTCAACGGTGGGAACATCTTAGACGTGGCCGCGACCAGCATTTGAAAGAGATAATCTTCAAAATAGAAATGAGAAATTATATTCTTTCGAATGATAATAAAAATTCCCCATTAAATTTGAATTTTCTGTGTTTTTTTCTTAAAAAAAGTAGGAAACCTCAAAATGGATCATCCGTTATTTAGTTGTAGGTAGAGCAGGCGCAGGAAAACTGAGCCGAAGTCATTAATTTGCATATGTTTGCTGGCTGAAAGCTGTCAAAAGTGAGGAGGATGTTGCGCTTTATGACTGTAAATATTGCCGGTAGACAACGAAAGGCAGCTGGCTAAAAAATGGTCAAGTTCGGTTATAATAGAAAGTATGTAAAAATAAAAAAATTAAAAACAAAAAAATTTTTTTGTGACTGCTGGCGGAAAATGCGCAACGATAGTTGGCTTTGGTTGCGCGGTCGCAAGTCAAATGATTTCTTTGATTTGATTTTTCAAATATAAAACTAAAAAGAAGAACCGGTTTGCCCGACAATTTGATGTTTTTGAAAAATATGGGGTGTTGTAATACGCTGGACTTGCAAAGGATTACATGCGAAGGAAGCTGTTGAAAAATGTACGGAAAGTGGTAGTGTTTACAATGCGATTAAAATTTTGGAATTTCATGAGTAATGAATATTTTTTTTTGGGTTTTTTTTTTGCTTCAGAAATTAAGTTGATTTGCTGGGCACTCACTTGTATGTATGTTTGTATGTAAATTTGTATGTGCACTCACTAAAACAAAAAAATTCACTTTTTTTCCTCTGACTGACGGCAAGGAATGCAATTAACTTTACATTTATTATGAGCTTAAATTGTTTTCAATGCGGATTACAAGCGATTTGTGCATTTGTGTGAAATTCCTTCTATTTACTTAAGCAAAAATGCTATGAATATTTATACGCGGATTTTTTAAGAAATTATTTTTAATAATTTATCTTTGTTTTTCCTTTGGTTGCCAGCGTACGGCTGCTATTTGCTCACTACACAAGCTCATGCGTGCAAGCAGATTATGTGTGTGTGTGTGTGTAATATGTCACTTCACAACAATAGAGCACGTTTTACCGTTTACTTGCACTAACGGTTCTTTACAATAATTCAAAATTTTGCACAAATAACAGCTTTTATAATGATTAAAATGCGTATGAATTGAATTTAATTTAGCGACGCATTGAAAAATTGTCAACGTTTATGCTTCCTCTTGCGCTGGGTTGAGTTCACAATGGCGCGCAGGCGACATAAATTTTTCTTATGAAATTTCGCTTACTTTTTTACATGAGATAACAATTTAACAAATAAATAAATCAATTTTTTTTAAAGAATTTTAACTGCAATTTATCTTCTTTTCACAGTTTTTTTTCCACATCACTACATGCATACATGCGGTATATATTAATTAAAATATAAATGAATTACTAAAGCTTATTAATGCAATATGTAAGTAGTAGATATATATATAAGTGTGTGTGTGTTTGTACACTTTTAACATTCCATTTGATAAATTATGATTCCAATGACCCCTGCCGATGCACATTCACACCTTCATAACAATTAATTTGCATTGCGATTTGTCGACGTCAGCAATTGGCTCGTTGTTGTCTGTTGTCTCTTGTCTCTGGCTGGCTTTATGACTGTCTTGTCATAAGATGTTTTTGGTAGAAATTGAAAATAATATAAGAGACCAATGCCATCAATTGGCAAGCATCATTTTCCAAACAAACAGCGTACAGACGGCAAACGGCTTCAGCGTTCTGCAACTTGCTGCACATACTTATATATAAATTTACATACAAATAAATACTTGAGCTTCACACTTCAAACCGAAAGAAAGCACAAAGAAGAAATGCTGCGCTTTATCGTTTATCTGTTTGCCATCTTGCTTGTAGTAACAGCAGCGGCACACGCCGCTTTGACAATCGGTTATAGCGGTGTAAGTTGGTTACAAAAATATTGAAAAAAAAAAGTTTTAATTGCAGCGCTGAGTAAGCAAGCAACTGAAACACGTTTGTACTTGTAGTTAAGGCAAATTTATTTTAAAATATTTAAATTTTGTTTACCTTTTTTATGCACTGAATTTAAATGCATTTTTTGCTTGCATTCGCCAAACATCGATTTTCTGCGTTTTTCAATCGTCTCGTTTATAATTAGTTGTTGGTGAATTCAATGAAAAAAAAATGCTTTAATATGCCAATTGCTTTTTCTTTTTTTCTTCTTTTAATTTTTTTTTTTTGCAGAACTTTGAGCGCACACAGAATTTTGCCGCACCTCCACCTGACTTGAGTTTGCCTCCAATTCAATTGCCGGAGTTTACGCCCATTTACGAAGAGCCACAGGAATAAAATTTTTGAGAAAAAGACTTAAAATACTTATACATACATACATATGTACTTATGAATAGAAATGAAAATAAATTTAAGAACTCAAATTTTTAAGCATAAAAAATGTGTTTTACTTTTAATTTTTGATTTATTAGGGTTACGAGAAAAGTAGAGGATTTCCGGAACATCTGAAATATGCCATTACGATATATACATACATACATATTCTCAAATTCAATTCTAATTTTTGCACAAACTTCAGTATATTCGAAATCGTTACTTAATTGCTTCAACTTCGGCAATAAAACTCTAACAATATGTCATTGTGAATGCGTAATTAGTTAAAAGAAGAATAAGTAAATGTCAAAAAAAAATATATTTTTACGGAAAAAGAAGTGACTAAGGAAATTTTTAAACGAAATAAAGACAAATAATCAAGAAATTGAATTTTATAAGAGCAACCGGGCGTAGAGAACAGCAGGAACAGGTCCTGATCGCAATTTGTTCAGAAAGGATAGTAGATTTCACGGCTTAAAAGAAATTCACCATGCTTACCGGCACATACTGCCATCATCGAGCCGTGTAAAATTCATATAGCCGTGTAAACAGCCACAATTTCAAATTGCGTAATTCAAGTGTAGGAAAAATGCACTAACAAATTGCTAACGAGTTGGCCAAGTCCGGAGCATCTTTTAGCGTATCTGAAACGGCATTAATGCCATGTCCATTAGGAATTCTCAGGACAGAGTTTCACTTGAAATTTGAACAAATTGCACGGAACAGATGGAAATACATATTCAACTGTAATATAACGAAGGAACAGATGGAAATCCATATTCAACTGTATCCATTAGTGGTTTTGGAAATGCAGGACTGTATTTTGACATCTGTCAAATTTCACTGTCAAAGCAAACATGTTTTGTTTTAGCTAAAAGTCAGGAGATTTATGAAAATGGAACGCTTAACAACCGCACAACGCTTTAAAATTATTGAAATCTATTACAAAAATGGTAATTCATTCAAACGTGGTCACATTTCGTGCTTTAAGAGGAGTTTGTGATGCACATAATCGTCGAACTACTTCAGCAATTGGTAAAATTTTTACAAACATTTTAAGAGACTGGATCGGTTACAGATATTGCAAGGTCTGCTGTGCATCATCGTTGTGCTCGTTCCACCTCAAACATCGCTGCTGTAAGTGGAAGCCGAAGACCCGAACACGTTTTTTTCTTGATGTTCTCAAGATCTGGGACTTTCTTACGGCACATTATGGCCTATTTTGAACTTGAACTTACACCTACATCCATCTAAAGTCCAACTCACACAACAACTGAAGGCTACTGATCCTAAACAACGCCTTAGTTACGTCGATTGGGTGCTTGAACAACAAACCGAAATTTTTCCAATAAATTTTCCTTCAGCAATGCGGCATATTTCTCACACGGTGGATACATAAATAAGCAAAACTGACGCCTTTAGGGCTCCGAGAACCCCCAAATAATTGAAGAGAGTCCATTTTACCTAAAAAAAAAATTACTGTCTGGTACGCTCTTCGGTTCGGAGGTATGAATGGATCCTACTTCTTTGAAAACGATAACGGCGAGACTTACACTGTCATTTCGCAGCCTTACGGTCATTTGATAACCGAATTTCCGTGGCCAGCAATTGAAGAACACGACTTGAACAGCATGTGGTTCCAACAAGATAATGCCACATGCCACACAACACGAGCGAATATGGCTTTATTGGGAGAGAAATTTCTCGGCGGCGTAATCTCTCGTCTTGGCGATCTGACTGGTTACTGAGATAGTAAGAGTTAACGCCGTTGGACTTTGTTTTTGTAGGGCTTAAGCGGATAAGCCTTTAACGCTTAAGCGGATAAGCTTTTAACGCTTAAGCGGATAAGCCTTTAACGCTTGAACACTTGAAAACCAATACTCATCAAGTTATGACTGAGATATCGTGCCAAAAAGTGGTCGAAAATTACCTCAAACGTATCGAAGTCTTAACTTTGACCGAAGCGGAAAACTCTTTGGGCTACACTCCTTCCAACCTATGTACCTACATCAGTCGATTGAGCTAAGAAAAACTCTAAATGTTAGTATTTCATTAGCAGGAAGGTGCAAAAATTCAAAAATCTGCTGCAAATTCTTTCGAAAACATCATTAAATAGACTTTAATTAAGCATTCATTGTTGTCCCCAAAAATTTGCGGTTTTCAATAAACTATTTGACGATTCGCAATGCTCTTTCTTGGCTGACATTCATATGGACCACTCAACAATTGTCTAAAAATGCATACCTTCGACCTGAGTTGAGTGTGTTAATTTTTCATTTGTCCAATTGTCCTGCCGCCATTTGTGCTCGAACACATTGTACGAGTAGTTAACGTCCACAAGAAATTTTGTGATTTGTTCTATTACATATCCTCTGCTTTTCTCTTCAGCTACAAATGCCGAAAATCAATTAGTTCTGCGTCCCGCATTGAACAAACGCTTCAAGCGAATTTGCAAAGTGTCGTTCTCTCAACAAGGCGCCGCAACGTTTATTAATTGCGTAAAAAGGGACGTTTTACCCGCAATTTTACAAAACCCGAATTTGTTAAGGTACATTTATTTAATATTACTTTAAGAAGAATTTCATTTGTTATAGAGAAATGTGCGCTTGCCGCTTCCTCGCTACTTCGTGCTATTTACCATCACCATACACTCACTCAACCACTCACTCACTCTCATTAATTTACTCGCTACTAGTTGATGGAGGTAAATTATTAGGGCAAACAATTAGTTGACTGAACATGCAAAGTATTTTATCATTATATAATTTTAGAATTTTTTTCTTCTATTTTTAGTTTACCGCTTATCCGCTTCCTTTCGTTTCCTGCCGTTATCCTGCATACTTTTGCCTACGCATTATTTGTTTGTATTGTCTTAAAGGAAGCGAAATGTCTTTGTAAGCATCGAAATTAATTACGCAGGTCACATTTTTAACTAGTTTACCAAGGAAACTAAGAAAAAAATAATACTTGCCCGCATTTGTGAGCTCTCGCATTGCAAGAGGGGTGCGTTAAAGGAAGCTCTGTTGTGCTGAAAAAAAGAAAAGAAAATACAAAAATCGGGGGTGGAATATCTTGCTGAATATTTAGTTTTTAACGTACATAGTTTCGAAAGGTATTATAGAAATTGTTATTAGAAAAAAAAAAATAACTCTAGAACGTTCACCTTCTTTAAATAATGTGTTTCACGCGCCTCGCTCAACTTATGGTCAACATAATCGGCCTACTGAGCGTATTATTCGCAACACCATCACCTATCTTCAGACCCAGCATACATTATTGGATAATATTCGACCAAATAGACCGACCACGTCCAGCACACAGTGAAGAAAATATAGCGGCCGTAGTTGAGAGTGCACACACGAGGACCATGGAGAGTCGGAGATTCGACGCCGTTCGCGGCAACGCGGACTGCCTGCCGTATGGAACGACTTGTCGCTTTTTACGTCGAGATCTTAGATAGAAAGCATACAAAATACTGCTTGCGCAAGAACTGAAGCCGCTCGACCTTCCCAAGCGATATCGCTTCGCTCTAGGAGCTCTTGAAAAGTTCCAAGAAGATCCGACATTTTCGAGCCAAATATTGTTCAGCGATGAGGCCCATTTCTGACTCCATGGGTAAGTAAATAAGCAAAATTGCTGCATTAAGGACGAAAGCGACCTCAAGGGATTCAACAGCTGCCATTTCATTCAGAAAAAACGATGGTTTGGTTTGGTTTGTGGGCTGGTGGAATCATCGGTTCATATTTCTTCAAAAATGATGCCGATGAGAACGTAACCGCCAATGGCGACACTTATCGCCCTATGATAACCGCCTATTTGATGCCTGAAATTGAAGCTTGTGACCTCCGCGACATTTGGTTTCAACAAGACGGCGCCACTTTCCACACATCGCATCAATCAATGGATTTATTGAGAGAGAACACTTCGGTGAACAAACCATTTCATGTTTTGAGCCGGTCGAATGGCCACCAAGATTGTGTGATATCACACCGTTAGATTTTTTCCTGTGGGGATATGCAAAGTCCAAAGTCTATGCGGACAATCCCGCTTCTCTTAGGGGCCTTGGAGCAACACATCACGCGTCTAATTCACCAGTTACCAGTCGAGATGAACGAATGAGTCATCGAAAATGGTTTTTTTTGCTTTAAAAAGTAGGGGACCTCGAAATTGATCACCCGTTGTAATTTGAATTTATTTAAAAATATGTTATTTTTTGTATTTTCTTTTAATTAATTTTATTTTTTCATTTTATTTATTTTTTTATATTTTTATTTTTTATTTTTTTTTAATTTTTTTATTTTATTTTATTTAATTTTATTTAATTTTTTTTTATTTTTTTTTTTTTTTATTTTTTTTTTTTATTTAATTTAATTTTTTTATTTTTTTAATTTATTTATTTATTTTATTTTGTTTTATTTAATTTTTTTATTTAATTTTTTTTATTTTTTTTTATTTTTTTTTTTATTTTTTTTTTTTATATATTAGATATATATATATATTATTTTAATTTTATTTTTTATTTTTTTTTATTTTTTTATTTTATTTTCTATTTATTCTTAGCAGAAGCAGTCAGAAAATTCTGAAAAAATAACAAGAAAATCGATAAACCATCCTAAAAGTTCGTTAAATTATACATATAATTACATACATGCACATACATACATCCGTATAAGTTGTACGTTCACACACACACACAGAAACATGTCCAACGTCCTAAACAAAATGTCATCTTTCCATTTTGTAACCCATTTTAACTGGAGATAATAATAAAAAAGCTACACATGGCGCTTAACAACTACTAAGAACATCATTAAATCAATGCGAACACTCATAAACATACATATGTACATGTATATATGTACATATGTAATGCTTATAACATATTTTAGTTGAATTTTGATTTTCACAAAGGTGCGCAAAGCAATCAATCCTAAAAATTTGACAGCTCTTTTACATCAACATACATACTCAATCAACGAAAGCAGAGCAGAGAGCGTACGAGCACCGGGCGAGTTGTAATGTCGAGCTTGGCTAGTAGCAGCAACGAGTTGCGCTGTTGTAGAGAAATTCGCTATGCCTGACTACAAACAACTACAAACTCGCATATTTAACTAAAACTGAATGGTGATGGCACTTATTTATGCACATATTTATTATACATATTTATTACAAGAGCGTATATCCCAATCAGATTTTCCTTCCACATACATACACATATGTATTAT
This sequence comes from Neoceratitis asiatica, assembly GCA_030068015.2. Taxonomy (NCBI): domain Eukaryota; kingdom Metazoa; phylum Arthropoda; class Insecta; order Diptera; family Tephritidae; genus Neoceratitis; species Neoceratitis asiatica. The sequence goes on along the minus strand of CM061527.1, from coordinate 68,970,913 downwards.
ACCATCCATCGCTTGTTGTAATGCGGCGTGATTTTTCCCCGCTGAACTGTTATCAATCAAAATTCGTCATGCTGTCAGGAATTATGTCACTAAAATGTCTCAAATTGCAAGCAATGCAATGTTGCAGTGGAGAAGAAGAAGATTTTTAGTTTGTATTGTGAGATGGAGAAAACTTGATTTGCATAAATTGGTGGTAGCATGGCATGGCAGGGAGTTAATATTTTCTTATACATATATATAAATTATGTTTAGATTTTTTATTGCCTTACTTGCATGGAAAATATATGCTTAAATCGAAGCGTAAAAAGAAGGTGTGAAAGGGAAATTCAGTTAAATGTTGCGAACCAATGTTGAGGAATTTTTTTTCCGTATTATTAAAGAAAAACTGTTTCATTCTTTTTAAACATTCACAAAATGTGAGAAAAAATTATTTTCTCTTTTTTTTGGTTCTTTTTTTATAAATTAAAAATATTCTTTTAAAAAAATTTGGTGCGCAAATGCAATCCTTCATTTTGTCCTTCATTTTGTCCCTTGCGGTTGACAGCTGACAGGCGAGCCATCAAACAGAGTTCTTTGCTTCAAATAACATCTGAAATTATTAAAAATTAAAATTATGCATAAATTAGGCGAAAAATTAATTGAAAATTCAACGAGGTTTTGTGTAAAAAAAAACTAATCGAAAATCCCTTCGGTAACACATATAATTTCCCCTTAGAAGAGATAAGGCGACGCTGTAGTTAACGGAGACAAAATATTTTTAATTAATTTATTTATACTTTGTTTTTCCTTTTTTCACGCATCAGCACAAATTCTCTTGGTGAAATCTCAAATTGCTTGATGTAAGTACGTACAAGTACGTTCGATTATCGATATGTTTTCGTATTACTAAACTCGATAATCGATCAACTCTTCACTGCTTCTCCTATAAAGCAGAAAATATCTGCTGTCGTATAAAATGAATCAAAGAATTTGATTAAAATATTGTGTAAAAGGAGAAATAAAATGCTGAAAAATAGCCGAAATATTGACGGAAGCATATGGTGAATGTAACGGGTGATCCATTTCGCGGTTCCCTACTTTTTTAAAGAAAAAAAAATACGGAAAGTTCAAACTTATTGGGGAATGTTTATTATCATTCGAAGGAATATTCTTTGGCATTTATTTTTTGAAGATTATCTCTTTCAAATGTTGGCCGCGGCTACATCTCAGATGGTCCATCCATCCGCTGAGTCCAATTTTCAATGACTCGTTTGAGCATTTCGACTGGTAACTGGTAAATGGCACGCATGTTGCTCCAATACCTGAATGTTGCTCCAATACCTGAATCGAAGCGGAATTGTCCGCATAGACTTTAGACTTTACATATCTCCACAGGAAAAAGTCTAACGGTGTGATATCACACGTTTTTGGTGACCACTCGACCCTAAACGTAAAATTATCTGCTCACCGAAGTATTCTCTCAATAAATCCATTGATTGATGCGATGTGTGGGAAGTGGCGCCGTCTTGTTGAAACCAAATGTCGCGGAGATCACGAGCTCCAATTCGAAGGCACTATGTAGTCGGTTATCATGGCGGGTTATTCCACCGGCCCACAAACCACACCAAACCATTGTTTTTCTCTGGATGAAATGATAGCTCTTAAATCTTTTCAGCTTGCTCTTCTTCTAAATGCGGCACTTTTGCTTGTTTGCATACCCATTGATCCAGAAATGGGCCTCAACGCTGAAAAAAATTTGGCTCGAAAACGTCGAATCTTCTTGGAACTTTTCAAGAGCCCATAGAGCGAACCGATGTCGCTTTCAATTTAAGATCTCGACGTAAAATACGCCAAGTCGGTGCATACGTCAGTCCAAGTTGCTGCGAACGGCGCCGATATTGGATCGCCCTTTATTTACGAGCTGTACAAGCTGTTCACAGAAGGAGAAGATTACAAATGCAAATAACAAAACGCGTGCTGACCACCCCTGCACATCAACAACTAATGGAAATGTTAAGAAAGTCAAAAAAGTTTCTATGAGGCAACCTTCAATCTGTGTTATTGAAGCTTCTAAGGATGTGTCGGGGTTGACTCAACATGAAACAAGGAAAGCTTCGAACCAAAACAAAAACCGTTGCATGATGAGCGCTAATAAATTGGTGTCAGAATTGGTAATGAACCATCAGTATGAGATTGTGACATTGAAAGCGAAGCATAATCGTTCCAAAGAAAAAACCCCAGGGGAACCAAGACCTACATAAGTCTATTTCCATCCAATGTCGAAGTTTTTGAACACTATTTTCTTCGATTTTCCTGGTGAAGTGCATTAAGAGTTCTTACCACAAGCTCAAGGTAATGCACCGTCCGCGCCTACTTTTTCGTATTTTTTTTTTGGCTAAATAAAACCGCAATGGCACTCATGAGAAAGGGATCGGCATGCAGCATTTGTTAATTGATTTTAAGGTAGCTTTCGAGAGCAGGAAAAGGAGCTGCCTCATCGCCGTAACGTCTGTACTAGATATTCCCTCAAAACTTATACGGTAATGGAATCCAACGTTGCTAGCAACAGCAAAAGCTCTGTCAGAATCGGATAGGATCTCTCCAAGTAGCTCGAGGCTAAAAGAGATTTTAAGCAGGGTGACACCTTATCGTGTGACTTCTTTAATCTAATGCTGAATTGAGCTGCTGAGCTAAATACAGAAGGTGCAATCTTCTGCAAGAGCTGATATTGATATCATAAACCTCTACAGCAGCGCTGTAAGTACTGAATAAGGAAGCCAAGCGAATGGGTCAGGTAGTGAACGAGAACATGACGAAATATCTAGCAAATAGTCAGTGCAATCGCGCCTTGGCTTATAGGTTATTTTAGATAGTCAGAAGTTTGGAATCTTGGATGGTGTCGTAGCGTGGACGATGACAAAGCCCATGAGGCGGCTTTAGGATTGGTCGAGATAGAGATTTATCGGTAGATACATGGGCGATAGCGAATACCATAGACGTTGACGCCATGGCATAATTCAACGTATTGAGTGACAGTAGCTACTTTAGCTAAGACATACGCACTGGATGGATGAGAACACTTTAGCTTTGAAACTATGCGATACAGTACTCGCTGGCGGAAGCAGATGAAGAGGAAGACCTCCATTTCATTGCTAGCATCAGGTGGAGAGCGATCTGGTTTCACCTGCTGTGTTTGGTTAGCACCGATTTGCAGGAAGAAGAAACGAACGGCGAGCATTTGTTGATTCGACTATAATCGCGTAAGCGGCGAATTTACTAACTAAAAAGAAGAAGAAGAAGCTACGCCTTCCACCAGATTCGACTCCTGCTATTGTTTTTTGTTCCCAAAATTTAAGATACACATGGAAGAGTGGCATTTTGTGAAGCTGAAAGAGACAAACACCGAATTAGTGAAAGATCTCAAGGACATACCAAAAGTAAATATCAAAGCAGCTACGATGATTTGGGGGAAAACGATGATGCTGTGACATCATATGTTATCAAAGCTGTCGAAGCAGGAGCTAAATAAAACCAGACAGCTCCGGAGTAAGGTGCTGGTGCAGCGTACGATGAAGGAGCTGAAGCATAAGAATCCTGAGTTGCTGCGACAAAGGACAAGGAGGCGACACTGTATTTGGTTCAGGTGCCGCAGAAGCTGCATCATAACTACACACCGGAGCCTTATATACAGCTGATGTGAGTGCTGGTGCTGCATAAGCTGGAGTTGGTTCAGCGTACGCGGCTGAAACTGAGGCAGGGGCTGGTGCTGGGTAAGTGCCTTGAGCTGAAGCAGAAGCGGTATAGGGTTCATAAGCGTCGCCAGTTGGTGTTTGGTGTCGCAGCCGCTGTTTGAGAACATGGCTCAGGCGCATCGTAAGCACCTGGAGCGGGTGTTTGGTCAGTATAAGCTGTGGCTGGTGCTGGTGCTGGTGCAGTATAAGCACTTGGAGCGATTTATCGCGAGAAGTTTGATGAATTTTCTATAAAATAGTTGTTGCACCTTCCCTTATTTAACTAATAAAGACAGCGCAACAGTTTCAGAAGTGGAATAATTCTCAAAAAAATCACGAAATTTTCAGTTGAAAGATTAATTCCTTGCATTAAAGAAAAAAAAAAAACCAAATCACTTTATGCAGTTTCAAGAACAATCAAAAAATAAAACTCGCATCCTTCCGCACATCAAACCGAAAGAAAAGAAGCTGACAGTTGATGCGTATAATTAAAATGGACATTTGATACATGCGCAAAGAACGCGGATAGAACAATAGAAGGCGCGTACGTGAAACAAAAAGCCGACTAAAATCAAAAATATGTAATGTAAAAAAAAAAAAAAAAAGAGTTACAAAACGAAGCGCAGAACAACAGAGAAACAGAAAAGGGTAACATAAAGCAACAATAAAAACTGAAAGAATTTTAATCCTTTTGCTTACGCACTCAGCAGCAAATTGTAATTTGACGCCAAAGTATACGTTGTCAGAGCAACAAGATCATCAGCGCTAAGGTGGCTGGCTAGTAAAGCGTGCGAAGGAGAGAACGACAGAGGAGGTAGAAGCTAGCATGAATGTAAGTACTAAATATTTGTGATAATAAAATTTTTTTTTTCATGTTTGACATCTCAAGCATTTGCAATTGAAGACTAGCTTTCAATTCTTTCAATCAGACAAAGCGAGAATATGCTTTTTGTAGTACGAGAATCAGCGCGATCTTCAGTGATCATGTAATTGTTTTAGGCTTTAGCAACCCTAAGGCGCGCGCACTTGGTAGCGCAGTTTCACCTTCTCTAGCGTTTAATGAAAGGATGCGCTCGCACATGCTTGGTGGTGTAACTACTTCCTTGCATGTTCGTTAACTCATTTAATTTTTGTAACTTTTTCTTTTTCTTTTTCTTTTTTAATTTTAATTTTTTTTTTTTTTGACTTTCCTCAGATCTTATCACGTTTTTGGTGTTCTTTTTTTGTTTTCGTCTTCCTGTCACAATATAAATTTGGCATTTTATTGCTTCGGCTAAAGAGACGCGTTGACATCCTTTGCCCTTGTTACTCTGCTGTTTTCCGCTGAAAACTAACCTATAAACAGTCGTCTGGCCGCAATTGTTCGCACTTTAAGACGATTGGTGAAAATCTAACCTAACAACAAAGTGTATTGCCGTTAGCGGTTTGCTAGCATAATTTTATGTTGCGGTCGATAAGTACTTTAGTTGTTGGCTACTGTGCTGCGGCGCACTAGCATAATTTTCTTCTTCTACCATTTTTTGTGTCTCTGCTTTTATTGCTTTTTTGGGCTTGGACGCTCATGCCCTAGTAGTTGCCTTTTTTTTATTATCATCAGCATTTCTTTAACCGACACGCATTTTGATTAAGATTAACGATCTCATTACAAGATCTCTTTGGTCAAGCTTCGCATGTGACTGCAGCTTCTTCTCTGCGGTTTTAGTGCCTTGATTTTCCTCATAAACGCATAAAGATGCGCTCAAATTGTATTTTATGCTTCTTCTCTTCTTTTTCGAAAGGATTGAAATTGAAATTGCTATAATTAAAAAATTTAATTACTTTTTTTTTGAGGTTATGCAGAGTGTTCTATCTATGGTTTGATCGCTAATGGCCTTTGCTGGACCGCCCATGCAGTTTGGGGAAATTTTAATCGTTTGTTCGCGGTTAAAGGTTATAATGTGGAATTCATGATTCAAAGACTGTGAAAAAAGAAGCACAACTGCGATTTTCAGTGTTAAAAAAGCGTTTTAGCGAAGATCAGTAGTTAACACGCTCTTTTACTTCTTAACCAGTTTCAGCAAACTAAATTTTTATCAATGTTTTCCCCCGAGATATATTCATTGAAAAATTATTTTCTTGAAACCAAAATGAAAAGAAATATTTTTTCTCACTCCTTTCGAGAAGTAAAGGGTGTTTTTTATAGAGGTATAGAACTTTAAGTTGGCATCACTTTTCAAAATGGCGACCGATTTAACAGCTGTCAAGTGATTTATTCTCAGTTTGGTTTGGTAATTCATCATGAATAGACTCAAGTACGGCGTAGATTCGTCGAATGGGCCCAAAACGAGATTACCGTTGTTCCCGATTTTCATAAGCGAATTTTGTTTAGCGATGAAGCGCACTTCTGGTTTAATGGCTACGCCAACAAACAAAACTGCCGCATTTGGAGTGAAGGTAATCCTCAAGTGTTTGTTGAAACACCGTTACATTCAGAAAAACTGACTCTTTGGTGCGCTTTATGGGCTGGTGGAATCATTGGTCCGTACTTTTTCAAAAACGATTGTGGCCAGAACGTTACAGTCAATGGTAATCGGTATAGAGCCATGATTACTAACTTTTTCATTCCTGAATTGAATAACCATGATGCCCAGGAGATGTGGTTTCAACAAGACGCCGCAACATGTCACACAGCTCGTGCCACAATAGATTTATTGAAAGACACGTTTGGTGACCGCCTAATTTCACGTTTTGGACCTGTGAATTGGCCTCCAAGATCTTGTGATTTAACACCGCTAGACTACTTTCTGTGGGGCTACGTAAAGTCATTGGTCTATGCGGATAAGCCACAAACGCTTGACCATTTGGAAGACAACATTCGCCGTGTTATTGCCGATATACGGCCACAAATGTTGGAAAAAGTCATCGAAAATTGGACGTCCAGATTGGACTACATCCGCGCCAGCCGTGGCGGTCATATGCCAGAAATCATATTTAGAATGTAATGCCACAAGATTATCTTTCGGATAAATAAAATTCATGCCAATCGAATAATCCATCGTTGTTTTATTGCAACTTAAAGTTCTATACCTCTATAAAAAAAACACCCTTTATTTAGTTTTACGAAACCGTCCTCCTTCTTGATCTCGCAATTCCTTATAAGAGCAATCCTATCAAACAGTGGACTATCCAGACTACCATAACTTTTGAAAATCCCTCTCTTTATAGAGAGTATGACTTATATTGACACTAGTTCAGCGAATCAAGAAACAGCGGCTACGGTGGCTAGGTCATGTCGTACGAATGGATGAAAGCGCTCCAGCTTTTAAAGTATTCGAAGGAGTACCCGCTGGCGGAAGCAGAGGAAGAGGAAAACCTCTACTCCGTTAGAAGTATCAGGTGGAGAGCGACCTGGTATCACTTGGTATTTCTAACTGGCGCCAAACAGCAAAGAGAAGAAACGAGTGGAGCGCTATTATTGATGAGGCTATAATCGCGTAAGTGGTGCCTACGCCAATGAAGAAGAAGAAGACTCCTATATCTTTACAAAATTTCTCCCTACTCATACTCTCCGACTCATTTTACTCTCTTCCCGACGATATTTGACTGAATTTGAGACAAAATGAAGCAGCAAAAGACATACCAAAGCATTCTGTGCCAGAAGGAATCTCTTTGACTGTACCTCGTTTAGCAAATTCTACGGCCTTGCAGTTCACCACCATGTCCCTGTGGCCAGTAACTCAATCTCTATAAGATATCTGAGACAACGGTTTTGGATTTAATCGTGGTCGAGTCAAAAACCATCATTGCTACCTGTTTGAAACTCAAATCATCTCTTAAAAATTTTATATCAATAAGCTACGGAGCCACCACGTTCATCAGTTAACAGCAGAGTTCGCCGATAACTCTTAGGAACCCGATGTAATTAGTCTCTAATGATAAAGTCGCTCAGCAACTCCATTATCTTTGCTTCCATTCATTTTTACTTTTAGCCATCCGGCTAAAAGACACTAAGTGAAGCCTGATCTTTTCAACGGAGTACGGTGTGGAGGTCTTCTTCTAGGAATGAGGAGGGGCTTGTAGCGCTTAATCTTCGTTTATCGGGCATGGATATTACTTTTCAATTGTCAACTCTTGAACTGAGTGGACTTTGTTAGAAAGAGCACTAGATTTTTAGGCTGAAGATGAACGATAACGACGTTATGACTATCGGCAGTGACAAAGCACAGTCCGGGTTTAAATGTAAGCTATGCTATTCTAATTTAGTCTTCGTCAAGGACGTCTATCGTGTCCAGGAACTACGGTAGCGCTGAAATAAGACAGGCTGGAGAAGTAGTCTCTCCATAAACTTCGTACACTCTTAATGGCGTGCATCAGATCACCATATTAGTGTAAAACTTATGACTTTATGTGACTTTGACTTGAAACCTCTTGTTAGATCACATCTTAAGCTCTTCAATCACACATTTCGGGCTCTCGTTCCGAAACGGCCTGTCTTTTGAGAGGGCGATACTCTGTGATCTCAAAATACCTCACAATAATTTATTGAATAAGGCTCTCAGGGAGTAGGAGTGCCAGTCGTGCAGAGAGTGGGAGACAGAATGTGGGAACTAGTTATTTCTCCTCTTTACAAACCACTGCGAAAGTTTTTTGATGGCATGCCCAACCTCTCATATGCTCTCTAGATCTTTTTTTATTCCAAGTCGGTCTCATTACACAAGTTGTAATGAGACGAAACAATGAAGACTCTTAGATCTTTAGTGAGCATCTGAGATGAATAACTCTCTTAAAGTGAGCTTATAAGTGGACATAGACATGCCCATTCTCTTCCATTATGGTGAAAGTGTAAGGAAACTGGGTTTCCTCGCAAGCTCGTCCGTCTTCTTATTTCCTGGTATGTTACTGTGTCCACGCACCCATATTAGGCTCAGAGGCCTTCATTACTTACACATCACGTTAAGTAATCTGCGGCAATTCTCTTCGTTTCCGATTATATTGTGGTAAATTCTAAAGCTCTTTGTGCTGTCTGCCTACGCGAGAAGATATAGCTGCAATTCACCGAGTGTACCATTAGACCGAGGCAACTGATAGCCTCATTATTAGAGCCAGTTCCTTTTGAAAAACACTAGACAGATCAAGGAGTGTGGAATCCACTACCGACCCTTATATCTAGTTTTGACTCAGCCGTACAAAGGTGGATCGAGTCTGCGTTTGCTGGAACAACCTTGTCTCATTGTTTTCTATACGCAATAACCACCTTATAATCCTTCGTGAAGTCCCAACTAAACTGCCAGACATCCTTGGTGCTTAAAACGGCAACCAGATGGGGAGAGAAACTCTCCCGCAGAAGAGACCCAACATTTCACCTGTCCATTTCATTCGATAGTGTAGTGGTCGTCATCATAAGAATGTTCCCCACCTTGGAGCAGATTTTTTTATGTGGTGGCTCACAAATCGTATGCGGAACCGACTTTAGTTTAGCTTCCTAACGGTTGTTTGTTGGTTTAGTCTAAGATTGGGTTGTTGTTGTTGTTGTAACCGCAGTAAATTCTCCAAATGGGGCTTCGGGGAACATTGCGGGAGTGACAGTCCTTGGCCGGATAAAAATCCGGGTCCTTTCGGTATAAAGACCCGACTGTCGCGGGAACTATGGATTTTAGTCGGCTCTTACGACAGACATGCCTTACCGCGGGTAAATTCTTGAACCCCTAACCCGCAGGGGGTTCTAAGATTGGGTGTCATGAGCTGTTTGAATTATTGAAAATAATAGAATGTTTCTGGTCATTCACAGGGAAAGGATGGCCAAAAACTTTCCGCACTTGTTGCGTAGGCATCTGTACATGAGCTGGAGGAGCTTCTTTTTGAATAGATAAAAGTGAGTTTCTGAGTTCTCTGTTGTATTGGTATCCGAGTCATCTCATCTCGGATACCAATACAACAGAGAACTCAGAAAAAATATATAACCGTTTTTGAGTCTACATTTGATCCTTTGTAAAACCGTGCCGTGCGAAGCCGAATAAATGACTAACCAATTTTTTAATTTTTTTTTTTTTTTGAAAAATAAATTTGATGTCTGACTGACGAAACTCTGTCATTATCATTGGGAGACAAACAAAATATTATTTGTTTTTCCAAAAGGTTTTCAAGTGTTTATAGAAGCTACCGGAATTTACCTTGCATCGATTTGTAATGAACACTACACATTAAAAAAAAAAAAAAAAAAAAAAAAAAAAACAGCGAGACAAACTGCAAACAAAGCACATTATGTAATCAATCAAAAGAACTGAGACACTTGTGGGTAAGATAAATATTAATAAATGTACATATGTGGAGTAGAGTAGAGTAGATCGTGCAAGCGAAAAAACCAGTCTGAGCGCCAACGCGAGGACAACAAGGATCCGCTGAGTCAGCACGTCATACGATTGTTTGAAGTAGAAGTAGAAAAAGATGAAGAAGAGGTACAGTGTGGCGTGACTAAACTAAAAATCGAAATATATATATATTTCTTTTTACTCTACCCAAGATTTGTATGCTTGTACACTCATTGGTTTTCTAATTGTGGACAGCGCTTATGTAGAGAAAATAAAATCTGCTATTGTACAATACATACATACATACACAACCGCAGTCTCATTTCAATTATGCTGCATTTGATCCTTCCTGGTAATCACGCGACTCTCCTGTTTGTATTAAATATTAGAATGCTTCTGAATTTTACGTTACGTACATACATACATACACATGTACATACGAGTACACCACACATGTGGAGTACACACGTTCAGCCGCGACGTTCAGAGCAGAAAAAAACGACAAAAAGTGACGAAAAAATGCCCACAGCACGTTCGTTGATGGGGACCGAATGCAGGGAGAAGAAGGTAAATAGAGACGACATTAAATATTTATGGAGTGAAAATGTTAAATAGAATTAGAAAGATTCTCTACTTAATGCTTTAAATACATATGTACATGCACACATGCACAAATAGACTTCTTCTTCTTATTCTTCTTCTTCTAGGTCATCAAACTCAAACTCTCTGGAAACGTTGGATAAACTCTCTGGTTGCGAGAATTGAAACCGATTATGCGTTGGCACGCTGAAAATTCATGTATGAATGTATGCATGTGGAAAATGTTGCGTCTACTCATATACACTAGCCGTCAGATATAAGTTTATAAGGCGGGTGATCCATTTTGAGGTTCCTACTTTTTTAAAGAAAAAAAAAACAGAAGATTCAAATTTAATTGAAAACTTTTATTATCATTCGAAAGAAAATTCTTTGGCATTTATTTTTTGAAGATTATCTCTTTCAAATGCTGGTCGCGGCTACGTCTCAGATGGTCCATCCATTGAGTCCCATTTTCGTTCGAGACTCGTTCGAGCATTTCAACTGGTAACTAGCGAGTGACACGCGTGATGTTTCGCTCCAAGGCCTGAATCGAAGCGGGATTGTCCGCATAGACTTTAGACTTTATATATCCGCACAGGGAAAAAGTCTAAGGGTATGATATCACACGATCTTGGTGGCCAATCGACCGGTTCAAAACGTGAAATTATTTGCTCACCGCAGTGTTCAATCAATAAATCCATTGATTGGTGCGATATGCGGGAAGTGGCGCCGTCTTATTGACGTCCATATGTCGTGTAGATCACGAGCTTCAATTTCAGATAGTCAAATAGTCGGTTATCATGGCGCGACAACGGCCGCCTTTGACGGTTACGAAGTGATGTCACTTGGGAAGGTCTAGTGGCTTCAGTTCTTGCACAAGCTGTATTTTGTATGCTTTCAGTTTAAGATCTCGACGTAAAATGCGCCAAGTCATTCCATACGTCAGTCCGGGTTGCTGCGAACGGCGCGTCGAATCGACTCTTCACGGTCTTCGTGTACACTCTCAGCTACGGCCGCTATATTTTCCTCATTGCGTGCTGGACGTGGTCTATTTGGTCGAATATTAAACAATATTGAATGTTGGGTCTCAAGAGATGGGTGATGGTGTTGCGAATAGTACGCTCAGAGGGCCGATTATGTCGACCATAAGTTGAGCGAAGCGCACGAAACACATTATTTACAGAACGTGAACTTTCGTAATGAAATTGAATGATTTGTAAACGTTGTGCAGAGGCGCAAGTCTTTCCATTATGAAATACCAAACAATGTTGAACAAAAATAACATGGTAGTTTGACACGACTCACGCGTGATCTGTCAAAGAAAGGTTATTAAAAAAAAATATCTCTACTTGGATCACCCTTTACATATAATTGTACTCTACAACTGCTGAAGCGATTTTTCGTCCGAGCTCTTCCTAAAATTTGGGGTGTGGAGTGGCGTCTTAATGATCTACCGACAAATGTCGGGACCTTAATTAATTCTAAGCCGCCTCCGAACGGATTATGAAGTAATATGAGGTATTTCCATTATTTCGTGTAAGAAATATACTCGGGGAGCTTGGAACTCTCTGCCGAAGGATGAGCGAAATATTTTTAAAATAAATTTTCCCTAACTTTGTAAGTTAGTCTGGTCAGTGTCGGAACCCTTCACAAGGTAGTACGCAATGTACCACGCACCGCTTACGACACATGGCTGTTGTGGGTGAGTTAAAAGTTAAACACTCTCTTGGAGAGCATTCAATGAGAAGCCCCGAATTCCGTTAGGAATACTCTCTCTCCCGACCTTCTTGGACCTAGTGAGAACTTTTCACAACTTTCTACCAGATATCTTAAGATCTACAACAGAAAACTAAGGTGTGAATGCTGCACTGTGGTGGGCTTCATTATTCAGAGGCTTCATTGTAGTATAGTGACCGCTAACATTTTGATTTCTCGGCTGTACATATATTTAAACAGAGTCGCACACCTCAGAATGGTGCTTTGGAATCTCATGTTAAACTAGTTTCTTACTGGATTGCAAAAAAAAAAAAACTCTGTGATCTATGCAAGGTAAACTCCATAAGGTATAATTGATAAGGTAGCTGTGCTTCAACAGCTCTAACTTAATAGTACTGATCTTCAGCAGCTAAGAATGAGCGGGTGCATTTAAGTATACATAGATGGCTCAAAACTTAAAGGTAAAGCGGGAAGAGGTATTTTCTCGCGTAACCTTTCATCAGAACTTTCATTCAAGCAAACAGATTATTGTAATATATCCCAGACTAAAATCACCATTACCATAAAAGCTTTTAAGCATATTACATTAAAATACGAAGGAAGAGACATTGTTACATGAGTGGGGTGTCGATATGTAAGGTTGTTACTAGGCATAGTGGTGTCAACCCGAACTGGATAGCCGAATGAGGAAGTTCTCTTCACCAGTCTAACCAATAACATCATGAATAAAAAAAAAATCATGCCTGGCTGTAAGGCGTACTATGTGGAGACCTTGCGAGGGTAAGTCGATTGGAGAGGGTTAGAAGAAAAATGAAAGAAAGATGAGAAGGAATTAGCCAGGAGAGGCTTGTCCGGTCAGTTGGTGTCGTCCCACCCTCGGTGAGTTTACATACGCGGCTATGGGTGCCGCGCTGACTCCTATCAGTATTGGAGCATCCTCCCTTTGGCGGTCTAGTTCGGGCTGACACCATCATGCCTGGTAGCCATTGCAGCCTATCGACCAACATTCCACTGAACTAAGAAGAAAAGAACTCCAGGTTCGATCATAATTAACTCCAAAATCGTATTGGACAGTCACATAACTCTTTAGGAGATAGCTGAATAGAATGTAATATCACCCATTTGGGTCCATGATTGCAAAGACGTATAGGGAAGCTGCTAAGCAGACGAACTTACTAAGCTTGGTATGACCAAGTAGATTTTTCCAAGTCTTGCCACATGCAAATTAATACTAAAAGAAAGCATTCTTCGACAAGCCTTATTAAGGTGGGAACAAAAGCTTGATATGTCGCAAGTCGAGGCAAAGTTGTTTGAAATTGGGCCGCAAAAGGCCGATTGGTTTATATTCCCTGACGAACATATCGAAGGAAATTTGAATCGCATATTACTTTATAGAACGGCAATCAGAAATGTTACATCCCCTTTCAAAAGATGCTCAAAAAGCTGCAGGCATGACGAGGGTGTAGAGAGGATTTTCTACTTGTTTGTTATCTGATTGTATTGCTCTAAGCAGAAGTAGATTATAGCAGTTTGGGGTCGTTTTTATGGAAACCTTTGCTGTGTGCTAGAGATTAAAGTAAGCAATCGTGCAAAATTGATAACAGAGTGTAAGTGGATAGCAAAAGGAGCCGTAAGGTCAGAGCGAATTCTTCGTAGTAAGACAATGGACCTATTTTGGTATATGTGTGTCGATTATCTCTTGAGAAGTAACTATCTATCTATCTACCTAAATATTTAACTAATAAGTGGCATATCCATGCTGCTTGGCGCTTACCTCTCAAGCTTTTCTACATAGACTCAGCAAGCTTTTCAACCAGCTCTAACGTGAAATTTCCTCATTCATCTCTGATAACTGCGTTCAGTAACGATTTGCACGCAATGTTGTGCTTCTTTATGGTACCAAAACCCATTAACTGTACCCCGTTTTCCAGGGCTGCCTCTCTAAAATATCTAAATATGCATATCTGTATATACTGCTCTCTGTTAATTTAAAGTTTTCTCTCCCTCCGATTGACGACGATGTGAGGATGCATCGTCATACTTCCACCCCAACACATTTACTATGCAATGCAGCCTAGATTTTTGACGCCTACTGTATATACGTAAACATTATGTGCTGCCCAAATGAACGCCAAATCATTCCACTCTCTCTTCTCTCCCACAATTCTACATATCACTCGGCCACTCAGTGCCACTCTGTTGTATGCTCGCTCACATCTGGTTGTTCTCGCTAATGAATTGCTTTGTTTGAGTAAATAAAAACAGTTTCCTTCTTCTTCTTCTTCCTCCACTAACTCTATATGCATTTCTTTTACTATTTTATGTTCAAGTCACACAATATATTTGGTTTTCCTATTACTATTTTCTCTGTTTAGCTCTGCGTGATAAAACCAAAAAAAAAAAAAAAAATTTGTTCACCCAAAACAACTTGAGAAAATTATCATAAAATTCTGTTTGATTCGGAAAAACTCGTTTTCTCTGTTCTCTTTCTACTGCATCTGACATTTTTCCAGCAACAACTTTAGCTCTCCTGTGAGCATCATCAGCAGCCAGCCACTTCAGTTTGGGGTTTTATCATTATTTTTGTGTGTGGTTTTTCCAGCGTTTTCGTTGCCTTGTCGACATGTGTAGTTTTCGGCTGAATTATCGCCATCTCTCTCCCTCTCCCTCTCTCTCTCTCTCTCTCTATTCTCCGTGCTTGCTTCAACAAGGGTGACTGAACTCTGTGCGCTGTTTGGCTGTGATTGCGTGCTGCGCATGCGTGTGGACGAAAGGATTTTTGTAACGTTTTCTTGGAATAAATCAATGCATAGACACAGATTCATCAAGATTTTCTTTTCTCGTCGTGTTATGTTTTGATGTTTGAAGTTGATTTTGACATGTGATGGTGGCGGAGATATATTTTTGGTATTTTTTTCTTCTATTTTGTTTTTTGTTTTGAAGATCAATGATCATTTTGTTAGCGATAACAAACACGTTAGGGTTTTGGTGGTACAAATTGTGGTTGGAGAAACTGTTACATGAAATCTTATCGAAAATGTACGTGCTAGTAAATGTCTGTATGTATTTGATTTTAATTAAGTACAATGAAGTCCATGTACACTTTTTTGAAAGAGCCGTGTCGCCTTATCAAGTAAAGGCAACGGACTGATAAGAGAACCCAGAACTTATCAGTCATTTTAGTTTTCCACACTTTACATGGAGAAAATGAGCTTTCTCGTGGGTGGATATTAATTTAAAATATTTATTTGAATTATTCTGAAGTTTGGCCACCGATTGAAGAAATTTTTTTTTTTCAAAAATAGACTTGGAAATCAGAAATTTTTTTAAGAAAAAAAGACGTTTATCTTACCGTTCACAGGTGTCTAAGACGCGACAGATTAACTTATATGTAGCTTAGACGAAGTTAATTTGCACTTCTCTGCACCAGATCCACTGTGAGTGTACAGAAAATATCCAAAATACCAGCTCCTAAACAAAATTACTTCGAGTCGATCTCATTATATCGTGTAAATTCAAATTGAGGTTCCCTCCGCACCAAAGCCCTCTTCCGACCACAAAGAGCTTGCTGCTTTGCAATTGTTTCGGATCTTTATACTCGAAGCTGGTTTTTCTGGCAGGTCGTGAGCGTTGTGCGTAACTTCGAGGGTCAAGGTGACTGGAAAGTACTCCCCTTTACAAGCTCGTCCGTCATTTCATATCACAGTAAGTTCCCGTCACACCAAGCTCTTAATCTTAAGGATCTTTCCAGCTTGTAGGGTATCCAACCTTATGAATTCCGATACTCTTCGCCTCCAGTCGTGAGATAGTGCTCTAAAAGTAGCAGAAGCCTATACAGAGACTATATCTACTCTGTTTTACAGTCTAAAAAGTAAAAGGATTTCAGTAAACAATTCAAAACTGCGGAACCGGACTAGAAGTCAATAAATTCTTTCGGAGCGTTCTCGTGTTATTATTGTTGTAGCGGTTCGTTAATCACACCCAGAAGCCGGGTCTATGTCATCGAGACTATATAATAGCCGATCGCTAAGGAAACGAGGTGTTTTGATGGATTCGGAGAAGAACACAGATGAGTCAGGTTTAGTAAACTTGTAAAGAGGTGGTCATTGACGTGCCGAGGCTCATTGCATGCTGGACATATGGGTGTCGGGATACATAGATCGGTCGGCAATAGTTGGTGACGGACTATTTCCTTCGTGGGAAGGTAGTTCAGAAAGTTGTCCGCTAACCTCTGTGAATAGTGGTAAGGCCTTAAGCTAGAAGGGGAACAGTTCGAAGCAGTGAAAACTCTGTATACGACGAATACTACTTTCCTCATCAAACTAACTGCTAATATCGATGATAATCCGAAAGACCAATAGCAGGTGGTAATGCAATGAGAGCAAACAAATCTGGCTACTGACAGAAAAGGAGAGTACTAAGTCTCCACTACTTCTACGCAGACCTTACAAGGTAGAAGTATGGACTACTTCTCGAACGACATCTGCCGCAGCTACAATGACAAAGACGAGAAGGAGTCGGTAGAACATTAAATCTACAACTGCCCAACCCTTAGTCCGCCCCAAGTTCGTTTCCTCTGTAATTTCCATTTCGACTCTCCGGTAATCTCGTTGGTTTCATAAATGCACTAGAAAAGTGATGGGAATCTCTTTTCAAAGGCTCAACATAGTTATTACAACGGGCCAGCAGGTTCAGGGGTGCTTGATCAGGGTTCTGTGATCATGTAACCTCATTGTCTAACTAGCTTAAAGACTGTATGTAGCAGTCGCATCCAGTGGTTTTGTTAGCTATTATTGAAAGGAGTCAGTAGAGTCTCATACTTGCTTCCTAATATGCCTGAGAGGCGGTTCTGCATTAAGCAGATATCTGTCAGGCTAAACCCGGCGGTAGTAACTCAGCAGGCAATGCGTGACAAGAATTATGTACTTCATGCTGCTTAACTACTTGTCCATACATGTCTTGTGCCGGTGTAGGCAATGCACATCCACTTGCTCACTGTTATGGTTCTCAAGGTAGTGTGTTTACAGGACTGTAATTTGCGTCTCGCTAATCCTCGGCGTCTCGAATGGTGATATGACAAGGCGCTGCCGGTTGCCCTATCAGCTGACAGTCACGTTTCTTGATCTTCCAGCTAGCGATTTAAACATTTTTTTGCTGCTCTAAACTTAGGCGACAATGACGGTCGTATGTGGAGTGAGGCAGATCAGCTTAGCTGACTGCCTAAAATGGGTCGCCGTGTATTCGGCGGTTGAGACTTATAAATGTTTGTTTGGCAGTAAAGCAATGGGTGTGGTCTCGGAGAGTCAGTGGTTTACTTTCTCCTGCAAAGGTTATCAATATACCTACCGAACGCCACGGCCGAGAGGTCTTTAGCATACGAAAGGAGGCCTACCGTCATTAGCTTAGATGCTTTTGTCAACCTTATATGACGACGGAGCTCTTCCTCCCCTTATTACTCTCCAAGAAACGCGCATCATGAAAGTACGCTCTCTAAACCAATGAGTTCGTAAGATCCCTCTGTAAAATTTCAATAGGATATAAGTAATAAAATTGGTCAGCTTAGACGTGTCTAAACTACCCATTAATTGCATAGTTCTTGCTCCCCCCCTCCTTCCATTTTCCTACGTCATTATTGCTAATAGGCTCTGTTTGCTCATTTACAAAATCATAAACGACTAATCTTTGATGGGAAGATCACTAGATCACTGTCAGACCAAACAATTCACTACTCTTAATGCGCACACAGAAGACTGCAGCTTGTTATGGAAACGTAAGCCAATACACAAGGCATTGACCCGCATTCAAATTAAGCCGAAAATAAGTTGCTATTTTAAAGAGGATTAGTGTAGGAAACTCTGACTGTGCTTGAACTGTGACCAAGAAACAGAGACGTACAAACATATCTACATACATATGTATGTATGGTTTCGGAGCATTGTATGAAATTAAGCCGAAATGGCAAGCAAAACAACCACCCTCCAGTGAAAGCAAGGCAACCCTACTGAGCACTGCGCAAAAGGTGCGTCTCAAAAGAAAGTAAGGCAAAACAGTAAACCACATTTATGACATGCCGTGCCAAGCCAAGACAAGCCAAGTGCTTGAAAAGAAAGTATGTAAGTGTAAGATAATCCTAAGGGAACATGAAGATCGAACGATTGATCGATGCAACGACGCAACGACGAGTAGCGCGCCGCCTGCAAATTTTTTTCCGCTACGAGTAGTCAAAAAAAAAAAAAAATTGAAAATCAAGGGCAACTCGCACACATATTGTTTGCGAAAGATAAAAGGTAAGGAAATACCAATTTGAAATCCCCCTCCCCACTAAAGATGACATAAACAAACTCATTGTGCACTCAAGAAAATGTGATGTGTGAGATATCAATTGTCAATTGTGACAATAGAAAGTGACAGATCGGTAACTCAGACGTTCACTCGCTGGCTCTCGCTCGCTGCTTGATGCCAGCACATGGATGGTGGCGGCCGTAATAAAATTAGAACTTTATTGATTTGTCTTGACACATTTCGTATTGTGAGCAATTTTCGGTTATTATAAAATGGGTGTGCCGATGGGTGGGTCAAAATGCAGACAGACGTCAGAGAAGAATTACAAAAAAAAAAATGTAATAAAATGAGATAGTGCGTGGAGTGAATGAAAAAAAGAAGCAAAAAAAAAAAAAATAAAAAAACGATAGTGCAAATGTTTGATGATAAAAGCGCTGCCGTTGCTGCCTCGCAGCCTTTCCTCGCTCTTGTGTTTGTGGGAATTAATGCAGTGCAGCTCAGTGTGAGTAACTCCAATTTCAATTGTTATTGTTATTGCAATAAAAACTAACTGCAATTAATGCTGAGTCAAAGATTTGAGTTACACTTTTTTCGATTTTATCCTTCCTTTAACTCTCCCCTTTACTTTAATGGGCGAAAGGAGTAGCAGTCGGCGGGACACGCATGGAAGAGTTGACATATTTATATGCAGACAATGTTGCCAAGTCATAAAGTTGCACATTTTATGTGACACATCGTAAATATTTTGATGCATATTTGGCACATTTTTTCAAATGTTTTTTTCTTCTTCTTGTATTCCAAACACAAAAGCGCGTTAAATTTTCCGTTTTTCTGCATGAAATTTTTCCCCAACTGTGAATTGTCTGTCAGCTTTAATGCGCATTAGTGCTTCTTCTTGCAATTGCTAACTATGCGTTCATGGAAGCTGCTGTGCTCAATTGTCGTTTGTTGGCATTCGTCAACAGAGTAAGTGCTGCCACTGGCGAGTTTGCTTTACATTAATTAAGTGCCAGCGCGCAGTGGTCACGCTGTGAGTGGTTCTAATGCACATTTTGTCGCAGTTTGACAGTTGTCATCACATTTTCCTTTTGTCAGCTGGCGAATTAAGCAAAATTTTTTGCTTTTTATTGCTTAAAATTTAACGCAACTAAGGCTCGTTAATGAGTTTAAATTGCTTTGATGTGAAATTTATTGTTTTAGTAATTTCTATTAATGCAACTGAGAGAAAAGCGACAAATCATAAAGTATTAGCGATTTTGAGTGGCATCCGGTGGTGCTGCGGCATGAATTATGGAAATTACAGCCAGCGGAAGCGGTTATGCTCGAGTACAAGAATTTGTGGAGGATTCTCTAGTGAGTACAATTGAACGAAAATTCTATGCGGCGATTCATGTATGGCCTAAAGGGGAGATCCAGCGATCAATGCCCATAGTCTACTGAGTTTATAGAGGGATCACGTCTTCAGCCAACGGAATTGTTGAATAGAAAGTGAAACACTCAGAGATGGTGATACCGAGACCGCAAACACGGAAGACCGGTCGCTTTCTTCAAACCCTATAAGGAAGCGAGTCGAATGTGTCTGGTAGTGATTGAGGACAAAGCAGTATATCTCCTCTCAGCTAACAAGCAGTCAGCGCATTCAAGCGGAGTATTGTTGTCAATAAGGTGGCAAACAGTCGCTCTCTTATACCAAAACCCTCAGTGCGCCTTGAGGAATTGCATCCTTCAAGAGGTGGCGTTGGTAGATCAACTAAACACTAGGGATATACACCCGGAATATGGCGAATATAACCTTCCCCCTAATCCATGTCTGACATGTGTTTCCCTGCCTATTGAACGTTTTGTAGTCATGGACGTCCGACGACTGCATTCTAACGGAGCCTCCTAGCTACCGGTCCATCTCCGAGAGTAACGGCGACTTTCTGCGGCATGGGTCTCTACTGCAATCGCCTGCTTCCCTTCCCCTTCCCTTATCCTTTCTATTTTTCCCATCACCGAAAGACCTCGCCCCAGTAGGTAGCCAAAAAACCAGATGTAAAATATATAAAAACAATCATGCACGGCTCAAAATGCAGCCGCTGGAGAGAGCAACGCAAAACCGTGCCATAAGTCTTCTGGCATCGCATCGACGGAGCCGAAAGGGTCTACACAGCCCTACTCTTTCCAAATCATTTCGGCTTACAGTACACTGAGGGCCACATATTAAGCCCAAAACGAGAGGTAAAGGTCAAACCGGCAGTTGGGTCATGGTAGGTCCGCGCCGTGCATAAAACAACAGTGGAAGAGCCTAATTAGATCTCAAATCTTGACGTCAACTATATTGGATGAACAGGTTCATGCAAGATCATCCGTTTCCTGTTTCTCGTCATCTTGCAGCTACTGCGGGAGCTTGTTTTTATAAGCAGCTCCTAGTATTTCTGCATGCCGTCTGATAGTGCTATGCATGCCGCAACTTCTAATACCTTGAATGTGTCCTCTCCTTCTAAGGAGCACATTTTTCGCGATATTTCTCCCTCTCCCTCTCTCTCTCTCTCTCTCTCTCTCGACTTTTATGAGAGAATTCAGCTTCGACAGTCTCCCTCAACTGTACGCCAGTTAAGCGAGAGGTATCCCGAGAGCTGTTGCACCGCGGCTGGGAATGCCAACCATTCCGCGTGTATTTCTGGCATGAAATAAAAGTTCTTCATAAAAATCTGGTTGGTTTTCCCATTTCCTGGAAAAATATCAAGGTGCACATCACAAATTGGAGAAGGAGCTCACCCGAAAGAGGCTTCAGAGGTTTCTTGTATATACAACTGACTACGATTAGCTGGGAAACTAGCATTTCCACTCAAATCTGAGAGAGATTTCAATCACACTTTAACGCAGTTGCCACGGTGAACCATCGTCCCCAAACGGGCAATGTCTTCTTGTAAGCCAAGTAAATGGAGTGTTTCGTGACAGTGAGCTAGCAAAGTTTCATTCATTACCGGCTTTAGACTATTGAAAGAGGGACCACAAAGGCTTCCCCTCTCACTTAGAGCTCGCTAAACTGAGTTTCTTGAAGCTTCTGTGCAAAAGTTTGAAGGTTCTAGCCTTTTCTCTGCTATGAAATGTTGTATGGCATCTTTGATTAGCCGTAAGACGTGATAAACATAAAATAAATTTGACAAAATCTGCGCTTTTGAGGTTACGTACGATTTTCGGCTTGCCTGGAGAGGAATAAACCACTTTTTTCGCTCAAAAACTAAGAACGTCAAGCAAAGAGGATTTTGGAAAGGCTTAGTAGCAGAGAATTAATGTTGTTTTGATATAAAATATGCATTGAAATAATAAAACGAGTGTGCTCAAGGAGAAACTCGTCCCTCCCCATTCTCTCTACCAGCACACAATGCATGCCTAATAGACTTATCTTTGTGTTAAATGCAAGTAAGAATGATTTATCGATTTCTCTTATTTGTTCGACAGAACAGACAAAATATCTACATATGTATGTATGTATATGTATGTATGTATGTACGAGTATATTTGTATAAGTATATATGTAAATACCCGCCTTGGGTCGTAAGTTTTATTAGAAAAAAAACTAAAAAAATTTCCCTTGGCTTTTAATCAAATCAATATTAATTTTGTGAGTGAGCTCCACAAAAAAAAAAAAAAAAAATTAAAAAAAATGAAGCAACAACAACCTGTCTATAAATCACAGACCAGCGTTTACTGCGCAGGAGTACAGCACTGCCAGTGGAAGTTGAAGTAGACAGAAAATGCACGTGTTCCATGCACATATGTACATACTTATGCACATATGTATATGTAAATAAACAAACAAACAAAAACAAATGAAAGCCTCCAGCAAAAGAAAAAAGAGGAGTCAACAACATAACCATTTGATATCCTCCACTTGCTCCAACCAGACAACCAAAAGTAAACAAATAATTTTGTGTACTCGTACATATATGTATAAGGCCTGAAGTACATACATACACATGTATGTATGTAACATAAATTTGTATGCATGTAACTGAAAAATATCAGATAAAGTGTGAGTAACGATTTTTCAAATGGACGAAAAGTAGAAGAAAAAAAAAATCCAAAAGAAAAATCTAAATAAATTTGTCAGGTTGACGCTGAGGGAGACGATAAGGCAAAGTGGGTTCCAGCCATCAATTTACATAAATAATTATATAACGATTTACATACATACATAAAATATTTGTATATATATATATATATGTACATTTATAACTATATATTTACACACGCACGTAGCGGTAGCGGTTATGGCGTGCTGCGCATGCGCGACGTGCATTTCGTCCTTAGAAATACATACATACATACATTCACTCAGCGTGGGTTGTGTACTTATTTCACATAGCTGCCCAGTAAGCATTTAAGTTTGAGATTTTGTGGTGAATTATTGTTTTGCTCAAATCTCAACAGTTTCTCAACATAGTCTCAATACTTTATCAACAGTATCTCGATGGCATTTCAACTGCATAAAAAAGAGTTAAATTAATGGGGAAAAATGTACTTTTCTCTGCTTGAAGACAAACTAATAATATATGGTGCTCAAGTTGAGAGACATTTAGTTCTCAACTTTAACTCAAATATGGGTTTCTAAGGCTGGAATGCACTCAAAAGAGGGCAGTAAGTTTGAGGTAAATTATAACTGCGCTTTAAGCGTGCAAAATGGCCATTCGCCAGAGGTGAGGTCTGGATTTATCCAGGGGACCATCTGACGAAAAAAAAAAACGCTTCGAGAAGTAAGCTAAATAGAGAGTGGTCTGCAGATGTTCTCCTAAAAAGAGCCATTACCATCTTTTTAAATGCGGCTGTGGAGTTCACACAGCGCTACTTTCACGATATTTCACGATATGTATAATGAAAGCATGAGAAAAAAATGAAATGGAGGCCGCCGACTGACTGCTAAAATCTATCATACATTCTGACAACCAAGCTGCCATTAGATCTCTGCAAATACTGTTTACGCCTGCACACGACTCGTACCTCTCCCCATGGTAAGACAACGGAATAAGACTACCTGCAATGTGATTAGGCAGATTTGGATGCTAAAAGATCAAGGCACTTAACTCTTCTAAGCCAGTTCGGTACTGCTTTATGGTACAGAAATCATAAGAGTTTTCGGGAGAAAGGTTTTGCGAACGATTTATGGATCTTTGTAAACAATGTATGTTAGACGTTGGCAGTATTAGCTGTACAAGACTCCAACTCTCATTCCAACTCTCTCTCCAACTCTCACTCCAACTTCAAAAGTTTTCGATGCAGTATCCGCCAATAGAAGCAGGAGTAGAGAGGACTGCTTAAGGCCATAATCTTCAGATAATCACATTATCCTGAAAAAGACCCACGCTTTGGAAAAGAGCTGATTTGCTCGTGCTCTTATATGCCTAAGAAGTAAGGGTTGTGTCGCGTTTCCACAGTTTGAAAGAAAAATACTTCGCAAAATCTTCGTTCCTGTTTGTAGTGGGTGCGACTATAGTATATGGAAAGACCAAAAACTGTACGAGCTCTACGACAGCGTCGATGTTGTCCAGTGCAACACAATACAATGTCTACGCCGATGCAGACATGTTGAACGAAGAAGCTGCAGCGAATGAGGTGTGCGAAACGAAAGCTAATGGAGAACAACGAAGGAGTTACGGACAACATTGACGGAGAGATCTAGTTGAAAACGCTTGGTGTAACCAACTGACGAAGGCGCATGCAAGAGAGAGCTATTGGGTACCTAAATAAATATGTACGTTCAGACGTAGAAGAAGAATCGTCTGTCGAGCACTAACTCTGTTAAGGTTCAGTCGCAAGTTCTTTGGGAAAGAGTTTTTAATTGTCTCGCTGAGGTAGCTTCAGTTAACATACGCGTCTCTGAGATACTCTAAGTGGTTCGCGGCCGTGCAGTGGTGGAGAGGTTAACAAGTGTGTAAGCGTACGTAAGAAGCGTCATAGATGCGAAACCTGCAAAAAACTTTGGTTTTCCAATTGCGAACGCTTCTCGGCAGACAATGTCATACCCTCCGAGTGTGTTTCTGCTTCTTCTGGAAAAAAAAATATCATGAAAATCCATTAGCCGTTCGGTGACTGCCTATAGGAAACTGTAGGTTCGTCCATTAGTTGGCAAAAACTCAAGACGCACACACATTTTTTTGGGGATATCAAATTCGGACTTCAAAATTTCTAAAATATTTTCAGAAACTCATTTTTTCCGCTTATTGGGTAGCTGAAAACATACATATATCCTTTTGTATGCTTGTATGTATGTAGTTGTACTCCCATGGTACCTCTACCTGCCTGTCGCGGTACGTGATTGAAAACCCTAATCTGTAAAACCTGTCTTGTAGCCCTTTTGCTGCGTTTTTTGTGTTTTTTTTGTTGCTTCCTCAACACTTGATTGCTCTTTACTTATTTGAGTTTTGTTATAAAATTTTTTTTTTTTGAATTTTATTTTACTCTTATTTGCGTTGTAGTTGTTATAATTTTTTTTTATAGTTTTTTTCTGTATTTTTGTTTTTTGGAAGTATTTTTTGGTGATTTTATTTTCTTTATTTATTTATTATTTGAACTCACTGCGCAGTACTTTTTGTGGATGGAGTAAGGAACCTGTTCTCTTTTTTCTAAAAAAAAGCACTCTAAAACAAAAAACAACAACAACAAAAAACGCAGAGTTCTTTATTTACCCCGTACGGCTGGTCTTTAACTACATTTGTCCATCTGTTTTTGGGTTTTTCAGATTTTTTTATATTTTTTTATATATATTTTATGGTTTTTTATGTTCCTCACGTCATTCCCCCACACATGAGTCTTGCTCGCTTTGTCCCATTAGAATGCTCTTACTCGTTCGTAGTTTCCCTGACTGATTGCTGAAAGGATTTTAATTTCATGCTGTGCTTTTGTAGTTCAAGACAAGCAGGACAGCAACAAAAAGAACAACAGAAAAACAGAAAAACAAGAAAAAACATGTTACTTACACACGCCGTTTGGGTTTCTTCATCCAACGCAATTGTCTCCCCCGCTAAGTATTCGACTTGTCTTGTCTGTCTGTCTATCTGTTTGTCTGTCCTCTTTGACATTGCTTTTGACCTTTTTGTTTTACTCGCTCGCTCTTCGCGTTTGCGTCTCCAACAAACAATTAAAGACGCAACTGACGACGTCGCAGTCAGATTTTTTAATGATTAACTGCCTTTTTTTTGTGATTTTCGAAAGCGTTTTTTAAATGCAGCTCAGCACAAGCAGTCTTCCTCGTCTCTTTTTTCCTTCATAATCGTATATAATTCTTTGTTTATGCACAAAAAGCAAGGATTAAGGAGCTGTCTGTTGGAGTTGCAAGTTGCATTAGTCAAGAAAAATTGAGATTTTATTAATTTTTTGATCATAATTGTTTTTTGTCCGAGACAGAGTCTCTAAAGAATGAGCAAATTGCTCGATTTCGAGGCAGAGCTGGAAATGTGGCAACAAAGGATTGAGAGCCTTGAGTGTACTGCTCAATTTACATAGATTCGCTGGTTGTTGTTGTTGTTGTTGTTGTTGTTGTTCTAACCTCAGAAAATTCTCCAAATTGGGTTTCGGCGAATATTGCGGGAAAGACAGTCCTTGTCCGGATAAAAATCCGGGTCGTTCCGGTTTAAAAACCTAACTGTCGCCAATACTTCCCGAATTTTAGTCGCCTCTGACGATAGGCATGCCTTACCGCGGGTAAAATCCTGAACCCCTAACCCACAGGGGGTTAGATTTGGTGGTCGTTTATAGTGCTAGTTGAAGGTTCCAGTTGATTCGAAGTAAAGTATTATCATTCGTGGGACGTCAATACTTTTCCCGAAGATCAGTAGGACTTTGCTATCTAAATGATTTTGGAACTTCAAGTAGTCGTCTGCACATCGAAGCTCCTAGATGTCTAAGACGCGTTCAAAATAAGCCCGCACAGGAGTAGAGGAGGTGTTCCAGCGTCTCACTCTTGCCTGGCTGCCTTCCTATACTTTCTACATGTGTCTACTGCTACAAATGACCAACATCCAGCTCTGTCGCAAACATTAATGTACAGAGTCTTTCGTAATTTGTGTACAGCTTCAGTTGGCACTTCTGGCAATCTTATCAACTATTTCTTTTCCCACAGCGTCCTTTGGGCCTATAAATTACTAAATATGCAGCTGATGCCCTGCATTCACTTTTTCCACTGCACCTCTTTGCTTCTAAGAATATTTTCTGACGTAAGTATGAAGGGTTGACTGAGATCTAGCCAAGCGCACTACAATCCGGCTGAGAAATACAGTAATTAACTTTAGAGAAAGGCAGATTTCTCAGAAACCTGGTTTAAGAGATCCAGCAATGTAGCTTCGCGAAATGCTCTACAGCTTGGATCGAGCGCTATAACCGATCTCATTTCAAAAGCCGGCGATTTCTGTCAATCTAAGCCCATTCGAGGTTGCTTCGTCCTCGAAGGCTGAATTTTTTGACTACGTTGCCAATTATATCTACTTTGTCCACCCAGCCCTAGGAGGATTTTGACATCATGGATGTAGTGGTGCTTAAAGAAGCCATCTTTGTATTCTCTTCCTCAAAACGTGGCGAAAATCAGCGCTACATTGATGAACTTCGCTTTGATGCGTATTGTGGCCAGACGTTCATCAACCAGGATGAATACCAGTACCCGACGACTTAGTCTCTCTCTCTTCCACCACAAATCCAACACCAAATTTGCACTCTTTTATATAGCTGCTGCAGCAAAATATCACAGGGACCTACACGTCTCCGCCCCGTTCATCGTTCCGTTCATCGTTGCATTTCTTTGGTGGCGAAGATGTCCGCCTTAATTTTCACTAGGATATGAATCAGCTGGACGGCGGAATTTTTTCAATACAGGGACCGCACACTCTAGGCATATGCCCTCAAATTTTTATCCATGAAGCATTTGCAGTGGTTGTCATCAAAATTGGGGTCTCTCATGTGAGGTTTTTGTTATTTCTAATTGAAGCAGATTCTCTATGCCTTGCATCCCAAACTCTTCATACGACCTACAGTGACAGTCACTTCAACTCGCTACCAGACGGATGTCTGTTGGCTACCCAGAGGAGGATACATTTTTCCAAGGCCAGAAGTCACGAATTGCTTGAACCAAATGCAAAAGAATAGTTTCTCGACAGTCAAAAGCTTTCCCTGCTCTTATTTCGACTCCTCTGGAAGGTAATTAAAAGAGAGCCTAGAAGTGTTTTACATTGAAGTGCTTGAGAATCGATTTAAGCAGACGATAACTCGCCTCAACCTCAAAGGGATTCCTCTAGGTGAGCGGAAGACTAGGTCTCGTTTTTTTTTTCAACAGTAAAGTAGCAGACTCAATCGAAAGTTCAATCAGGCGATAAAATTGAATGAACCATTGGTCATAAACTCTGAGAATAATTCGATTGCGAGTCTGGAGTGGAACCATTTGCAGCTCAGGCAGACACAATATGAATGAGCTTCACTAATCTCCTAAAGCCAACGATGGCTTTTACTAGGTTTTGGTGACTGCGAAACACGTCGGTTATTGAGTACATCGTCAGATGGGTAATAAAGCAATCATGCAGGAATGTGTTTGGAACTCTTTAAAGCTCAGAACTTTAATCTGATTACCTCTGTACGCTTTAATTCAGAGATTCTTTAGAATTTGTTAGTTTTTATGGGACTCTTTTCTAAAAATAATGTGTAGAGATGAGCAACTGACTAAAATGAGTGCCGATTTTTTGTTTCTAGGATTAATAGAATCTCGTTTTTACCATTCTAAGAGCTCAGAACTGGTTCCGGAGATAATATTATTCATTGTTTTGACATTCATAGATATGATGGGTGGCTTTTTTTGAACTATTGAGCACTTAAAGTGCCCCTAATGACATAGTATACGGAGTCTTCCTACATCAGTTGATTAGCGTCTTACCTAAAGAAAATCTTTATAAATTGGATTCGCCCAAGATAAGATTACAAATTCACCAGTTTCCAACAAGGATATATAGAATTATCTCTTTGGTTTGTGTTACTTTTTCAAAAAATCATTAAATTCTTAAAAGAAAAAAATGCCGGGAATCCCTTTTAACACAATAACCCACTCTATTGTATCTCCACACGCTCATTTTCCACGAACACAATTAAGACATTTACACAAGTGCCAACACCGCAACTTGTCAAACGGAGCGATGAAGAAAATCAGCTGAGCAAAGGACAACACAGCTGGTCGCCTACAAACTGACAGCTGATAGCTGAGAAACAAACAAACAAACAAACAAGCAAACAAGCAAACCGACAAATGGCAGAGAAATTCAACAACAAGAAAAAACGCCTTCAATTACCACAAAGCCAAACACTCAAAAAGGACATTATCAGAATGTGTGAAAAATGGTTGTGAACAGTGAGGAGCAAAGTGTTGCAATCTGCTGCTAAAATAACAAATAAACGATGACAGGGAAAGACCAAAAGAAAAAGAAAAAAAAATTCAGAAGAAGATGTGTGAGTGAGGGAAGACACTGAATTGGGTCAAATAAATATTTAGTTACATATGTGGCTACAGAAGGCTCTAATAAGTACTGCCATAAGTTGTCTACTCTAATTGGCTGGCTGCCTGTCCGTCCCTCTGTAGGTCTACTGTCTACCTGTGCGTGCAACAAAGACTACATAATACATCCTATTGAGGTAGAAATTGCAGTGTAAAACCGCAAATAAGTCATTGAATTGCATTGAACTGTGTTGACAAGTGAATTACAGGTAATTATCGAAGATTGGTCTCTGCTGAGGCATGGTGTTGTGGCAAAGACAGTGAAGTGACGATGTTTCAATTGGCTTAGAAGCTCTAAGAAGGGATAAGTTAAAGGAAGGAAGGAAGTTATGAAGGTGAAGGATTTTGCAAATATGTTTGTATTCTTATAGAACTTGCTTAACGCAGTACAGGGAGTCCGCGTTTTAGGCCTAGTAAGAAAAACTGATGATTGCTTTTCTGCACTACCTCTGAACTCTGGGCAAATTTGTTTAGGAAAACTAGTTCATGACTTTTCTTCTTGATAATATTTGTAACCCGTTTAAGAAGCCGAACAGAACAGTCGAACAGAAAGTCCAAGCCAAGCTTTACAAGTCCCGTTCTGCCGCATATGGAGTAGAGGCTTGGCTGATGATAACATTCGCTAAGTCGAAGTTTTCAGGAGAAAAATTTTGCGGAACTTTACGTACAAGCGATGAGCCGAACGATATATACGTCGAATTTTAAATTTAAAAGAGTTGAGCGACTAGTTAAGTCATGTCGTCCAGTTGGATGAAAACTCTCCAGCTTTGGAAGTATTCGATGCAGCGCTCGCCGATGGAAGCAGAGGAAGAGGAAAACTTCTCATACCAGCCTTCGCTTTGAGTCCCCAACTTGTGCCGAACTCCGAAAAGGCGAACTGACTGGTCAGCAAATGTTGAAATCAGCTTTAGACGCGTTAGATGTTAATCCACAGGGGTGAAAACTAGAATTCGGATTCGGCGGCTGAGTTTTTTTCCTACCATAAATCCTACATTAAATGTGCGTTCCTTTATCGCTGTATGATCACTGTAGCGCATGTGACAAGGACCTACTTGTCACAAGGATCTCTTACCCCGTCCATCGCAGCTCTAGGACGGCGATGAATTCGGTCTTATGCCTGACGAGGACGTCAACCAAGTCGGCAGTGACACCTTCCCAAACAATGTATCGGAAATCGCTCCGGTCCTTAAAAAGTTTGTAGCGGTCGCTGGCAAAAGTGGGGTCGTTTATCCGAGACATTGTGGTCTCGACGAGATCGGAAGAGTAGGAATTGGATATGGCCTTGCAACTGAAGCTGGACTACACTCCATTAAATTGTCACCAAATTCTGAGGGTAGATTTTATATATGTAAGTCTTCAAAAGCTCCTTGTAGAGAGTTTAGAAGAACCACTCGACCTTCGAAGCGAGTCATGGATGCTCGGATTAATTATTCGATGAAACAGATACCTCGTTGACCGACTTAGAGACTTCAGTAACTGGTTGCAGACCATGATATCCTGGTAAGGTTGGTTTAACATTTCTTTCTCGGGATCACGCTCAAGATCAGAAGTACTCTGAAGTCTAAAGCTTTCACGTACCCATTGCTGGAGAGTCATTGGTTAAATAAAAAATTCTCAAACTAAGAGTAGTGGACTTTAGCAGAAGGTCACATAATGAATCTAGCTTGGTCAGGCCGGTCAATTCTTTTTGGATGTTGTTGGGGAGGTAGTCAATACCTTTAAAGAACTCTCTTTGTTGTTCTTAAGTCTAACTAATATGCACTACAGCTAGTAGGAAGGTTACTCTTCTCTTACTGCACTCATTACTGTCTAAAAAAGAATCCGGAAGCCAACCCACTTACATTTTTAGAGATATTTGTAGAGAATGTTCTAAGCTGGATCCTTATGACAGCCGACATGCAGCTGCGGGAAACTTACCCTGCGATAATAAATCTGATAGATCACAGAGGAGGGAGAAAGAAATTCCCTCTCGTTTAGTTTAGGATCTCACCTATTGTCGGCCTCCATGTTTAACCAAAGCTACTCTTACATTCCTCTTGGGATACCCTAAGTGATTATCTACTATAAAAAACTAAGTTTATCCTCCCAATGTAATAAAAACTCGGATGAACTCTTCTTCAATTAATTTTAGAAAATTACGAAATACAAAATCTCAAACTCATTAAATAATGCTCTCTCTCTCGCTCTCTCTCTCTCTCTCTCGCTCTGCACACTGTGGGCAATTTTTAAATGTCAAATACTCAACTATACGCTCAGCATGAGTTCAATACAATAGACAAATGATTATTTTGAAAATATTTAATAAATGATATTTGACGCTTTGCCAACAAAAATCCCGAGTATTTTGTAGCAAAACAATTTGTTATCTTTTTTATTGCAACATCATCAATTAACAACGTTTTGTTGTGAGAGCAACTAAAACCAAAAATTGGGCAACCACAGAAACAAGAGGGCAAGACGAGCGAAAGAAGCTTAAGTGACCGTCGTCCGAGTAGAAGATGATCATCAATTGTTCTAGTATTGTCTGTCCTGCGGCCGTAATTGCAGTGACCTTCAACGGCAGTAGGTATGAAAAGTATTTAGCCTCGGTGTGTGTGTGTGTGTGTGTGTTAATGATGTGCGTAGAAAGAGACAGTGTAAGAGAAAGTGTGCTTATGAGAAATACCCTTGGGGTGTGA
The DNA here is from genome assembly GCA_030068015.2 of Neoceratitis asiatica. Taxonomy (NCBI): domain Eukaryota; kingdom Metazoa; phylum Arthropoda; class Insecta; order Diptera; family Tephritidae; genus Neoceratitis; species Neoceratitis asiatica. The sequence goes on along the minus strand of CM061527.1, from coordinate 68,939,151 downwards.
AAAGTAAAAATTTCCCCTTAAGGTTTTAGGCTAAAAAATCTTCACTTAAATCCAATGAGGGTAAGTCTACACACGAGTATATGCAAAAATGAAGGTGAGACATCATTAATTATGAAAATCAATTAGAATTTTGTTTATGCATTACCTTCAAATGAGAGTTATATAAACGGTTTTTGGATGAAAGTGGGAAAATTTAAATGTAAGTGTTTTGAAAATATTTTAAAATAAAAAATTTATGATCAGAAAATATTTTGAAAGGAAATTTCGAGCCAGTTCAATACTTTTCATCTTCGACAACCATGCCCAAGAACAATTTATGTTCTGTATTTAACGCAATTTGTAGTCGAAATTGCTTATACTCGTAAGAAGACAGTTCCATATGACCAATAGAAAATAATTTTAAAATATCGAATTTTCTGTAAACTTTCGAACTCGAGTTATACTAAAATTCGAACATTTTTTGTTTTTCAAAAAGTTTTAATTTAAAAAATGTATAATTATAAATATTTCTAAAACTTTTTCAAAAAAAAATTCGAAAAATATTGAAACTCGAGACATATTCTCATTAGACAAATATAAAAATTCCAATTTTGACAGGGATCGAACTTGAAAAATATATAATATCGAAAAATACTTGGAAAAATTATATCTAATAAAAATCAAAAAGCTCGAGTTCAAAAAAGTATTCGAATTTGAAAAAATATTCGAAAAATATTTAAATTCAAAAAATGATCACATGTAGAAAATATTGAAATCTTCAGTCCTTTGCATTTAAAAAAAATAGGTGAAAAATTATTAAAGTTCGAAAAATATTCGAATTTAAAATACACAGAATTTTAAATAAAATGGATCTTCCAATTTGAAAAATTTATATGTCATAAAAAAGTGAAAATCGAAAGGTTTTATACTTCAAAAATCTTTAAGGATAAAAATATATTTGAATTTTAAAAAATTTTCGTAAATGGAAAATATTGAGTTATACAATTAAAATTGAAATTCGAAAAATTTTTCCAAATGGAAAGATATTCAAATTTTTAAAATATTCGAATTCGAGAGGTATTTAATTTTGATGAGGGAATTTAAAAAATCTTGATATATGTAAATATCAAAGAGTATCGAAAGTTTAAAATACTTAAAATGTTTCGAAAAATTTTCAAAGTTTTTCGAAATATTCAAAATTTATTTAGTTTCTAAATAATTGTAAATCGAAAGTATTGGCACAAAAAAATATAAATATTCGAAAAAATATTGATTTTCGCAAATTTCTGAAAATTGAAAAGCTAGAGGATTTTTAAAATAGTACGTTCCGAAATTCAATAAGTATTTTTATACGCTAAATATGCACAAACGGAAGATATTCCAAGATTGAAATATGATCGAAATTTAATAAATATTTTAAATGGTGAATAACTAAAATTCCAAAAAAATTAATCGAAATCAAATACCAAAAATATTTATTTTCACCAAAAAAATATAGAAAATCGAGAATTTCGGAGTTCGCAAATATTTCGAAATTCCGAATTTTCATTTTTAAAACATTCGGAACTATAGTTATAGGAAAGACAAGAAGCTTTGATATGGAATTTATAAAATATATATATAATAACAATTAAGAAAATATTGAAATTTTGAGAATACCGAATCATTTAGAATTTAATACATTTTCGAATTATAAAAATGTAATAACAACTGAAAAAATAATGTAATTCAACACATATTACAGATGTTCGTGCTACAAAAGCTATTTAAATACTAACCCATATTAACTCAAAAGGTGTTAAAACGCGCTAAAAATGGAAGTTCGAAAATTTTCGAAATCGAAAGATGTTCGAATTTTTCAAATTTTCAAATTGAATTGGTATTTGTACCATAAAAATGTTCCAACTTAAAAAAATATTGAAATTCATTACATATTAAAGCTCGGAAACCTTTCAAATCTTTCAAAACCGAAGTGGATACGAATATTAAAAAACTTTCAAGCTCAAAAAAAAAATATTTTGAACCATAAATAAAATAAATTATTAGCGTTTATGAAATGTTGAAAACCGAAGTAAACTTGTTGCACGATATTTTTTCGAAATCAATAGATGTTCGTGCTTAAAAAGCTATTAAAATACTAAATCATAGTAAATCGAAAGTATTAGCGGTAAAAAAGTGTTGGAAAATGCTAAAAATGGAAGTTCGAAAAATTTTCGAATTCGAAATATGTTCGAATTTTTCAAATTTTCGAATATTAAATTTTGATGTTTATAAAAAAATTTATTTGCATGCGAAAAATATTCGAATTTCGAAAAATCTTATTCTGTGCTATTCAATGCATCATAAACACTCTACCGCATGCCCTTCTTACTAGTTTCATAATTGAAATTTTAGAAAAAAAAAAAATCGGGGAAAACGCAGAATTTCTTTTCAATTTTAGGGAAATAATCTCTAGCAGCGAGAGCACCACTTTCACTGCGATCGCTTGGCGATAGCGGAGAAACATCAATTTATGTGCATTTTGACTCGAATATACATGGAAGTATGTAGTTTGCAGTCGAAAAATCGAAAAATTAAACTCATCGCCAGTTTCTTAATGCTTTTATCGCAGGAAAATAGAAGAATTTATTTATTTATTTTATTTTTTTTATTTCTTAAATGCCATTGAAAATGAGATTTAAATTTAAAACCATTTAAGGCGTTGAAAGAAAAAGTGAGCATGCTTATGAGCCTATTGTATGTATGTATGTATGTATGCATGTATTGATGTATGTGGCACTTCCGCGATCGCTCAGCAGTATTTGCTATTAGTCATCCGCATTTATTGCCCCCAAAAGCCTGTTAGTATGCAATACAGATTGTGTATATATATTGTATATATGTATAAATTTTATATATAAATTCCCATATGCTTCTTAGATGCATTTATATACTTATGTACGAGTATATATATGTAGATATGTTAGTGCTCTATGCATTTAATAACAGAAAAATACGTTACTTTCATTAAAAATGCATTTCTTATCGCACCGTAACGCAATTGACGGTCGCGTATACACTCAAACACACGCGCACACAAACACACATACATACATCAATAGAGGAAATTAAGAAAACGCAGCATAACAATATGAATTTTGTTGATTTTTAAACACGAAAAAAAAATTTAAATAAATTTTTCTTGTATTTTATTCTTATTAATTTTCGAATTTTTTCCGCCTTTCTATGCCAGAGTTAGGGAAGTAAACTGATACTACTAGATGTGTATGTATGTGTCCATTGAAGGGTTTTTTTTACTACGTTCGTTTGTTCAAGTGGTGGCAGGAACTTATGAGTTTTCTTTCCTGTCTGCCGTTGTGTTGTAGGACACGTGCTGTTTGCTTTCCGTAATATATGCGTGCATGCGTGCGTGTGTATGTTTGCTCTCGATCGAAGCGGTGGTGTGAGCCGTTTTTATGGAAATTACTTATGTTTAGTGCACTGAGTTGACCCGTAGCGCATTTTTTCTCCTTAATTCCGTGCCTCCTTCTGCATATCAGTTCCTTCTTATTTAAAAAAAAAATTTTTTTCTTTCTTTTTTTTCTTAATAAGAAATTAATCTATTTTTTCCTCATTTATGCTAAAGTGTTCACAAAGCGTAACGAAAAGTAATTTTAAATTTTTTTTCCTCTTTTTTTTTGAGTGCAAACCATAAGTTCAAGTCAAATTTTACGGTTCAATCTTGTAACGTATAATATATAGGGTTTGTTGTTGTTGTTGTTGTTGCTTAATCTTGTTGCATTTTTTTTCTCAACCTCTGTTTTTTTGGTGGTTGCTAGTTTTGTTCGGAAATTAGCATTTTTCTGCTGCAACTAACTTGAAATTAGCATAAAATCGTTGTTGACCGTCCGTAGTGTGTAGGGAGTAAGTCACGCAGCTGGTGGTGTTGCTTGCGGTAGCTCGTGAGAGTTTTGCAGCAAAGAAATCGCAAACATTTTGCGCGCAGGTGTTTAAAAGTAACCGCCGACTGTTAACCGCAACTTGAAATTATCTGGGAATAAACTACATGTGTGGATTTTGGTTGGAATTGCTTGAAAATTGTAAAAAAAAACACCATTTTTTCTCTAGTCGAATCCCGTGCCATATCTACTGCGCACTGCCTTCAATGAACATCTTGAGAGTGCACTTACGAGCTATACACTCAACGCCCGAAGTGGTCATATGCATATCTTTCGCTTAAATCGTTGATTAGAGAAGTTGAGCATTGTTTCATAACCTCCAAAGCGCCAACCATTCACTAGCGGCTTACTTTACTTAGAAAATGGATTTCTTGCGGTGTATCACTTGTTCTTATCAGCCGGCAACTCGCAATATACATTGCTTCACGATATAAAACTGATATGTCGGTGACAATTATTAGATCAGTCTATAATCCACGTTGCCTCAAAGCTAATTTTTTTTCGCCCTACATAACGAATAATCCATTTTGAGGTTCCCTACTTTTTTAAAGAAAAAAGGACCAGAAAATTCATATTTAATGGGAAATGTTTATTATCATTCGAAAGAACATTTGTTTTTTTGAAGATTATCTCTTTCAAATGCTGGTCGCGGCTACGTCTAAGATGGTCCGACCGTTGAGTTCAATTTTCGACGACTCGTTCGAGCATTTCGACTGGCAACTGGCACGCGTGATGTTTTGCTCCAAGGCCTGAATCGAAGCGAGATTGTCCGCGTAGACTTTAGACTTAACATATCCCCACAGGAAAAAGTCTAACGGTGTGATATAACACGATCTTGGTGGCCAAACAACCGGTTGAAAACGTGAAATTATCTGCTCACCGAAGTATTCTCTCAATAAATCCATTGATTGATGCGATGTGTGGGAAGTAGCGTCGCCTTGTTGTCGCGAAGATCACGAGCTTCAATTTCAAGCAGTCTGTTATCATGCGCAATAACGGTCGCCGTTGACGGTTACATTCTCACCGGCATCATTTTTGAATAAATATGGACCGATGATTCCTCCAGCCCACAAACCACAAAAACCGTTGTTTTTTCTGGATGAAATGGTAGCTCTTGAATCTCTTCAAGTTGGTCTTCGTCCCAAAAGCGACAATTTTGCTTGTTTACATACCCATTAAGCCAGAAATGGATCTAATCGTTGAACAAAATTTGACTCGAAAACGTTGGATCTTCTTGGAGCATTCCAAGAGCCCATAGAGCCAAGCGATGTCGCTTGGGATGGTCGAGCGGCTTCAGTTCTTGCCCAAGTTGTATTTTGTGCGCTTTCAATTCAAGATCTCGACGTAAAATGCGCCAAGTCGTTCCATACGTCAGTCCGAGTTGCTGTGAACGACGCCGAAATGCCTCTCCACGGTCTTCATGTACACCCTCAGCTACGGCCGCTATATTTTCTTCACTGCATGCTGGACGTTCTATTCGGTCGAATATTATCCAATACTGAGTGCTGGGTCTCAAGATGGGTGATGGTGTTGCGAATAGTACGCTCAGTATGCCGATTATGTTGACCATAAGTTGAGCGAAGCGCACGAAACACATTCTTTACAGAACGTAATTTTTCGTAATAAAGTTGAATGATTTGTAAACGTTGTACAGGCGTAAGTCTTTCCATGATGAAATGCCAAACAATACTGAACAAAAATAACATGACAGTTTGGCACGACTCACTTGTGATCTGTCAAAAAAAAGGCTATTGAAAAGAGTACCTCTAATTGGACCAGTTTAGTTCTAAATATCATTTTAAAACGCCAAAGGTATTCCGCTATTCGATTTTCATATTCCGCTTCTGAGGTTAAAATAAATGTTAATTTTCTTCAACTATGCTTAATAACGATATTCTATAGATGATGGCAGTTTTCATATGTGACTGTTCTATAATCTTTATAATCGCGTAATACAACTATTATATTCCACTTCTGATATTAAAAGAAAAGTGATTTCACCCTGTTACATATGCAGTTTCCATATGTTTTTACTCTAGCTTTGCAATATCTTAGCAATCTGTAACCTATGCTGTCTCTAGGTAAATATGTTTCTAGCCAACATATAGCGGAAGCACCCTATATACCTTAAGTGTTCCTATGCTCATAGCTTTAAAATAAATGTGTGGAAGGCGCTGAAGGCACAACTTGCATCTGCTTATTCCACTTCTGAAAATGGAAGATGCTAAAGGCCAATCGCTACTGCTTATTCCACTTCTGAAAATAATAGAAATATGCCACTTCGCATAATAATAATATAAAGGTTGTAGAAATGTTCTAATTTCCATTTTTTTGCACGTAAAAGGAAATATTTTGCAATGCCTTTTATTACATTCGACCAATTTATTATTAAATAAAACAGCTAAAAACTTCTTCATGCCAAAAGTTCTATTCACAATAGTCAACAGTTAAAAAAAAAGTAAATATTAATGACAAATGTACAATTTTTAGTAATGCTTTAAAAAAAAAATTAATTCTTATGTGTTATTTCATAGAGAAAAGGCTGACAGCTCATTAAAAAATTGTAAGCCTTCACCCCAGCAAGCGTCTAAGCATTTATTATGAAAAATTGTGCTAAACGTTGATTGCTAGAAAATTAACTTTCCCATTGTACGACTTGTTAATTTCGCACTTAATCAAAGCAAATGATTAGCGAAATTCTTGAGAACTTCCCGTGCTCCGCTCTTTGCCTTCCTAATCACTCTCCTTTCAGCTTAAACAACAACAAAATGCTTATAAACCCCACCTAGAAAAACCCCTTTTCCATAGCTGTTTTGTGTTTTTCTTCTCTCATATTTTTACTAATTAAAAGCAATTTCACAAAATATTTGTGCAACAAATAAATGCGCAAACAAATGAAAATCATTAATCCACAAATGTAAATAAACATGAAAGGATACAATAAAAAAAAAATTAAATGGCAAGACAACCCCTTCGCAGCACTGTTTGAGAGAGTGTTGCCTAATTATGCTGACACTTCAAGAAAAGTATAAGAAAAGGCAAAAAAAAAAAAAAAAAGGAAAAGGAAAAAATGTTAAGGAGTACAGCGCAACACTTAAAGGCACATCCGTTCCTACAGATTTTCCATTTTTCTCACTTTTTTTTTAAACGAATTTTATTACACTACTCAAGTGCGTGCAACCCCTTTCGCACTTGAGTGGGTAAGTGCTGCAAAAAAGCGCTACATTTTTGTATTGAAATTCGAAAACCTTACAAAAAGAGTCTATTTATATGAAAAAGGATGTTTTCTTCATTAAGTAAAAGGATCACGCTTTACGCTATATCCTTGCCAGTGGCACAAATTACATACATATGCTATATATGTATGCATGTAATTTGGTATTTTGCTAACAAAAATTTTATTCCCTTGCATTTTTTTTTTAGGGTTACTCCGACTTCTTAAGCCACACACGCACAGGACATGCTCATCAGGTTATGCAGTAGCAGCAACTACAATGCGTTGACAATGACCGTGCCAATAAATAAACAGTGCGCGAAAAAAAAAATGCTTAAAAAAATATACATATGTATGTAAAATGCACTTAAAAGTATAAAAATAAATAAAAATTGGTAAATAGTAAAAAAAAAGGAATGAAAAAAAGGAACGAAAAAACGAAAATCCTCTATTGTGTGTGTAAAATTGTTTAAGGCTCGGCCGAGGGTGTGTCCCATAAGAGACTAAATGCTGTGTGGCATGTCCTTTACATACATACGTGGTTTCTGGAGTTCTGTGCGATCACTTTTACCGATTATTGTGCGCTGATCGTGCGTGCGATAATCGTTGGGTGTGGAACTTGGTCGGTCTTTGGCGTTTTTGATTTCCTTGGGGTGCGCCGGCAAATTTTTTAAGCAAACACATATATGTATGTACATAAAAAAATCTCTATTCTCTCACCAATTTTAATTGCATTTTGCGCTTTGTAAGGCCATTTGATTGCTATTGTTTAACTTTGGTCTTCATCATGTTAAATGGTGTATTTAAATGCGACCCTGATGCTGTTTGGGTACACCAAAAGGGAAGAAAACTTTTATTTTTTTTTTTAGCACTTTATTGCATTTTTTACTTATTTATTTTTCCTCGTTTTTTACTCTTTCTCGTTTTTGCTATTTATGGTTTTTTTACTCATTGTTTCTAGTGGTCATTAAATTTTTTATGTTTTTGCACAAACAAAATAAAGTTTATTTTTACAGCTTAGTAGTTGTGTAGTTTACGCTTACAAGGTATTTATGTTTGTTGGAAAATTTATTATTTTCTATATTTTTTAGTGAATTTATGTTGTTTTTTAAGCGCTTTTTTTTTTACAAAATTTATGTTCATTTTTCCTTTTTTTGTGGATTTTTGCTTAAGATTTACGCTCACATTATCATGGTTAATCGCCGTTCAATGATTGATTGCATACATTTAACCGTTAAATGTTGTAAATTACGTTTTATGCTGGATTAGCAACTCTCTTTAAATAAATACAGCAGATTTTTCACTATTTTCCCCAGTTGAAGCACTGATTTAAGTCTTTTGTGCAGCTCACTAGGAATTCAGAAAAAAATTCATATAAAATGCCACTTAAACAACTTTCTTATATTTTTTTTCTATTTTTAACTTTTATTGGTTTAATATTGCTTTGTTTGCATTGATTATTCTTTAAAGCCAAACCGTCGCGAAAACAAAATTTCAATTGAAACTCAACGGAGAAACGCTTTTAATTATTTAGATTTTAATTTTGTTCTTCGGCCGTGTACCATTCACAATGCACTGAAGCTTTAAAACTTAAAATTTGCATAATACTGAGTTTACACGGTGCGACTTTTTTTTGCTGAAACTCATAGTTTGTAGGACAGAGGGCGACCATTTCGGTGTGCTGTCCTCTCCGTTGCTTGACATTTCCAAATTTTTCCAGCAAGCGAAGAAACGCATGACACAACGAACATTTCAATTATCTTTCCATCAAAAGCTGCAAAATTTTCTTATTAACAAAAATTAACTATTTTTTGGTGTTTTCCTTCTTAATTCTTGGATCTTCGTCATAAAATTAAAAAAATAAACTGAAATTAATATCAGGGAATAGTCAACGCATGCAAAAGAAGAGAGGATGGCCATCTTTTGGGGTTGCATTGACACCAGCATTGCTTATGAGGGTAATTTCGTGGAGTGGCATGCATTCATCCTAGACGACAAGGTCAATCTGTCATGCGGCCTGGCGCAAAAGTCCTATCTGTCATCGGCTTAAGAGCTGTGGCTTCAAAAGTCGCCCAATGTAAGCTCAGTCAAAGGTAGTGCGGAAAGTACAAAAGATTATGTCATTTGGAAACCTATCAATATCAGTCCAAATGCTCATGGAAGGAAATTTTGGTTCCATTTAGGGACGTAGAGAAATCCGCGAAAGCAAAGGATCTCACTCGAAACTTTTTCACAATTTCCGACTGATTTTTTTCCTGCGGGGTGGCATCTAAGTTGGACTCCTTGCCAGTGTAAGGGGGCTTTGTGTACCTCTGTTTAAAGTAACCAAAAGATTAGCTTTCGGTGATTTTAGGATGAGCTTTAGGCAATAGCTTTCACACCCGCTTTCAAATCTACGATTGCCCCGGTTCAATCCCAAAAAAATAAAAGCAAAATTAAGTGACGTCACCAAAGTCATAGGACGCAGGGCCCAGGAAAACAGCTTTTTTGAAAGTTCGTGCTAGTGGGAGAGAGGCAATAGAAGAGTTGGGCCAAGGGTTCATGCGAAGAAGAGATGGCTAGTGTTGCGGGTAACCATTTCTTATATAATATAAATACAGAGAAGTAGGAGTTTAACATACTGCAAGGTTTTGACTACGATCCCATGAGCTGGAGCTATTCATCTGCTGTGGGCGGAGCACGGATTTCAAACAAGTCCTACACAGGTAAAGGATCTCAACAAAAATATGTAGATGTTGTTGTAACCGCAAAAATATCCTCCGAATTTTTTTACGGAGAATATAGTGGAAGTGAGAGTCCTTGGTCGAAAAAAACCCTCTTCGCCGCGGGAACTAATGAATTTTAGTCGCCTCTTACAACAGGCACGCCTTACCGCGGTTAAATTCTTGAGCACCTAGCTCGCAGGGGTTGACAAAAAAAAATCGAGTGCCTCTTGAATAGCGCAAAACTTTTTTTTTTGTCTAGAAAGAAGTGTTCAAGGAATTCAATTTCCAAACGAACATCGCATGACGCTGGGTTGGATAAGGATAGTTGACCAGAACTTGGTAGCACCATAGCTTGTAGGTCTTCAGCTTCCCACTTTGTTCATTTAAGCAGTTGTTGTTGTTTTTACAGTGGCTAGATAAGCTTGTTTAGTCAAAACTGGTCGATATTGTAGCTATTATCATATGAGAGCCTCAGCAAACGAGTTGTTTCGGGCTAGAGAGAAACGGGTGTTAGAAGAGTAGGTTTGAGTAGACATGTAGAGAGATGGTTAGTATTGGGCGGGAACTCTTTGCCTGCAGGAAAAACATTTGGTATGTCCGAATTGAGTCTGGCTAGGTAAGAGTTGAGCTTATTACAGTGTGCAGAACTTTGCTCTTTGTCTGCCATCTGTGGTGGTTGGATTTCATTCACTGGAAAAGAATAAATGAAGACGTCCACTGACTCTTCGTGTATGGCGTTTAAGGCCTTAGGTTGAGCTGGTTAAGCTGGTATCTTCTAGCTGGACGCCAGCATTTTATGATTGAAGTCAGAAAATTCGAATAAATCCGTACTGAAGTGCGCAAGGGCAGTTCTGCCCTGTCCAGTAGTGAATTTCAATCAATGATATTGGTTGGAGTTATGACGTCATCGACTTGTACACTCATGTCTCATCAAGGAGACGTCCTCTGGCTGTGTAGGAAGCTTTGTAGCGGGGTGATGGAAGCCTTTGTTTAGTTTTCCTAGTAGGGGAGGCTTAATAAATTTCAAAAAAGTTTAAAAAATACATTTTTCTACTAATTCTACATCTGCCCACCTAATGACCCCAAAAATGTTCTTTAATACTCAAAACTGCTCTTACTACCATAACAGCAACAACAATATAAAAATATCCAACAAAAAAGATGAAACTTATAGTTAACAACGTAATAGAAAAAGTGAAAACAAGCCATAAAAGTACCATATTCAAGCATAAAGAGGAACAAAACTCGAAAGAAGAAACTAAAAAAATAAAAAAAATAAAAATAAAAATAAAAATAAACATAAAAAAATTGGAGATAAAACCGGTATAAGGATAATAAAGAGAAAAGTACACGTGAGCAAGCATGCATGATGGGGAGTTGGGTACAGCACGAACAAAACAAAAACCAACAAGAAGGTAGGAGGTAAAAAGAAAAACAAAAATTTTGAACTCAAAAAAATAAAAATAAAAATAAAACCAACTACAAAAATAAACCACAGCAGATAAATTACTATGTGCTAAGTGAAAAAGAAGAAGAAGAAGAGGCGATAATCAAAGGCAATCTTTTGAAAATCCATAGAAAAATATATATGTTTATGTAATGACAAGTTGATAAAGCTACAGAAAAAACTACATTTCTAGCAGCAAAAACGTATAAAAAAATATTATATGCACCGATCGCGCTGTAGGAGCGAGCACAAACAAAAGCCATAGAGAGAGCAGACAAAGCAGTGCCTGCGTATATTTATCTCTTATGTGTATATATATTTACGTATAAGAGCACACAGCAAACGCACATGCGTGCATGCAGCAGGACGATAAGGAGTAAATAACAAAAAAAAATACAATTATATACATGGAACTGTGTGTGTGTGTGTAAGCAATGATAATGTGGAGGGGAAGTGACTGTTAAGCATTGCCTCACACTCACACTTTATGTGCTCGAATACAGCTAATTTGAGAAAGCAATAGAAATTTTTTATAATTTTTTAAAATTCAGCTACACCCTGTACTGCAGACGACCATTGTGAATGGTGCTGCCGTCGTTTAACATTCGAATTTTTAAATTTCTCGCTGCTAACACCCATCGTCGGCTGTGTTTATTGCCTCCCTTTATATTCATTATTTTGTGTGTGTGTGTGTGTGTCAGCGTAGAAACTATCATATGCAGCGTAGACAACAAAAACTACCACCGCCGTGTATACCAATGTACATATTGCGTGGAATATTTGTATTCATTATTTTAGGTTGCCTCTGCTTGCTGGCAATTGTACAGATACTTTTACGTCGTGCCATGGCAAAGTAGAAATTCGAAGTTCCAACCAAATGTCAGTACGTCAAGAGCGTTCAACGAGTACAAATCGTTCGTTTATGTAGTTGTCTGCTGTGCGAATTTCATTTGTGTACGGTCGTAGCAAGCTAGCAAGAGTTTAGTGCCGTAAATTACGTGCATAAACGGATTGTGAGAATTTCGTAAACACTACAAATATATAAATAAATACACAAATTTGTGATTTTCAATAAAATATTAGTGAAAACTTTTCAGTAATTTGTGTAAAAAGTGCTTGAAAAGCTTACCAATTTGTGTTTAGTCGCAAATCATAAAAGCAACGAGTAAACTTTTGACATTTCAAATTGTTACTCTGTGTGTGAGAGTACATCATAAGAGAAAAAGAGACGCAGTGGAGCTGTGAGCAATTTCAGTGCTTATTTATTTTCGATGAAAGAGACCTGCAAGTGGGGGCGACTCATTGCATAAATGACAAAATAGTATTTTGTCTACTGTAAAAGTGCCACAAAAGTGTTAAAATTTGCTTTAAACACAAAAATAATTAAGTGACTTATTACATACATTTATTAAAAACAAAATATATATATATACATTTCTTGTTGCACTTGATTGTGTGCATACAATAAACATTTGTGCGTGTGGGGTGTAGATGAGGCGTGAGTAGGCTGGTTCAACGAAACGAAACTGTACCCCAAGTGATTTGCACCACTTGTATGTTTTGATATAACCAAAGTGTTATTGTGTATGGTGGAAGAATCAACGTATACGAAAACAAAAGTGGGGAAATCAACAAGTTTTGGCGCGAAAACTTTTGACAAGTGGAAACCTAACCAAGTAATTTTGCCATTGGAGATTGAAAAAAATCAGCAACAACGAAGTAACGTGATTGAGGGAATCGGTTGAAAAACACTAAGCTAACATAGCAAACAACGTCATTACCATCGGAAAAAAAGTGTATAGGAAATACATTATTTTATTTTGAATTGTTTGTGCTTTAAATTAAACAAAAAAGGAAAAAAACCACAAAAAAAGCAACACATTTACTTCAAGGTTACGTACGTATTGTTGCAAGCATATACTGCTGGCATAATAATTATAAAAAAAAAACGCCAACCAGCAATTGAATTGCCTAAAGACAAGAGACAAAAGGAAGTGTATACTGCTGCGGACAATTATTGACAGTTGTAAATTACTAATTGAATAAATATTAGCATATTTTTTTTTGAATTATCTATTTTTGCACATATTTTTTTCTAAACAAATAATGACTGCTGCACGCGTCTTTAATCCTGTCATTCTAACTGAATTTTGTAAGCTACGCGCTAGTCCGAGCACAATGGGACGCAATATGACCTGCAATCGTCAATTGAATCGCATTAAGCGTGATCTTTTTGGACCAGCTAATCCGGTGGAGACACAAAGGTGAGAACGAATATATTACCAAAATATTTACATATTTTTATTAATCCTTTTGAGGGAACCATGAACTTTCAAATAGGTTTTTTTTTTTTAGCAAGTAGCTTGCCCCGAGGACTCAACATTTTTTACCGGTATTTGTGTACTTCCAACTCACTCATTAACGTAAAAATATTACCTTTTAAGTCTTGTTGCTACTCATAAAACTTCTATAGCCCGTCATAAAGCTGAAACAGTTTTCAGTTGACAAACGCTGACCTCTAAATTGCGTCGTATTTTTGCCAATAAAACCTTGAAAATTACTGGTTGATTGAAGCAAGCTCAGCAATTACATATGTACATATGTGTATTGAAGCAATGTCAATGGATTTTTATTTATTTCTAGATTTTTTCTTAGTAAGCAATAACGAAATACATGTAAAGTTAGTGATTATTTAAAGCTTTATTGCCTTAAAAATTGCAAAATTACAAAACTTTTTCTTAATTTTTTTCGAAATGTGAGTTTCACTAATCGAGCAGTAATTTATTGATATAAATTAAGCAAAAAAGTGGTAAGAAAGACATAAAACACAAAAGCTTCAATTTAAAAAATGAGAAATTTCATTTAAATTAATTAAAAAATAATTTTCTTAAAAATGCTGCTAATTTGTCAACAATGAACATTTTTATACCTACATAAAGAAGAATTTTGTGTAAAAAAATATTTTTATTATAGTATAAATATTTTTATTATAGTAAAAAAAAAAATTAAATAATTTTTATATCCAACCTCCCACAGAACACTCGCCGCGGAATTGGACAAACATCAAGAACGCGCTAGCAAAAAATGGGGTTTTGACTTTCGCACTGGCTCGCCACTCACCACAAACACACAATACGTTTGGGAACGTATCTCCTATCAGGAATCCACATGCGCACCCGAAGTCTATACGCTCACACGTGCGGCACATGTACGCCCCTTACCGTTTGAGCCATGCAGCGCCGTTGAACTGATGGACAAACGTGCGGAACGTGAAAATTACACAACGATCAACACATCAACATCGACAGATACAGACTCTTGTGGTGAATATGACTCACAGGATGAGTCTTTGGTTGAGTTTAAAGTACCCGAAACCAGTGGTAGTAATAAGCGTGCGCTTGATAGCAGTCCTGCTAGCAGACTGCGTAAACGTCAGCCGAAAATTACAGGTATGTGGACACTATTAAATATTGAAATTAACTAATTTTTCTAGAGAAATCCTGTTTCTTTTTTTTTTTTAGAGAAATTGTAATTAACTCAACTTGCAATTAACCTGCATTTTCTTACGCGTGAGACGTTCAAACTCATTTCCTTTTCTATGCTCACTCAAGCGTGTAATTGTGTTCCGATTACGAAAGCGCATTTCCTTCATTGCGATGTTGTGTGGGAAAATGCGTTTATTTCCGTGCTTTTTAGCTTTTTTTTAAATTTTTTTTTGCTATTTTTAATGGCTGTACTTTACTCCCTGCAAGTGTAATGTACAAAAATATTGATATTGAATTTTTCAATATTTCACTAGATAAAAAAAAAAATTACTCAATTTCAATACCCTCCCTAAAATTGCCTTGCTGGCGTGGGAAATATGTATGTAGCATTTATTTCACTACCTTGTCACGCTTGATTGAGCATGGCTCACTGCCATGGTAATGTTTATTATATATATACATATATATATATATATATCCATTTTGTGTACTCATTTGCATGTGCTACCCACATGCATTCATTTGTTTTTTCTCTCTAAATGTTCGTTATAAATGCAGGAAACCAATATTTCACGCAATCATTATGCACGAAATCGAATTTATATTTCCATTTCCATGATTATCGTTCTGCTTTTATGGTTTTTAACGGTCGTTCGTTTGGTCTTTGGTTAACTAGCTTTTTGTACGAATTGGATTGTAGGCGTCACGAAAAGTGCATGTCGGCATAACATGGCTTCGTTTAAGCTACCCTCTAAATTGAAACTGATTGAGGTTATTTTTTTCGACGCAACACAAAAAAACAAAAAAGGGGAAAAGTATAAAACACTAATTAAAGCCCGATGATTGCAGCACTCCTTATTTGCTTTAGTTGTGGTTTTTTATATTTTTATTACATATAATTTTTTTTATAATTTCCGAAAGAAAAAATTTCTGGCAAACCATTTTCTCAATGCTCTATGCGCTTGCGTAATTCAATTGTTCAGTTGGGCCCTTTGTATTGGCAGTTGTGCGGGCGTATCATTACATCAATGATTGCAGGATATATAATTTTAACGATTCGAAATCACATCCGGTTAAAGTAGAGCACAAAAGGAAAGTAAATATAAACGTTAAAACTTAAAACAACGATGAAGTTAGTTTTGTATTTGAAATAGCAAAAAAAAAAAAAATGAAAAAATTAAAAAAAAAAATAAATAAAAAAATAAACCTTTTTAAAATACCAAAAAATTTAACAAAAAAACTAAAAACAAAATTTTAAATAAAATTTTTTTAAAATTTTTTAAATAATAAATTAAAAAAAAAAATAAAAAAATATTTTTTTTAAATTAAAAAATTTAAATATTAAAAAAAAATTACAAAAATTAAAAAAGAAAATTAACAAAAAGTAAAATAAAAATAAAAAAGGATATTAAAAAAAATCAAAGGAAAATTAAAATTTTTTTTAAATGGAAACGAAAAAATAAATCAGTTTTTTTTGAAAATATTAAAAAAAATTTTTTTTGGAAATATTAAAAAATTAAAAATATTCAAAAATTAGAAAATATTAAAAAATTAAAATGATTAGAAATTAAGATTATATAAAAAAAATTTCAATTTCAAAAATTAGAATCTTTAAAAATTAAATTATGAAAAAATATTAAAAAATTAGGAAATATTAAAAAATTAGAAAATATAAAAAAAATAAAAAATAATAAAAACTTAGAAAATATTAAAAAATTAGAAATTTTACAAATTAAGAAAATATTAAAAATTAGAAAATATAAAAAAATTAGAAAATATGAAAAATTATAAAATATTCAAAATCTAGAAAATATTGAAAAATTAAAAAGATTAGAAAAATTTTAATTTAAGAAAATATTAAATAATTTGAAATTTAAAAAATTAAGAAAATATTAAAAAATTAGAAAATATTGAAAAATTAGAAAATATTGAAGAATTAGAAAATATTAAATAATTAGAAAAATTAAAAAATTAGAAAATATTAAATAATTAGAAAAATAAAAAAATTAGAAATTATTAAATAATTAGAAAAATAAATAAAAATTAAAAAGATTAAAATAAAGTAATAAAAATAAATAAAAATAAATTTAAATTAAATAAAATTAAAATAAATATGTACGCAGGTATGTATGTATAAAAAAAAAATATGTATGTGTATATATCAATGAACTCAAAAATTAAAAAGCTGACCCGCCTTAAAATGTGCACCACCAAAAAAAAAATAAAAAGAAATCGACCCTTCAAAAATCAGATAATTACAGTGTAGCTTTGCTTTATTCTTCCAACCCATTGTTAGCCGGGCACTTGAAAAAAAGCACATAAAAAATCGTAATGAGAAAAAGGGGCTTGCAATGAGCCACAGTGGGCCGAGAGTGACAAAATTGGGCAACAGTTTGTTAAAAATAATTTTATAAAAACATTTTCCCCTATAGCAACAAGCTATAGAACCACTGCAAAACGCTTTGTAATGCAGAAAAAGGGTTGCCGATCGCCGTTGAGCATGTATGTGCATATGTAATCAAAAACCAAAGATTCGTGCTGCACAAGTGATTCACGATCTGCTCGTCCGTCTACCCACCACCATCACCATCGTTTGCCCATTCACATACTATGACTATGACTAAGTACAAATGAATGCATGTATCACTTGGCTTGCGTTTGCTGATGAGGACAGCGGGACGCAGCTGTTCGTGGCTTCGATTGCTGATGTACGATGTACGCTTTTTTTTTGTTTGTTTTTGAATGCAGTGATCAGGGTTTTTGTAATATACGTAAATATGTTTGAGAGTTGCGCATTCTACAGCTAAACACATTGTACCGTTATAATCCAAAAGTGCACTACTTACACGTCGAACACGTAAAACCAACCCTGCCATGTAACTTACGTATGTAACTGCTGCTCCTGTCCATTGAGGGTGATGATGCTGCCACCACCACCACCACCACCAGCAACACCAACGTCACCACTTCGTAAAGTCTGTGAGAGATTATTGCGCTTACGCGATCTGTAATGCCTTTTTTTTTTGAATATTTTTCATTTATAATATTTTTATTATTTTACATGTGGAAAAACCGGGTCGGGTCGGCCATCCTAAACCACACGCTATCCGCCAGCTCATTGCCATCACTGCAATGCCATGTGTTGTTGGTACATACACATTCTTTGAATGACTGGAGGGTGGAGAGGGGGGAGAATTCGTTTGAAAATGTGAAAAATGAAAACAGCTGTGCACATTTTGTATGGAAACGCCGCTAGCGTGCACCTTTTATTGCCATCTATCTACGTATGCATGTTTGCTGTTGTGCCTTTTTTCCAAAAGGGAAAATCAATTTTATCCATCGCCTGTTTTTCAATTGTAATCAACACTTTGCACCGGTTCCAACCACTCTCCTCAGTCAGTGCTACGCATGCGTTTGAGGCGGCACATGCTCCTCTAATGCTTGCCCTATAAATGAATATCGCTTTACGCTTTGCACGCTGCGCCAATATTTTGGATTTTTTTTTGTTTTCTTCAATTAATGTCAATAAATTCTTTGATATTTGCTTTCCATTGTGTTTGTAATACTGTGCATTCCGTCTGAGTTCGCGCAGGCTCATTTTTCTTAATTACAATGCACAGTGGCTGTCACTGCTTCAATTGAAATTACAAATTTTTCATTAAATTCTTTGCTATCTTTCATTTACTTTCGCTTTAGGCGCTTTTTTTCCATTACTTGCATTCAATTTCGCTTGTTAATTAGTCCAAGCGACAGTTTTTACTTACTTTAATATTCACTTTAAATGCATTTTGGCTGTTTGTACGTTAAATATTGTGATTGCAACAATTTATTTCCATTTTGGTTTAAATTTGTTTAGTATTGGGGTATGCTGTTCTCTTATAACGCTCTTCAGCGGCGACCAGCTTCAAAATTTCATAAATTCTTCTATTATTAATTCAATCAGCAGTCGTTGGGGGTTGAATTTGTTGTCGTATTGTGAAGTTTTTTTTTTTTTGTTTTTTGCTTAATCAAATTTGTTCATCTCTTCATTTACTTACTGACCACTTGAAAATTTTCTGTTGGTTTCCAGCAAGCACTTGAATTTTTATGCTTGAACGATTTTTTTCTATATCTGTAAGGCATTTTCATTGATTTAAGATATGCTAAATTTCGAATGAATAAAAAAACATTTTTTCAGTGCGCTACTGTCGCTAAAAAACCGCAGACTTGAAATTATTATTAAATTATGATTATTTCGCTACTTGGCTTGAGAATAGCATGTTAACCCGCATTTCACTGTTATAATTGTACGAAATAGATGCTTTGTAGTAATCAGTTTTTTTATTTGATATTTTCTTTATTTTATTTTATATTATTTTCATTTATTTAATTTTGTTTGATTTAATTTTTTAAATTTAATTTAATTGAATTTTTTTTTTCTATTTTATTTAATATTTATTTTTTGGGTTTCTATTAGTTCGCTATATTTAATTTAAATTTATTGTATTTTAATTTAATTTAGCTTATTTTATTTTTATTTATTCAATTTTGTATAAATTTATATATTTTGTTTTATTTAATTTTTTATATTATTTTTTTTTCATTTATTTAATTTATTTATTTTAATTTTATATATATATTTGATTTTTTTGTTAAATTCTATTTTATATTAATTTATGTTATCTAATTTTATTTACTTTTATATTTTTGAATTCATTTTATATATTTTAAAAATAAATTTTTTAATATTATTTTTTTCTTTCATTTATTTTATTTTAATTTGTATTATATATTTTATTTTATAATATAATAATATAATTTATATTATTTTTTATTTAATTAATTTAATTGCATATCATTTTATTTTATTTTGTTTAGTTCTTTAAATTAATTTTAATTTAATTAATTTAATTTAATTTAATTTAATTTAATTTAATTTAATTTAATTTAATTTCATTTTTTTCATTATATATTTTCCTTTGTTTTATTTTTTATTATTATTTTTACATAACTTAATTTTTTTCATTTAATTTAATTTTTATTTATTTTTTTTAATATAAATTTTTGTGTTTATATTTATTAATTATCTTTAATTTATTTAATTTTATTGTATTTTAATTTTTTATTTTTTATTTTTTTATTTTTTATTATTTATTAATTTAATTATTATTATTTATTCTTAGGATTTAATTATTGTTTATAAACTTTTGTTTACTTACTTTTTTTTAATTTAAAAAAAATTTATTTTGTAAGTTTTTATTTTATTTTTAATTTGTTAAATTTTGTTTGTTTTATTTTTTGTTATATACATATTTTAAATTTTCCTTAAATGATTTTTTATATACATAATTTTTGTTTCTGTTTATTTAGTTAATTGTTTTTTTCTTTTATTTATACGTGTTTTTTTGAATTATTTTTATTTCTTTTTTAAATTGAATTTTTTTTATTTTGCTTTTTTTTCTTCTTGTTTTTTTTTGTATATATTTATTTTTTTTAAAATTGTTTTTTTTTTTTTTTTAATTTTTATTATTTAATTTTTTTATTTAACTTTTTAATTTTTTATTTTAATTTAAAATTTTTTTTTAAGTTTAATTTTTTTTTCATTTTTTTTATAGTTATATTTTTAAAAAATTTTTAATACATTTGTAATATAGGTTTAATATATTTTTTATATAATTTTTAAACATAATTATATTTTTGTTTTATATTAATCTTTTATATATTTTTCAATTGATTTTTTAAACTTTTTTTTAATATTATAATTTTTTTAATTATTATAATTTTTTTGAGATTAATTTTTTTGAATATATTTTTTAATTATTAATTTTTTAAATATTTTTTTTAAATAATTGTTCTTTTTAATAATTTTTGTTTTCATTATTTTTTTTTTAATTTTTTTTTTCAATTATTATTTTTTAATTATTATTATAGTTTTTATTAAAATTAATTTTTTTTAAATATTATATATTTAATAGTTATTATAATTTTTAATTATTATTTTAATTATTATTATTATTTTAATTATTATTATTTTTTAAAATTTTTTTAATTATTATTATTTTTAATTATTATTTATTAAATTTTTTTAAATAATTTTTTTAATTATTAATTTTTTTAATTATTATATTTTTAATTATAATTTTTTGAATTAATATTATTATTTATTTTTATTTTTTAAATTAATTTTTTTTAATTATTATCTTTTTTAATTATTATTATTTTTTAATTATTATTTTTTTAATTTTTTTAATTATAATTTTTAATTATTATTTATTAAATGTTTTTTTTAAATATTTTTTTTAATTATTATTTATTAAATGTTTTTTTTTTAATAATTTTTTTAAATATTATCTTTTCAATTATTATTATTTTTTAATTATTCTTATTTTTTAATCATTATTATTTTTTATTTTTTTAATTATTATTATTTTTAATTATAATTTTTTAAATAATTTTGTTTTAATTATTTAATTTAATTATTATTATTTAATTTTTTATTTTTTAGTTTATTTACTTTCTTTGTATTTATTTTTATTTATTTGCACATTTACACCTCGCAATCCGCTTCCCACACATTTTCGCCTGCAGATAATTTTCTTTGTCATATTTACTTTCCCACACAACGTTTAGCCTCCGCTGACGACTGCCTAATGAGCTGCTTCTTTAATTGCGCCGTCGTCGTCCTTACTGTTGTTGCCCTGTTCTCAGTCGCCCCTTACCTATTCACCTATTTCCTTCCTTAACAACACATCCTAATTGTTTGCGGGCCTGTGAGTGACGACAAGTAAAATTGCGTTTGCCTCTAGCTGCGCGCATGCACGCACATTCGTTAACTTCCTTCTAGTCCTTCTAAATTGCAGTTCAGTTCAACGCTGCTGTACCGCCTGCCAGTCACGTGCCAACATATATTGTGTGTTTGTAGCTTACTTGTGCTGCCCTTACCATTATCGGCTGACTGACTGGCTCACTGACTGCCTTACGGCTTGCTGATCTTTTGTTAAATCAATGTACACCAAAAAAACATACATAAATATACATACATACATACATACATATATACATACATACGTATACACATACCTGCATTGCTTTCAATAATACTCGCCAAATTTGTTTGTTTTTGTTTTTGCTTCGTTTGACTTTGTGTCCTTTTAAGGGTAATGCACAGCTAAAAAGGATCAAGACACTCAGTCCTGCGCGTATTTACTTACTTACGCTCTCTTTCTTTGTTTTGTTTTGCTTCTTACGTTCGTTTTGTATTTACTTTTCTGCATTTCTAATGCGCTTTCGAGAATTTTTATTTACTTTTTGAATGCAAACTGGAAATATTTTGTACAATTTTTGGAGTAAATAGTGGTTTTTGATCGCACTTAAGCGCACGTTTAGATAACTGTTTATTGTCGAAAATGTTTTCTTTTGTATTTTCGAAAATCCAATTTTGTTTGTTTGATATTTTTGTGGTTTTACAAGGTGTTAAGCGTGTAATTTGAGTGGTTTGAGACGCTTAAAGTGTGTTTTAGTGGTTTTAATGCTTTGTTGTTGTTGTTTCTGTATAAGAACTGCAACAAAAATTGTAATTTGCTTGAGTTGTTGGAACTTATAACATTTTTTGTGTGTTTTAAAGCAGGATTTCTGGCAACTAAGTTTAATTAATTTTATATTTTTTTGTTTATTTTTTAAAAATAATTTTTGAAAAGAATATTTCTAAAAAAATATTTTCACTCTTCTAGAATACATGAAAGAACGCAAGCGACTCGCCCAAACGCCGAAGAAGGTCTCACCCGCCGCTAAGCGTGCGCGCACCAGCTCCGGCAGCAGCAGCAGCAGCGCGCATGCGTACAGCATTAGTGCACATTTTTCGCTGCAACGAAGTTTTCAACGCAATAATTAGTGCAGTGCAATGCAGTGGAAACAACAAAAACACGAAAAAAAAACTTTAAAATACAAACAAATATATATATTACTAGTATATAATTAACTATATACATACATACATACAAACTCTACATAAAAATATACTAAGTAGGCTTAGCTATAACTATATATATATATAACGTATAAATAGCAATTAGTTACATAAACGCAAAAAAAATGCTTAAATATATATACTTTCGTATATATTTATTAGCGAGCAATGGTAAGCTAATACATACATATATACATATATTAGTTTACTTGCGTGTAATACTTTTCCTTTCGTTTAAAACTGCTTTAAATGCTATAAAAAATATTAAATTAATTTTTTTTGTGCTGAAGAAAACTGAAAAATTACAACAAAAAAGAAATTTTGTATGATATTTTGCCATTAACTGAAAATAATATTTTTCTAATTTTTTCTCAAACAACAACATTTTCTGTTTTATAACCAACAAGCATTGTACAATAATTTAGAATGAAATAACTCGCTTTAAACAGAAACAAAAACAAAAACAAAAATATATATATATTTACATGCTACATAGATATTTAAGTTTCCTTTTTGTGTTACCATTGTAAGACGAAGAAGAAATGCGTAAAGGAACACAAAACCTAACTACTAACCGTGAAAAAATGTGTATTTAATTTAATTTAATTTTTTAAATTTTATTTTGTAAGTTGTACGAAAGTGCTGGACCCATTTATGTACATACATATACATATACATAAATATATTTACACATATTGTAAAGCATCAAAATCATCATCGTTAAAAAATACATATACATATATATATATAACTTGAAACTGAACATACACACACACAAACATACACATTAATTGAGCACAAACATACACTTACATATGTAATACACAAATTGTTCTGAATACTTCTTATACATCCACACAATCGTTTTGTATACATAATTAACCACTAAAATTTACTGTTTTTTTTATAAATTATCCATTTGTAAAGCAACTTGAATTGTTCACTTTTGTTAGCTATTTGAAATATTTCATGTAAAATTTAAATATTGCACTTTTTGAAATGTCAAAAAAAACCGCTATTTTCCTTGCACGACATTTTAAAAACTGCAATATTCGCTGGAAAAACACTTTTTCACAACAGTTCGATTGTCGAACTTGCACCTGTGCATAGAAATTAGCTCAAAACATTATTGAAAAACTTTTGAAAATCTCTAACAGGCATCGTTTGTATCGTTTGTAAGCTCCTCCTTTTTTAATATGTTATATTTACCGCTTTTTAAAAGTTTTTTTTTTTTTAAACTAGAAAAAGCGCTAAATTTAATGTATTTTGCGTGTTTTTTGAAAGATTCTATGAAAAAACTATTATTTCAAGCTCAAAAACTTCGAAAACCGCTATAAACGTATAATACATCTTCGAAAGAGCTAAAAATTTACAATTTCAACAAAACAATGCTTGTTACACGATTTTCAAAAATTTTGGTTTTTGAAAAAATTTAAATTTTTGAAAATTTAAATTTTCGAAACTTTGAATTTTCCAAAAATTTTGATTTTCGAAAGAAATCAAATTTTCAAAAAGCTAGATTTTTGAAAAAATATAAATTTTCAATATTTTCGATTTTCGAAAAAATCGCGTTTCAAAATTCACGGTTATCAAAGTTTTGATTTTCACAAATTTTATTTTCCTAAAATTTATTTAAATTTTTGTATTTTCATAAATTTAAATTTTCTTAAATTTGCACTTTTATAAATATCAAATTTGTTCTTCAAAATTTTCGGTTTTCATAAATTTCAGTTTTCATAAAATCCATTTTCCATAAATTTATTTTAAATTTTTATTTTCATAAATTCTGATTTTGATAAATTTCTATTTTCTTCAAGTTTCATTTTTATTAAATTTCAATTTTCATAAATTATGTTTTTAAAAATTTGCATTTTTCATAAATTTCAATATTTATAAATGTAGATTTTCATTTATTTTGATTTTCATAAATTACAATTTCAGTTTTCTTAAAATTTGCTTTTTTTTTAATTTTAAATTTCACAAATTTTGATTTTCATAAATTGCATTTTCATAAATTCCGTTTTCCTAAAATTTTGATTTTCATAAATTGCATTTTCATAAATTCCGTTTTCCTAAAATTTTGATTCATAAATTTTAATATTCATAAATTTTGATTTTCACAAATTCAGATTTTCATAAATTTTAATTTTCATAAATTCCGTTTTCCTAAAATTTTGATTATCATAAAATTAAATTTTAAAGTTCTTTTTTTCATATACCGTTTTTCTAAAATTTTGCTTTTCATAAATTGTATTTTACAATAAGCTTCAAAAATTTATTTTTCAAAATTTAAATTTTCGAAAATTTTGATTTTCAAAAAATTTTGATTTTCGAAAAAATTTTCAAAACTCAATTTTCAAAAGTTTTGTTTTTATAAATTTTGCTTTTCATAAATTTCGTTTTTCATACTTTCGAAATCATTTCATACATTCTCACGCATATATTCCTTAAACAAAGTACAAATTATCACACAAATACGGTTTTTGCGTCTAAAATTATGCTAAAATCTATTGTAAACACCAGCATTTGGGCATTTATTAATGCAAATTTGCATAAAAACATAAACTTAAAATAATTATAATATTAACAAAACTACTATACCCAGTGTATACTAGTGAACCGTGCGCTTAGAAAGCCAGTGTGTGTAAGGCGAGTCTTAAAGAAAAAAACACAATTCGAAAGAAAAACTGTTTTAAATGCTTGCTGCATGCTGTTTGTTGCCTGCAATTGAAATGAAGCACGTTTATTTCTCAATAAAATTTTTGTTATTCTTTTTTTTTTTTTTTTTTTCAAAAAACTTCGAAATATTTAGCCTAAGCATTAACCAAAAAAAAAAATCTCATGCCACTCAAACTGTTGGGAGATTAAAAATGTTTCTTTTCTCTCTTTCAAAGGTTTGCGTAGCGTTTTGATTTTTTCCAAACAAATATTTACATTTAACATATACATACATACATACATACATACACTACGTCCAAGATGAGTGGTTAAGTGTGCATTTGATGTGCACTTTCCCATTTGAGGCTGTGCCTCTGTCGCATCTTGAAAGATTATTTAATTTTGTTTTTGTTTTTTGTTTAATTTCGATTTCAAAACTTGTGTCAAAACAAATTATCTATATTTTACAACAAACATACATACATACATTTACCATATTTTTGTAAGCATTTTCTTCTTGTAAATTTAGTTTTAATTTGTATATTTAGTGGTTATATTCAATACATACTTACATACATACATGCACACCTTTATAAAAAACAACAACAACAAATAAATAATAAATACGAAAATCAAATAAATGCAAAAAAGATAAAATCATAAAAACGCAAAGAAATTCTTTTACTGTTATACTAGATGCCCCAGGGTCCGCTGATGAGTCGGTAGTTCAAAAGCTTCTACTAAATGTCGAGAGGTGAAGTCCATACCTCGTTTGTAGGCGGCGCAAAAATAAATACTACCTTCGTTTGTAGCAAAAATATCAAGAGATCGTACCGCCCTCTAACTGCGACCGCATTGCGGAAATCCGTCTTTGCCTCCCCATAGAAGTGAAAGATTTAGCACCACTTTCAAATCGAAGACGAGATGAGATGTTTAGTTGGAAATTTCATTCGAGGAGTTCATGCCTCGGTTAATCCAAAGAAATGTATGGCTGTTCAAACTGCAGCGAGGCAATTGATTTTACCAGTGAGGGTCATTGGGAAGTCTTAAGTCTCCAAATTCATCGCTACCAAATGGAGTAAATTCGCTGACGGATGAGAACAAGTCATCCTCCGTCTGCAGACTGGCAAACTGGCAGCGAGGCACTTGTTTTTAACCGAGAGGAGGTTTACAGGGTCTTGGTGAAGCCTAAAGTCTGCAAATTCATCGCCACCGAATGAAATAAAGTAGCTGAGGCGTTAAAGCATATCAGCCCAATGAGGGTAGACTTTCTCATCGAGGCTCTCAACTTGTTTCTAACCACTCTAGTCATACCCGACTTGTGTAAATAGGGTAGAGAGGTCGCACTGCTGAGATAAGGGAAATCGGTCATCAAAAGTTGGTTGTAGACATTAGAGGCCTTACTGATTCTTATTATCATCCGCCATCTGATCCTTGCATCTCATTGCATGGCTTCCTCAATGTGCACAGTACCAGCAGTGCGCAATATACCCGACTGCGGCGTAGGGATTCAAGAACTTATCCACATTAAGGCATGCCTGTCGTAAGAGGCGACTAAAATCCAATAGTTTCCGCGACTGTCTGAACTTTATACCG
Organism: Neoceratitis asiatica; assembly: GCA_030068015.2. Classification (NCBI taxonomy): domain Eukaryota; kingdom Metazoa; phylum Arthropoda; class Insecta; order Diptera; family Tephritidae; genus Neoceratitis; species Neoceratitis asiatica. Next base: position 68,912,184 of record CM061527.1, on the reverse strand, counting down.
GAACGAGCTGGATTTTTATCCGGCCAAGGACTGTCCACCTTTGGGAAATATTTTTTCAGTAACCACAACAACAGCAACACTGAACTCGACAAAAACCCGTATAAGCCTTGGGTGCAACAAAAATCAAACCCGTACGCAAGCACTCTTGGATGTACTGGGCTTGTGGAAAGCTCTTACAGTTTGTCCGGCAGTATCATTAACTGACACTAAGGACCTACAGGGCTGAACCTGCGGACTAATTGTTCGGATGGTGTGTATTCTTCAATCGAGCTTTAAGGTTAATCCTCCAAGCTTCACAAAATTAAATAGGTGGCTTCGCAGGGCAGTGCCCTCTTCTCACTACTGCTAATCAATACATTTTGAAGCTCCTTCCTACTGTCGCAAAAGCTTCATTGTTCTCATATGCTGCTGATGGTTCGATCTTAGCTTCTGGCCAGCATTTTGATGATTCATATTAGAAGACAATTAACGATACCGTTATTCTCAACCCCTGCTGGAAACAGAATTGCGCTGCAGAGAGCTCTGGATGGACGTACTTGATTATAGAGACTGATGAATGTCCTACAGAACAGTTGGACGCAACAAATACTATTCAGGTCTTAACTCCATTTACAAAGGGTCTCGATATCAAAACAAACTCAACTCTTTCGTATCCAGACTCGACTCTAGCAATACCAAAGTATATTCTGCCTGTTACTTGTCTATGTCCGTCAACCATCTTTTTGCCAGCTTCCTTAAACCAATTGCACAAAATATCTTTCTTTCTGTGGTCTGAACCTGTCAAAACAGAACTTTTTCTGGCTCTCTCGTTTGAAAACGGTATCTAGCTTTACGCAAGATGGGTGTAGTGAACTATTACAACAACACTAAGGGCGGAGTCAACTGATTTCCAGGACCACAGCAGACATGAGCCGTGTTGTTAGCGTTGTGAACAACGATATTCGGCTGGCTCAGTCAACCAGTCTTAATCACCGTACTAGCAGAGATAGTCCTCAAGCAGGCTATCACAGGGACTCCACTTGTACCAAGTGCTTACCAAGTATATCAAGTGCTTACCGCGAGGACCGCTCAAATAACCACTAAAAATTGACTAACTCATAGTCTTAGGTAATCGTCTGTGAGTGGAGATTGCAGCAAGTCTACTCTTGCAAAGAGTTCCGTTAGCGAAAAAAGTTTCCATAGCTGAGTGAGACTGCGGCAGCCTAGGGCATAATGGTTAATCACTTAAAATATTTTTAATCATTCAGGGATATCGTGCTTATATAGACGAAGATTTCGCTGGGAGACTACTGTTGAGAGGGTTGGGCTATCCTAGATTATCTACTTACCTTTATAAGGCAGGCAGAAAGACCACTTCATATAGCTATGCGAATCGCTCAAGGGTTTGGACTACGACATTAAGTGTGCAACAAATAGGATGCTCAACTCAGTACGCACTCCACGTACAATACCCGGCTGGATGAGTGGAACACTCTGTGTTTAGATGGTGCGTCGACTTGGCGTGGCTTTTATTGCCTCGTTAGGCGTTATTCTAGAAACTCTTCCAGTGATCGGACGCACTTAATATCATTCATATCACTGCTTGAAGAAGCGCTCTGCATCTACTCATTAGACTATATACTTCTAACTTCCCGTATTGCTTATTACCTCAGGTGCTTGACTACGTTTCACTTATTTAGATGGAATCAGTCGGTTTCAAGTGAATCAGTCGTCAGTAGTGGGCTTGTCAAGAGCACCCTTAGCCGGAGTGCTTATATAGACAAAGATTTCGCTGGGAGACTACTGTTAAGAGGGTTGGGCTATCTTAGAAAATCTACTTACCTTTATTAAACAGGCAAAAAGACCACTTCATATAGCTATGAGAATCGCTCAAGGGTTTGGAATACGGCCTCAGGCTTACAATGGATGGGCTGATCAGCTCAATACGCACTTTCCGCTCAATCCACGGTCGGATGAGTAGAATGCTCTGTGATTGGATGATGAAGTGGATATTTGGTTGATTCTCTGATCCATGGCACACTTGAAACTGTAGTCCCAACCCATGGATGGAGATTCCATTGAGTCTGTGATTCTACGTATGAGCGACATTTTCTCGTGCTGTCTCGTTGTGTGTTCTGTTGACATTTTTTCCGGAATCTTCACCGTTCTACTCACTCCTCTGCAATCGACGACTACTCGATGAAGCGCTCTACCTAGCCTAGAGTCGGTCTACTCATTTAGAAGTTCTAACGCTTCCTCAGACGCTTGGTTAGATTCAATTTATCTAGATAGTACCAGTTCAAGGCCTCCTAATCTGGAAGAAAATGAAGACTTGCCGCATTTTTTGGGTTGACGCAGAGACTGAGGGACGTGAGTTTCCGCTGGATCGGTTTTTTTTGGTGGGTATGAAGTTAAGTTGGAGTAAGAATACTTTGGTTGGATGGGTTCCCCAGAATATTTAGTTTTCACAATCTTATTTCCGCGAAATTTGAACGTCTCCAACTGGATGGTTCAGAGTTCCTCGAAAGGACTTACTAAAAAGGACTCCTAACAAAGGAACCCAGCACCTTAAACCTCTGATTTATTTTTTTCATAGCGAAGTATTTATTTCGATAATAATTTACTAATAAATTTACATAGAATAATAATTGAATTTAAAATATTACATTACATTTTCCAAGAAACAAAAAAAAAGAGTCTAACAAACAGAGAGAGAAACATAAATCAAATAATCTCGTCATATTTTTAAAATTAAATAAAGCAAAAATTTGCGAAGACTAGAAGCCAGCAGCTGCGCCAGAGTTAACGAGAACCTCGGCTCCTCTCAGCGGCACTCTCAGCCACACCAACTCATTTGGCGCTCCCCGTCGAGCCGGACTTACTCTCCAATTGCGCTTGCAACTGGCGCACATGTTCGCCGGTATTGTTATGGCGCTGGAAGAAGGCATTGATGGAGCTCATGGAACGATATTCCAGATTATCACTCATATTCCAATCGACGCTGATGCTCTGATGACGCGCCATCGGATTGCGATACTTATTCGTCTCATTGTACTTCTCCAGCAGATGCAGCAGGCAATCCTTGGTGGTATTTGCCGCCTCCTCGAGATTGACTGCTTGATGAATGTTCGGCACACCGATCGGCACATCGCGTGACATTTGATTGATGCGAAATTTGGCGCGGCGCACGTTTGCCGACTCGTGTCCATTGGGGGCGCTTTCATCCCTTGCCGACGCAGCGGTGGTGCTTTTCGTGCTGGATTTCCTTATGGAGACATTAGATTTCCACGGTACACCGAAACTTGGACCGCCGTTAGTCAGCTTCGGTGTTTCTTCGATCGATTGCTGTAGACGCATAGAGACTGTGCTGAATTTTGAGCGCACGCCATTCGCCGTGGACTTGCCATGGCTCGTTGTTGTGCTGCTTGCGGCTGTCGTTGTTGTGGTTGTGTTGTTGCCAGACACTTCAGTGCTGGTTTTCGTGCACTCACTACTTTCGGACTTGACGCCTTTGACTTTACTTGTAGTCACTGTCTTTTTTGTTGTTGTTGCTTTTGTGGAAGAAGGCTCTTTAGCTGACGCATGCGCTTTTACCTTGGACGTTTCCCCGCCAGTCGTGCTTGTTTTCGTCTTCTTAGTGTGTTTATTATTGTTGGAGTCTGCCTCCAACTTAACCTCACTGCCGAATTTGGTATTGATCTCCGCCAACATAAGCAAATGATCGGATAGCTTACGTATTTCATCGGCCAAATTCACACGCTCACCAGAGGCGCGACGTCCCAACAGATAAGTCGTATCGGAATTGCGTCGATCGAATGTGTGCAGATAGGTCTTCATACTGCGCTCTTGCTGATTGAGATTTGTGCTGCTGCCGCTGAGCTCATCACAGTAGCCGCGTCGGCCGAGTAGATGTTGCGGTCCGTACTGTAGTGGTGGCTGTGGTGTGGGCGTAGTACTAGTCGGTGTCATACCGCCGGCTGTAATCGCCAAAGAGGCGCTGCTGGGGAAGAGCTTCTCGCGCGATTCATTTATCGGTGTGGCTATTGTGCTTGGACTATCATTGTCCTGTTCGGGATTACTGAAGACATCGTCATCGATTATAGTTTCAATGGATTCGCACGGTGAGGGCGAGCAAACTGCGAAGAAAGAGAGAAAAAGAGCGAGAGAAAAAGAGAGGGGAGATTAAAAAATATACAACAAGAGAAATATTGAATTTTTTATGTGCGCAGAAGCAAAGCGAATTTTAAAATACCGATGAGGTTATTGTTACGGAACTAATTTGAAATTTGGTAATCTAGGCATGCAGAGTTTACCCGAAGGAAAAATCATCGTTCATCCAATCGATGAAAAATCCCAAAAAAAAAGGAAAATAATATTTTACATGCATTATTTTGCTGAAATTTGGGTGAAATAAGGTAGAAATACTTTCGTACATCCATTGGATGAACAACAAAAAATGTGTGAAGATTTTACATTATTATTTTGAAACATGCATTTGTTATTTATGATAAAAAAGTTTTAGAATTAATTATACAATTGTGCTTTATGACGAAAATTTCATACATCCATTGGATGAAAAATAAATAAAAAAATTACGAAAATATTAAATATTTATTTTTAAGTATGTATTTGTGATTTATGAAAGAAAAAAAAAATTCATCCAATGGATGAAAATATGGCTTCTGGAAAAGTTATGAAAAAAAATTTAACTTAAGGAATTAAATATATCCGTTAAATTTTAATATTTTTGTGATTCATAACAAAAAATTGTTAATTCGTCTAATGGAAGAATTAAGAAATGTAAACTTTCGATTTATTTGTTTTAAAATTCTAGTTCACGCATTACATAAACAAATTGAACAAAAAATATTTTTCACTTAAAATTGCATACGTCCAATGGATGTAAAACGGCACTATCATTGATAATTTTTCATCAAATAAAACGAAAGGAAAACTATACATTCATCGGAAGGCAGACTACAATTTCAATGGGAATGTTTTGCATGAATATTTACCAGAGCACGTCTAAAAAATTTAGAAAAACGAATTTTTTCATGGATTAGACGAATGTATGTTTTATGGCTCAGAATGGACATGTTTAATGTGAAATGTGGATAAATATTATAATTTTGAGTTATATTCCTCCAATCGAAATACGTAAGTGAAAGATAGCAAAAAATATGAATGATATTATTCGTCGAATGGATGAAAAACATTAGATTTAATTTTCATACTTTATGAATTCCCCCAAAAATGGTTGCAAAAATAGTGTATAATGGCAAATACTGTAATTCATCGAATGGATGAAAATCTAATTCTTCTAATTAATTAATTCTCAAAAATATTTACCGTGATTAAAAATATAAATTTGATTTATGTAATTTTTTTTAGTGATAGTGTTATATCATAAAATACTCTCAAAATTCAAAGTATTCTAGCCAAAGGGGAATTTTTTTGTAAGTGTTCTTGTTGATGTTTCAATAGCTACATAAATGATGCAAAATTTGCAATTGAAAAACCTAATAACCTGTGATCTTACCTGTGCGCTACAAATGCTCCCTCTAGGCAACCCAAGCCAGTTGTGCTGTGTAGTATGTATTTACATATGTAGCCGTATAATGTGGTGATGTATAAAATTCTTATGAAATTCATACATCATTAAATCTGTCCTAACATTTAACTTAAAAAAAATAACTTTTTAAAGTTTTTTCCAGTGTTTATTGGCCACTATATGTAAAATTGTGGTTTTTGAAAAATTCATCGAATGGATGAATTGCGGGGTTTTTTTTAAGGGAAATATCACATTTTAGACTCATTTCACATTTCGTACGGTATAGCTAGGCTTTTTGTGCACGTATTAGTGAAATTTCAGAAATTCATTGAAACGATGAAAATTTTGAATTATGCACAAAAATTAATTATTTACACATTTTATGTATTAAAATCATTTCTTTAACTTAAAAAACAACTTTTTTAAAGTTATTTACAGTGTTTATTGACACCTACATGCATAGTTGTGGGTTTTAAAAATTCATCGAATGAATGAATTTTGTTTTTTTTTTAAGCGAAATAACATATTTTAGTCTTATTTCACATTTCATATAGCATAGCTACGTATTTTTGCTCATATTAGTGAAATTTGAAAAATTCATCGAAACGATGAAAATTTTAAATTATGCATAAAGTTAATTACATATATTAAATCTGACCTAACATTTAACTTAAAAAACAACTTTTCATAGCCTTTCCAGCGTTTACTGGCCTCTATATGTAAAATTGTGGTTTTTAATAAATTCATCGAATGGATGAATTGTGATTTTTTAAGTGAAATAACATTAGTTAGGCTCATTTCACATTTCGTATGGTATAGCTAGACATTTTTGCTCATTTTGGTGTAATTTGAAAACTTCATCGAAACGATGAAAATTTTTAATTATGCATAAATTTGTGTTATTTTATATATTAAATACATTTCTTTAACTCAAAAACAACTTTTTAAAGTTTTTTCCAGTGTTTATTAACCCCTAGATGTAAAATTGTGACTTTTGAAAAATTCATCGAAAGGATGAATTGCGATTTTTTAAGCGAATTTTTTTTAATTATACACAAAATTTAATTATTTACTTATTTTATGCATTAAATTCATTTCTACACCTATTTTTGTGACATAAACACATTTTCCATCGAAACGATGAAATTTTATTTTTAAGTAAAAATTGATTAAAGGAATTTTGATTTTTTAAGCAAAATATTATATTTTAGTCTCATTTCACATTTCTTATGTTATAGCTAATCTTTTTTTGCACATATTAGTGAAATTTCAGAAATTCATCGAAAAGATGAAAATTTTAAATTATGCATAAATTTTAATTATTTACACATTTTATGTATTAAATTCATTTCTACACCTATTTTTGTGACATAAATACACATTTCATATTTGGTTAAATTTAAATTCTTTTCATGTATTTATCCTTCTCTCTTTGGTTGTGTATCACAGTAGAAGAAATTATTTATTTATAAATAATACATATTACATACTTTGTATGTGTGTGTAAATTGAAATTTTTTCATGTATAAATGTTAGTCACACTTAAAAACTAATACACTTACACAAATATTTGTTAATACATACATATAAATAGTATTTAGCACAAAAAAAAGGAAAAAAAGAAAAATGAAGAGGAGCAAACGGTAAGTTTTGGTTGTTAAAGGCATTCAGAGATGTTTTTTGTATAAAAATTTTTTTTACAATTTTTTAACTCAAACGCAATTCAATAATTTCAAAACAATATTTTACCTTTTTGTTTTTGAAAAATTAAAAAAAAAATTTTTTTTTGTCTTTTTATGTGTAGCAAAACTCAATATAGAAATTCTTCAAAAACGGTTATAAAAAGTTAAAAAATATTTTTTAGTAAATATTTAACGCGTTTTTTTTTAATGAAAATACAACATTTAGCATTCCTGTGTGTTTTGCTTTGTCTCTCTAGTATACTCTTCATTTGCCAAATATAAGCTGTTGTTGCTGCCGCTGCCGCACTCTCCGACGGCAGTACTCACCTCGTGACGATGACATGCTCTCTGGGCCGTGTGTCTTATTGAATGATGTCTCACTAAGCGGTGCAATCACATTACTCTCAACATCGAATACATATGGACTATTGGGGTGTTCCTCCCAACGCTCGATGAAATGTTTCAAATTATCTTTGGTGGTGTCGAGTTCTTTGGTCTGTAAGTAAACACAAGCAGAGAAAGAGAGAGAGAGAGAGAGGGAGAGTAGAAAGTGAGAAATATATTATTTGTGAATTGGAAGTTTTTAAATTAATGAAAATTGGCAACATTGCAAATTGTAATTTATTGTGAGAGGATAAGAAAAACTAGGCAAAAGCGAGAGCAAAACGCTAAAAAATCGAGAGGAACAGATTCTCTTAAGTACTATACTGCTTATATGAGAAAATTTAAAGTAACGAAAATTGGCAACGTTGCATTCATGAAAAAATGAAAAGAAAAGCAGAAAGAAATAAAGTCGCAGAACTGAAAGCAGCCCAGGAGGTGGCAAACAATTTAATGACAAAAGGTTTCAGGGTCATGCAAATTGGCAACGTTGCAAATTTTCTTGCGAGATTGATAATTAGCAACTTTACAAAGAACGGGTAAAGAGCTATATACTTATATATAGAGGAGAACAGATGCTCATAATTATATTACTATAGAAATGTGACGTCATAAATTGACGAAAATTGACAACGTTGCAATTTGTCAAATAAGAATATATGAAACAGAGAGTGGAAAGCATGGAGTTCGAAAGTCGCCTGAAAGCTGTGAACTATTTAAGAACAAAATTTTTCACACTGTTGAAAATTGGCAACGTTGTAAGTCAGAGTACATTGCCTAAAAAAAGCCGACTAAAGAAAGAGTGAAAGCCAGAATGTCGCATAAGGAGAGAAGAGATAACCATAAATACGAGTATGTTTTTGTAGATATGAGAGTTTTTAAAGCTACGAAAATTGACAACGCTGCAAATTGTGGAAAAATATCTAGCATCAAAAGACTAGAGTTCAGAGTTGGAAGGTAGTCTGGAAGCGGGGAACTATTTAGGAACAACATTCGTCACGATAATGAAAATTGACAACATTGCAAATTGTTGGTTGAAATAAAATGAAAAAAAAGAAAACAAAACGGGTAAAAGTGAGAGCAAAGAGCTGGAAAACCAACTAAAATGAAGAAAAAATTTCAAAAAACTCTTTGTCAGAGAGACTAGAATTGTTGACGAGTGACGAAAATTGCAATATGAGAAATAGGAATACATAGCAGAGAGAGGGTGTAGCCAGTCCTCAGAAAGATCTTAAGCTTACGAGGAGGGTCATATTTATCCACTCACATTCAGATTTGATGGGCGGACCAATTGTTGATACATTAGCCAAGAGGGGAAGTATGGAGTACAAAAAATAACCAAAGTCTGCATTTTTTTCAAAGCGAGTGCATCCTGCGGGCGCCTGTACATTCTTAGAAGTGTGATAATTCACATATTTAGATATACCCAGGCACTATACATCATGTGTGGTGGCGAGTTCAGCTTTTGAAATGAGCTTCTTCCGGAGAGCAGGTAGCTATTTACGACCACCTACTGTGTGTTCCTCGTATGGAACCTACCAAAAATGTTCTAGGTTGATCCAGTTCAACACTTCAAGGGTCATAAAGTCTTTATGGTTCTCTAATGGTTATGCCGTCGTAGAACGTCTGGTTAGAAAGTTACTCATCAGTCGGAGGATTTAAAACTCCAGAGAGGGTCGAAAAGGTTGGAGTTCGGTTTTTATCCTCAACTGGGCAGTGACAGCAAAAGTTGTAAAACTTGGTCTATTTGGGCAGAAACAAGGCTCGGCTTCTACTTCAGCTGCCTAAGAAGAAAGGTGTAGATTTGAGGTTGAAAGCAACCCAGACAGGACGTACATTTCTATGAAGGTTTTACTTCAAAAGTTCTTGGATTCAAAACAAGAATTCTTCTACTTGATATGCCTAAGACAGAAGGAAATGAGATCTTTCATGGTCATGGATCACAACCGGGGTTTTTCCATCTCCTTACTTTTATTAATTTGGCCACCATATCCTGAAAATAGCTGAGAGAAGTATTCTGCTTGGACGCATGGATGGTATATCTGAATCCCAACATCTCATTTAAGCCTTCTCAGGTGCTCTGATTTCTCCCGCAACCAATCCGCAGTTGTTTTGGCATAAGGATGCTGGGAGTTTAGTGCACAGAAAGACAACGCTTAAAGTTTTTGGGAAGGCCAAGTTGACTATGGAGCGTTGCAGCTAATTTATGCACAGCATTTCAGTGAGCACCCCCCTCTCCTCCCTCTTTCTAGCACAATTTTTAATCACGACCTGCTTAATTTGTAACATTTTAGTGTGAAATTAGGTAATTACCTTGTACCTTATGTAACGGTACATAGAGCGATAAAGTTGCGCAGCAATTTTCACTCACCCTTCGCCAAAAAAAAAAAAAAAAAAAAAAAAAAAAAAAAAATTGCTCAGAGACAATTTTGAAATCAAAATCGCCTGAAGAAAATTAAATTTTTAGCACAAACAGAGCATCAAAGTAGCTCCGCGAGCATATTTTAACATAACCAAAGAGGGGCACTGCGTGCATAGTAATGAAATTAAGTAATTGAAAGTCGGGAGGGCTGGCTGAGGGGGGGGAAAGATCTAATTAGTTTTAAATTGAATTGAGTAAAAGTGGAAACGCACGAGCTGCTTGCGAGCAAAACAACGCCGAGAAAAGCAACACCACGCTTGAGTGATGAGTAGGTGAGTTGAACCGATGAGTTGCAATGCGGACAGGTGTGGGTGACAAAACTCGTCTGCTAATCAAAACTCTTCCAAAAAAAAAAAAAAAAAAAAAAAATAATACAAACGAATTACGACTTCTACTACCATCAGCCAGCCGCATGGAGCTGGATTAATTAATTTGGTAAATGTGTGTTTCGGTTTTTGGGCTGACGTGCAGTTGAGATTGTTGTTGCTGTTTTCAATATACTCGTACATATGTATTTCACAACCATTTCTCACTTACCTCCGTCGTGTCCTTGTCGCTTGGCTTCACCACAGCTGCTTCTTTTGTTGACTTCTTCTGCTCCTTTCTCGCTTCCTCTTTCACAGCTTCTTTGGTTTTTGGTTGTGGCTCTTTCGTTGCTTTCGCTTCTACTACTTCCACTTCTGGTGGTACTGGTGAAGGTGTGGCCGCTTTTAATTTTGTTGGCGGCACATTTGATGGTTTTGGTGCGTGTATTTTTGGCGGTTTGGGTCGGCGCTGCAGCCATTTGTGCTCCAGGCATTGTGCGGCAGTCATGCGTGTGCTAATGGTGGGCAGCGGAGGGGGAGAGAGAGAAGAAATTGGACATTAATTATTTTAGAAAGCAAATATTTTAAAGTAAATTATTTCATTCTATAAACTACCCCTGCATCCCCCATCTCCTCTCCACAAGCATTTCATTGCAAAGTAAATCGTTTGGAGGCACGGCGAAAGATGTTTCTTTTATTTTTCGCATCGGATACACCAGATTGCGATAGTTATGCTATCATCCATGGAGGAGAGATCTAGAGTCTAGAGTCATTGTTGTAGTTGTGGCGGTGAAACATTTTCCCAATCGGTTTGGTCTATGCTCCTACAGTGACAGACCGAGGACGGACGTGTACTTGTGTAAATATAAAACCCTAGTGCCAACTGAAGGTCTCTGAAAGCTACAAAACTCGTATGAAATAAAAGAGGCGACGAGATGAACTCGGACTTTTACGTCAAACGTCAGCAGACATAATAGCTTTACCCATATCCGTCTTCGAGTTAGAGGTTTTCCTGCATTCATTTGGACTTTTCGAGGATCTATCAATAAGAAAGCCACCGTGAGTTGGAAAAAGCAAAGACTAGAGTTTTTGGAAGTACTTTCTAACCAGACAAAGGAAGAGTGAGAACCAATATGTATGGCTGAAGTAGAGAGCTTACGCCGAATTTCTCTCCGGAACTGGTTTGCTTCCAGAAATAAAGTTCCGCAAGGAAAGCTTATTTTTGACTCTCAGCTTGCGCAGAGAGTAAGTATATTTATTGGCTCGGCAACGAGAGAACCGAAACCCGGATCCCGCTGTCGAGCATTCACCAGTTAAAGGGAAAACATCTATATAATGAGCGCCAGGGAGTTTTGATCCTCGGCCTAAGTAGGGACCATTGCGCTGCTCTTGAGGGACTTGACCTCGTCCCAGCTGTAAAGACTACTGTCCATGTTCTTCACCATAACCCCTTCACGGTAGAACTGGATGGACTAGAGCCCCTAGAAGGAAAGGATCATTTAGTTGCCTTACGAATGGTCGAGGCTGGATGAAAGGATAGGCATGAAAGTATTTTCCCAGTGGGCGCGTTGCTTCATAGGGTGGATACAGTGAGACAGACCAATAATAAACTCAGATAATATGGGTACCCTCCGTTCCGTGAATGAAAAACAGACTGAAAATAGGTGCTACTTTGTCAATAGGAGACCCTCTTCTGGATAGATGGAACTTGAAACAACTTAGCGGGTTCTGAGTCATGGTTGCGAGATCCTTCTGTCCGAGTTAGATCGTGAATGGTTAGGGAAGCTCAGCTTCCCACTCCCATAGCGGTTTGCAAGAGGAGATGTAATCGTCTCAAGCAATTTCTTATGAACAATTTTGCATTTGCGAGTCTCAGACAAAAATATCTTAGATAATTTTAGCTGAGCAACTCGGTAGAGGTAACAGATATCGATTCACTAAATGTAGAATTCACTCCGCCAAAGTTGCCCCTTGTTGGAGCTTAGCTGAATCACCAATCAGTCCGGTACTCATGAGAGCAACATGGTTGCTACTTTAGCTCCAGCTCTGCGCTACCCGTCATATAAAGGAAAGCTTTTGGAGAGCAGCGACCATGAACTTCCACGTTTTTTAATAGAGAATGTACCGCGTGCAGTGTCTTTTGGGCGATTTGATGAGATGATGGGAGTGGTAAAAACTGATGCAACATAACGGAGTCTTTCTGACATCGCGCCGCCTATGGGAGTAACAATGGCTTTACCGTGGCCAGAGGCGCTACTGCAGTGGACTTCGATAGTAGTACAATCACTACATAGGCTACTGCGTTCGTGATTTAAATTGAAGATCCCAAGGGAAGGGCGGGCGACGACTTTTATTCTGAGAGCATATCTTCGGTAAGACCTACAAGAGAGAGAAAGAGGGCATTTAGCCAGCTATAGAAAAGACACCGACCATAAGAGCACAACTGCACCAACTCGGCTGGTCAATTTGCTTTGGTCGGATGTATTGATGAACGGTTAAGGCTGAACACGGAAAGATTTAAAAATTCCAAGCATCTGACTCGGTTTAATATTTTTTTTCAAAGAAGAACAAAAAATGTTGAAACTTCGTATGTTCGAAAATAATTTTTTTTTATAAAGAAACGAAATAATTTATTTAAAAACATTTTTTAAATATATTATACTCACGTCAAGTCCTTTACCAACAGCTTGGCTATAAAGTCCAAACATTCTGGCGATACATTACTGAAAGATTCATCTTCGAAATCATATTTGGCAATGGTAACATTGGCCATTGTTTCAATATCTGTTTCGCCCATAAACGGTGAGAGGCCAGAGATGCTGCGGGCGTGGAGAAAGAATGGAAACATCATACAGATGGAAATATATAAAAATATAAGTAAGATTTTCTTAACAAAAAAGCAAAAAATATATTTTTTTGAGTTTGAAAATTATTTCGATATTTAGTTATTAAAATAAATCAAAAATTTTTTTTCAATTAATAGAAAATTTTCTTTGCTTCTCCATAATTTATTCGCTTAAAAAAATCACTTTTTTTTAATTATTTTTTTCTTATTTTTACTCAATTTTTCTATTTTCTTTTGTTTTATTTTATTTTGGTAAATCTTTTTTTTTCGATTTATTTTAGTTTAATTTAATTTATTTTAATTTAATTGAGTTAAAATTAATTTAATTTAATTTAATTTAATATAATTTATTTTATTTTATTCTATTTACTTTTCACTTTATTCTCTTTTTATTTATATTATTTTATTTTATTTTATATAATTTTATTTGGTTTTATTTTGTTCTAATTTATTTTATTTTATTTTATATTATATTTATAAAACTTATTTCTTTTTGTTTTTATTTATTTCTTTATTATTTTTTTTTTTTTTGATTTTTATTTTATTTAATTTTCTTTTGTTATTTAATTTTTATTTTTATTTTTTTATTTTTTTGATTTATTCGATTTTATTTATTTTAATGATTTTTTTATCTTATTTTTTCGGTTTATTTTATTTAATTTTATTTCGTTTTCCTCTCTTTATTTATTTAATTTTTTTTTATTTCAATTTATTTCATTTTATTTATTTTTATTTAATTTAACTTTATTCTATTTTATTTTATTTTCATATTTTTTTACTTATTTCATTTTAATCAAATTATTTATATTTAATTTTTTATTTAATTTAATATAATTGAATTTAAGTTTTCTTATTTGTATTTTTTTCATTTTATTTTTGATTTATTCGATTTTATTTATATTATGAATTTTTTTTTCGTTTTTTTGTTGTTGTTGTATTTTATTTTGTTTTAATATATTTTTCATTTTATTTCGTTGCATTTACTTCAAACAAATTAATTTTCCTCTACAAACTTTTTCAATCCATTTTAAAAGTATTCCGAATATTCAACTTGCCTCGGATATTATTTCCAGTTACAAAGTAAAAATAATTTCCTCAACAAATTCATTAAGAAGCTCTTGGATAAAAGTTTTCTACCCTTATACATACCTACATCTATGCATTTGTATTCTATAGAAGTAAGTAACTGTTTTCTAAATAAATAATTTCACTCACAGTACATAACAAATCACACCAACACTCCACATATCCGTCGCATAAGAAATACAATCGAAATTCACCACCTCGGGCGCAACAAATTCGGGTGTGCCAAAGAGAATCTGTGAAGTGGAAAATAAGAGGAAGAGCGAAAAGAACACAATAAATAAATGAAATAATTACAAAGTAACAATTTGGTATGCGGAATTCTGTGTATAAAAGCGCAGTATAGATGGAAGGCTAAAAATATATGCACTTAAGCGAGATTATCAAAGGGAATTAAGAAATTTACAGCTTAAATATTAAGTAATTAATTTGTAATCTTTGATAAACTAAATTATTTCATGCAAGTTTGAGATTTTTTTATTATAAATTTAAATTAACTCAATTAAATTCAGAAATTAATTATTAATTGCAATACCTGCAAACGCTTGTTGGGATCATATTTGCGCGCCAAGCCAAAATCTATAACTTTAATACGATTTCCCTCCTGCGTGAGGCATAGAATATTCTCGGGCTTCAAGTCTAAATGTAAAATATTATTGCGATGTATGAATTCCATTGCTTCGCAAACTTGACGTATGAACACAACGCAAACGCGTTCGGTTAACACGAACTCATCATCGACCACACGATCGAATAGTTCACCGCCTTCAACTCTGTAAGTATGGGGAAATAGAAATATGTTAAAAGTAATAGAGGATAAAAATAGTAACTTAATTAAAAATTGATTTTCATTGAGCGTTAAAAAATATATTTTTTGTTAAATCGGTTAATAATAAAATAACGAATAATAAATATTAATTTCATGTAATTCTATTTTATTTGAATTTATTTTAAATTATTTTATTTATTTAATTTTATTTTGTTTTATTATATTTTAGTTGATTTTTTAAATTTTTTAAATTTAATATCACTTTTTTCGTTTTATTTAACTTTGCTTTATTTTGATTTCATTCTATTTTATTTCATTCTATTTTAATTTAATTTAATTTAACTTAATTTTATTTTATTTTTTCGTATTTACTTACTTTAAGTACTTTTTATTTAATTTTATTTAATTATCTATTTTCTAGTTTTTTTTTTTTGGTATTTGGTTTAAATATTTTGGTAAATTTTTTTTTCAAACTAAATTAATCTTCTAAGCTTGATTTGACTTGATTTAAATTATTTCAATTAATTTTTGTTTTATAAAATAATTAATTAAAAACATGGGTTTTTAAGTTAAAAAATAGTTATATCATTATTAAAATAAAATAATATACACTTTTTTTAAATTTTATTTTGTTATTTCATTTTACATATTTTTCTTTTAGTTTATATTATTTTATTTCAGATTGATTTGACTTAATTTGGAATATATAAATTCATGTTTTTATTTTAGTGTTTTTTTATTACATTTTATTATATAAAATAATTAATTAAAAATATTTTTGGGAATTAAAAAATAATAAAATGTAAAATTTGAGTCTAATTTTTAAATAATAAATAATTCTGTAAATTAAAAATTTTGTTTAATGTTTGTTTTATAATATTTCCATTTTTATTTAAATTTTATTTTACTTTTAGTTTTAAATTAATTAATTTAATACACTTTTATTGTTTATATTTTATTTTATATTATTTCATTTTTTAAATAATATTTTATTTATTTTCCGTTTTATTTATTTATTTTACTCCATCTTTTACTTTTTGTTTTAGTTTATTTAATTTAATTTTTATACCTTTCATTTAAATGAAATGGTATATTAACTTTGATCCGAAGTATGTAAGAACCAGAAGGAGAAGAGATACACCCACCGAAATTTATACCGAACATATCAGAATGACAATCTGAGTTGGTTTAGCCCTGTGTGTCTGTCCGTCTGTCTATCTGTCTGCCTCTGCGTCTGACTATCTATCTGTCTGTCTGTCTGTCTGTCTGTCTGTTTGTCTGTCTGCCCGTCTGACTGTCTGTCTGTCTGTATATCTATCTGTCTGTCTGTCTACCCGTCTGCCTGTTTGAGCACAAATTAGTCCCTCAATTTTTGATATATTTCAACTAATTTTGGTAGGCAGATGCACTTATACGTTTAAAAGATTATTTGTCGGAACCGACCAGATCCGTCAATACGATCGATTTTTTAGATTTCAAATTTTGGTTCATTAAGAACGTCAAGTTTAGTATACTACAGAAGAATAATGACATGCAAATTGGTTCAAATCAGTGAAATCAAACGACTATAACATTTAGCCCCATACACCGATTTCATGAAAAAAAGTTACTAGATACTTAAAAAAAAGGTACTATAATTGAAAAAATTAATTACTATAACTTTTTTTTTAAAACAAATTTTATGATATTACGCTAATTGTTGCGCCAAAAAATATGCCTCAAAAAATAGTTTTAAAAGCTCAGTAAAAGCTCGAAGTGAAGTAAGAGAGAGAGAGCTTCAAAACAGAATTTCTGCGGATCAATAGAAGAGACAAAAAAATCCTTAAACATATTTGCAAATAAAAAAACTTTTTTTTTTTACAACAAGCAATGAGAAACTTCAAAAGCACTTCCAATAAACAAATTCCAGAACGAATTGTTAGCGCCTAAAGGTATACATATTTCAGGGAAGAAACTGACTTTTAATGAACCTTTAGGAACTGCAAATTACTATGTACTTGCTATGTACTTAAATGCGTTCATATGAGTGCAAATAAATACAGTTATCTGAGCTGCATTTAGCTACCAACCAACAATTGCTTGCAGCAAAAGTCTATTGAGCAAACTTTCAATGAACTTGTTGCTCGTTCCATGTGTGCTTTCGCAATAAACAAACAAACTACACTACAGCTAGCCTAAATTATACTCATACATACATATATATGAAAGTGCAGTTTTACCTAGTTGCTGAAAGCTCATTAAAACTACGTTGCCAGGCAACAATTTCTTGCCACTAAAAGCCACAAATGTAACTGACAGCATTGAGAATACAGGCAGCATACATTTAGGCGCAAAATGCTAAACAAGAAAAAAAAGTATAAAAAAACTTTCAAACTATGTACGATGGATATGTGCATGTGTTTGCTTGCCTCAAAACTTGTTTCACTTACAGCAGCAAGCTTACAACTTGTCAAGGTCCACAAATATTTACATGCCTTTGCTGTGATGAGTGGTGGAGAGCTAGCAGAATTAATCAACATTTTCGCACTACTGCTGCTGAATGGCTTTTATTTTACTAAAAGCGAAAATTTTCTTATAAAAACAATCTCTAACATAAACTGTTATTTTACAAATATTTTTAAATTTTTTTCTCTTTTTTTTCACAACAAAAACATATTTCATGTAAACTTTGCCCAGGCAACACCAAACCACTTTCACACCTTTACATTCAACACATACACTGTCTATGTATCTATGCATAACGGTGAAGTGCTGGCAAATTTTGTTATCACTTGAAGTTAGTATAAAAATATTTTATTCTTGTATATAAACAAAACAAAAGGCAAAAGCTTAAACGGCTGACAGGTAGTTTGGTAAGGCAATTGCAGGCAACAGCACAATAAAATCGAGTTATTTTCAGACAACAACAATTCTCATATTCAAAATATCTATATAAATAGTAGCTATGTGGGAGTTGAGTTGTGAAATTTATTCATGAAAGTGTCTAGACCACAAAAGTGCTTCGCAATATATATATGGGTGTGTGTGTGTATTGTAATTTGCAACTCCCAAACACTTGCTCAATTCTATTGGGTGCTTTTAGGCGTTTAGCTGAAGAAGCTCATATACTCGTCCATACACACACACATATATACATATATACAAATGTAGCTTATGTTTACCACTTTTATGCCATATGAGTTGTTATCGACACGCCTTAAGTGAAAATCTCAATTAAAATATTATGTCAGATATTTAAGCTCTTGATAGTTGCATGGAGGCGTAATGGAGTTTTAGGTAAACAAATTGGTTGAATAAATTTTATTTGGTTTATTATTGTGAGTGTATTGCATTAATGATAAATATGTGATGGCCTATATATTGAAAAAATTGAATAAAAGAATAAAGTGAAATAAAATAAAATTAAATTAAATAAGAGAAATTACAAAAAAAAAAAACAGAAGATAAAATAAAATAAAAAAAATTTAATGGACTAAAAAAAAAATCAAAACAAATAAAAAATTTAAAATATACAAAATTAAAAAGAAAAAAAAATTGAAAAAAAAATTGAAACAAATAAAAAACATAAAAAATACAAAATTGAAAACAAATAAAAATTTGAAATTAAATAAATATAATGAAAAAAAAAAATAAAATAAAAAAAAATTAAATAAAAATTAATAACAGAAACAAAAAATATTTAAAATGAAACTAAATTAAAAACAAAAAAAAAATTAAAATATTTTTAAAGCAAAATAAATAATTGAAATAAATAAACTAACTATTTATAACACAATAGAGAAATTAAAAGAAATAAGAAAAATAAAATGAAAATTAAATTAAAAATTTTATTCAAAAATTTGAAAAGAAATAAAAAATTAAAATAATTAAATTATAAATATAAAATAAATAAAAAAAATTTATAAAATGCAAAAAAAAATATAAAAATAAATAAAATTAAATAAAGCAGTCAAATAAAACAGAACAGTATAAAATAAATTAAAATAAAAAAATTAAATTAAATTAAATGAAAAAAAAGTAATCAAAGTAAACAGGACAGAAATAAAATTATTATGTAAATTTATAAAAATTAATAAAAATAAAATAACTAAATGAAAATAAAATAAATACATCGAAAAGTATAAAAAACAAAACAAACAAAATCAAGTAAAACAATCAAACACAAACAGAACAGCATAAAATAAAATTATATTAAGGTAAATAAAAAATAAATAAAAAATAAAATAAAATAAACATAAAGATAAAAAAAAAATGAATAATGTAATTATATAAGAAATAAATAAAAAAAATATTACTTAATAAAATATGAAAATATAATATAGAAATAATAATAAGATAAAATAAACTAAAAAAAAAAAAAATAAATAAAAAAATATAAAAAAAAAATTAAAATCTACTAAACTCAAATGAATAAATAAATAAAAAGCTACAATGCTATCCAATTAAATTAAATAAAAACCATAAATAGAAGCAAATGGCAAAACTAAATTAATTTAATAAAATAAACTAAATTAAAAAAAAAAGAAGAGAAAACTAGCTTAAACGTAGAAAAATAAAACAAAAAATTATAAATGGACTATAACAAAAAAAAAAAAAGTTATATATATGAAATAAAATAATTAAAGTAAATTAAAATTAAAATAAATGATTTAAAAAATGTTACAAAATAAAATAAATAAATAAAAATTTATAAAAAATTAATAAAATTAAATAATGAATATAGAAAAAAAGAAAAACAAAATAATACCAAACTAAATTAAATTAATTAAATTAAACATAAAATAATTAATTAACATTAAATATATTAAATACTAGCAAAATTATATAATATAAAAAAAAACAAAAGAGAAAAATGAAAAAATAAAGATAAAGGAAAGAAAAGGAAGAAAAAGAAAATTGAAAATAGAAAGAAGAAAAAAAAGAAATAAGAAAAAACAAAAAAGAAGAAAGCAAAAAAAAGAAAATATAGAATGACAAAAAAAGGGTATAGAAGAAAAGAAGAAATAAGAAATAACCTAAAGAAAATTAAAAATCAAATAAAATAATAATAAAAATATAAAGAAGATTAAATAAAAATAATAAAATGAAAGAAAAAAGTGAATAAAAATATTTTCAAATTAAATAATTTACAGAGAGTATTAAAAAATAAAATAAAAAATATAAAAATTTAAAAATAAAATAAAAAATAAGGTAAAATAGAATAAAACAAGAAAGAACAGCTGTTTGCGGTCAGGTCGAAGTATTTATATCCTTCATGCACATATCAAATTTGTTGCAAATTGCAAAATCCGATTTTCATAATTTTCAGTGTCAATATTAACTTGAATTTTCATCTGTAGAATACCGAATTTCACGCCCCTAGCCGCTTTTTTTTGGCGGATTTATGACCAAAAAACATCATATCTAAACAAATCGGTTGTATGGAAGCTATATGATATAGTATTCTGATTTCGATAATTTTCAATACCAATATGTATGAATGAAGTATGTATGAATAAGTAAAATAAATTATTAGAATTAAGAAAAAAATTTGAATACTGTTTTTGTAAATGGTTGCCACTTATACCAAAATCTTAAAATTTAAACATTTTTATAATAAAAATTGATTGAAAATATATTGTGAGTATCAAACTGAAAAATTTAGAACGGCAAGAATTAAAATAATTTCTAAGCGGAGTTACCACCTTCATAGAATGTTCGACAAAAAGGAAGAAATAAAACAAATGAGTTTAAAAATTGATTGCGAGCATCAAGCAGAGCTGCGGAGACTTAGGAAGGCTTACAGTTGAAATAAATTTTTAAGTAGAGTTGCCACATGTTAAAGATTTAGAAAAGAAATAATTATGTAATATGAAAAAAATTAAATTTTAACTATTTTGGATAGCCGGCCATACTATTAAAAATACATTTTATTTAAAAAAAAATCGAAAACTAACTCCAGCTACAGAGGCTTAGAAAGAGTCCCAGCTGGACGTTTTTTTTTTGAAGCAAAGTTGCCATATATCAGATACTTCTTTTAATACAAACAAACGAACTAGACAAGAACAAAATCGTAAAACTGGATATGACAAGATTTCCGTGAAGGGTTGCCACATATTTAGAAATTATACAATAAAAAATTAATTGAAATTTAATAGAATTGGAGGGTTACCACCTATTTAAAGTTTACACCATAAAAAATCAATTAAAATTTAATTGAATTGGAAGGGTTGCCACATATTTAAAATTAATACCGTAAAAAATCAATAAAAATTTAATTGAATTGGAAGGGTTGCCACATATTTAAAATTATACAATAAAAATCAATTCAAATTTAATTGAATTGGAAGGGTTGCCACATATTTAAAAATTAATTAAAATTTAATTGAACTTGAAGGGTTGCGGCATATTAAAAAATTATGCAATAAAAATCAATTAAATTTTAATTGAATTGGAAGAGTTGCCAGCTCTTAAACATTTTAAACATAAACATAAAAAGTTTGCCAACTTTTTAAAAATTTATTTAAAAACTTATAAAATTTAAAGAAGGAATTTTTCAGAAAAAAAAATTAAATCAATTAATGTAATATAGATAATATACAAGTAGAAGAAAAATAGTCTAAATAAGAAAATTTTCAGCAGAGTTGCCAACTGATTTTTTTTCGAAGAAGAACTTACAAAAAAAAAAATGAAATGGAATGAAATCTGAGCAATAAGAATTAATACATTGTAATAAATTTTCAAAATAGTTTTATTTCACCTAATTATATGGAAAAAAAATAAATAAATAAAAATATGACACACATCTAAAACCCTGAAAAAATATTATAATTTTTTTTTATACTTATCGCTCTCTGTTACCTTTTTCACCCTTTTCTACTTGTTCAAAAGCTCCATATTGTCATTTTTCGAATAAAAAATTGAAATTTTCTTAAAATCATTCTTATTTCTTACAGTTATTCCCACAATCAATCTTCTCTTACTTTACACATTTTTGTTTTATCAAAACTTTCAGCCACAAAACTTTTTAATGACCTTAAAAAGATTGCGCTGCTTTCTGCTTGCTTTCTAAAATCTTCTTTTGTTTTTATCAAACACCGATTAACTGTTATCTGTCATTGTGCATTAGTTTTTTCATACTGCTCTTCATGGCAAAAGTTGAATTTTGCACAAGCGTGACAGACAAATTGTGAAAACATGTGCTTTCCACCCAATTTTTTTCTTCAAATGTCTATCAATTTGCTATTCAGACAAATATGCTGACAATTGCTAACGGTACTTTACATTTTTATCACTTCAAATTCCTTGCTGTCTACTTCCTTTTCTCAATTTTTTTTTTCTTTCGAAACTTATTTTTCTTACAAGAAAAGTTTTTTCCTCATATTCGTTAAATCAACTTTCTTTGCAGCTATTCAATTTCTACTCTTCACTCACTCGCACGCTCTCATTCACTCTCACTTCAATATATTTTTATTGTCACATCCGCAATCCTTTCTCCCGCTAATATTTACACACACTCAAAAATCCACTTGATTTTCTTGCCGTTTTTTTGCGAACATTTTTGCCTTGAACACCTGCTCAATTTTCGTACTACAAAACACAGTTATGAATAACTGTTTGAGCTTATAAATATGTGTGCTTTTGTATGCGAAAGCTCTTGAAAAGTTATGTAAATATTTTTTTATTGAGAAATTTCACATTTTTGCACTTTTTGCACTTTTTGCACTTTCTTCTTTTATTTCTTTATTTCTCTCGCCTGCTTTCGTGCACTGTTAGTTAGTTTTAGTTGACTGTATGGTGGTGGAGGGTGGTGTCTTATACTCAGTTGCATCATTTAGAAAAGTTTTTTTTTTTGAATGACTCCTCAGGCGCCAACACGTACAAGCAGTTTTGCATTTGAACGTGTTAAGAAAAGAATGAAAAAAAATATTGAGAAAGTTGAAAACTCGAAAGATTCTCGTTTTTTATTCCCACTGATATACTTTTTGTTAAGACAATTTTCATTTTATGCGATAAAAAAAACTATTTTTGTTTAACTAAAAGCTTTTTAGAACTCGAAAAGCTTTTCCTGAAGCTTTAAGCTTTTCTTATTTTCTGTAACTATTTTTTTTATTAGTTTAAATATTTTTGATTAATGCGTTGAAGAGAATATATTTTTTACCTAAAAGCTCTAAAGGCTTTTCTTGAAGCTCAAAGCTTTTAGCATTTATTGTTTTCGAATTTGATTAGTTAAAATAATTTATATTTTTTGCATTGAAAAAAAATGTTTTTAGTTAAAAGCTCTAAAAACTTTTTTGGACTTTAAGCTCTTCATAATTATTTTTTCTATTTCAAAATAATTTAAAGAATTTTTGTTTGATGAGTTGAAAAAAATAATTTTATAAGCATTTCGTGTTTATAGTATTTGTTATTCATTAGTTTAATGAATTTTTATTTTTTTCATTAAAATTAATATTTTATATTTAAAAGCCTTAAAAGCTTTTCTTGATTTAATTACTTTTAAGACTTTTATTTCATGCGTTGAAGTTATTATGCTTTTACTCAGAAATTCCTAAAGTTTTTCTTGAAGCTTTAAGCTTTTTGCATTTATTTTATCTATTTCAAATTTGTCTAAAGGATTTATATTTTATGCGCTAAAATAAATATATTTCTACTTAAAAGCTCTTAAGGCTTTTCATTAAGCTTAAAGCTTTTCGCGTTTATTGTTTTTGATTTTGATTATTTAAAATTATTTATTTTTTGTGTGTTGAAATAAATATGTTTTTACCTAAAATCTCTAATAAATATATTTTGACTTAAAAGCTCTAAAAGATTTTCTTGAAGCTTAAAGCTTTTCGTAGTTTTGTGTTATTAATTTTGATAGATAAGATAATGTCTATTTTATGGGTTAAAATAAATATGTTTTTACATAAAAGTTCTAAAAAACTTGAAAAGTTTTTCTCGAAAGCTTTAGAGTAAAACATATATTTGCTCAAAAACAATTTATACGTTAGTTTTTTGTTTTCTGTTGAAGAACTGTTCTCGTATTAATTATTTTTGAGTGAAATCAGTAGCTTTAAGATACGTGCGTGATGCTAAAAGCTTTCAAAAACATATTATTGACAGATTTTGGATTTAAGGAGAACTACAAAAGCGAATTTAAAATTTTTTTCCATTAATATCTTAATATCGTATTATTTTAAATAAACTTTAAAGCTTAAAGAGTTCTATAAAAATTATGAATAAAAAATCCACTTACAACTCCAGCACAACGCACATCATTTTCTGATACTCATACGCCGCATACAATTGTATGATGAGATGATGTTGCAGCGAATTCATAATTTCCACTTCTCGTTCAACATTACGACGGTCTTCACGTTTTGGTATGGGCACAAATTTCGCAGCCAATTTCAGTTTATTCTCCTTCTCCTGACATTTGTAGACTGTGCCGAATTTGCCTCTGTGTAGGTGGGGGTGGGGGAAGGAAAGCAATAAAAAATTCCAGAAAAATTAGTAATGCTTTGGAATCAAATACTATTCATAAATGAAAGCATAATAAATAATATAAACAGCGGCGTAATTTTTTTCAGCGTAATTAAACACGTAAAATTATTGTAAAAGCTTTGTGGGGGATGAAATTTTTATAATCATTAATGTTAATTTTTTATGGTTTTATGGTCCCTTTGGTGTCATTTTCGCCACAGAATTACTCTTGTGGACTTAAAAAAAATTTAGAAAATTTTATTTATTAAGTGATAAATTTGTATAATTTTTTTAAATTAAATTTCTTTTCAGCCCAATAAATTTTAATTTAAATATAATAAAATTTTCTTTAATTGTTTTAAATAAAAAATTAAATGAAACTCTTTTTTTCACTTGTAAATCACTCACCTGCCCACTTCACTTATAATTTCATACAATTCATTCGCATCAACGCCACGTTTGATGGTCACATCGCGATAGGGAAAAGCTGGCTCGAGTTCTGTAAAAAAAAAATTAAGAAGATATTAAGTTTTTGGTAAAAAACTTTAATAATGTTAGAAGCGTTGAAAAAACTTAAACATTATATTTTCCTTAGTGTTTGACAGATTAACATATAGGAAATTTCAGACTCCAAAAGCTTTACAAAGCTTTTTTTTTACAAAATGAAGCTTTCAGAAAGCTTTTAATAAACTCTGTTTTCACTTTATTGCAAAGGAATTCGTTATAGCGTCTCACCTTTTTTCTAGTTGATTAAAGAAAAGCTTTAGTCTTGAGCTATCAAATTACAACTTAGCCTTAGACTTATTAATACATATTTATTTTCGGAATTGAAAAGCTTTGGCAAGCTTTTTTGTGGAGTGGCGCTTTCAAGAATTATTCACTTTGTACCAACCGAACTCGTTTTAGTGAATTGTTGAATTTTTTTGATTTTACCGAAAAGAAGCTTTGGTTTTGATATCTTAAAAAAACATAGTAGTGTAGGTGAGTTTTTTTATAGGCTTTAGATGGGGATTTTTTTAACAGCAAATTAATATTTGTCCAAGAAATTGAACTTTTATATATGTATATAAGCTTTTTAGAGCTTTTATTTCAAAACAACATAATTTTTCTCTCGCTTTAAGAGCGAGAAAGCTTAAGAATTGCAGTTTGCAGTTTACTACGCCTGTTGAGCTTTCCCATAAGCTTATGAATGAGTTTTTGAGAAAACTATAAATTTTAAATAAAAGTTTTCTGAAGAATTTTTTCGGGGAATTTTTTTTTCAGACCTCGGTACCTTTTTTAATCATTTTGTCAAAGCTTTTCTAAAGTTTTTAATGTTCAAATTATATTGGTATTTTATTTTTCTTGTAGTTTATGTACAAGAAGGGATTTGATGCATGCAGCTTAACTAGTAAGCTCAAATCGTTTTGGTAAGATAAAATATATACTTAGATAAATTTTAAAATTTTCTATATTTTTTCCACAAGAAATAAAAAGCTTCAAAGGCTTTTTTTGATTTATATAATAACTTTTAAAATTTATGTAAACAAATGTTTTTTTTTGTTTAAAGGGTGACAGGCTACCCATTTCTTTGAGCTTGAACAAAAATTTCTTGCACTGAGCTTTCATTTAAGTTTCAAACGAAAGCTTTAGTTGCTTAAAAGCTAAGAAACAAAATAAAGAAATATATGCTTTCTTTCCAAGCAAAAAAAAATGTATTTCACAATACGCAAGTTTTATTCAATTCTAAGCTTTCTTTATAGGTCAGATTTCAGGCTGTGGCGGCAAAAGGTCGCTATTGCTGTGAATTTTTATCATTATTTTTTCCTTGTATTTTTGAATATCAATCTTTTAATTTATTTTGAAAATTTACACAAACAATAAAAAGCTTTAAAATCTTCCACACTTAATAATAACATAAAGAGTTTAAAAAGCTTTTTTGTATTGTTTATTGTTTAGAAAAAAGCACAAAAAGCTTGAAAAGCTTCGATGACAATTACAACATGAAGAGCTTAAAACGCTTCTATAGTAAGTTAGTATACTAAATTATTTAGAAAATTTTGAAATGTCCCATAATTTTTTCCTCAGAACAGCATAAAAAGCTTGAAAGCTTCAACAAAAATAATAACACGAAAAGTTTAAAAAGCTTCTAAAGTAAATTAGTAAACTACATGGTTTAGACAATGTGAAATTTTTCATAATTTTTTTCCGGAAAAGCACAAATAGCTTGAAAAGCTTCAACAACAATAATAATATGAAGAGCTTAAAAAGCTTCCATAATAAATTAATTATCAAATACTTTGCGCAATTTTGAAAATTTGCATACCATTTTTTAAGAAAAGCGCAAAGAGCTTGAAAAGCTTCAAAAACAATAATAACATGAATAGCTTCTAGCTTCTATAGTAAATTGGTGTACTAATTTTATTAAGTATTTTATAAAAGAAAAGTATTTTTTTCCAGTGATGTAAGATTCCTCTTTTTTTGAGCTTGATGTAAGCTTTCCTCAAAACCTTAATAATTTACTTTTGCCCAATATGAAACAAAAGCTCTTCAGTTTTTGGGCCAATCAACCAATTATTATTATTATTTTTTTGATGAATAAAATTTAAAAATGCTAACATACCTAGCTTTGCATAATTAAAGTTTTTAAGTAAGAGCTTTAGAAAAAGCTTTTGCTTTAAGAAATATGTTTTACAATTTTATTAAAAAAAACTCTATTAATTACTGGGTATAAAATAAAATAATAATTCTAGAAAAAATTCAGCAGAGGTGTAAAAGCTTTCACGCTTTTGAAAGCTTTTGCTGCAAATTTGCTGTTTTTTTCCCAATAATCCTACGCATTTAAAAGCTTTTTTTTGTCAATTTTCAGCTTTAAATAATTTAATGAGAACTAATGAAAATTAATTTTCGAAAAGTCCAATTATTTTAAACTCATTAAGATAACCCAAAAAAATATATTTTACATAAATTACGGTGTGTGTGTGTGGCGCTTTAATTATGTGACGCTTTGTAGCCCATTGATCTCAGATGGTTTTGGCAAATGTCTCTTTTCATATAAATTTAGCCAATTAATTTGCACTGACATGACGGCGGTGGTGGTGGTGGTGATACTGTCGGTGCTGATGATGATGATGTGCCACATAAACTATTGGCGCACATACACGCATAGCTCACATCCGCATAACGAGGCGACCACATGAAATATAATATCGCACTCTAGCACATACATACATACATATATACGAGTACATAGGTATATACATATATTTACGAGTTGAGAGCACATCCCACTGCAGCCATCAAACGAAACAGTCATTTGTGGTTCGAGACAGTGAAGCTTATTTGTGGTTGGCACCCAACTATCGGTACAATGGCTAACCTTACTATTATACAAAATGGTTTGTGGTAAAATTTTGCTAAAGCAATTACAAGCAAATTAGCAACATTTGTGCGAGAAAGAGCTCTCACTGACAAATCTCAACTTGATTGTATGAACTTTCACGAAATTGTGGCGGAAAATTATTATTTGACATTTAATTGGCGGTCAAAGGCTTGACGAGAGTGATAACAGTTGTATAGTGGTGAATGGTGAATGGTGGGTTGATGTGAGGTAAGTGAGTGATAAAGTGTATGTATGTATGCTTGTATTGCAAGCTTTAGCGATTATTTAAAAAACAAGTAATAAAATTTTCCCCATAAATCTTAATATTTATCGATAAAAGTCGATACATTTTTAATTGTTTTCGATATTTTTCACGGTGAGTACTAGCTTTTTTTCAATAAAAATATAAGAATTTAATTTTTTTTATATTATCATTTTTTTCCATTGAATTAACTAATAAAATATTTAAATTCTTATCAATAGATATCGATATTTAAAAAGGTTAAAATTTTTTCGATAAAATTGGTTAGCATTGAACGAGATTAAACTTGTATTTACATATTAGAGATCTGTAAGCATTAGATATTAAATTTTCGATAACATTTAATAACTAAACATTAATTATCGATATAAATAGATTTTTGAACATAAATTTGCGATAACTTTGCGCTTAAAAATTACTCGGATTTTTTTTGTAACACTTTTTTTTGCCACTTTACTATAATACTTAGAATAATAAATAAAAAAAATAATAAAATCGATATTAAATAAATTTAAAGTTTTCCGATAAACTTCAATAGATTAATGTGTGGAGCGTAAAACAGCAAATAAATATCGCACATAAGCTTTTGAAGCTTTTAAAATAGTCCTTGAATTAATTTTTATAATAAAAATAAATTTTTTTGATCAAATTTTATACCTGACATTCATATTTATCGCTTAAAGTCGATGTGTAATGTTTTCGAATTTTTTTTGGATAACTTTTGTGGTAAGCCTTAGAGTGTTTTTAAGTGATTATTAATTGTGATATTTTTTTTTCGATAAATATCATTGATAAGTATTTTATTTATTTATTTTTATTTAAAAATCGATATTTTGTGAGTTATTCCGATAATTTTTAGTTAGTATTTTTATAAAAATCACCAAGGTTTAAATGTTTTAAAAGAATTAATTTTTTCAAACATAAAATATATCGATAAAAATTTAATTTTTATCGATAAAAATTGTTTAATCCAGTTGTTAAATTTTTGCTAAACTGCTGAAAACATATTAATATTATTACTAATTATTTATTTTAATATATTTTGAGCGAAAATAATTGTTATTTCAGTATATAATATCTATATCGATATTTTTCTGGCTTATTCGACAATCAATCAATGTTTAGTATTATTTTTTATTTTGTAAAATTTATTTGTTATTATTAAAAATGTATTATTTGCTGTAACTTAAAATTTTGCCCCTTTTTTCAGACATTCATATTTATCTATTATAATCGAAAATTTTTGAATTATTTCGATAATTTTTAGTTTGTATTTTTTATAAAAATGAATAATGTTTAATAATTATAAATGTGTTAAATATTTTTCCAGCGAAAATTATATTAAAATATTTCATTTTAATCGATATATATCGATCTTTACCGTTTTTTTTTTAAATTTTGATTACCTGCAACTACAACATATTTATATATTTTTATTTGTTTCGTGATATCGATATTTTCTGGATTTTTCGATAAAATTCAATAATTAGTAATTTTTTATTTTGTAAGATTTATTTGTTGTAATAAGAAATTTATAATTTGCTAAAATGAAAATTTCTGCACAAGTTTTATTTTCAGATAACTTTATTTATCGATAAAAGTCGATGTTTTGAAATATTTTTCGATAATTTTTATATTTTCATTATTTAAAAGTCATAGCAGTTTCATTGTTATTAGTGAATTTTTTTAAATGAAAATTATATTATATTTATTTTTTAATCGATAAAAATCGATATCTCAGTTTTTTTGTTGAAAATGTGATAAACTTTGAATACCAAATTTTTTTATTTGGTTCGTCAAAAATAAATGTAAGTTTAATATTTTTTCGCTTAAAAATAATCGATGATAATATATAAATAATCGATAATAAAAATAATCGATAATAATATCGATATTTTTTTGCCGAAATTTTGTATTTTTTTGTGAAACGTATTATTGTTGATATATTATCACAAAATTAACGATTATTGTCATGTGGTCATCGAGAAGTCGGTTTGGTTATCGTGTTGTTAAAATATCGATAACATGTGATCGCATAATTTTACAACGAAGAAAGTGAAATATAACAACGAACTGTATAAAAGCTTAATTGAAATTTTTTTCGATTAATTTTTATTATCTTTTTTTTATTATAGAAGTTGATTACTCTTATATTATATATAATTTTTTAATTTATATTTCTATTTAAAATAATACTAAAAAAATCAATATAATTTTTTTTGTTTACTTGTCATTTGCCTTCTGAACCGTAACTACCATATTTTTCACAAAATCACTTACAACACAACACATTCATAACGTAGTCCAAACAAAAGTAATTTTTCAACAAAAAGACACAAAACATTTGAGAATATTTACGAGTTAAGCCTGAAGTATATTTACGCATTATACGAGTGCATAGAAGACACTTCCGCATGTTGTGCATTGCCTTTATGTGCAACAAAATTTGCACAGAAATATTGACCATAAAAGTTTTCCTAAATACCTGTGCACACACAAATATATGTGCATATGGAAAACGACAGAAAATTTTATTTGTTTTTGTGTTTGAGAAATAGTTTTCGAAAGAATTCTGATATCAATTTATCTAAGTGCTCTTCCTATCACGTTGCAACCAATTTAAGCCTTAATTGTATATGATTGGCTAAAGCGAAGGAAAAATGAAATAAAATGACAGAATGTCAACAAAATGTTTGTGTGTGTGAAATGAGATATTTCTGATCTTTAGTAAAAAAAAAGTTTCGTGTACTTTGAATTTTGCACACAAATATTTTATCTAGCAGGCAATATTTAAGATGGTTGGGAAATGTTTTTTTTTTTATCGAAAAGCAAATATAATTTTACTTAAAAGATTTTCTGAAATATTTTTGACATTATTGGGCTTTCTTGAAAAAAAGTTTTTTAGTGATATTTTCTTTATATTCATGGAAAAAAAAATAAATTTGTTACTTAGAAAATAAATTAATCTTAGAAAATAATTAAAATTATCGAAAATACATTTGGGTATAATGCTTTATTTTTAAGGAAAAAACTTGAAAATGAAAATATAATTTTTTAAATTTTTTACTCCAGAGAAAAACTTCAATTAGATTGGCATTAAAAAAAGAGTTTAAGAAATATTTTGTACATCTCAAAAAAAAAAAAAATATTAATATTGTAATAACTGGCCATTTCTTTTACAAAAATTTATTTCAGAACTATTTTGGAAATTTTCAACAAATGAACAATTCAATAGGATTTCTGTAGTTTCGATAAAAAAGAAATCCTTATGAATTTTGGAACAGAAATTCAGTTCTGAAGTCGTGTGAACTAAAATATCCCCGAATTATTCTATACTTTACAGCTGAAAACTTAGGTTAACAAAAATAATAATTGAAATTTGAAATTAAAAAATATTAATTTTTTTACTCCAGAGAAAAATTAAGATTGGATGAGGTTTAAAAAAAATTCCAGTTGGGCATTTTTTTATTTATTTTATTTTTTTTCATAATTATTTTCTTTCAAAATTTTTTTTTTCACAAATATTTTGGAAATTTTTTTTATATAAAAATTTTCAGAAATATTTTGAAAATTTTTCAGAAATTATTTGGATATTAAAGAAACAAAACACAATCTAATTATTGCATACTTTTGGGCTGAAAATGAAAAATATTTTCTAAATTATATTGTTATGATATAACACTGAAATTAATTTATCAATTAATTATTTTTATAGTTTTCCAAGACGATAAATTATTTGTCAGGGTTGCCACTTATTTGAAAAAAATAATAATTAATTACAACTAGATTTTTAATTAAATTCCTCCCCGAAAGAAAAAAAATTAAAATATTTTTATCAAGGTTGCCATATGCTGAAATTAAAATTAAGTTCATAAAATTAAATTTAAAATAATTATGGAAATTTACGTCAGACATATTTTTCGAATAGTGCTGTTAATAAATTAAATAAAATAAGAAAAATTATAATTAAAATAAAAAAAATGTAAATTTAAAAAAAAAAGTTAAATAAAGCAAATGAAATAAAATATAATAATAAAATGAAAATAAAATAATATAATATAATTAAATTTAAAAATAAAATAAAATAAAATATATAAAATAAAGGCAAAAAAAAAGGAAAATTAAAAAAAAAACATATAAAAAAGTTGAATTTAAAAAAAAATAAAAAAAATAAAAAATAAAAAATTATATAAAAAATTAAACAATAGATGAAAAAATAAAAAAATTGAATTGAAAAACGATATAAAGAAAAAAAAATTCAAAAAAAAAATATAAAAAACTATATATAAGTTATAAAAAAAATAAAATGAAAAAAAAAACGGTATAAATAAAATTTAATTTAAATTAGAATAAAAAATTAAAAAAAATTAATAAAGAAAATTAAAAAAAATATAAAAAAAATGATAAAAAAAAACAAAATAAAATAAAAAAATAAAATAAATAAATAAAAAAATATTTAAAAAATATAAAAAAATAAAAAAATTTAATAAATAAAATTTAAATTAAATTAAATAAAAAATTAAAAAAAAATTATTAAGAAACTTAAAAAGAATTAAGAAAAAAGTAATAAAAAAAACAAAATGAAAAATAAAAAAAAAATTAAAAAACTAAATAAAATAAATTAAATTAAATAAAATTAAAAAATTAAATAAAATGCATAAATAAAACAAGTTAAATTAAAAAAATATTAATACACTCTTTACTGCTTTTTTTTTTGTCAATACTACAAGAAATTAAATAGTTTATGAGAGAAAAATTGAAAATATTATTTTGTTAATAAGATAACCTAACCTTTTATTTTGATAACCTAAAATCTTTACTAATTTTTAATTAAAAATATCTTTTAAATTATATTTTTTTTTATAATTTTTTAAATTAAAATTTCTTTTAGGAAAGTATTTTTAATTCGAATTTATTTAAGCATACCTTATTGAAAAATATAAAATCTTAAATTATTATCAGCTCATCATTCAGTTAAAATTTTTTAAACCGACATTATGAATTTTTGAAATTAGTTTTAATTAAATATATGCCACCAAAAAGTAAGGAATCAATTGAAAAGTTTCTGAAATAAAAACCTGCAATCTGTTTTAGCATAGTATCATATTGTTGAGGCATTTTTGATTTAATAAAGTAATAGAAATAAAATAAATAAATTTAATTATCAAAAAATTTTAACCTTGAATTTTTTTAACTAAAAATTTTACATAATTTTACTTAAACAAACACTTTACTTAAACAACTACTATCCGTGAGGTTGTGTGTGTGCAAGTGTTTATATTTTGAACAAGAATAGAGTGTCTTCAGTACAATTACAGCTGCATAAGCTTTGATCAGTGAGGCGGTTAAAGGAAAAAAGAAAGAAATGTAAACTCAGTCATATCCTTCAAAAACACACACACACACACACACACACCATTGTGCATAAATTTGTGAATTTATAAACACACATGTAAATCTGCATACTTTTCCGTATTTACATATGTATGTACACACATAATTTTCTATTCACTACATAACATAACATAACATACAAAATGAATGTATGTACGTTTATGGCTCTTGCACTGACAATTGTTAAGCCACTTAGTCGCTATGCTTTTGTTATGAATGTGTGGCATTCTTTGCGCTGACAGAACACAGCACTGCTAGAGAGAGCTTAAGTACAATACACTCACTGGACTGAACTGTACTGTACTGCATGGCACTGCACTGCACGGCGCTCACTCACTGCACTCACTCACTCACTTATTCATACGCTAAGTTATGTGCTTTGTACTACTATACATACACTCATATATATATAAGTACATATTATACTACTTGCCATTGTCCGCAAAATTGTGCAAGTGTGTGTGTGGATGTGTGTGTGTTCTTCTACAAGACTACTAACACAATTACTGCATTACATATACTTGTAGATTTCTTTGACTACAAAGATATGTTTGTATGTACATATTTTCTCTGTTGTTAACATACTCAAGTGCGTGCATGTCCATGAGTGACATAACGGCACATCAAGTTATGAAACACAATAAAGTTGTTATTTAATTTGCGTGCAAGAAAGCGATGAGTGAGTGTGTGGTGAGAGAAAGAGAGAGAAAGAGTAGTGTGTGTGGAGTAGAGAAACCGTTAAAAATATGCATGTATTTACATATACGAGTATTGGGGAGTAAGCTATTCTCGCAGCAGCACTGCGTATACGTAATCTAAATAAAATTTACTTGTAAAAATTAAAACCACTTTAAACTGGAATAACTTGCAAGCGAGTGTTTATAATAAAAAAAATGTGTTAATATATTTTTCAGAGCATTAAATTTACAATTAAAATTTGCCATTTGCTTAAATAAACAAAATAAAATACTTAAAAAATTAAAAAACTTAAAAGTAAATAAAAACCAAATTTATTGTATTTTATTCAAAAAAAAAAAAAAAAAAAAAAAAAAAAAAAAACATAATAATATATGAAACTTTTTTCTACGTACTTTTCTTAAGCTTGGTGTTTACAGAAAAACTCTAAATTCCAAGCACCCTAATGCACATACACCTAACTAGCACTTGACACAAATCACAATAGCACGGATGACCACAGTACAAGTTAAGTACTTTTGTTATAACGAAACGAAAATGGTATGTTTATTTAACAATTGCATGCATACTTTTCTTTTTCGTATGCTATTTTCAGCGTATTTTTTTTCAAAAAGACTATTTTTGCTTTACTTGAGTATGAACTTCACAGCGTAAATAGGTTGAGTGGCTGTAAGCAGTTGGGA
The DNA here is from genome assembly GCA_030068015.2 of Neoceratitis asiatica. Classification (NCBI taxonomy): domain Eukaryota; kingdom Metazoa; phylum Arthropoda; class Insecta; order Diptera; family Tephritidae; genus Neoceratitis; species Neoceratitis asiatica. The sequence continues at coordinate 68,877,327 of CM061527.1, read as the reverse complement.
GAAGACACTTTTGCTCAATGATAAAAAGCAAATTCAAAATATTAAATTAATTTGGTAAACAAAACTAGAAAAAAATACAAAAAAAAATAAAAAATTATTGATTATAATAAATAGAAAAATTTTAAATATATAAAATAAATTAAAATAAAACCGAGTCAAATTAAATTAAGAAAAAAATAAATTGAGAGAAAAAAAATAAAATAAAAATTAAATGGAGAAAGGGGAAAAAATAAAATAAATAAAAAATGCGGGAAAATAACTTAAACAAAAGAATATGAAATTAAGTTAAATAAAAGAAAAAAAAAAATAATAATAACATAAATTAAATTTAAAGGAAAAAAAAATAAAATCAAGCCGCCATATTATTTTTGTTCAGTGGAAGTTTGGCATTTTATCATGGAAAGACTTACGCCTAAACAGTGTTTACAAATCATCAAATCAAATCTATAACGAAAATTCACGTTCTGTACTATTCGCAACACGATCACCCATCTTGAGACTCAGCATTCATTACTGTGAAGAAAATATAACGGCCGTAGCTGAGAGTATACACGAAGACCGTGGAGAGTCGATTCGGCGCCGTTCGCAGCAACTCTGACTAACGTATGGAACGATTTGGCGCATTTTACGACGAGATCTTCAATTGAAAGCGTACAAAATACAGCTTGTGCAAAAACTGAAGCCGCATGGCCTTCCCAAGTGACATCGCTTCGCTCTATTGGCTCTGGCAAAGTTTCAAGAAGATACGATTTTTTCGAGCCAAATTTTGTTCAGCGATGAGGCTCATTTCTGGCTCAATAGTTATGTAAACAAGCAAAATTTCAGCATTTGGGACGAAGAGCAACCTGACTAGATTCAAGAGCTGTAATTTCATCCAGAAAAAAACAACGGTTTGTTGTGCTTCGTGGGCCGGTGGAATCATCGGCCTATATTTCTTAAAAATGATGCCGGTGAGAACGTAACCATCAATGGCGACCGTTATCGCGCCATGATAACCGACTATTTGATGCCTGAAATTGATGCCTTGTGATCTCCGCGACATTTGGACGTCAACAAGACGGCGCGCGCCACTTCCCACCTATCGCATCAATCAATGGATTTATTGGGAGAATACTTCGGTGCGCAGATAATTTCACGTTTAGGCCGGTCGATTGGCCACCAAGATCGTGTGATATCACACCGTTAGACTTCTCCATTTGGGGGGATACGTAAAGTCTAAAGTACATGCGGACAATCCCGTCAGTTAGCGTCAGTCCGATTGCTCGTATGAGTCATCGAAGATTGGACTCAACGGATGGAGCATCTGAGACGAAGCTGCGGCCAACATTATTGTTTAGTAATATCAACAAACGAATTCCACGCAACCAATTACAAATTGGACATTGAGCTTGACGAATAAGCTTTTTTCAAATCTAATATTCTTAGGAAACACTCCATAAACAAGACTTTCAAAATTCAGACAGTGCATAATCCCGACTCTAAACAGGTATATGATGCCTATAAAAAACCAAATCCCGACAGTATAAAATCTCAGTAACTTTTTGAAAATTGTTTTAACATTTTGACGGGATTTTTGTTGGGATTTTTTATTCTAGATTGTATTCTGACTTAATTGTGTCCTGTCGTCTCTGGAACACGTCGGATCTAAATTTTGTCGTGTATGCATGTTGTATTTCGGGATTTTTTGTGTTTGGATTTTATTATACACCCATATTCTCAAAATAACACTTTAGTACATTTTCTATGCTTTGACTAGGGAATTCTCTGATTATATAAAGAAAACATTGCTATTTTTATAAACTTTTTGGAAGTGTCACCGCGTATATGTAGAAAATCAGAAGTTATTAAAGAAAATAGTGCCAAAAATTGTTATAAAAAAAAATTAATAAAAAAAAATTTAATAAAAAAAAATATTGGCAAAATTATTATTTAATTAAAAATATTTACTTTTATTTTTACTTCTTCAAAAATATATGTACAAAAAGCTTGTGCAGATTTTAAAAAAGTATTTAAAATTTTAAAATTTTAAAATTTAATTTAACTACAGTATTGCTCATAAAGGAGTGTCACATTATTGAGTGAATTTTAAATATTTTTTTAATTAAAATTAATTTAATTTCAAAATTAATTATAATTATTATAATTTTTTTTTAAATTATATATCCTTCCACGATGCTGCAATATAAATGTGTATTAGGGAAAATATGGAAAATAAAAAAATTACAAACTAATAATTTTTTATTAATTAAATTTAATTAATTAAATTTAATTTTTTTTTAAAATATTGAAAAAAAAGAAACCGATTTAAACTACTTAAAAATTTATTTTGATACAGATGCAACAACAATTAAATTGTGTCACTAGTAATAAATTAATTTCAATGCCATACTAAATATCCGTTACATATAAAATTATATAAAAGCCCATATATGTATGTATGTTAGCTACAAGCACATTTGGAGAGTCTTCCACACAATTGCGCCCGAAAAGCGTATAACCGCAACATTTCACCAAATGCCAAACAAGCATGTAACTGCTGCTGCTGCTGCTGCTGCTGCTGTGAAGCGCCAAATGAAAGTAGCAAAATTATAGTCTACCTTCAGGCGCACACTCTTTGGCGTCAATTGCAAAAGTTCGAAATGAGTAAACTCAGCAACGCACGCATAAACGCACCACACACCAAAAACAAAGCGCAAGTAAAGCGAAGTGAAAGCTTGTAAAGAGGTTAAATACGCGGCAAAAGCGAAAGAAAATAGGTAGCAAAGTTCATGCAAAAAAAAAAAAAAATGAAAAAAATATGCCTGCAAGTAACGAAGTGGAAGTGAGTAGGCAAAGTGAGTTTTAGCGAGAAGTGGGAAAAGTGTGTGCGAGTGAGTCTTGATTGCGCAGCAAATGCCTGCAAATATACGCACATACACACACACACACACACACACACACAGTGAGTTGTGTCTATAAAGACATGCAAATAATTGCATATTCATGCACTCACGCATGTCTGCGTTGTTGGTTGGTTGGTTGGCTGGTCCGGGCAGCGATTCACTGTGAGCGCAATAAACATAAGTGAGGATGCGTTTAAATATGCATATTGCATGTGTGTGTGTGTGTGTGTTAGAGTGTGGAAATGAAATTGGTGTAGGGTATAGTGTTTCTAGGGTATAGTGAATTTGTTGGGACTTTGTAACTTTTTTTTTGGTATTTTTTTGTATTCATAACTTTAAATTGCTAATAATTTATATTGTTTAAACATATAATGTAAGGCAAAGCTACAAAAAATTTTTGAAGATATGATTAAGAATTTAATAAATATTAAATTTCGAGATGCGGCAACTCTGTCCGTTCCATGCCACGGCTAAAGCTTTTGAAAGACATTTTTTAAGATCATTACTGAATTACTTCTCTCCGAAATTCAATTAAAAATTATAAAAAAAATTATAATCTTCAAATATCGATTTGGGGCAACCCTGCCTCAGAAATGCCTTAGTTAAAGCTTTAAAAATAATTAAAAAAAACACAATTTCTTCATTGTAAAAGCATAATTTTTGTACATAACAAAAAAAATATAAATGTAAATTTCTGCTATTCGGCAACCCTGTTTATATCAAATTTTCGTTTAAACATTTAAAATACATTTTTTTCAGTTTACTTTTTCACAATTTTCATTTTCAATTATTATCAATATTTCCATACTGCTATTAATTGAATTTAAGTTAGCAAATGTTGGCAACTCTGCCAAAAATATAACATAAATGTAAGTCTTGCAAGCAACTAATGTTTTACTTAGTGAAAATATTTTCTTTGTATGCAAAAATTATTGGAAAATATTAAAAGTTGCCATAGAAAAATGACTAAAATATTTGGTATAAATTTACAAGCGTTGCCAGAGTGTTTAAAATTATTATTGAAGGAAAAAAAATTAAAAAAAATTTAATTTACAATAATGTACCTTATATTACAAGACAGATAAATGGAAAATATATAGATTCGAGATTGGAAAAATAAAAACTAAAAATAATTTTTTTTTGGATAGAGTTGCCACCGTTCAATATGCTGCTGGGAATATTATGTAAAATGAGTTGTAAAACATAAAAATTAAAATAAAAAATGCTGCAATTATAACTAATATTAAAAAAAATGATTTTTGATAAATTTTGATTTGTTGAGCTTGAAATACAATTTTTTAGTTGTTGTTTTCTAAATATTTTTAGTTGCATTTTTTTAAACCTTTGAATTGTTTTTTTTTTTATATACTACAATGACCTTTAATTTGAATAATATTCCTAGCAATAAATTTTTAGCTTTATTTTCATATGCATTAATGTTTTATTCAATTATTTTTATTTCTTTGTTTTGTCATAGAGTGGCAACCATGCATAGTTTATCATATGAATTTCTTATATTATATAAAATTTTGGTAAGTAAGTAGAAATGCGAATTTAACATTAAGTTAACAGCATTTATAGCTTAAAGACTAACATTAATGTCGCGCAGGGTTGCCATATATATTTTTAAAGGAATGCAATTTACCTAGTGTCAGCAAAAAAAAAAAAACAATTGGTATTCCAGTAACTAAAAAATGATTATTTTTCTATTAAAAATTACTTGATTTTCTTGATTTTAGATATATTAGCAGTAGGGTTGCCATCTAAATGTAAAAAAATATATATTTTTTACTTTTGCGAGTTATTAAAAAATCTCTTATTTTAAAAAGTTGCTTGCAATAAAATTTCACAAAAATGTTGTCAGCAGAGTTGCCACCAAATATGTATTTATATGTTAAAAAAATGATTTATTTTAAGTTTTTGCAAGTTACTTAAAAAAGTTTCACATTCGAAAATTCTTTTTAGGAACTTTTCCAAAAAATGTTTCAATTAAGGTTGCCATCTAATATTTATAAATATCTGCATTTACATGATAAAAAAAATTAAAAAAATTTCATTCATTTTAAATTTCAAATTTAACTTTCCTTTAAAAAAAATATACTAGCATATATATGTATATATACATATTTAAAATTTAGTAGTTTTGAGTTTTAAGTAAGAGCAGACATTATTTTAAAATAAAATTTTGTGAAATTGTATACAGTTTTTAATTATGAAGTAATAAAGACTATGACAAGACAGTGGAAAAGTAATTATTGCACTTTTTTTTGGTCAAAACCCAAAACTGTGGACATATATACAATTTATTACATTTAAATATAAATAAAATTAAATATTTTTTTTTAATTTATAATAACTAATTTATAAAAATTAAATGAAAAAGTGTTTTTTTTTTAATTTTATTTCATTTTAAAAGCTCATATATAGTGCAGTACTTAAAAAAAATTTATCTACTAATAATAAAAAGATTTATCTACTACTTAAAATAATGTACAAATATTAAATAAAGATTCAATTTTTAATAAAAATTTAGAAAAAATTGTAAAAACATCTTTATTTTAATTTAATTAGAAATTGTGTGCAAACTGGTTGAGAATTGCGAACCGCTTTTGTGAGCACTTGCATACTTTGGAGCGCACGGACAGCTATGAAGTGAATGAGTGCCGGCTATAAACTTATGCGTTGTGTTGGGGAAAAAATTATAGCATACCTTTAGGCGCTGCACAAACTTTTCGCCAACTTGTTTTCAGGTGAACTCAGTAGCTTAAGACGCAGCAGGAAAAGAGTGCACACTCGGGGGAACAAAAGTTTATGGAAAGTGAATAAAATGATTGAAAAAAAAATTGCTAAGAATTTAAAAATGGAAATTACATTTTTTTTTATTAATTTTTAATATAAAATTTTTGAAATAAATATCAAGCATATTAAAAAAAAACATATTTTACCTTTAGAACGAGTTTTTTTTTAATTATTACTGAACCAAAAATTCAAAAAACCTTGATATTATACTGAAAAAAATTTCAAATCACTACCAGTGCATATTCAAACGATAAGCGTTTAGGGTTGCCATATAAGAATAATTTTATTTCGAATTAAATAAAGAATTTTGAATTAAATTATATTTCTAGTTTTATTTTTAGTGTTAAATTTATTGTTTTTTCTACTGTTTTTCCTAATAAATTTTTTTTTTGATATTAATATAAAATTATATTTCATACTTTTTTTTTTTATAAAAATATTTTATGGCAAATTTTTCTTAAATAAAATATTTTCTAAATACCGCGCCGAAGTCTCAGTGCACCGTTGGTAGGAAAATGCATATAACTTTAATGCATGCATATACATACATATGTACATCTATCTATTTATGTACATTTATTTATGTATATTTATTTATGCACATAGTTATGCGTGATTGCATGTAAATAAACTCGAACATTTTGTGCGCACAATTTGCGCTCGTTAAAATATATCGCAAGCAGTGCATGATGAAGCCTTCAATGTCGCAGCGTCAGCAGTACTCATATATGCGAATGCATGCACGTGTGAGTGAGTGTGTCATGAGAGTGTGTGCGTAAGTACACAACAAACTTGTTGATGCTAGAAGCTTACTCAAAAAAAAAAAAAATTCATTAAAAAGTGAAATGTAAAAAAGGAAATTAAAACGCGTCGCTCACTCAAGTCATTACTGTGAGCAACCAAGCAACGCCATGAGGAGTCGGTTGCTTTGAGCTGCACTCGCAGCGGCGGCAGCGACGTCTGCGTTTCACTACATAAAATATTCTAGAGAGTTTTTTTTAACTTTGCGCGCGTTTACTATTTATGCATAAGAAATGCATAGAAATGCGTAAACATTAAAATATGTATATGTATATATGCATGTATATGTATTTGTATGTATTTGCATATATATGGTGGCATATATTTATGGTCGCTCTTTACGCTCTGTACTTCTCTTGGCATATTTAATTTTATATTTACTTATAAATATGCAAGTAAACAAACGTATGTTTTGCATTCATGCATGTGCATGTGTGTGGGTGTGTGTGTGTGTGTGTTTACGCCTGCTCAAGTATTTGTTTATGCCATCAACAGCTCAGCGCCTAATGAATTGTATGCGTTGGCTGTGACGCCTTGTTGCATGCAATGAGTTTAATTGGATTTTTTGGCTTTTTGGCTGAAATTTTAATTTAATTTGATTTTAGAAAATGTTTTTTTTTTCAATGAAAATCAAGTTACTTTTATTATTTGTTTTTGTTATTGCTAATTTATTGATGCTAAATCATTTCTATGTCTTTCGAGTTTTTCTTCAAAATTATTTTTATTTAATATTATATTTTGTGATTTAGTAAAATTAAAATTAAATGAAAATAAAAATAAAAAGAAAAATATATTTCCTTATTGTTATTAACGGGTGATCCATTTCGAGGTTCCCTACTTTTTTAAAGAAAAAAGAACAGAAAATTCAAATCTAACGCGGAATGTTTATTATCATTCGAAAAAGCATTCTTTGGCATTTATTTTTTGAAGATTATCTCTTTCAAATATTGGCTGCGGCTACATCTCAGATGGTCCATCCATTGATTAAAATTTTCGACGACTCATTCGAGCATTTCGACTGGTAACTGGTGAATGATGCGCGTGATATTTTGCTCCAAGGCCAGAATGGAAGCGGGATTGACCGCATAGACTTTAGACTTTACATATCTCCCCAAAGAGAATAGTCGAACGGTGTGATTTTACACGATCTTGGTGGCCAATCGATCGGCTCAAAACGTGAAACTATCTGCTCACCGAAGTGTTCTCTCATTAGCTGCATTAATTGATGCGAATTGTGGGAAATGGCGCTGCCTTGTTGACGTCCAAATGTCGCGGAGATCACGAGCTTCATTTTCAGGCATCAAATAATCGCTTATCATGGCACGATAACGGTCACCATTGAAGGTTACGTGAAGATTTCACCGGCTCACAAGCCACACCGAACCGCTGTTGTTGTTTTTTCTGGATTAAATTACAGTTCTTAAATTATTTAGATTGCTCTTCGCCTCAAATACGGCGATTTCGCTTGTTTACATAACCATTGATCCAGAAATGGGCCTCAACGCTAAGAAAAATTTGTCTCGAAGATGTCGGATCTTCTTGGAACTTTTCATGAGCCCGTAGAGTGAAGATGGAGCGGTTTGAGTTCTTGCACAAGCATCGTCAGTCCGAATTGCTGCGAACTATGCCGTATCGACTCTCCACGTTCTTCGTGAACACCCTTAGCTACGGTCACTGTATTTCGGTCGAATATTATCCAGTGATGGTGTTGCGAATAGTACGCTCAGTAGGCCGATTATGTTGACCCTAAGTTGAGCGAAGCGCACGAAAGACATTCTTTACCGAACGTGAATTTTCGTATAATTTAATAATAATAACTGAACTTGACGCGACCCACGCGTGATCTGTCAAAAAAAGCTATTGAAAAAGAGCCTCTACTTGGATGACCCTTTAAATATAATATTGAAATTTATTAACAATTTAATTTGACACGACAATAACCGAGAGGTTTGTATTGCGTACTACAATTCAGAGGGTCAGGGTTCGAGTACGGGCTCGAGCAACTTCCAAAATCATAGAAAATGATTTTGTCTAATTTCGGTCGCCCTCGGCAGTGAATTTCAAGCCCTTCCAGTGTATTTCTGACATTAAGTGAAAGGCTACTCACAAAAAACATATGCCCTTTGGAGGTGGCTTAGAATAAGCTGTAGGTCTCTCCATTTGTTGGTAAAAATATCAAGAAAAATATCACAAAACCAAAAATTGGAGAATGAGTTCGGCCAAAAATCGCTTCAATGGCTATAAAGAGCCAAATATGTATTTATTGTTCCTTCATATATGTATTGAAAATAATTTTTATGACTCTGAAGGCAATTAAAAATTATTTTTGTTGCACTTGCATTACTACCACCATCACTGTTACACCAAAAAAATTTAGAAAAAAATTTCAGTGAAAACTACTTTCCTACAATCCCTGCATGGTGAAATTATGCTTAACATATTTTATTACAAAATTCTTCCCTTCAAAACTTTTCCTAATTAAAGTGAGCTTTTTATAGCAAATCATCTGCACAGTTCATGCTAAATTAAAAACTATGAAAAAAATGAAAGAAGCAACTTTGCTAGTGAAAAGTGACAAAAAGTGTTGAAAAACAGCAAACAGTGATGAATGTATAAATGTAAACTGCATGCATTGCCATTTAAAATGAGTATTATAAATTATGTATAATTGAAAAAAATTTTGAAATTATTTTTTTTTTAAAGTAAATAAAATTATTTAATTCATATTTTTAAATAAAATTATTTAATTAATATTTTTATTTATATTTTATTATTGATTTAAAAAAAACTTCTTGTTGTTTGTACGTAAAATGTACGTAAAATTAAAAAAGATATTAAAAAATACATTAATTGAAGAAAATATCATCTAAATTTACCTAAAAATTCTATAAAACCGTTTGAGAATTGCTTAGCATATTTATAAAACGTTGCATACTTTTGAGCGCAGCGGCAATTATTGGCCAAAGAAAAATCTCTCCATATGAACTAATGCCCTCTGTCGAAGGAAATTCCCCTGCATAGCTTTAGGCACAGCAAAATTATTTTCCGTCTTTCTTTCTATGCCCACCGCTGTAACTTAAACTGTATCAAATAACAAAAAACAAATGTGCATACAGAAAAACTTATCAACCCAACACTTAACGCACGTAAATTAACGTAAGCCAAGCCAAAAAAGTTTCACTCGAAACTCGCAACACTTAAATAACGGCAAATTAAAGCGGGAAGTGAAAGAGGAAGTCACATTTAACATAAGCGAAGCCATATTTGGGTGTATGCATGTGTGTGCGTGAGTGTGTGTGTGATAAGAAATATATTTAACAACTTAAGTTAATAAAATGAAAGTGGAAAATATGTTAACGCGTTGTTATTGTTGTTGGGGAGCATCATCAGCGCAGGTATGCATTGTATACATCACATAGGTGTACGAGTATAGCTATTTTTTGTTGTTGTTGCTGAAACTTACTAAATGCAGTGTTTTGTCACTGCAGTTTATAGATTTTTTTTTGAATTTTTTGAATTTTTTTTATTTATTGGAATTTTTTTCTGTTGCTGCTGTTGATTTTGTAATTTTCTAACGACTAACCGATGCAAAAAAAAAGGTGGAAAGAAACTTGCTGCAGAGTAACACATCGGAGTACACACCCGGTATACACTTAAATACCAAAAACTATTCGACGTGCTAAGTGTTCAGCGTGAAAAACTGCAAAATAAAACGAAAAAAAAAATATAATTTTTTTAAATATGCACACATCTTAAATGGCGAAACCAACGCAATTCGGTTAACTTACTGCACACACACAGTGTATGATGCCATTCGCAGTTACGTATACGCCATGGCGACTGCTATGCAGAAGATTAGTCGTGACAAGTGGTTGAGTGTAGTGATTTTATTGCTGATAGCTACATATAGCACATTGAAGTGTAGAGTAGTGTGATTTTAGTGGAGATGGTAGGAAAACGTTTAATGTAAATATTCTTCATTTTGAGAAAAAAATTTTAATTTTTTTTTTCAAATTGTGGCAACTCTGAAATCCCTTCTTTAACTATAATTTTGTGAATATTAAGATGTGGATATTTTTTAATTTTCATGTACTTTTAGATTATAAAATATTATTTCTTCCTAATTATATTTACATATTTGCTATCTGGCAACCCTAGCAGGCATTGTAAGATATTTTTTTTTATAATTAAATTTTATAATTATAGTTTCCATTTCGTTCTACGTTAGCAAAACAAAATTTATTTTTTTTATTCTTTTTGTTAAGTATTTTAAATTATATATTGAATTATGACAACCCTAAAAATACTTTTTCATCTATCGGCCTTATGAAAACATTGCTATTTTCAATTTTTCGTACTTTTGAAATATTACTTGAGTTTTTAACTTTTTCTTATTTAATTTTTACAGCTATCTGGCAACCCTAGCAAGTATTGTAAATCATTTTTTTTATTAATAAATTTTATAATTTTGTTTTCCTTTTTGTTAAACGGTAGTGGGGATACTTTTCATTTGATGATTTTTTTTAAAATATTTTTTTTGAATTTATGGCAACTCTAAAAATTGTTTTTCAACTATAAACTTTTCGAGAAACATTGAATTTTAAATTTTTACATACTTAAAAATATAAAATACCTTTTTTTTGGTTTTTAGAGTTATCTGGCAACCCCAACAAGTATTGTACAACATATTTTTTTATAAAATTATTCAAAATATAATTTTCCATTTACATTTTATTAAAAAGTAGCAAAAAAAAATTTCATTTGGTGATTTTTTTGTTTTTATATTTTTTTATAGACATGTGGCAACTCTAAAAATATAACTTTATCAAGTATAGCGCCGCTATATTCAACTTTTACATACTTTTAAAAAATATTTTTTTTTTAATTTTTCTACATATTTATTTTTTACAGTTATATGGCAACCTTCATCAGTATTGTTGGTTAAATATTTTGTATTCTTTTTACTATTTTGTTCATAGCTTATAAATAATTAATTTATAATTTAAAATTAAATATGTTTTATTTTGTTACAAAATGGCTACCAACTGCTGTTTCGAATATTTTTCAATTTATTTTTACAAAATAAAATGTTTTTTTTAATAAAAAAGCGAAAAAATAAAATTTTGAGATTAGCTTAAGTAAGCTAAGTAAGCAATCGGTGTATTTTCGGAAATGGCTATATACCTACCTTGAAAAAAATTAAGCTGTTGCCTTAGGTTGAAACGATGACAGGGTTTCCATATCAAAATATAGTGGAAAATGCAAAAATTTATTATAATTTTTTATGTTTTAGTATTTTTAATTTTATCACCACGCTCAAGAAAAGTGTTTTATATAAATAAATTTTTTTTAAACTAAAATATTTTAGGTGGCAATCCTTTTACAAAAATCCGCTCCGATTAATGTCTTTTCAAGTATTTCATTAATTATTTGGCTGTATTCTTCAGTTTATTAAGAAATCAATACATGCAAATAATTTAATTTCCAAAATAGTAACAGGGCTGCCATATTTAGGTAAATAAATAATAAATTTTAAAATTTTAGTTTATTTTTGTTGCATTTGATGCATTTTATAAGTTTTAAAATCATTCGAAGTTTCCAAAAAATCCTCAAAGGTAGAGAGATGGCAACTCTATTATTTCAATTCTATTTTTAAAGTTATGCAATTTTTCTTTTTCTTAATAAATATTATATTAATAGTAAATTCGCGTATTTATTTGTTTATAAAGAACTAAATTCTTTAGTAATATCTTTTCTATATTTTTGGCATAGGGTTGCCAATTTTTCTTCATAAAATAGCTGTAACTTATATATATATTGGATGAATTAGGCTAGCAAAAAAGGTTGTAAAATATAAAATTAAAAAAAAAAAATTAAAATAAATTTAAGATAAAGTATGTTAGGTAGATGGCAATCCTGTTCATTTAACGCTTGAGCTTACGTAATTTAATTCAAATTTTTTGCGATAAGTAATTGAGCATATATATTCACTTGTGAATCAGTACATTAGTGTTTTATTTTTATTACAATGAATATGTTCGTTAGGGTTGCCAACCATTTTAAATGTATAAATCTTACAAGTATTTCGGAAAAAAAATTTTAACTTGATTTTAATGAATTTTTTTAATTTTTAAAATTCTTTGTGGTTGAAATAAAATAAAAATAAAAATTAAAATAACAAAAAGAAAATTAAAAAAAAATTAAAAACATTTCTATAAATAGTTAAATGGTAGCCCTGTTAATAAAATTTTAGTTATTTAACCAAGGTGTTTGCTTATTAAGTAACTAAGTGTGCTGTTCCACATATGTGACATTAACTTCGTGGTTACTACACTACTACAATTTCGGTAGGGTTGCCAATTTTTTTTTAAATTAAAAAAAAAATACATTTCTTATAGGATAAAGTCGAAAGAGATTGAAAAAGCGGATTTTTTTATGAAATCTGAAAACTTTTTTGTTGCCGTAGAGTTGCCAGCCAACTTTTTTTAATTTTCTACAATTTTATTAGTAGAATTATCACCTATTAAAGAAATTAAAATATATAAAAATAAAAAAAAATTAATTGAAATTATTAAAAAAAAAATGTTGAAAATAGCTAATATTGCCAGCAATTTAAACAAACTTAAATATTAAACTGAATTTCCAAAAGCAAGTGCTCTAAAAAATGATAGTTGTAAAAAAGAAAAAAATATTTTGTGTAAGTAAAAAAAAAAAAAGATTAAAAAAAAGAATTAAACACAAAATTAATATTTTTATATTTTGACTAAATTAAAAAAAAAATCGTTAAAAGGGTATGTTTCAAAAGTTTTTAGATTTTTGTTGATTTTTTTCCTACAATATTTTTCATATGTTACTCATACGCCATGTTGTAAGCGACCAAATGAGTTTCATTGACAGCAGACCACTTTTGAACGTCAAATGTATATATAAACAAACATTTATGTATACATATAAACATTGAAATGCATATAAATACAAACTGCATATGCCCTCCATACATACATATGTATCCACAGCTCAGAAATGAAGTTTCACATGATAAATATTCTTGGAAAATTAGAAACAGATAGCAAAATGAATGAAAGATTTTCAACACTGCACAAAGTGCATATCTACGCGTACATACCTACATACAAACACTGTGGAATTCGCTGTTTAAGGTAATTCCAACAGAAGTTATGCGCTAGAGTTGCAAAAGATCGTCGTAGCTGGCAAAACAAATTGAATGAAGTTGACATGGCATTGGGAGATGGCAAATATGAACGAAGGTGAACGCGACAGTACGAAGCTCGAGCGCATATATGACAGCAACCCATTGGTGGTTATGTTGAGCGTTGTCATGTTGGCGGTGCTGTGCTGCTGATGCCAGTGAAGCCACAATAAGCCACAGTAGCTGCGGAAAATTAAATAAGTGCCGTACTCAGGTTTACCGCACCGACTCAAGTAACTTAAGTGTCGTCCAAGTAGCAAACTTGTGGCGGCAAGTGGAGCATACGTGCATATAGTTATATGTACGAGTATGTGCAGTTGCAGCAGCGAACATTTTTCTACAAAATATATTAGTTTACATATTTGCATATGTGTGTGTGTGTGTGCATAATAAAATTAAGAAAGAAAAGCGCAGTCACACTGCAGTAGCAGCAGCAACGCGGCAAATGAAGGAATGCATGGCGTTTAAGGGAATATATTGCGCATTAGGGCACGCCTATTTGTGGGAAATCATTTATTATAAATTTGTGGGGATTTATACAATTTTGGTGTAAAAGGTGTTTATTTTAGTTTTGAAATAGAAATTTTTTTTTGAAATTTAATTTTTTTATTATTTTGAACTGCTTTTTAACTTTGTCGTTTAACCGAAGCATTCTATTTTACCAGTAAACTGCAAGCTCTATAGAAGTGCTTTTAAAAATTTACAATTAATTCACTTTTCTTCAAAATTATAAGCCGCCAAACTGGAACAAAATTTTACAAGTAAAATAAAAAAATGTTGCTCATACGCACTGTTGTGGGTTTATCTAGTAAAATATGGGTAAAAAGAGAGTAATGTAGGGCGTTTAAGGGCATGTATTGTGAAATTTATATGAAAGTATATATGAAATATATATGGTATATTTAAAAAATATTAAAAAAATATAAATAAATAATAATATAATAAAATAAAAATAAAAATAAATAAAAAATAAATGAAATTTTTTAGTATTTTTTATTATTCTAATATATTTATTTTTCTAAAAAGCAATTAAATTCAATGTTAAACACTTCCAAAAAAAACAAAAAAAAAAAAAACAGAAATTTCTAATAAATTTTTTATATAGGAATTTTACAATTTTTTTTTAATATTTAACTATTTCTAACGTTCTAGTACGTATACCAAAGTCAAAGCTATATATTTTACTAGTAAATTACAGGCTCTGCAGAAGTGATTTTGAAATTTTTCGATTAATTTACAATTTTAAAAATTATAAGCTTCCAAACTTGAGAAAAATGTTACAAGTAAAATAAAAAATGTTACTCATACGCACTGGTGTCAAAATGGCTTTATCAAGTCAAATATGTATAAAAATGTGCAAAAGCAACTTATTGAGTTGCAAATATTTTTTAATGCGTCACCCTACCATATGGAGTGCTGATTCTGAGTTCAGTTTGAAGTACGTCAACTAGTTTACCTCTAGTAGAAGTATTTAAAAATCGTTGTGCTGTATATATATAGACACTTCCACTTCATCATTGTTGCAGACAAACCATAGTTGAATACTGTTTCCTGACAATGTCATCGATTTAAATTCATTATTCGTGTACCAACAGCGCGATGAGGACGACAACGACGATGAATGTTTGGGTTGTCGAACTGTCAGCGTGTTTATAAGTTAAATATACACATATTTGTATACGGTTAAATTAAAAAAAAAAAAAAAAAACTAGTCATAGGGGTTACTGAGTTATTGACAGTTAAGTAAATTAAATTTTCACTTAACCAAGCTTTTGTGTGGTACACTAAAATGAGGGTGGACTGGAGGGTGAAAAGCTGATGAACTGGAGGAAAGAAGTAACCTACAAGAGCCAACATATTATATTATAGAAAAAATCTAAAATGAGGTGACACAGAAATGTAGTAGTTAAAAGGAACCAGTACCAAGGAATACACGCTGTATGTGAATGTTCCTCTAGAGTTCTGATCTAGACGTGGGAAATGCGTTGCGTTTTTGAGAAGCGAATCAATATATTATACGAAGCTGGGGCATAAACCGACGTTTGCTTGAAGTATTTTCGAGTGTTGAAATCTCTGTCTTATAGGTCACAAATCAAGAGTAACGGATAGAGAGAGCCAGCTCACTCACCAACTCATTTCCTTCGATCTAGGCTACTAGTAAGACACACAGCGCCAAATGTCCGAAAATATACTGTCGGTCTTTTTTTCCTAAAAACTTTCCACTGCGCAGAAAGATAAATAAGTAAAAAAGAACAAAAATAAATAAAAGAAAACACAAAAGGGGGAAAAACAAAATGAAATAAAAACTTCAAAGTCTATTCTGTGAAATTGAGCGGATAATTTCATGTGCCAATGTCGCAGCATTTTTAAATTTAAAAATATATTGAAGACGAAAATACACACCCACTTAGCAAAAAAAAAAAAAAAAACAGAAACTGAACGAAAATAAAAACAAAAAATTAAACAATAAGATAACGAAAAACCGAAGACAGAGGCTGTAAGAAGTGGGAAAAGAACTTTTGAAAAAGAAAAATATGGCAAAGTGGCCAAAATGTTTAAGAGGCAGCGCAGAGAATTACTGAAAAATTTTAAGGAGAACCAAAAAGAAGAAGAGCAAACACAGAATAGTAGAGAAAATTAAGCAAAGGAGGCAAGTACAATGAGAAACTAAAAGAAAAACAGGTTAAGGTCGAAGATAACACGCCGGTGCGTGAGATTAAAAATAAAAATAAAAAAATAAAAAAATAAATAAAAATAAAATTTAAAAAATATATATAAAAAAATAAAGAAATAGAAAAATTAAAATAACTTAAAATAAAATAAAATAAAATACAATGAAATAAAATAAAATAAAATGGAATAACAAAAATAAAACTAATTTGAAAAAAAATTAAAAAGTGAGAAATAAAAAAATAAATAAAAAAAAATTAAATTAAATAAAACAAAATAAAATAAAATAAAGTAAAAAAAAAAATTAAAAAAGAAATGACAAAAAATATAAAAAAGTAAAAAAAAATAACATTAAAAATATAAAAAATTAAAAAAAAATTAAAAAATTAAATTAAATTAAATTAATTGAATTAACAAAAATAAAATTAAGTTTAAAAAAAAACAAATTAAATAAACAAAATAAAATAAAGAAAAACAAAAAAAAAAAATAAAATAATATTAAAAAAATAAAAAAATAAAAAAAAATAAAAAAAATAAACTAAAATAAATTAAAATTAATTAAAATGAAATAAAAAATATAAAAAAATTAAAAATAAAATTTAAAAAATAAAAATAAAACAAAATAAAGTAAAAAATTAAATAAAAGAAATGAAAAAAAAATAACGTTAAAAATATACAAAAAAAAAAATAAAAAAAAATAAAAAAAATAAAGTTAAAAAAAAATAAATAAATTAAATAAAAAAAAAATAAAATAAAATAGAATAAAATGAAATAAAATAAAATGGAAAATTAAAATAAAATAAAACAAAATACATTAAAATCAAAAAAAAAAATAAAATAAAATTAAATAAAACAATTTAAAATAAAATAAAATAAAATAAAATAAAATAATATAAAAAAAATAAAATAAATTAAAAAAAAAAAATAATAATGCAAAAAAAAAAACGACTAAAATGAAAAAAAAATAAAATATAATAAAACAAATGAAAAAAATTTAAGAATAAAAAAGTATAAAAAAATTGAAAAAAAAACAGAAAAAATAAAATAAAATAAAATAAAATAAAATGAAATAAAATAAAATAAAATAGAAAATTAAAATAAAATAAAACAAAATAAATTAAAATCAAACAAAAAAAAAAAAAAATTAAAATAAAATAAAATAAAATAAAATAATATTAAAAAAAAATAAAATAAATTAAAAAAAATTAAAATGCAAAAAAAAAACAACTAAAATGAAAAAAGAAAATAAAATATAATAAAACAAATGAAAAAAAATTTAAGAATAAAAAATTATAAAAAAATTGAAAAAAAACCAGAAAAAATAAAATAATATAAAATAAAATAAAATAAAATTAAAAAAATGAAATAGAAAAAACGAAAAAATAGAAATAAGAAATAAAATAATTTAATTAAATTGAAAAAATTACTAATCTACACGCTCACATTCTGTAAGGCATTCACATATTCTGACTGGCCTACTTTCTACTGTATGTACTAAACGCAGAAATTCTTCTCGTATAATTACACATTTTTTTCACCAAATCCATCCACTACTTAACCGACCAATTTCAGCACTCAAAGCGCTTTCGAATTCTAAGCTCAGCCACAATGCTAAAGCAAGCGTGGAAAAGAATTATAAGCACAGAGTGCAAAAAAAAGTTGCATCAGTAAAAAAAAACAAATTGAAGAAAAATGAATGAAAAACCCAAAGGAAGAAAGGCAAAGTATAAAAAATTGTAATTAAAAATCGTCAGCCTGTCTAATTCCTCGCTGACCTACACAACCGCCACCTCAACTACCGCCACAAACACATAAATACATATATGTAGTCACTGATAAAGACAAAGAATTGCGCAAGTAATTGCAGTAGTGTGCGTATGCGTATGTGCATGCCTGCACTGTTAGCTGAGCCCTTGTCGCTACTCGATTACAACACTCGTCATTAACTATTCACCCCAGAGCACAGAGCATTACAGCGGGATTGTGGACTAACTGAAGGCTCATCGTCGTTTGGACAGTGCGACAAGTGCAGTTCATTAATGTTGCATACTCTTTACAGCGTGTATGGGGCTGTTGCTGTAAGCATTTGCACGCGAGGGAGGATGTACAAGGATAATAAGAGCTGAGATTGCGCTGTTTGTTGAATTGTACAGCCATATATGCGTGTGTGTGTGTATGTGTGTGTGTGCAATTTATGATTTATGCATATGTAAATTTATTTAGATGCACATCCTTCCAGCCGCATACATACATTAACGGTTTAGCGTGTGTGTGTGTTTGCTTGTGCTGTTTTCCTTTTTGCATAAATGCATGTCGCGTGAAATAATTGAAATCCAGCCAAGCGCTTTAGTATCTTTGCTGCTCGTTACACACTTTCATGTGGATTTTCTTTTGCCATTTGTTCAAGTCTTTTAATTTTCTTTTATTTTATTTTTATTTTACATTTTTACGCTCTTACTGATTGCAAGTCTACTGAGATTAAGCACGTTGGAAATTAAAGTGTTAGAGAAGAGAAAATTTATTGTGTGGGAAGGACGTTGATACGAAAAGCTTTGCTTATTTATGGTTTATTATGGTTTCTAAATTCAAAAATTATTAGAAAACAAATTTTTTTTTTAAATCTGCAACCCTAAATATTCTTTTATGCAAAGTTCCATAGATATTTATGAATATTTCACTTGTTTAGTCAGCCATATTGGATCCGCCATTCTGAATTTGTCAAATTTGACCTCAAATTTGTGTTCAGCGACCCGAAAAAGCAATATAAACAAAGTTTCATTCAATTTGATAAATATCTTACTTTTTAAGTTCGCCATATTGGATACGCCATTTTGAATTTTCCAAATGTAACCTCAAATTCGTGTTTAGCGACTTATAAGTTCACTTACTCTTAGACAAATAGATGGAGTAACTAAAATTGAACAGGAATAACTGTTTTCAAGCTTTGACACGCATTTTATCGAAACATGATTTTTCGAAACTGCGGGCATTCTCGTTTTTGAATCATTTAACCAATCAACTTCGCGTTTTGCCCGTTCCAAAGAAGACGAAATTCTGCGGCGCTGTAACTTACAAAATCGCAGTATTTTGTTCAGTAATGATTTTTTACAGCCGGCCAAAGTGGAAAAATCATGCGAAAAAACGATAATTAATTTTCAAGTAGTCGCCATTTTGTTTCTACAACGAATTTTTTAATGTTTTTTAGGTTGGGGTGCCTCTATGGAATGTAGTCTTCAAGATCGCTTCGCTTTTCTGCTTGTAGACGATGAATTGCGACCTGCATTGTGGCCGCGGCTGTTCAAAACACCTTTTGCTGGTGCTGCCACTTTTGACACCCGACACTCAAAATTTTCGATTGTATAAAGGAAACCTAAATAAACATTTTGTAGAACATCGCACATGTCTAAGTTATTTTACTTCTTCAAAAAAAAAAAAAAAAAAAAATTACCAAACATTTAGTAATTTTTCCACAATTATATAATTTAATTTAAATTTTTCCCATTTATTTAATTTTTTTGGCAATTTTTATTTAATTTGTTATTTATTTTATTTTATAAATTTTTTTT
Organism: Neoceratitis asiatica; assembly: GCA_030068015.2. Classification (NCBI taxonomy): domain Eukaryota; kingdom Metazoa; phylum Arthropoda; class Insecta; order Diptera; family Tephritidae; genus Neoceratitis; species Neoceratitis asiatica. Next base: position 68,857,399 of record CM061527.1, on the reverse strand, counting down.
AATTTCACTTTATTTAATTTAATTTTTAATTTATTTCTTTACCTTTTTTTATTTACTTAATATAATTTCATTTAATTTTATTTAATATAACTTAATTTTAAATATTTTAAATTTTATATTTTTAAATTTAATATAATTAAATTTATTTTTATTTATTTTAATTTATTTTTTAAATTTTTTTTAAATTTTATTTAAGTTTTTTTTATAACATTTTGTCATATTTTTTTTTTTTTTCAATTTTATTTTATGTGAATTTATTTAATTTCATTTTTTTAACTTAAATTAATTTAATTTAATTTAGTTTTAGTTTGATCAATTTTATTTATATTTATCATATTTGTTTTAATTATAAATTTTCCTTTCTTTTTTTAATTTCATATATTTTATTCTAATTTTGTGATTTATTAATTTTTTAGTCTATTTATTCTTCTATATATTTTTTTCTATTTTTTATTTTTATTTTAGTTTTTTTGTTTTCATCCTCCTTCTAAATTTCTCTAATTTTTTTATTTGTAAATAATGCATTGCTCTTTCAATGAATGGCCAATAAAATTGCAAACATGACATGCCATTTTGAGGCAACCATCTTCCCACAACAATAACATCAAATGTGCAACATTGCACCAAAAACAATGAAAATATCTGAACAAAATCATTAATCTGCCAAAAAAAATTCGTGAAATTTTCATTTCTGCGAAATCTACATACAAACGTGTCACTACTGGTATTGTACATGTCATGTTTATATACATATATATATATGTATATGTCATTATTAATTGTAGCGAGTAATTCGTCTGCTTGTCGACAACAGCCATGACTGCATGGCAAACAAATACTTCCGGTGGCGAGAGAGAGAGGGAGAGAGTAGAAAAAAAAATGCGAGAAAATACAAAAAAAAAAAAATACAAATAAATAAAAATAAAAAACTTTGCATTGTATTAATTTTGAATTTTTTCGCGAGTTTTCCTTTTCCTCAACTTTGTTATTTATCTGCTCGAGAATAATTTTCATACAGCAATGCGCGTTTTGCAAAAAGGAAAAATAATATTTTTCATACCGCAGTCAAGTCATTTTTCACTTCTGAACTTTTATTTTTTAGTTTGGTTGGCATTTTTATTTTCCTTTATGTGTTTTACGCTGATTTTCACAATTATTTATACACTTTTCATATCCTTCAAACTTAATTTGGCTTTATTTGTTTGCCAATTTTCATGCATTTTTGTTGCCTTTCCGTGATCTTTTGAGCGCTGTGGTTTATTAATTATAATTTTTTTGTTTTTTTTTATTATTTTTTTGGGTTTCTTTTTTATTCATCTATCCCACTGTCCATCATTCAGTGAGCTTTACAACTATGCCATTTTCTCCCTTATATTTTCATATTTATTACGATTTTTTTTCATTTCTTGCGCTTCATTTGCCATCACAAACTTGTCTCCCAGCTTTCAAATGTGTGAAGGAAAATATCTGTCTATATATATATATATATATATAGATGTTCATATGAATAAATCATTGCAAACAAATTTTCTCTGTTTACGCTAATTTTTATTCGTTTGCCTTGTGGTTGCCAGCAAATTGATATGCAAATTTCATGTGTCTGTCACAAAATTAATTGAAATTCAAAACAATACAAATTGCTAGTTGATATTGTGTATAATTTTTTTTTTCGAATACATATATAGTATATATGTATGTATTGACTGTTCTCATGTAATTGCTTTCCTTTTGCCAATTGCGTTACAAATGAATTAAATTATTTACTGCAATTGACGGGGAAATGGAAAATCGCTGATTTTTAATCAGCATGAAATCGATGATTTTGTAAATAAAAAATTATTCAATATTAATTCAATTTTTTTTTGAACGTTTTTATTTAATAAACTTGAAAAAAAAATATTGATTGAAGTAAATTTTAATTAAAAAAGAATTAAGGTAAATAAAATAATAAATAAATGAATTTCCTGCATAAGGATATCAAAATTCCACTCAGAAATTTTATAAATATTAAACTAGAAAAATGGAAAAATTTAAGAAAAAAATTAATAAAAAATAATCTTCTTCAAAAAACAAAAAAAAAAAATTTAAATAAAAAAAAAATAAAAAATAAAAATAAAAAAATGCTGTAAAATAAACTATGATAAAACAGACAAAATTTAATAGACAAAATAACAAAGAGTAACAAATAAACCACAAAAAAAAATATATATATAAATAAATAAAAGGTCAACCAAGTAGAGATACCTTCTTCAATAGCCTTTTTTTTGACAGATCACGCGTGAGTCGTGCCCACCTGTCATGTTATTTTTATTTAGTACTGTTTGGCATTTCATCATGGGAAGACGCCTTACGCCTGAACAACTTTCACAAACCATTCAACTTTATTACGAAAATTCATGTTTCATTAATCTGCCAAAAAAAATTCGTGAAATTTTCATTTATGCGAAAACTACATACAAACGTTCTTGTAAAGAATGAGTTTCGCGCGCTTCGCTCTGCCTATGATCAACATAATTGGCCTACTGAGCGTACTATTCGCAACACCAACACCCATCGTGAGACCCATCATTCATTATTGGATAATATTCGAACGAATATACCACGTCCAGCACGACACAGTGAAGAAATTATAGCGGCTGTAGCTGAGAGTGTACACGAAGACCGTGGGGAGTCGATTCGGCGCCGTTCGCGGCAACTCGGACTGACATATGGAGCTACTTGGCGCATTTTACGTCGAAATCTTAAATTGAAGGCGTACAAAATACAGCTTGTGCAAGAACTGAAGCCGCTCGACCTTCCTAAGCGACATGGGGACATTTTGTTCAGTGATGAGGCCTATTTCTGGCTCAATGGATATGTAAACAAGCAAAATTCCTTGTCAATTTTGGTTTTTCGACAAACCGAACGAAACTCGGCATTGAAAATGGCGGAACGCCGAAGCAAAATTCCCGTATTTGAGATGAAGGGCAACATGAGGAGATTCATTTAATCCAGAAAAAACAACGGTTTGCTGTGGTTTGTGGGCCGGTGGTTTCATCGGTTCATATTTCTTCAAAAATGATGCAGGTGAGAACGTAACCGTCAATGGCAACCGTTATCGCGCCATTAGAATCGAATATTTGATGCCTGAAATTGAAGCTCGTAATCTCCGCGATATTTGGTTTCAACAAGACGGCGCCACATCTCTTCCACACATCGCATCAATCAATGGATTTATTGAGAGAATACTTCGCTGAGCAGATAATTTCACGTTTTGGGCTGGTCCATTGGTCACCAGAATCGTATAATATCACACCTTTGGACTATGTAAAGTCCAAGGTCCTTGGAGTAACACGCGTGATGCGTGTCATTCGCCAGTTACCAGTCGAAATGCTCGAACGAGCCATCGAAAATTTGACTCAATGGATGGACCTTCTGAGACGTAGCCGCGACCAAAATTTGAAAGAGATAATATTCAGAAAATAAATGTCAAACAATGTTCTATCGAGTGATAATAAACTGTTCCCATTAAATTTGAAAATTTTATGTTTTTTTTCTTTATAAAGTAGGGGATCTCGAAATGGATCAGCCGTTATAAAAAAAAAAAAATTTAAAAAAAAAAAAAGGTAAAATAAAATAATAAATTAAAATTAAAAAATTACGACAAAACATAATAATAAAAATTAGATAACTCAAAACAAAAGATAAAAATAAAAATTCATTAAATTTTATAAAGCAAAAAAAAAAAAACTAAAAAAACTAAAAAAAATAAAAAAAATTAACATTCAATTAAATAAGGCAAAATTAAATGAAATACAATAATTAAAAAAAAATTACAAGAAAATGAAATAAAATTGAAAAAAAATTAAATTAAATAAAAGTTATTATTTTTTATTTGTTATACTTAAATTGAATTTTCTCAAAAATAAATTAAAATGCCTCAAATTAAATCATAAATAAAAAATAAGACAAAAAACAATAATAAAAAATTTAATCAAATGAAATCAAAACAAAAGTTAAAAAAAATTAAATTTTATAAAGCAAAAAAAAAAAAAATAAATAAATAAAAAAAAGATATAAAATGGAAAAAAATTAAACTAAATGAAGTAAAAATTATTATTTATTATTTGTGGGACTTAAGTATGCTTAAGCATATAAAAAATTGGTTTAAAATAAAATTCTCCTGAAAGGACAGGTTTTTTTTTTAATAAAAAAAGTTTATTACCAATTTAGTGTATCTCCTACAACACTTAAAGCATAATTTGCTAAGAAAAAAACCAAAACCGCAAAACTTCTCTTGCAAGTGCATTAACTGCCGTTCAAGCGAAAGCTATCAGACTGATTGAAAGCCGCTTGAGAGGCGAAAATAAAGTGAATTAATGGAGAAGCACTCTGTGGCAAGGCAATCATTTAGTTACGGTTATTTAAGTAACATTTCAGAGAACAGTTAAGCAGGGCAAATACAAAAATAAGTAAGCCAAAGTGTAGATCAAGCAAGAGGAGTGGGCATAAAAGAGGCATTACAAGAGGAAATATACTTTCTTGCCACACGTTATTGGGCAGCGTTGCTGCGCATTTTTTATTAACAATAATTTTTTTTTAGTGCATGTAATGGATGTTTTTGCGCTTCTTTCGCATTAAATATTATTATTGAGTGAATTTCTTTAATATTTTTTTTTATATTTTTTTTTTGGTTTTTATTTCTTTTCTTGTTTTGAGAAAGCACAGCTGTTGTCTCGTGAGCTTAATTTACAGTGTTTGAAAAAATCTTTAAAATAAGTCTTTAACGAAGAGACAACTCTGGTTTAATTTTCTTCTTCTTTCTTCTATATACATGTGAAAGGATGCTGGATAGAGCCTGAGGTCCTTCAGCTATCCACCTTTACTGAAATTTCGTACTTTCCGTAAAATTAACTAAGTTAAAGAACATTTCAGAAACATTGGAATAAGTATATATATATATATATATATATATATATATCGATATATACGTATATATATATATATATATATATATATATCGATATATACGTATATAGATATATATGTATATATATATATATATATACATATATATATATATATGTACGTCAGCGTATTGGTGTGACGACCACTGCCATAGCACAAGTACTTATGTGTGACATAACTGCCGAGATACAGAGATTATATAAATTGTGAAAGCTGAAATACCATAAACACACAGAAACATATACCTATACATACATACAAAAATAAAAACCAGCAGAAAAATCCGCATACACCATAAACAGCAATACAATTACTACACAAACACACACACACACACACACCAGCAAACCAACACTCGCTGCCCGCTATTGAAATATGAAAACTTTAATCACGATAAGTGCAATGCCAGAAAAGTAATAACCAACAAATGGGCAAAAGTGAAAACTTGCACATAAAAACACACATACAAACACACATACTTTACATGCATGCATTCGGACTCACATGTAAGTGAAATGGCAACAAGCAAAGCTCTTACAAATGCACCAAAAAAAAAAAGAAACAAAAAAATTAAACAGTAGAAAGTAAAGTAAAAATCATAAAGCACATGAGTAGCAACACTGAAGGTGCACCCCTCAACACCAACACCACCAACAACAAGCAGTGTTATTATGAAGTAGAAAATGTTGAGAGTTAAAATGGATAGCAGAGATACTCGTACTTGTGGTGGGCAGTTCGAAAGCCTAACGTTGGGGCAACTAAAAAATAACTCAACAGTTAGGTATACATGTATACACATACATAACTATGGGTGATGTACAAGTATGTATGTGGTGATAACTAGAAAAAAAAAACGCTGTAGAATAGCTACACTCGATTATGGCAAAATGTTGTAGTTTGCATCCATCCAACAGACAGAGAAGTGAAATTCTGCACACTACTCCCTTGCAGAATTACGAAAAATCTCACATTACTTGTTGTTGTACTCCTTACTTGCACGCATACAAAGAAACGCTAATGCTTTTTGAATTATGCAGTGTCTTTTGTATGCTTGCCACACCCTCTAGTTTGAAGCGAAAGTTCTTTTGGTTTGAAACGAGTTAAAGTCAAAATAATTTAGAAAGATTTAGAAGGATAAATACGGTTCTGGAATTGAAATAACTAGAAGTTAGAAGCTAAAATAAAATAAAATTAAATTAAATAAAATATAAGAAAAAAATAATAATAAATATAATACAATTAATTAAAAGAGAATAAATTAATTTAAATTAATAAAACAAAATAAATAAATTTAATTAAATTAACTAAATTCAAAAAACAATTCAGTTAAAACAAAAGAAAATAAAAACGTTTGATTGAAATAAAATAAAGCGCAAAAAATAAAATAATATTAAAATATAAAATGAAATTAAATGGAGAAAAGGATATTAAAAAATAAAGAAAATGAATCTAAGAAATAAGGTTAATCAAAATAAAATAATAAAGAACTAATTAAATTAGCTTAGTAACAAAGTAAAATAAAATAGAATAAAATATAAAAAATGGAAACATTAATAAAAAATAAAATTAAATAAAATAAAAATTAAAAAAAAAATGTTTAAAAAAGAAAGGAATATAATAAAAATTAATTAAAAGCAAATAAAAATAAAAAGATATTAAAAATATAATAATATTAAATATAATAATCAAAAAAAGAAAAAAATAATAAATAAATAAAATTAAAATAAACACAAGAGTTTATATATAAAATAAAGCTTAATATCTTTAAAAAAAATTAAGTTAAAAAAAATATATTAAAAAAGCAGCAAGAGAAAAAAATTAAAGTTAAGTAAATAAAAAAATTAATAGAAAATAGAAAAAAAGATTAAAAAAAAAATTATAATATAAAGAGTAATCCAAGTAGAGATACTTTTTTTTGACAGATAAGGCGTGAGTCGTGTCCAGCTCTCATGTTATTTTTGTTCAGTATTGTTTGGCATTTCATCATGGAAAGACGCCTTACGCCTGAAAGCCGTTTACAAATCATTCAAATTTATTACGAAATTTCACGTTCTGTAAAGAATATGTTTCGCGCGCTTCGCTCTGCCGATGGTCAATATAATCGGCCTACTGAGCGTACTATACACAAGAAGATATAAAGTCTAAAGTCTATGCGCACATTTCGGCTTCGATTCAGGCCTTGGAGCAAAACATCACCCGTGTCATTCGCCAGTTACCAGTTGAAATGTTCGAATGAGTCTCGAACGAAAATTGAACTCAATGGATAGGACATCTGAGACTTAGCCGCGGCCAACATTTGAAAGATATAATCTTCAAAAAATAAATGTCAAAGAATGTTCTTCCGAATGATAATAAACATTCCGCGTTTAATTTGCATTTTCTGTATTTTTTTTCTTTTTAAAATGTAGGAATTTCGAAATGGATCACGCGTTAAAAATTAATATATATATATTTGGCGCTTTGTAACCGCTGAAGCGATTTTCGGCCGAGCCCCTCCTCCAATTTTGTGGTTTTTGCGTCTTGATTTTTTTACCAACAAATGGAGGGACCTACAGTTTATTCTAAGCCGCCTCCGAACGGCAGATGGATTTTTATGAGGAGCTTTATTTCATGCCAGAAATACACTCGGAGGGCTTGACATTCCCTGCCGAGGGGCGAACGCAATTAGAAAAGTTTATTTTCTATAATTTTGGATGTTGCTCGAACCTGGGCTCGAGCCCAAGCCTTTCGAATGTCAGTATGCAATGCTAACCAATCGGCTACCGCGGCCGCGTTAATAATAAAAAAAGAAAAAAATTAATAAGAAAAAAAATGAAATTAAACTAAACCCCAAATTATGAAAATAAAATAAAGCAAAAAACGTTAAATAAACTAAAGTTAAATATAAAAATTAAATTAAATCAAATCAATGAAAAAAAATGAAATGAAATATAATAAAAATAAAAAAAATAAAAAATAAAAATTAAAAAAATAAGGAATGGAAATTAAAAAAAAAATGAAAATAAAATAAAATGACATGAAATTGAAAAATAAAAACGAAGATAAAAAATTAAATTAAATAAAAAAATAAGTTCAATAAAGAAAAAACTAAAGTAAATTAAAGGTAAATTAAATTAACCTCAAATAAAAAATAAACAAACAAAATAACCATAATTCAAAGTAAAAAGGAGATAAAATAATAATAATAAAATAAAAAATAATTTTCATTATGGTAATCATGCGCGTAAGTGGGTAGTATTCTTTCCTAGGTAAATATTTATTTAGTTATATATAAAATAAATCAAAAGTATGCCAAAAGCCAAGCAGGAAATGTTTAATCAAAAAAAAAAAAAAAAAAAAAAAAGGCGACGAAAGAAAACAAGAAAATTTTACGACTGCTCAACGTAAATCAAAAACAAAGATATTTATGTATATATAAGTAGAAAGTGCAAATATTGCAAATTTGCAAAAGTGTTAATTGAATTGTTGCGAAAACTTAAGAGAGATTTCATTAGCGCACACTTATGAGTATATAGTATTTTTATTTAATGCAAATAACTATTTGATAAATAAATATTTTTTATACATTTCACAAACTTATTTTAAAAATGACATAACTCAAATTTTTCAAATTTTTTTTTTTGAAATTCGCAAACAATGCAATGAAAGAATAAGTAAAATTACGCTTTTTACGATGCAAAAGAAAAAATTGAGTTGTGACGTTTTTGCGCCAAGCTATGTTAGTTTATATAATAGAAATCTGTTGAGCATTAGGTATTTTTGCGTAATATTATTTGTATGAATAAATAAGATATTTTGGCATTTATTTCAAGTGTAAACAGTATTTAAGTATTTACATACATACATATGCTGTTTGTTTGGTTAAAAAAAATATTTTTCGGCTGAATCCAAATTAATTGTGTGATTAGTAATTCAACATTTTTATTTAGTGCTTTTACGCATTTTTAAATTTTTGGTGTATTTATTTTGAAAAAAGTGAGGTTTTTCATGTAAAAATTTTTTTTTTTTTCAAAAATATGAACGAGGAAGAGAAGTTTTTAAAAAAAAAAGGTTTTTATAGAAATGTTTTTTAGAGGATTTATTAGGCTTTTTTTTTGTTTTGAGGTTTTGCGGCCAATTAGTGTTGAATATTTTTTGTTTTTGAATATTGATTTAATTAAAAAATTCAATACTAAGCCACAATTGAAAGATAAAAAGCATAAAAATTGAAAACTAAAAAAATTTATTTAAAAAAAAACTGTAAAAATTATAATAAAAATTGTAAAAATAATTAAGAACAAAATAATATTGAATATTCTAGAAATTTATAATAAATTAGCTAAAAAAAATTATTATAAATAATCATTTAAAATAAAAAAATTAAAGTTTAATATAAAAAATAACAATAAAAAATAAATAAAAACTTTAAAAGAAAATTTTTTTTAAATTTTAATAAAAAAAAATTTTAAAAATTTTAATAAAAAAAAATTGTCAAAAGTTTTAATAAAAATAAATTGTCAAAAATTTATATTAATTTTTTTTTGCAATTTTCTTAGCGCGAGATTGTTCTGACAACTTAAGAATTTCTGTTAAAAGCAACGAAATCAAAAGCGAAATTTTTAAAATTTCCAAATAATTTGCTCAATCCCAACCAACAGCTCGATAACTTTATAAAATTTCCAAATTAATTCAAGCGCCTGCTGAGGCACTTGAACGCCATTTGTCTGCCGTCGGGGTGTTTGAAACTTTCAACAGCAATTTCCGGTCATGCCGCGGCATGTTCGAGTAATAGTTTTATTGTTGTTTGTATTGTTGCTTTCAATTTCAATGCTTTCGAAGCACGCCAAAAATCACCAACACGCGCCAATACTTTGCGCACTCTTTAAGCACGGAAATGGGGTAACAAAAGCAATAATAAAACTAAAAAAAAATTAAGGAAAAAAAAAAATTAAAAAAAAAATCAAAAATTTCTACTTGGCCGCATAATCGTTTCAGAGAAAATAACGAACGTGAAGAAGAGCTAATAAAATTTTACATGCCTTCTCTCCTCACTCTCTCTACCCTCTCTTCCCTCTCTCCGCTCTCCACCGCAGCCCCTCCCCCCCCCCACCCCCCTGAACTGCTCATTAATTGCTTTCAATGAGGTCGCGCTGTGGCGGCGACAATTAAATTTGCCACGCGAAGTAGGCAAAGTAAATGCTGCGCTGGTAGCTGTCGGGGAAACCGCTCGGCGGTGTTTGGTGTGTGTTTGAAAGTTCGGCGTACGAAAACATTGTCGACACAGCATTTATTGGTGCGGTTGTGCTTTTAATGCTTTTTTTGTTTTTTCTTTTTTTTTTCTTTTTTTTTTGTCTTTTATTTCTAAGTGCGAGATTTCAATGCCGCCAACTTTGTAGTTGTGCTTTTTATAGTTTTCACTTTAAACGTTCATGTATGTGTATGTGTATGGTGCATTATATACATACATGTTCATACAGATGTTTGTAGTTTTTTTTCGCTTTCGGCGGCTTTGTGTAGGCAGTTAATTACTCTGGTTAACCACACGAATTGTATGAGGAGATGGCGCTTTTGTGAAGGAATTTTCGCGTATGTTTGTGTGTAAAGGAAATGTGAGTTTATTAAGGAAGTAGTTTATTGTAAAAGGAAATATATAACTGTGCTGTCATTAAATTACGAATTTTATAAGTGCGCGGCAGAGAGTGGAAGAAGTGGTGTTTTAGTTTATCGAGCTGAGTTTTAGGTATAATTAGGAGCTTTGGGAAGAACATTTTGTGCCCGGTAAACATATTTCAAATTGCAATGGAATGTTGGATTGAAAAGGTAAATAATTTTTTTTTTGTATAAATAATACGATTTTACAAAAAATTAAAATTAAATAAAATTAAGAAAAAATTATAGAAGAGGAAGAAAGAATAATTTCTTCTTTCAAGTATGAAAATATTTAATTTTTTTTATTAATTTGGAAAAAATAATATAAAATTTAAAATAAAATATTAATGAAAATTAATGTCAATGCCACAAGGAAATTAATGTCATAAATATTTAGTATTTTTAAGCAAATTTAATACAATAGTGAAAAAAAGAAATAAAAACAAAAAAAGTTGAAATGGAAAACAGCAAAATTTTTTCAAAAAAAAAACAAAAAAAAAAACAAGGAATTAAGCAAAAATATTATAAAAATATATGTATAATATAAAAATGAAAATTTGGGACCAATAGTAATAATAATAATAATAAATAATAATAATATAACTAAGAGAAAAATAAGAGAAAAAGATTTAAAAAAAATATGTTTGAATTACCTTAAATATATTAGTTTTCATATTATGGAAAGAAAAAATTTGTTTCAAATACCTTAAATATATAAGTTTTCAAATTATGGAATGATAATAAAAAATATTTTTAATTAAAAAATTAGCGTGACTTTAAAAAGAAATATTCAATTTAATATTCTTCAATTTAAGAAACGATTAAAAAAAAAGCAAAGATAAACAAAGAAAAACAATAAAATAGCAATAAAAATAAAAAATCCAGAAAATTGAATTTTTTCTCATATAATTGAAAAAAAAATTAGAAAAAAAATTATTTGTATAATAAAAAATAATATTTTTAAAGAATATTATTAGAAATAACAAAAAATTATGAGAATTAATTAAAAACAATCATAATAAAAATTTAATTCAAATTCAATATTTTTTTTATTAAAAAAATTAAAAGTTAATTTAAAGTTAAAGAAAAAATAAAAGAGAATTAAAAAACATATATTTGAATTAGCTAACTTTATATAATAATCAGGAAATATAAATGAGTGGTACAGTAGGAAACATGGAGAAGGGAATTATTATACTACACAATTTGTTATTCGGGCAGCGATATTTCAAGAAGTACCTGCATAAAATTGGAAAAGCCGAGGCGGCCAGCTTGTATAAACAACGACGCGATCAAGGTTGACGCCGAACACATATGTTTTTCAAATGCGTACACTGGCGAACAGAACGAAATAGGCTGCAGACTTTAGTCGACCCCCTTAATGTCGACAAAATTATATATGTCATCAGTAGCGGAGCCAAAATTTCCAGAAGTGGGGGAGCGGGGGGGCTCCTATAATATATTCAATTTTTTTTTTTGGAGACATCAGACACGAATAAACTGCAAAAGTAGATTCGAATTTAAGATTTACATTGCTTCCGAAGGGGAGGGTGTCCAGACCCGAAAACCCCACCCGTGGATCCGCCACTGACTAGCATGACAGTCAGTTAAAACGAAGAGAACTGGAAAAACGCGAAAAACTACATAGAAAACGTACTCCAGTTAAACTAACGGAGTACCTGCACGCAGGTAATGCGATGTAAGTCTTAAGGCAAGAAATATGGAAGACCACTTTCAGAGTGGTAATGCAAAGGTGCTTCCAGAGTGGGCGACGGTTCCTCAGAGGAGAGTTTTTATTAAAGACCTGCAAATAGCTCATACCATTGCTGTGACGATGCCTTAGTGATGCGCGGAGGCATTTTTCTATCCTCCTCTCCGTAAAAAAATATAATAAAACACTTATATTTTTATTTTAATTGAAAAATATTTTACATTAAACTAAAAATAAATTAAAAATTATTATCTTTTAATTTTGGAAAATTAGGAAATTTTTTTTTCGTAAAATAACGGATTTTCGAAGCAATTTGGAAAAAAAAATTAAAGAAAGTTTTAAAAACTAAATTCAAACAACAAAGATGATTTGAAAATGGAATGATTTGAACTAATTATTTTTTGTGTTTTTATATTTTTATAAAATAATAAAAAATTTCAAAACATTTTTAAATATATTTTAAAATTTTTAACCCTTTAAAAAATAAAATAAAGTATTTTTAGTTGTATTGTATATACTGTATGTATGACAACGTGAAAATTTGATAGAACACATATCTATATGGAAGGCCGTAAGAGGGTTAAGATGTGTCAGGAAATTGTTGCTTGGAAAATTTTACTATGTACCGTGCTTGGACGAAATCTTTATACAAGGGAATTTTTGCCACCTAGTTAATGGAAACATTTTATTCATATACTAAAATTTTGTAAAAAAAATTTAAGTTAAATTAATTGAAATTGATATGTCTCCTAAAATATTTAAGTTGTTAGAAAAATATAAAAATATGTTAAGTTGGTTAGAATAACTAAGCAAAAACGATTTAAAAAAAATAGAAAAACTGTTATAAAAGTTAAAAAATAATTTTATTGAACGGATTAATTATGAACAATAAAATATGTTTATTTTTTGCTTTTAATAATTTCGAAGCTGATTTAAAAAATATTTTTTTTAACAACAATAAAAAATAAAAATAAATTGAATAATAGAATTAGAAACCCTTCTGTAATGCAATGTAATACGAGTTATGGGAATTTAAAAATTTGTGAAATTGAAATCAAGCAAATTTATTGATCAAATGAAAAGTTATAAAAATTAACTAATTAAAATTAAGTATAGTAAGTGTAGTGATTTTTTTGGTATTTTGCGTGTTTTTTAATTAATTTCTATGCTTCGCACCACAAAAATGTACTTTTTTTAGCGATTTTTATTAATAAAAATGTCAAGGATTATTTTTATTTAATTTTTTTTTTATATTTATTTTTGGCTCGCCGACTTTGAGCCGTGAATGCACTTTTTTCGGCGTACGTGACCTATTACTTATACGCATGTAACGTAAAACAATTTAAAAGGTGCCAAGAGAAGTTTTTTATTTTTATAAATTTTTTTGAATTATGATTCATTGCACATAAGCATGAATAGCTGAAAAGCACTTTACTTATATATAAACAAATTTCAAATAATTTAAATATTTGTCTGACTGTCCTTCATAGCCGCAGCCACAGCCACAGCCATGCTCTAATTGTTATAATTTATGCGTTTTTTTCAATGTCTCTGTGCGATTTTGGAATGTGAAAAATTTACAAGCAAACCATGAAAATTTGCCTTAAGTGGTTGATTTGAAATATAAAAATAATAAAAATAAAAATATAATAAATATAAAATAAAAAATGATTGAAATAAAATTTTAATATAATAATAAAATAAAATAATATATATGAAATTTTTATTATAAAAAAATCCATATATGGATTTGAAGAAATTATTTACTGCCAGTTATTTTATAAGGTTAATTTTTGAATTTAATTTTACATATACATTTTCTGAAGTAATTCATACACAGTATTGAACCCAAAACTGTTATTGTGGTAAGAAATTAGTCTCGTTTTTTGACTTTTTGGCTTAATTTGGCACCCACATTTTCATATACAATGTTTTGAACTAAACTTATCGAACAGGTTAGAATGCTTTTCAAAAGTATTTTCGCATTTCTTATATTCTCTAATCTCTTCAGTTTGATACTCATTCAAACAGGTGGTAACTCTTCTAAAACCTTTTCCTTTATGTTGTTTTAGAAATCTCTTTATTCCGATATCCCTATAGTGAGGCATAATGTAAAATGTATTTTATCAATTTTCTTTTATTAAATTTTGAAAACAGGTAGCAACGCTGCTCTAAAATATTTTTCATTAGGCATTACTTCAAGCTCTTCAGTTTGATACCCATATTGTAATATTTCATTTGCTTTTTTTACTTTTTCCAAACAAAGGATGATCCAAGTAGAGGTACTTTTTGCAATAGCCTTTTTTTGACAGATCAAATTGAGTCGTGTCATGCTATTTTTGTTCAGTTCTGTTTGGAATTTCATCATGGACAGACTTACGCTTGGACAACGTTTACAAATCATTCAAGATTGTGCAAGAACACTGAAGCTGCTCGACCTTCCTAAAATACATCGCTTCGCTCTATGCGCTCTTGGAAAGTTCTAGTCAGATCCGACATTTTTGAGATAAATTTTGTATAGCGATGAGGCCCGTTTTTGACTCAAAGGGGATGTAAACAAGTAAAATTGCCGTATTTGGCACGAAGTGCAACCTGAAGAGATTCAAGAGCTGCTATTTCATCCAGAGAAAAGGTACGGTTTGGTATGGTTTGTGGGCCGGTGGAATCATCGGTATATATTTCTTCAAAAATGATGCCGGTGTGAACGTAACCGTCAATGGCGACCGTTAACACGTAATCATAACCGACTATTTGATACCTGAAATTGAAGCTCGTGATCTCCGCGACATTTGGACGTCAACAAGGCGGCGCCAATTTTCTCCCACACATCGCATCAATCAATGGATTTAATGAGAGAACACTTCGCTGAGCAGATAATTTAATGTTTTGGGCTAGTCGATTGGTCACCAAGATCATGTGATATCACACCACTAGCCTTTTTGCTGTGGGGATATATAAAGTCGAAAGTCTTTGCGGACAATCCCGCATCGATTCAGGGTTGGAGCAACATGCTTGATGCGTGTCATTTCGCCAGTTACCAGTAAAAATGTTCGAATGAGTCATCGAAAATTGTACTCAATGTATGTACCATTTGAGACGTAGGCGCGGCTAACATTTGAAAGAGAGATAATCTTCAAAATAGAAATGCCAAAGAATGTTCTTTCAGATGATAATAAATGTTCCCAATTAAATTTGAATTTTCTGTTTTTTCTTTCTTTTAAAAATTAGGGAACCTTGAAATGGATTACAAAATTTAAAAGTTATATTGAGTAATTAATAAAATTGCAATAAGTCTGCTGATATCACTGTATTTTTCGAGCCGTTTCGCAGTAAATACTTAACTTTTTTGACAAAATCATTAAAAAAAATTGTTCAAATATCAACAAAAATCTTATTTTTCTTATTGAATAACAGACTTGTATTGAAAAAAAACGAGAAATGGTACGAAAATATATATAAAAAATGAAATATAAATATCCATCAGACATTTCAGCAAACACTCATACACCAAAGCAGCACCAATATTGGTTACACGCTCGTATACAAGTACATAGAAACATTTGCGAATTTTGGAATTTTTGCAAAATATATGCCACTCACAATTTGACAAAAATTGCAGGCAAATATGCAAATTGCATAGATATGGAAATATATACAGACATGCATATATGTACATTTATGCGTGTATGCCTGCGTAAATGCCAATAAAAGCATTCATGTAGCGCACCTACGTGCTCTGTGGGCAATTCATCAACGGCGAGGAAATAAACAAAAATGCCAAAATATGTCAACACACAACCACTGACAACAACAACAACAACAGCAGCAACAACAACAACAAAAACAACAACAACAACAACAACAACAACAACATCATCATCATCATCATCATCATCATAAGCAACAACAACAACAACAACAACTACAACAACAACAACAACAACAACAACAACATCATCATCATCATAAACAACAACAACAACAACAACAACAACAACAACAACAACAACAACAACAACAACAACAACAACAAACAACAACAACAACAACAACAACAACAACAACAACACCAACATCGAATACCCTCAAGCCCAAACAAATGCATTAAGGCAAACATAACCGTAAACATAAACAAAAATATAATTTGTTATTCTAAATAGCAATTTGTGTTGAATTCTTCTTCTTCTTCTGCTCTTCTTTTCCCCCCCCTGCTGCTCGCTAACACTCATTGTGCGGGAGCGCGCATGTGAATATTGAGTTTATGTTAATTTCCGCTACTTATGCGCACACCAACACACACACACACACACACACAGAGAGACAATGTGTCTGTCATAAATTTCTTTGTTGTTTGTTTGTTTGCTTGTGTCTAATGCAAATCCAAATGCAACGGTATTTGACACGCCCGCTGCCGCTACGACGCTACCGCAGCTCGATATCCAATTTACACTCAAACCACTAATATTCATTTGCATATGCGTATACATGTAGTAATGTTTGTGTGTGTGTGTGTGTGTGTGTATGTATGTATTGTACTTATGTATATTTATGTTATTTATACATATATTTCCCGAATTGTTTGTTCAAAATTTGCTTACTCCATTGTATTTGATATAAAATAAGCGAAATTTTTTGATTTATTGCTCGCCATGGCGTATGAGTGACATTTGACAAGCAATAATGACAGTATGATGATTGTGTGATTGTATTTGTTGCTTGTTGTCTGTCCGTTGTTTGTTGTTGTTGTCAGCAGAGCGGTGGTTGCTGTATTGATTTTTGTTGTTGTTGCTCGTCGAAATTGATTGCGAAAAATGCGTGCCACCCTAATGTATGAAGTGCAAATTATTAGTTTATTACATATGTAGTACTTGTATGTATGTATGTTTGCTGGCTGAGTGCCATGGAATTTTCAGTTAATACTCCGTGGTGTGTGTTGAAAATTGTGTTAATTGATTGATAGTTGTGTGAATTTGATGGATTTTTTTGTTGCATTTTTAGATTAGATAGGAAAATTTGATTTATTTGGGCAAGGTAGCACTTCTTTTTCGGTAGACAGGGTTGCCAACTAACAAAAATTAAAAATCAAAGTACGCAGATATTAATAATTAAGTATTGAACAAAATTCAGTAGATGAAAGGACAACGCGAACACCAATTTCATGCCTAATCGGGAGCTGGAGCGGGAGGCAACTGTGCAGGTTGAATCCAGATTTGTTACTGAATTTATCTGTAGTATTGGAAAGTCTTTAAAAGAAAAGAGAATTTCTTAAGGATGCCAGTATGTCCCTTATTATTGGTGACTAATAGGATAGTCCAAAGGATTATTCGATATACTAAGACTCAAGTGGACCCCCACCATTCTCCTTTAAGTATAAAATACTAGTGCGACCGTCCTTACCCTATTTTCTAAATTAAATCCTCGATGAGTGCTTGCTTTCCACTGTTAATCCTAAGTAACTCTCTTTCTCCCCTAATGATGGTACTACTCACTGTTGGTAGGGTGCACTCTGGAATTCTCAGTTTCCTAGAGAATATCACCAGCTCTGTTCTACTCCCATTTAACCTTAATCGATAGAATTCGGCTCTTATATCTTTTAAAATTGTCTACATAAGTTTGAAGACTTTATGCGGAAATTTCACTCTCAGTGAAATAATCACATTGTCAGCATAAGCCACCACAGGGACTACCTTCCTTTCTAGGATCAAAAACATTTTATTTATGGTTAAGATCCAGAGAAGGGTGAGTAGCATGCTGAGGAGGCCCTGTTCGAATAGTCCGGGCACATATTTGAAGCTTCCAGCGTTGAAATAATGAAACTGTCTGAGAGCACTCCTGCTGAATTAATTTCACAAGAGACTCTGAGATTCCCAGTTCTTCTTCTGCTGCACCTTCTATGTCACGGAATGCTGCGAGTATGTATTCCTTTACTTCTAGAGATTTTTCAATCGCCACGATCACCGAGTTTAAGGTCCTTTCCGTGTATTTCCCCATAGAGCACGCCAGTTGTTCTGCCTTTAAATTGTTTGTTATGTGTAATTCAATTAAGAGTTCTAAGCTCTTTAAAAGAAACGAAATCGACTAATTGGTCTAAAGTCTTTTGGACTAGTATGGGAGCTTTTTCCGGCTTTTCGTGCATACATTACCTTAACTTTCCTCCGAAATGAAGGAATATGAAGTTTAATTGCATGACTCCCTTGTAGGTGGTTGCAAACCATACTGATTTGTGTACTTAGGGTATCTGTAATGGAGCTGAGATCATTCCGTCAGGCCTTAGCGATTTAGAATACTTAAAACTGTCTATTGCCCAGCGTACATTAGTCTCTGATACCATATCTAAGACATTGGTAACTATCTTAGCTTTTGTACCTCGTGCATTCTCAGCAGCATGGCTCACTGAGCTGCTCGAGAAGTGAGTATCCATTAATAACTTTAAGGACCCCTTCACTTGATACCGTCCAACTGCAAGCCGACTTCGGAAGGTGTCCAATGTTATGCACAGACTTTGCTAGTACCAGAACTGCATTCTCTTTATCATTGCAAAGGATTTCCAAGTGTTTCTTTTTTACTTTCCTTATACCTTTTTTTTGTGTGACCTCAAAAGTTCGTAGTACTTGTCCCCGTCTACATCTATTCGGGTTGCTTTTGCTACGTGAAATTGCGTCCTGCATACGTTCGGTGATTTTTTAGGCTCAGCGAATAATCTGGGGGTGCAATTCTTTCCTTACTGCGGTTTATAGGGAAAGCCACCTCTGGTGCTTGTCGACAGGATGTTGTGAGCTGTTTAACGATGCTGTTCAAGTTCTCTTGGCTTTAAGCCTGTAACGAAAGAATCATGGAAATACGTTTTTCTAGCTTCAACATGTGTATTAGTCAGTCTATAGAGAAGCTTGGGATAAATTTGAGCATTCCCCTTAGAGAGACCATAGGAAAAGCTGAACTTTCCTCTCCTGCAAGGACTTCTGCATTCATGTAAAAACCGCGATGTAGTTGAGTAGACTCATGCATGTACTCCCAAGTACTGTCCCGCTCTACACCAGAATGCTTGCACAGGCTGACTTCGATGGTATCTGAAGAGAAAAGTTTTGATCTTCCTCTCACAGCACACTTTCCTCAAGCATCCGTAAGCCGCAGATCGTTGAACCCAACAAGGAGAGCAAAAGCAACCATAAAAGAAGATTTTCACCATAAAAAAGGCAGATTAGATGGGCAGTTGGTACCTTTAAACTGCATAGAGTGCAAAAAGCCAGTACCAGACGAATTTCCTCCTAATCAGGTGCTGCAGTCTTTGGACAGAGTCCCTTGCTGGTTATACATATGTTATTTTAGAGGGAGCCTTCTAGCTAAGTTACATACCGAAAGTTTGAAGAGAATCCAAGAAAGCATTGAATTTCAGACCAATAAATCAATAATTCTCACATAATTTCTTTCGAAAGTAGCGGAGCGATGCTGCCGTAGGGATCATCCGAACAGACACCTACTAGAAGCTGAACCATCACCTATTCACATCAGGAAAGGAGTACTTAACTATTGCGACACCGTACAGCAATACGGACAAGAACCGCTAGACAGGACGGCGTACATACAGGCTATGAACACCGTTCACCCAGAGCTCTTTAACACCTTTGTGAACTCTCTTCCTGTGAATGATGTTCTCGGAGTCGAATCATCGCCCATCGGAGAACAAGAGATCGAGCTGCCTTGAGTGACCCACGTAACTCAGGCACAATTAAGGTCTGTATATTGTAGCAGGCTCAATTCCTACACTTATCCAGACTAGACCTTGACGTACTCAACATATAACCCGCATGCAACGAACCCTCGCCCGACGATATCTGACGTCACTAACTACCGCTTTTCATACCCACCCAACATGACTCACCTAACACCCCTCTCCACCAGGTTCGAACCCGTCGAAACAGCACGTTTCCTGGGCCTCCCTACCTTATCCTAGGCGGGGTTGGCTAGCCACTACAACAACAACAAGGTGGGGTTCTTTCGCCCCCTTTCTTTGCTATGTATCTTGAATGTAAACAAACTGCTGCGGGACGCGGAGGAATACAGGGTACAGCAGTACCCAAAGAAGCTTGATATTATCAACTCCTTTTGTCTACCGGATCACTGTAGCATTTTTAAGCGGAATTTGGGGGGGGGGAGACATGAGAAACTGCAAAAATTTGCCTGAACTCAATTAACGCAACGCCAAGCCAGTTCTCTCTGAAACTCTGATAGGTCCCAGGACTTAGTAACAGAAGCAAGTACAAGCTCTTCCATTCAACTTGTGCTATCATGAAGTAGTCTAAATATGTCATTCTCAACTTACGAGCTCTCGGTAGAGTAGAGTTATTCAACGCAGTTGTTAATATATGATGAAAAAGTCTCAATTGCTGGCAGTATGAGTGGGAAAATGTGCTCGAAGTGGGATAAGAGAAAGCACATGCGCTTATGTCGCTAAAAAGGAAAAATATATCTACAATGATGGATCTTTCTATGGGAGAATTGCTTTCGACAGATACTCAGAGAGGCTGAGACCTTAACGCAGTTCCTTTGAGTATACCCTGTAATTCGGAGGAAATTCTTAAAGTCACTAGTGGAGGCAACTGTTAGAAACTTGAGCGATAGTAAAATTTAACGATCATTATGCATAACTCTTACCCAGAGCTTGGCTTTAACTGTACGAAAATAATTTCTGTACTGAAAAGAATGAGAATATTTGCAAAGTCACTACATAAATTTACTATATATTAATATTTTGAGAGCAAAAAAAAAAAAAAAAAAAAGCACTAAACTGAAACAACCACCTGCTAAAAGTGAAAGCTCGAAAGCTCTCGCAAATTCACTCCCCGAATGCAAAACTTTGCCCATATGCATTACTGTTTATTATGCAGAAATTAAATTAACTATAGAAATAAATATACAAATTTATTTTGTTTTATATTAAAACGATGATAAAGATAAGGACTAAAGTATATACAGATATGTAGCATGTATATTGAGTGCAAGTGAGCATAAACTCGAGCGAGGAAAGTGAAAATAATTTGAGTATGAAATTAATTTGCCAACACCTCTAAATGAGCTCACAAGTGTGTATGCACTTAAAATATGCAAAAAAAAAAAAAATACTTGCGGGTACACTTGCTTGCAGCAAATATAAAATTTTTTTTTAGTGGCAGTCATTCATATGTTATATGGGGATACATAATAGGGTGGACTATTATAACCACAATTTGAAACTATTAAAAAACATTAGAATTAAATTCATTAGAAAGTATAAATACCAGTTAGGTAACAAGTAAGGTCACTTGTTATGTAACAAGTAAGGTAACCACTCAGGTGACCAGTTAAGTAACCAAATTTTTCTCGTCAACGCTATTGAAAGATTTTAAAACTCTTTAGTCTATTTTTCTATATAGAAATTATATCCTTGGAACAGGGGGGAATATTAAATCAAATCCAAAAACTTCTTGGCGTTTTATTAAGTCTAAGAGATCCAACTCTTATTTACCTATGGCTGTTGCTTATGGTGAAAAGTTTGCTACCTCTAAAAACGAGTGCAGGTGTTTAGTTCAAATCTTGTTGGTGATGAAAATATTCTTTCACTTAACCTTGTGTCTGACAGCAATTCTACTTTAAGTTTTTGTTCCTTAGGTCTTTCGTCTGAAGATATTACTTCTGGTATAACCAACCTCAAACGACGAAAATTACTTCCATTAGCCCTATTCACAAGGGTGGTAATAAAAGTGATATTTGTAATTACAGACCCATTTAGAAATTGTCTAGTGTCTCGAAACTCTTTGAAGTTATTTTGACTAAGAGCCTTATTTCGCTGAATCAGCATAGATTTGTACCGAATCGATCAATAGTACTGATCCTGGCTGTATTTAGCGCATATTGTATTGCATTTTTTTTGCTGGATTCTAGGTGGACTGCGGCTACACCATATTGAGACCCAGCATTCATTATTGGACAATATTCGACCGAATAGACCACGTACAGCGTGCAGCAGTGACGAAAATGTAGCGACCGTAGCTGAGAGTATACACGAAGATCGTGGAGAGTCGATTCGACGCCGTTTGCAGCAACTCGGACTGACGTATGGAACGACTTGGCGCATCGAAATCTTAAATTGAAAGCATAAAAAATACAGCTTGTGCAAGAATCGAAGCCTCTGGACCTTCCCAAGTGACAGCGCTTCGCTCTATGGGCTCTTGAAAAGTTCCAAGAAGATACGACGAGCCAAATTTTATGCAGCGATGAGGCCCATTTCTGGCTCAGTGGGTAGGTAAACAAGCAAAATTGCCGCATTTGGGACGAAGAGAGACCTGAAGAGATTCAAGAGGTACTATTTTATCCAGAACAAAATCAAGGTTTGGTGTAGTTTGTGGGGCGGTGGAATCATCGGTCCATTATTCTTCAAAAATTATGCTGGTGAGAACGTAACCGTCAATGGCGACCGTTATCGCGCCATGATAACCGACTATTTGATGCCTGAAATTGAAGCTCGTGATCTTCGCGACATTTGGTTTCAACTAGACGACGACACTTCCCACACATCGCCTCAAGAAATGGATTTATTGGGAGAGAACACTTCGGTGAGCAGATAATTTCACGTTTTGGGCTGGTCGATTACCTACCAAGATCGTATGATATTACACCGCTAGATTCTTTCCTGTGGTGATGCGTAAAGTCTAAAGTCTATGCAGACAATCCTGCTTCGATTCAGGCCTTGGAGCAACATCCGTGATGCGTGTCATTCGCCAGTTACCAGTCGAAATGCTCGAACGAGTCATCGAGAATTGGACTCAATGGATGGACCATCCGAGACTTAGCCACAGCCAACATTTGAGATGGATAATCTTCAAAAAATAAATGCCAAAGAATGTTCTTTCGGATGATAATAAAATTTCCCCAATAATTTGAATATTCTTTGTTTTTTGTACTTTAAAAAAGTAGGGAACCACGAAATGGATCACCTTGTGTATATACATATGAGGGTGTACTGTTATAAATGATGAGGAATTTTACTTGTAAAATTTAGAATAAATTTTAGTTCCAGTCATAGATGAATTTATGATTTTAATACAGTATTAGATTACTGAAAATTCTACTTGCAAAAAATACAGTTTTAGTATCGAAAAAATGTGAATATTCTACTTCAAAACCAGATGTAACCTAAAAAAATTACTTGTAAAATTTTGTACAAGTCAATTTTAATAAATTTTGAGCGAAAATTAGACAAAAGGTAATAGCCCAGCAGTTTTTAAGCAAATTCCAAAAAAAATTTTACTTGTAAAATTTTGTACAAGTTTAATTTTGATGAAATTCGGTATGGTAGTTAAAAAAGTAAGCGTCGTGTAGAATCAAAACCAATTTGGTAAATAAAGAACACCTTAATACACATTTGCACAAAAATACTAATTTGAGGTGGGCAAATATGCTAAGTTGGCAAAATTACGAATTTATTTTGCATATAAAATTAAATATAAATATGCCTGTATGCATGTTTGTGTGCCGCCGGCAAGTAGTTAGTTTATGTGCAAAATTTTTATATGCGCAATTTGTGCATTTTATGCACATCTGAGCAACGCTTCGTAGGGGGAGTCCTATTAGCCGCTCAATAGGCGCTGTTTTTTTTTTTAATATTTTTCACTTTCATTTTTTCTTTTTTCTTTTTTGACAACACTACAGCAAAACACCGCACACGTATTTCAAATGCTAATTTGATGAGTCTTTTCGCTGGTACGGAGAGAAAGTGGAAGTATATAACATATAAAAATTAGATTATTGTGAAGTGAGCACTTTGCTGCTGCTGCTAGTACTGCTGTTGTTGGTGACGATGATGATGGCGCGCTTGATGTTAATGAAATTTTTGGCAGTGCTGCTGCTGCTTGCCACTAAAAAAGGTGGCGAAGTGTGCTATGCAGCGGTGTGTGAGTGTCACTTAATTGCTGTAAATGTGTGTATGTGTGCGCGGTTGTGACATAATAAAGTCGTAAAAGCAACAAAATAGCTGGAAGCGTAATTTTTTTTAATTTTAATTTTTTCCATAGTAGATTTGTTTGGGGGGGTGGTGCACCTTAATTTTTTGCGCTTTTTTCAGCGCTCTCTCTCGTCGTTTAGCTTCCATTACCACTTAGAGCATACGCTTTTCATCTTGGCTCGCCTTCATTGCGGGAAATTAGAATTTAATTTGGTTGTTGTATAAAAATGTTGTTGTAAAATTTATACAAATTTTTTTTTTTGCCATCAACATCAACATTTCACTTAAATTGGCGTGTAATTTGCATGAAATTAAAGCAATTTATTCACGCAAGCGGCACAATCACCTCAAAGGTTGCTCATACGCCCTGTACGCACGAATTTCCCATTTTAATTTGATTTTTATTTTAATTTGATTTTGATATTAATTTTATATATAGATAAAGTTGAATAAAAAATTTTGAAATATATTTCAGTTCATTTGTTGTTGCTTTCCATACACCGCGCTGTTGAAATCGATACCGTTATTGATTATTGCAATGGAAATAATGCCAATCCGTGTTAGCAGTCACAACAGACGCACTAAAAATTCGATTTTTTTGGTATTGAAATGCCAAGCAGACAAATGAAAATATGAAAAAAAAGTGGAATAAAAATTCAAACAAAAACAAATATATGCAGTTGAAAGTGTAAATATTTACGTATGGCATGGAGGAGTATGCGAACGTCGCACACACACACACAAATGCAGTGAAATCTAGTCACACGCTTGTCAGCGCAGCGCAATTCTGGTTATTTGGGCGCTTTCTTCCCCCACTTGCAGTGGCGCATTTACTTTTTGTTGTTTATATTTTTTTCATATTTACGTAAATTTCATTTGCTGCGGTGAATGCACGCGTTCGACACAATTTTTATGAGGCGTCTGTTGGGAAGAATGCAACAATTTGTTGCAAGAGCGCCAAAAAAAATAATTAAATATAATAAAAAAAATAAAAATAAAAAAATAAAAATAAAATATAAAATAAAAATAAAAGATCTTATGAAAAATGAAAAAAAAATTAAAAAAAATACAAAAAAAATTTATAAAAAAAAAATGAAAAAAAATAAAAAATATAAAAAAACACCAAAAAAATACGAAAAAAAATTAAGATAAACAAAAGAAGGCTTGCTGCTCTATTGCACAAATATTTGTATTTAATATACAAATATATGCACTGCAGTATGGTGAGGCACGGCTAATGTGCGGAACAAAATCAACAGAAAATGAAAGTAAGACTTCCCCAGTAGTTTAAATATAAACAAGTATAGTTTTCATATCGAAAAATTTTTTTGAAGGCATTTTCAATGTCTATGGCTAAATTATATAACCTAAAAAATTTGCTTGTAGAATTTTTTACAAGTTTTAATATGAGCCATTTTGACAGTTATGTGAGTTAACGACTGTTAGGATAAATTTTTGTTAGCATAACGGGAAAAGATTTACTTGTACAAAAGAAAATTTACTTGTGGAATTTTGTACAAGTTTTAATATGAACCATTTTGAGGGTTACATGAGATAAAGTCTGTTAAGATAAAAGTTTGTAAAATTTTTTTATTATTATTATCATCACTCCCAACGGTTTACTAACCTCCCACCGCCAATCCGCACGAGGGGCACAGAGATTGATAAGTTTCCGACGACTAGTATAAGGAGAAAGATTATACTGAGAGTCCCAATGCAAATTTCTTAAGGCAACTAGGAGGAATTGTTTTTGAATAGACTCTAGCCAATCCATCTGGCCATTGTAAAAAATTTGCTTGGAAACCCAGTAAGTCAAGTTCCTTGATTAGCAAAGGGTGACACACTTTATCGAAAGCTTTGCTGAAGTCAGTATATATTACGTCAGCGCTGCTGCTCTTTCTGAACGCATTGATGATATCAGAAGTGAACTCAAGTAAATTGTTCGTTGCAAATTTTCCTTTAACAACTCCATGTTGGGAATGAGATATAAATGATGAAATTGAATGAGTCAAATGGTCAGTGATAAGTGATTCAAATAATTTAGGAATTGTAGAGGGCACCACGGTAATTTTCTAACAAAGATCTCTTGCCATTTTTATGAAGGGGTATAATATCATAAGTGAAAAAAATTTACTTGTAGAATTTCTTACAAGTTATTTTTTTAATTGCTTTGCAGGTTAAATTTGGTAAGGAACTGGTAACATGATAGTGTGCTAATATAACTAAAAAAAATTTACTTGTAGAAAAAAAAATTTACTTGTAGAAAAAAATTTTACTTGTATAATTTTTTACAAGTTTTTTTGCATTGCTTTTCAAATATTTTACTTGTAAATTTTTTTTTGCAAGTTTACTTTTGAATTGGTTTAAAGGTTAAATCAGATAAAAGCTGCTAACAGAACTAAAATATTTTACTTGTAAAATCTACTACAAGCATAGTTCTGACGAAATTGAATTTTGTTTGTAATCTAAACTCAACTACATTCAGTTGAATTCAACGAAACGAATAATAATAATGACGGGCTGTCTACGACATTCAACTCAGCTCAACGCAACTCAAATCCACTCAATTAATTATATAAACTAAAAATAGCTTATACATATGCAATTTAAATAATATAATTTGAAAAATTCATCGAATGAATAGACTGAATTTGAAAAAAAAAAAAAAATCTTAAAAATTTTACTTGTAAAAAAATGCGGGTTTAGTATCGAACAAATCTGAATAGCATATAATTGGTAAAATATTTATACTAAAAATTTACACTTGTAAAAGTTTATACAAGTTTAATTTTAAATTTCTTTGAAGATTAAATGAGTCGCTAAGACTGGTAAAATAGTTGTATGTTAGGAAAACTACAAAAATTTTACTTGTAAAATTTACTACAAGTTTGAGTTTGAATAATTTGAAATTTCTTTTGTTGAAATCAACTCAACTTCCGTCAGATCTCTCCTTAATCTGACGGCAGTTGAGTTGATTGCAGTGTCGGCGAGTGAATTGAATTGATTTTCTTTTTAATATTTCGAAAATATAGTCTTTTAAGAATATACTGTGCAATTTTATAATAATATCTACAGTGTTTTCGGTTCTACAGGTCTTTGAGCAGGTAGCGGCTGACAGCTCAACTTCATACACTACAAACTTCTAACTTGTTTTTCTCAAAACAGCTTTTTTCTTATATTCTTAGCTCAAAAACTGAAAAAATAAGCCTTTTTTTTGTGGCAACGAAATTCAAAAATTCAATATTTCAAAATTTGTTTTCATCTTTATTCTTGGTATAGGATATAGCTACACTTGTAAAAATTAATAACCTCTTTGGTTTTTGTGTCTCAGATAAGTACAAGGCCAAAATTTCCTGCGCTATCCACATCGCATTTCTTGAGAAAATCAACTTCAGGACCAATTTTAAAAGATTTAAAATTTTTACTAATTTTTTTTTAGTTATTTAAACGTGTTTGTATTCAGTGTTTAATGTAAAATTAAATAAAAAGTATTGAAAATACCTGAAATTTACGATCTTTAGACCTTCGGAGATGGAACGGACGTAAATATATAAAATCACTTCTCCAATCTCCAATATAATATATATGTGCCATTATTTGTTGTGGCTTCATTAAAAATATTCTATAAATATAGCGATCAGCAAGTACAACGTAATGTAAACAATAATTGAACTCTCTCACACACACAGACACACACACCAACACACGTACACGCCTTTTTATCACATAAAATAGTTTCGCTCAAACCTTTTAATGCTGAATATGCGTAAAATGTAATGCATAGCTTAGTGTAGAAGGAAGATATAAAATAGGGAAAACATAAATACTACATATATGTATATATATATATATTTTTTTCTATATATATTTTCAAAAACATTTTTTTTTTCAAAGATGAAAGGCACAACTTTACATAGAAAAATATAAAAGTGAAAACTCGTATATGTATTTATATGTATATAGCGAGATTATCGACACGTAACTGTTATTATGTTTTTGCAAAATATATATATACATATGTAAATACATACGTTTCCAGCATCAGCGCTTAATTAAATTAATGAGCAGCGCCAGTCGCTATATACAGCTCTTGCTCTGTGCTGTACTGCGCTGCTAATGCGCTGTTGTTGTTTGGCTGACTACCTGCCGCACGGTTCTGTTATCTGGTTCGCACGTGTGCCTGCATGGCGTACGAGTAACATACGCTCTCAAGCCGGTTAGTTGAAAAATATCACTCATACGCCGTGCACTATGGGCAAAATGAGTTGGCTGTGCTTTCTTTTGTTTGCTTATTCCACTTGATGTATTTTTGTGCTCTTAAATTTAGCACGAAAGGGGTTTTCACTTTCATTCAGCTATCCGTTTTATTATTATACTTGTATATTCATCGTTTGCATGTCAGTCGGCTGCTTTGTGCCAGTTGACAGATGCTGATTATGCAGCGTTTAGAGATTTTCTGATAGCAGCTGTACTGCATAATACTGGTAAATGCAGAAAAACAGCAGGTGGCAGCATAAAGAAAGGCATTTTAGTTTGAGATTTTGTGAAATTTTGGTCTCTTTGAATTTGTACTGTCACTTGCTGTATGAGATTTGTGCGAATTTTGCTTACAAATAAAAAATTGATTTCAATTATCAAAGCAGATTTTATTTAAATTATAAATATCAAGCAATATGCGGGCAAAATTTTATTTTTAAAAATATATTGTGGTGTTTGTAAGTTTTTATTAGGGTGTTCCCTACTTTAAAGGCATTAAACTTTGCTAAACAAACATATTTATAATATTTGAAAACAAAATATGTACTGAGAAAGCTGTTTTTTCATTGCTTTATGTTTGAAGTAAAGAATTTTAGCGCAAATTTTCATTTTTAGAACACCAGTGCGTATACGTAACTTTACCTGTAAATTTTAATTTCGCTTTAGTGGGATAATTTTTCGGGAAAGCTTTACATTGACTATTGTCATATGTGTTTAGATCATTTAAATGATAAAAATAAAGGCAGTTTAGTTGAGATTTTTTTGTAATTCGGCTCAATTTGAAACTCTACTGCCACTTGTTGCTTGTAAATTTTCGAAAAATGTTGTTTAAGAATAAAAATAAACTTTTTCAAGCAGAAAATATTTTAATTATAAGAAGCCTCACTAAATACTGTTAACATTTCGGCATATGGAGCTTTTTATATTTTTATCAGGGCGGGCTTTATGTTAAGGACAAGAATTTTTGCTAATAAAAGTAAGTTTTATATCATGAAACAAAATGTGAATTTAATTTTAATTTAGTTTATTTACTTTATTTTCAAAGAAATGATTTTTAGTGTAATTTTTCAATTTCAGCACACCTGTGCGTATACGCAACTTTATTTTTAAAACAAAATTTAGTTTAAAATTTGAGTAATTGATCACGAAAAGTAAAAATGTTATAGTAGAACATTAGTTAAACTATTTCAAATATAATTAAATCATATAACTGGCATAACTAGCGGATTTTTAGTTAAGAGTTACTAAAATTGTGCTCGTTTTGACATTTTGAATTTTTAACTGTCATTTTTTCGCTGAATTTTACCTCAAATTTTGCCTAAGTTTAGTTTTCTTTTGTACTTTATAGCAGAAAATATGTCAATTTTAATGTCCAAGTCATATACATGCAAAATTTGAGACATATATGCATATTAGGGCATGCCTAATATTAAGAGCACACAGTTTTTGCTCAAAAATTTCGCATTTTTATATTTTGAAATCAAATTTGCTTTATAGAAGTTTATTTATTTTTATCTAAATATTTTAAGAGCAATTTTTCATTCTTCGAATGCCAGTGCGTATACGCAACTTTACTTTTAAAATTAATTTCATTTTAAAACTTGAAAAAGTAATTTAAAAATGGGAAAATTCCATTATTAGCATTAGATTGAGCACTGAAAATATAAGTAAGTGAAAAGAAATAAGATTACATGCGACCTATGCAGAAAATTTTTTGTAATCACCGCTTGAAAAAAATATTTTTTTTTAAAAAATTTTTCTTTATATATTTTATTTATTAATTTAAATGTTATCAAAAAGCTTACCCTAATGTATTATATGCGATTGCATGTAATGCCCCACTGCACATTTTTCTTTTGTCAGCATTTTGCTATAGAAAAATATCAAATTTCTTGTCATATCAGTAAACTAAATTTCGAATTTCAAAAGCTGTTGCTGTAAATGTGGCAAAATATATTTATAAAGTTTATCTTTATGTAAATAAATGCATATATATATGCTTGTGCATAGAAACTTCCATGGAAAAGCTATCAAAAGGTAGTTAAAACACGTGCGCTTTTCTTTTCTTTCCACCTCCCTGTCAGCCTCTGTGTCGGTCGCTATAATAGTGTCAGCATAAGTTTCGAAACTGTCAAGCCATCACCCTGAACGCCTACCAGTTTGACTTCATCCCTTTTTAGATATATTTATTTTGTGTGAGTGGTTGCCTGCATATACGCAAACTTTTTCGTTTTCAAAACTAATCTTTACACTCTCATTTTCAATAGCTGCTTGTGTCTTAACTACAATGCTTTTCTTTATAATTTCTAAAGCTGCTGCTTTCATAAATTTTTCAATTTTGTTTATATATTTATTTATTTTTATTTTTTCAACGCCTTCAGTCATGCCATTAGAAGTGCTTTTCATTTAGGAGTAGTTTTGAGTATGCTTGAGTGACAGTTTTCTTTGTAGTTGTGCTGGTTTTCGTAATTAATGGGATATTGAATTGAGTGGAATAGAGGAATAATTTTTCCAACACTTTTTTTTAAAAATATTTTAATGAGAAAAGTCAAAAAAAAAAAGATAGGAAAATATTAAAAGCAATTTTTTTTTAATTTTTACATTTGCATTCATTATTTGATTTTATATTTTATAATTATAAATGCTGAGTTTAAAAATATTATACGTTAGGAAATTGAACGTTCTTTATTTAGCCAACAATGATTTCTTAATAAACCCACACTTTTCGCTAAATTATTCAATAATTAAATGGTTTAATTTTACAAGTAAAAATTGTTACTCATACGTCAGGCTGTACTAAAAAGAGTTTTATTATTCAAAAGAGGCTTAAAAGTTTAACAAAATGAAATTTAACCTTTTTATGTACTTTATTTAATTGAGTACTAATTTTTATTTAAATTTAAATAAATGTTTTTGGTTACGTATACGTCCTGCTACGAAAAAAAATTTAAAAATTCACATAAAATTTATTCAAAATTAAAAAATTGATTTTTTTTTTATTATTTCAAAATAGTTAAAACAAACTAGTAAGTTCGACTTAATTAAAATAATAATAAAATAAAAAATTGCAAAGTAAGAAAGCAGAAATACGAGCTTGAACCATTTTAACAAAAAAAAAAAAAATAAAAATAAAAATAAAAATAAAAAAGTACATAGTTTTTAAAAAAATAAAAAATAATAAAATATATTATACGTAAAGCACTTCTTAAAAAAGAAAAAGAAAAAGAAAACACAAATTCACCAAATTCAAATTTTCTTCTTTTTTCACATTCACCTTGAACGCGACAAAAACTCGAAGGCAAGGCAATGTTAAAGACATTTTGACACAGAAAAAAAACCGAAAAAAATAAATAAATAAAACAAAAGAAAACAAAAGTAATGCAAACAAGTTACAACAAAAACAACACAAAAACAATGAGGTACAGCCAGCCAACAGGCGCAGAGCGGCAGAAGTGCAGTGAAATGTAGCAAATGGTGCGAAAAATACATTGACGCCAGCTAGACGGCGGGCGTTCAATGGCGGCATGCTGACAATCTATTAATAATATCTAAAGAAGAAAAAATATATAAAAAATAAAAATAATATAAAATGAAAATGAAATAAAAATAAAAAATTAAAAATGAAAAAATAAAAAATAATTTACAAATAAAACTAAAGAAAAAAAAATTATATTAATAACGAATAAAATTAAAACTAAAAAAAATTAACAAAAATTAAAAAAAATATAATTTATTGAAAGTAAAAAATTAAAAATAAAGAATGAAAATGAAATTAAATAAAAATTTATGAAATAAAGAATAAAAAAATACAATAAAAATTATATAGAATAAAAAATACAAAAATTAAAAAAAATAAAAATCAAAATCATAGTGATTAAAAACCAAAACTAAGGAAAAAATTAAAAAGTAAAGAGTAAAAATAAAACTAAATAGATTTAGAAAATAAAGAATAAAAAAAAATAATAAAAAATATATATAAAATAAAAAATAAAATCAAATTTTAAGAAAAAATTCAAATTATAAAGAGCAAAATCACACAACAATGGCAGAACAGCAGTAAAATTTAGTATATGTATATACGCGTTAAAGCAAATAGCAAGAAAACAAGCAACAGTTGGCGGTCGCAGCTGAAATACTTTAAGGAAAAAATAATAAAAATAAAAATACAGTAAAATGAGAAATACATATGTCTTTGCTTAATGTGGGTAAGATACCGTAAAAGAGAGCTGTGTCGAGCTGTAGTATATTATATGGCAGAAGATTCGGAAAAGCTCATGTAGAATGAGAGATATGGAACTGGTGTCGCAGTTGCCGACAAGAGTAAGGGTGTAGCCAGCTATACAAGGTATATGAGCTTATAATTAATTAACAGGATTATATACATATCTAGTAGTACATGAAGTAGCATAAGAAAAAACAATTAGTATATGAAAAAATAACAAAAAAAATTTTCTTGCATATTTTCGAGAACAAAAATCTAAAACCACAGCATGTTATACACATATTATAGCTATTTCAGTTTTCTGATAAAATTTTTTCACTTTTATATTAATTACATTAACTAAATTTAATATGAATTGCATATTGGTACTGAAAATCATCGAAATCGAACAACTAATGTGTAATATATAGCTCTCATGAAACGATTTTTTCAGATATCAGTCTTTGGTGAGAACTCAGTCAAAGATAAAATTTAAGAGCGTGAAATTCGGTATTATCCACACATATTATAAATTGGATATTGGTAGTGAAAATCACTGAATTTGAAATACTATATCATATAGCCTCCAATCGAACAATTACAATCGAATTAGGCAGATATGAGGTTTTGGGACCAAAAAACCACATAGAAGCGTGAAATATGGTATTTTATAGACTTGAATTTAAGTTCATGTTGACAAAAACTAATCTAAATCAAATTTTACCATTTTCAACATATTTGTCATGTACATGAGAGATATAATGTCCGAAGACAGCCGTTCTTTCACGTTTTAATTTATATTAATTAAGTTTTTCATATTTTAATATTTTTCATTTTTTATTTGATTTAATTTAATTTATATAATTGAATTTTATTTAATTTAAATTAATTTTTTATTTTGTTTGTTGTTTTTAATTTTACTTTTATTTAATTTATTTTATTTTAATTTTTTTCAGTAATTAAATTTAATTAACTTTTTACAAATTTTTGTAAATTTATTTATTATATAACTGAATTCAATTAAATTTATTTATTTTATTTATTTATTTAATTTAATATGATTGTATTTAAATTAATTTTATTATTATTTTTTAAATTTATTTAATTTGTGTTTATTTTACTTTGTCTCATTTTTATTAAATTTAATTTAATTATAATAAATAAAATTTAATTAATTAATTCATTTATTAAATTTTATTTATTTAAAATTTTAATTTCATTTCATTAAGGTTTATTTTAATTTTTCTGTTTTTTATATTTAATTTAATTTTAATTAGTTGAATTTAATTACATTTAATTAATTTTTTTAAATTTAATTTAATGTAATTTGGTTTCATATTATATTGTTTATATTAATTAAATTTATTTTAGTTTAATTAAATTCAATTTATTTTTTGTTATAAGTAAATTAGCTGTATTAAAAGGCCTATTTTTGTTAGAAAAATTATATTTTTAATTGAATATTTTGTTATACAACAAAGAAAAATTGGTATAACTGACAGCTGTTTCGGAGATCACCACATCTCCTCATCAGACTTCTTTTGCCAGGAATCGAACCGACGGATTCTGGCATCACAGGCGAGTCCTCTAACAACTGAGCCAACGCCTGCCATGCAAGCTGCTGTTGTATTATTCAGTTTTTTTTTTTTGCTAACCAACAACTATTGAGTGCGATGATATTTAGCCGCTATTTTCTTACTTAATGTTGGGGTATTTTTTATTTAATTTAACTTTAATGAATTTAATTTTTTGGTATTTTTCGACTATTTTTATATTACTAAATTTGATTTTGTTTCATATTATCTTGTTAATGTTGATTAAATTTATTTTAGTTCAGTTTGAGTCAATTTAATATTGGTTGCTATAATTTAATTTAATGTAATTTAGCTTAATTAAATCAAATTTTTAATATTATATATATTTAACTTATCTAATTTAATTTAGTTTGGTATTTTTTTCGTAGGAATAATTTAATTTAATTCAATTAATTTGTATTTAATGTTAATTTATATTTTTTAATTTAGTTTAATATATTTAATTTTTATTTATTTTTTAAATTTAATTTTTTTCGATTTAATTTTTAATTTATTTTTTTAATTTAATTTAATTTAATTTAACTTTATTTAATTTGATGTTTTTGCATTTAATTTTTTTAATTTGAAATTTTTTTTTTAATTTTTTATATTTAACTTTGTTTTATTTTTATATTTTTTAATAATTTTATATTATTTAATTTAACTTAGCTTATTTACTTTGATTTGATTTAATTTAATTTTTATTATTTAATTTTAATATTTCTTATTTTATATTATTTTTTTAGATTTAGTTTAATTTAATTCAAGTTTTTAATTAATTTTTTATATACATTATTTTTAATTATTCTAAGCTTATTAATTTTTATTTGTTACTATTTTTTTAAAATTCATTTGATATTATTTATTTTTTTTTATTTTATCTAATTTAATTTAGATTCGTATTTTTTACGTAGAAATGAATTAATTTAAATCAATTAGTTTTTATTTAATGTTATTTTACGTAGATATAATTTAGTTTTATTTATTTGATTTTTATTAATTTTTTTAATTTAATTTATTTTGATTAAACTTTTAATTAATTTATTTTTTTTAATTTAATTTAATTTAATTTTATTTGATGTTATAGCATTTAGTTTTTTTTAATTTGAAATTTTTTTTAAATTTTTTTAAATTTAATTTTTTTTATTTTTATATTTTTAAAAATTTTATAATTTTTAATTTAATTTAGCTTATTTACTCTGATTTGAATTAATTAAATGTTTATTATTTTTCTTATTTTATATTATTTTTTTTTTAGATTTAATTTAATTTAATTTAAGTTTTTAATTAATTTCTTATATAAATTATTTTTAATTGTTTTAAGCTTAATCATTTTTATTTTTATTTATTTTTTTTTTTTAAATTTATTTAATTATTTTTTTAAATTTAATTTAATTTATTTATTTTAATTTAAAAGTTTTATATTATTTTTTTCTTTTAGTTGAGTAAATTTTTTACGTGTTTTTAATTAATTTTATTTAAATTTATTTTCATTGTTTTCATTTATTTTACTTATTTTAAATAAATTTAATTTTTTTTTTGAATTTAGTCTTAATTTTTTTATTTATCTGTACTGTATTTTTTTCTTGTTTATTCTTCTATTTTATATTTTTAATTTAAATTAATTTTTTTCTTACAGTATTTCATTTTATTTTGATATGTAATTCTATGTGATTTAATAATTTTAATTTTAATTTCTTTCTTTGTGTTTTTTTTGCCAAAACTAAATTTTTCAAAACTATTTGCAATACCCAAACGAATTACGTAAATTTCCTCTTTTCATAAT
Source organism: Neoceratitis asiatica (assembly GCA_030068015.2). Classification (NCBI taxonomy): domain Eukaryota; kingdom Metazoa; phylum Arthropoda; class Insecta; order Diptera; family Tephritidae; genus Neoceratitis; species Neoceratitis asiatica. The sequence continues at coordinate 68,821,318 of CM061527.1, read as the reverse complement.
TCATTTCAATTTGTTGAGTGTCTTTTCGACTTTTTTCATTTTCGCTGAAAATTTCCGGCAGCCATAAATTAAACAAACTGTCGGTTAGTGAATGAATTAGATATATGTGTATGTGTACATACAAATATATCTAAATGCAGGTGTGGGTGTATGGGCGAAAAACAATTTTCTATGACGTACATGCACATACCCACCCACACACCCACACATGAGTAACAAACAAATATAACAATAACAAATAAAAAATAAACATTTGTGTTGGTTTAGTAAATCAAAAATCAAAATTCTGAAATTTTTCTTTTAGAATTTTCGCAATTTTCTCATTTGATTAACATTTCGCAATGAAATTTTTCATTGTAAACAGTGCATTTTGACGCTGCCAGTGGGAAGTAAATTGCTTGGCACGTGGCATTTAAGAATTTTATGCGAAAAATGAAATTTTGATGTGTAGATAGGGAATGATTGTTCCTGATTGCGAGGTGTAAGGGGTTGAGTTTATTATTTCAAAAATAATGTGCGCCTCTCCACTGCACACCACTACTAGGTATTTAAATTTTAACAATTTATCAAAAAAATTACATATGAAATCCATTGAAAATTTTGAATTTGTTTCTAACACTACTTTATGTTAATAACGGTCTTTAATGACAGTGAATTTTATGCTAAGAATATTAAATTAATGCCATTATCAACAGTAACAGCTGGCTTCTGCGCGCTCTCTCACTCTCTCTCTCTCTCTCTCTCCCTCTCTCTCATTCTTTGCTTCTCTCTACTCCTTTCTCCTCGCTCAAATTTTATATTCTGCACTTATTTGCAGAAAACGGTCATTAGGCGCAGTGAAAAGCGTTGCGAAAGTCCTTCAAAACTTACAAGGTCTCGAAAAAGGTCCAACAACTACAATTTCAAACAAACAGTTAATGGTTTTGTGCGTGTGTGTGTGTGCTAAAATGAACTTGTAATGCAATACTTTCAATGCAGAGTCACGTCACACTAAATTGAGTCGCTTTGTCAGGGCTAAACGAGTTTGTCGACGCGCAACACAAAGGACAATTTCAATAATAGCGTATTATACGTGTGTGTGTGTGTGTGTGTGAGTGCGGGTGTGTCTGTGGGAAACAATAAAAGTGTAAACACAATGGAATAAAATCCGCAACTAACGCGATAAAATTTGCCAAAGAAAAAGTTGTAAATATTTTGCGACAAATTTTCGGGGCGCCAAAGCACCTTTGACACCGTTAACACTTAATTTAGGCTGAGTGGCATGTAATACAAATGTTGTGTAGCAATGGGTATGTATGCTATTGTATATTTATGTGAATACATTATTGTATATAGTGTTGGCTGAAATCGTGAAAATGGAGCTTTCCATTCTGCAAATGGGAGAAATTTTTTAGGTTATGTTATTTAATTAAATTAATTTTTTACTTTTTATTTTCACTTAAATATTTATTTTAATTTTCTATATTTTACTTTAATTACTGTAAATACTCCGAAAAATCGGAATAAATGCAGAAAAATTCTTTGAAATTAATTCGAAGGACTCGGAAAATATTCAAAAGACTCCAAAAAATTTGTAGCAACTCCGAAAAATTTATAAATACTCCGAAAATTTCCGAAATACTGCAGAGAAATAGTTTTAAATTAATTGTTAAAACTGCGAAAATATTTAAAAGACTCCGAAAAATTTTAAGTAACTCCGAAAAATTTATAATTACTCCGGAAAATTCGGAATTACCGCAGAAAAATAGTTTCAAATTAATTCGAAGGACACATAAAAGGATGGACTCCGAAAAATTTATAAATACTCCGAAAAATTCGGAATTACTGCAGAAAAATAGTTTTAAATTAATTCGAAAGACTCCGAAAAATTTAAAGTATCACCGAAAAATTTATAACTACTCTGAAAAATTCGGATATACCCTGAAAAGATTCAAAAGACTCCGGAAATTTCGAAGTAAATACGAAAAAATTATAAATACTCCGAAAAAATTGGAATTATTGCAGAGAAATAGTTTTAAATTAATTCAAAGGACTCAGAAAATATTCAAAAGACTCCGAAAAATTTAAAGTAATTCCGAAAACATTATAAAGACTCCGAAAAATTCGGAATTACCACAGAGGAATAGCTTCAAATTGAAAAAGTCTCCGAAGACTCCGAAAATAGTGAAAAGACTCTTAAAATATTCAAAATTCGGAATAATTTCGAAAAAACTAAAAGGACTCTGAAAACTATGAATAACTACAGAGAATAGTATAATAATATTAAAAAGACAAATTCAGGGTAACACTGAACAATTGGAATAACTCCGAAAATATTTAAATATGTTCCGAAAAATAAATAGTAACTCAGAAAATTTTCAGAATACTAAAGGAAAATCTAAATAACTGCGAAGAAAAAATAATAGGGAGAGAGGAAAAGAGCAGAAAGATTGAAATAATCAAAAGAGGAGAGAGAGATGAAAATGGAGAAAAATGGGGAGGGAAGAAAGAGAGGGATAGAAAAAGGGTGAATAGAAAAGAGAGGGATAGAGAAATAAGATAGCTTCAGTTTATTTTTTAATTTTGTTTGTTTTATTTAATTAATAAAATTTTTTTATTTTTTATAGTTTATTTTATTTTCTTTTATTTTATATATTTTATTTTATTTTATATTATTTTTTTATTTAAAATTTAATTTAATTTAATTTAATTTTAAATAATTTATTTTATTTTTTTATTTTTAATTTTTTTAAATTTTTGTTTAATTTAATTTTATTTAATTTTATTTTACTTGGTTTCTTTATCTAAATTCGTTTTTCATAACTTTTTTTTCAAAATATTTACAATTGAAAGGCAAATTGCGGTTAAAAAAAAAAAAGAAAAAAAAACAGACACATCAGCACACTAAAAAAAAAAAAAATATTTGAAAGCAGTAATTAAATACTCTCTGAAAACTGAATAGACTACAGCTTAAAATTTTTGAGAAAATATTCCTGCGGACGACACTTAATTTCCCCATTAAATACTCCACTCTGCCCAACACCTGGCACTCGAAATTCCTGAATTTAATGTCTTCTACCTTTTTTATGTTTGCCAACCAATACTTGTTGTTGTTTATCCAAATTGTTTATGCCATTTCCGTTGCAGACAACCATTAATAGGGTTTGTAGTCACTCGTACTTCTTGTTAAAGTTCCAGTTTCCAAGCGGGCTGACACACTTTTGGAAAGTTTGGCATTTGCATAAAGCACGTCTTTAAACAAGAATACAAAAAAAAAAAAACAGATAAAAGAGGAAAATCCGTAAGTTAGTTTTCAAGTTTTCACTTCCGTTTACAAATTTTAGACCGTTTGCTATGCTCGAACTCATAAAGCCGACCATTTGAAGCTGGCGAAGAGCTTTTGGGCCAAAAACAAAAGCAAACTGGACAGCTGTGCAAGGGCATAATCAAACTGTGTGTGTTTTGAAATTTCTCACTCCCTTAAATAGAATTTAATACTGCATATTAGCATTTTAATTTAAATTTAATTTTTTTTCGTTTTTTTTCTTACTTCGTTTTTTTCATGTTGATTTTAATTTTAGTTGTTATCATTTTGGTTTTTATAATTTTTTTGCTCGAACCGCCTAAATTTTATTAGCGATATCCCACCTCGTGCTGCGTTTCTTTTTTGAGTTTTCCTTTTTATTTATTGTTTTTCTTTTCTATTTTTTTTATACTAAATTTCGCACGTAGCGCTTATCTGCCTATCCGCTTACTTGTCTATATTTCCTTTTCTTTTTATCCTTCTTTATAGCACTTTATTTGTTTGCCGCTGTCTTATCTTAATTTTCGAATTGGCTTTACTTAAACACTTTATTAAAACTTATGTCCTTTCAGCGCTGCGTAGGCGCGCTTCTCTCCTTTTTTCAGAGCGAAATGTATTTCTCCATGCATTTTCAATGTGCGTTTTTAGTATTTTGATTGAGCGAGGGTTGGGCATACTTTTGAACATTAACGAATTTATTTATATACTTATAGATATGAGTTTACGGCAATAAATTTTGTAAGTAAATTGATATGCTCCGAAAAAGTATAACTTTTGAAAAGTACTCCGAAAATATTTCGGAGTGACTCCGAAAAACACTCCGAAAATTTTTCTACCTCAGATCAAAGTTTTACTTTGATAATTCAAAGTTTCACTTTGATAATTCAAAGTTTTACTTTAATAATTTTCCCACTTTTTTGGAGGTTACTCCGAAAATACTTCGATTATTTCTTTCTAAGTCAGATCACAGTTTTGCGGAAGCAATTACTAATTCAGAAGCTTTAAAAATATTATAAGTTTCGTTGAAAGTTGCTAGTTTAAGCCATACTACCAAAATTTTTATGTTACTCCGAAATTTACTCTGAAAAAAATTCTTGATATTCTAAACAAAGTTCAAATTCAATATTTTCTGTTTGTATGCGGTATATAGTTCGGTTATATTTTCAAAAAATAAAACCTTTTGATTGCTTTCTGCTATTTTACAAGTTTTTATGAAATTTATACACAGTAATGTGACTCCGAAAAATCATAGAAAATTAATTTTTGAAATTTTTTTTAATTTTCATATAAAAATTAAATACCTTTATGACACTGTTTGGCCTATGCATGATGAATTAAGTTACAAAAAAAAAAAAACAATAAAAATTCCGCTCCACACAAAATTTTTTGCATGTGTCGAGCTTAGTCCGAAAAGTTAAAATTTACCACTAAAATCTCGTTTCGTCTCCAAAAACTCTTATATATTACGAAAGTTTTGAAATTTCATTAAAATGGTCGGTATAATCCTCTTTTCTTCTAAACGGAATTGCTATTAAAAATTCGGAATTACTCCGTGGAATCAAAATTACTCCGAAAATCCAAATATTGCACCAAATTAAAAGAAATTCGATGTAATTTGCATTTTCATTCTTCAATTTCTTCATCTTTCATTTTCAAGATAAATTTGAAGTTACTCCGAAAAAAAGTTAAAAACACTCCGAAAAGTTGGAAAATTCTCCGAATCTTTGGTAGTTTCGTTATTTGTTGTAACTAGCAAAAATTTGGACTTTCATCGACGGCTTCAATGGTTATATTTATATCAATTTTTGTACAAAAAATGCGCAATTGCCACGAAAAAATCTGAATTACTCCGAAAATTTGAAAATTAACCCGAATTAAAAAAAATCTGTGGTATCTTTATTCTTATACCTTCCTTCATTCTGCTATTAAAGTTAAAATTGCAACAAATATTGCTAACAAAAATTTGGGAATACTCCGAAAGTGTCAAAATTACTCCGAAATCACTTCGAAATTTTGATCATTTTATTGTTTGTTGTAACTAAGAAATCTTTGGACCAACACCGACGACATTAATGTTTATAACACGTGCAGTTACTCCGAATTTTTTTAAATTTTGCACTTAAAAAATATTTTTCCCATTTTTTAATTGAAAAAAAATTTTCAAAAAAAAAAAATAAAGGGAAACACGGAAATTTTCCTAAATTTCAGGAATAAAAACTGTTTCATTGTATTTTTAATATTTTAAGCAGTCGGACTAATATTTTTATACTCATATTCATATTAAGCCAAAATTACTAATAGAAATTTGGAAGTATTCCGAAAAAGGAAAATTACTCCGAAAATTTTGAAATTACTCCGAACATTTTGAAATTAGTCCGAATTTTTCAAATTACTTCGAATTTTTCAAATTTTGCTCTTTAAATTAATTAATTAATTAATCTTATTTAAATCAAAATTTCTGCAAAAAAAAAGAATTTTGGAAATTTTCAAAATTTTCAGGATTAAAAAATGCTTCATTGTATTTGCAATATTTTAAGCAATCATAAAAATCTATATTTTTAAATAATTTTCCATAAAAAGTGCCTGAACAGGTGAATTTTCAATTAGATTTGTAAAGAGATCTTGATGGTTTATAAGTTGAATGAATAAAAAAAATCAATAAATAAAAAAAAAAAATTGAAAATAAAATAATAATAATAATACTAATAATAACTATTTGAGTATATAAGGACAAGTTTTTCTTAAATTGCGCAGTTACAAAGATAGAAATATACAATTTTATATATTTTTTTCAAAAAAGGCAAAATAATTTTTTCCGCCTAAAATCTGTCACTTTTTACAATTTCATTGGAAAAAGTACCGCAATCAAGTGCCGTTACAATTCAAAACTGTCAACTAGGCCTACTGATAAAGTGCCCCATTGAAGTGAAGATAAAAAAGTAAATTTCAAAAAAGAAAAACTAAAAACCTACAACACAACAGCACTGCAAAGAAACGTAAAAAAAGCATATTCAAGTGCCAACAAAATTATCTTGAATTTATATAAGCACATAAGTGTGCATAAATACATATAATACTACATAATATATATACATATAAGTACTCAGTACATTTGCTTTGCTTTTATTGTATTGAATTTTTGTTTTTTTTTGCCACTTACCACCTTCCGGCTCTGAGTCATCTATATAGATCATTTTGTTCTTGTCTTTATTGGGCTTCTTTTCACGCAAACGAGTACCTATTTTGATGGTTTTTTTTTCTATTCTCTTCAAAAAATGTACTCAAAAAATGTGTATTTTTATTTCTCCAACAGTGATGACAGGAGCGTTTATTATACCGTTGTACTCGTATATGACCTTGCACCTGCTAAGGTGACGTACGCGTTCAAGGTATTCCACTGGTTAAACGAAGTCCAATAGCTGATTTGTTGTTATTTATATTTGTGGTAATTAGTTGAAAATAATTATTAATATTTTTATTAATTATTATGAAAAGACACTTTTTTAACACTTCTCACTTATACGCTCACACTCTTCTTCTTCTTCTTCTTCTTCTTCTTCTTCTTCTAATTATTACCAATATTATATTTGGAATTTGCTTGCTTTTTATTTATATTTGCTGCAAATAAATGGGGGGAAAATAAAAATAATTTATTTGTGCAATTCATATTTGTTTTTTTTTTTTTGAATTTTTCTTTGTTTTTTATATTTAATTTTTATTAATTTTTTTTGCTTTTGCATTTAATTTATTTTATTTATTAGTACAGCAAGTTGGCGAAATTGTTTTATATTGCTTTCACACACACACACAGTGCACTACATATATACAATAATACAAAAAAACACCATTTGCTTTTTTTTATCTCGCCTGCTTGCTGTGGGTGTGGAATTGGCTTTGTGTACGAATTGTTTAGACGCAAGTGTGTGTTGTTCTTGTATTTGCTGTATTGATTGTTGGTACTTTGCCGCTGCGGGAATTGCGTTTTAGATTTTGGGGAAGAATTTTTAATTTTTTTAATTTCTTTTAAATTTTTTATAATTTATTTTTTTATATAAATTAAAATTTTTTTTATATTTTTTTTATGTTTTCGAAAATTTTCGCATATTTTATATGTTGTATATTGGTGTTATATGCTATTTTCACTTTGAAATATTTTCTAAAGCTGGGTATTAAGTTATGAAGAAAAATTTATTTATTTTATTTTCAAATAAAATTTTTTTTTTCAAATAAATTTTTTTTTTCAAATAAAAAATTTAAAAAAAAATTTTTTTTAAAGAATTTTTTTTTTCATATAAAAATAAGTTTTTTTTTTATGAAATACTTGTTTTTTTTTTTGCTAATAATTTCCGTTGAAAATGTGTTTAAAATTTCCTTAATTTGCTTTGTTATTTTTTTAAATTTCTTTACTTTACTTTTGCTTCAAGTCTCAATTTTATGAATACCGCTGTTTTTAAATTAATGTTTTTTGATTTATATTTATAATCAATAATTAATATTTATCTTTTTGGCTATCGATTTTTATCACTTAACTATTTTTCATAAAGGGAATGGAGGCAGCGACCGACGACCTGTTCGAAAAAATAGTTTTCTTATTTGAAATTCTTTTCTTCCAGGAAGTGAAAAGGTCTATTTGAAAAAAATTATATATTTATGCATCGATTTGTTTGAATTTTCAGATGACATGCCTAAAAGAAATACTTTTGTTTCTCGGCAATGGAACAAGGCTCGACACCGAGGGATCAACGACTGCATGACAACAATGAATATGATTTCGATATGGGGAAAATATCTTGCATAGGTATGTTCGCTGCATCATTCTATTATTCTCTGCCTGCAGCTGCGTCTTACAGATATTCTTATACCTAAGACTTTATTGTGAATACGCATAGATTCGAGTGATGTGAAAGAGCTTGAGGAGCAAAAACGAAGTTTACTCAATAATATAATAAAAAAAAACTTAATATCTTGTTGTATTACACGATGTTTAATTTGTGCTTTTTATCATTCCTTGCGATACAAATTTGTATAGAAATTAGACAAAATATAGAAAGCCACAACAAAGTCTAGCAGGTTATGCTAGTATTATTTAAATAATTCATATTCATGTAAATTTATTTTATTTTTGTTAATTATATTAAATTAAATTCAACTATGGATTGTTTAATGCGGGGTGTGATTATTTTTGGTTATAAGTAAATGAGCTGTATTCAAAGGCCTATTTTTGTTTGAAAAATTATTTTTTAGTTGAATATTTTGTTATACAACAAAGAAAAATTGGTAGAACTGACAGCAATATTAAGTGAAAATAGCGGCTAAATGTTAGCGCACTTAATAGTTGTTGGTTAGTAAAAAATTGAATAATACAACAACAGATTGCATGGCAGGCGTTGGCTCAGTTGTTAGAGCAATCGCCTGTGATGCCAGAATCCGTCGGTTCGATTCCTGGAAAAGAAGTCTGATAAAGAGATGTGGTGATTTCTTTGCTGTATAACAAAATATTCAATGAAAAAAATTATTTTTCCAAAAAATAGGCCTTTGAATACAGCTCATTTACTTATAACCAAAAATAAATTGAATTAAATTTTTTATTTTTATTTAACTTTCTTATTTTATTTATTTACATTTTTTCACACTAAGTCATTTTACTTTATTTTTCCCTTTTTATTTTATTTAATTTTCTTATTTCATTTTATTTATTTTCATATTATTTTATTTTTTCAGATCATATTGAATTAATTTTTTATCCTTATTATTCAATGTTAAGTCGATTGAAAAATATTCAAGTATTTTAATTAATTAATTTTTTTAATTATTACTTTTGAATTGTTCTTGTTTTAAAACACTGCTTTTAAAATTAAAAATATTAAATTATGAAATGTTGAGTTTTGGAAGTTATTAAAATTATTTGAAATTTTTTTATTTTACTTTTAATCATACAACTTTATTACAACATTTAAATATTTAATTTTTAATTTTTAATTTATTTTTTATTTTTTATTTTTTTTTTTGGTTTTTAAAAACCTTTTGCTATTTAGTTTGATTTTTGCTTAGGCTTTTATTTATATTTAATTTTTTGTATTTGTTTTTATTTTTATTTTAATTTTTATTAAAATTTTATTTTCATTAATTTTAGTTTTCATTTTTTTAATTAAAATTTTGTTTTAAATTTATTTTTTTATTATTTTAATTTAAAAACTTTATTTAAGTTAATTTATTTTTATTTATATTTTCATTTTTATTCTTTATTTTTCTTAGTAATTTTAATCTTTTATTTTTATTTAATTTTTCGTTTTTAGTTTTAAATTTTAATTTTTTATTTTTACTGTGTAAGTTTTAAATTATAATTTCTAATTTTTAAATTTTAATTTTTAATTTTAAATATTTCACTTTTAAATTTAAATTTTTTATTTTTCAGTTTTAAATTTTAATTTTTAATTTTTAATATATAATTTTTAATTTATGATTTGTAATTTATTGTATTCAATTTTTATTTTAATTTTTTAAATTAAAAATTTTAATATTTAATTTTTGATTCTTAATTTTTGATTTTAAATTTTTAATATTTAATTTGTAATTTTTATTTTTAATTTTTTGTTTTTAATTTTTAATTTAATGTTTTAATTAAAAATTTTTTGTTTTTAAATTTTAATTTTCAATTTTCAATTTTCAATTTTCAATTTTTAATTTTGAATTTTGTATTTTGGATTTTATAATTTTTAATTTTTAAATTTTAATTTTTATTTTTAATATTTAATTTTTAATTTTTAATTTTTAATTTTTAATTTTTAATTTTTAATTTTTAATTTTTAATTTTTAATTTTAAATTTTTAATTTTTAATTTTTAATTTTTAATTTTTAATTTTTAATTTTTAATTTTTAATTTTTAATTTTTAATTTTTAATTTTTATTTTTTATTTTTTATTTTTTTTTTTTAATTTTAAATTTTTTAATTTTTAATTTTTCATTTTAATTTTTAATTTTTAATTTTTTTTTTTAATTTTTAATTTTTAACTTTTAACTTTTAATTTTTAATTTTTATTTTTTAAATTTGAATTTTTAATTTTGAATTTTGAATGTTGAATTTTTAATTTTTATTTCTTAATTTTTAATTATTAATTTTTAATTTTTAATTTTTAATTTTTAATTTTTAATTTTTTAATTTTTAATTTTTAATTTTTTAATTTTTAATTTTTAATTTTTAATTTTTAATTTTTAATTTTTAATTTTTAATTTTGAATTTTATGTTTTAAATTTTTATATTATCTTTATTTTTTATTAACTCCTTAAATTTTAACTAAACATTTTTTAAAATTTTATATTTCTATTTTTTTTTTGAATTTTTTTTTGCTTTTTCTAAATTTAATTTTGATTTTTATATTTATTTATTTTTTTATTGTTATTTTTTTATTAATAGTATAAAATTTAATTTTTATTTTTATTTTTATTACTATTTTTGTTTTTAATTTCATTTTTATTTATTAGTATTTTTTTATACCATTTTAAATTTATAATAATTTCATATTTTATTTTATTTTTGTATTTTTTTATTATTACGTTTAATGTTTAGCGTTATTTTAGTTATAATATAATTTAAACTTTTTATTTTAGCTTGAATAGCATATTATTATTTTCCTTTTTGGTTTAATATTTATTATTTATTACTATTATTACTTTTAATAAATTTTCCCATATTTGCTTTTTCTTTTAATATTAAAATATTTAAAAATGTTTATTTTAGTTTTAATTACTTTTTTTATTTATTTAATTTTTAAATTTTCTTATAGTATTACTCAAAATTTTTTTTTGTTTTAGTTAATAATTTTTAAATCTTTCTTGTTATCAGATTATACATCATTATATTGTATATCATTTAAATTTATTAAATTTAGGTTTTTTGTATAATGCAAATTTTCGTAAATATATTTTTGAAACCCCTTTAAATAATTTTTTTGATATTAAATATATTATTTCGTTCTTATAACTTCTATTAAATTTTTGTTATTATAATAATAATTTTTAATATTAGCTTTTATTTCTCTATATATAATTTAATTTAATATAAATTTTTTGCGCTTGGGCAAATAAATATTATTTTCTCATTTGAGTAAATTTTTTGTTTTTAATTAAACATTTTTCTGTAAATTTTTTTTGCTGTTTTTTCACTAAATTAGCATAATTTTCCCAACCGCATATTTTTTCTTAAGTTTTTTTTGGAATTCTATATTTATGTATTTGTAAAATTTTATTTGGTTTAGGTAATTAATTTTTTTTTTTAATTTTGGTTGTTAGTTTTTTTTCTTTGCGCAAATGTCACGGAAAAGATTTAAATGAAAATGTTTGAAAATAATACTTTTTTTTTATGTAGAGAAAACAATTTTAATTAATTTTCAGTTTTGAAATATAAATATTTGCGAATATTTCATGCCGTTCACACATAGTTCTGCATTCCTTTTCAATTTTTTTTTTATATTTGTACAATAGCTTTTTTTTGCATTGGTTTTACAACACCATGGCTAAGAAATTTCACAACTACAAAAATGTTTTTCAAACTAAAAATTTGCCTGTATTACTCACGAATTACCCAATTTTTCTTAGTAAAAATATTTGAAATACTTTAAAAATAATTTCTTTATGTTTTTTTTCAAATTTTTAATTTTTTTTTTACATTTTATCGATTTCTTGTAGACAAGTAAGCTTAGAATCACTAAGAGAATATACACTTTCATACATTTTGACTTTATTTTTGGTAATTCTTATTAAATTAGCACATTTTTGTATATCATTTTACTTCCATAACTATTTAAAATTTTCAATATTCAATTTTTTCACGCGTCTTTAATAATTTCAATTTAAAAAAATTGCCTTTTAACTATGAAAATTCCACTGTTTTGATTTTTTTTAATTTTTTTTTTTAGGCCAACAAAAGTACGCCAATAAATATTTACAAAATTCTTACACAGAAAATCCGAATTCCGACAAACTTCGCACAAAATTACTTCATCAACTTGGCGTACTGAAAAATTAGCACTATTTTGCGAAACAAATAAACGAAGAAGAAACAAAAAATAAAATTTCTTCTTTGTAATGAAAAATAGGAACGCGAAATTTAATTTTCCCCCGTTTCTCGCGTGCTTTTCTTTGTTTTATTTCCGCGCCAGCTCGCTAGCGCTGTCTAGCACAAATAGTACAAATATTTATTTCGGACTAGGAATGGGTGAGCGTGTTGTGTTGACCAACAGCTGAGCACTGAGCACTGAGCAGTGAGTACTGAACACACAGCGAGTGGAGAAGAGGTCGCTTTAGCGCCGGCTGATTTTTTTACTCCCAAAACAAATTATACCACGCTCGCGGCCAGTAACTGCCAAGCGAAGCGCTACGCCTCTCACGCTGGCTGCCCGCCGCCCGTCTGCTGGCCCGGTCTGTCTGATGTCTCTTGACTCTTTACAGCGTGATATTTTTTTGCATTTTGTGTTTTCGTGCTCGATTGCCGCCTGTTGCTGTTGTTGGTACTGCTTTTGTTGTTGTTGCTGCATATACATTTTTCACTGTTTTCACATATTTTCGATTTTTCACAATTTCGTTGTGTTCGCCACTTGACTTGGCTGGTTGTTAGCTGGTTTTTCGTTCGTTACTCTTGCTGCTGCTGCGCTTTGCTGTGCGCCTATTCGTCTTAGCCACGGCCAACGACATGTGATTGCGTTACGTTGTTGCCTTAAAATGTTTGTTTGTTTGGCTCTCTGTTGTGTTGTCGCACGCTGTTCGCTAGTTGGCTCTGTTGGTGTACGTGCAGCGGGCGGTTACTCGTTGGCAGCTGGTTAGGCGTCGAGAGCTGGTGAGTTGTGCTAAAAATAAATAAAAAATTGGTTAGACAAAGCGTCAGCACATGTGAGCAGATATCAAAAACAATTTTTATTTTATTTGGCTTTGCTTGTTTGTTTGTATATGAATAATATGCTTCATACATACAATTACTCATATACATACTGATATATATACACAATTTATATGCTAAAAATGCACATGTTTACAAGTAGTTTTGGATATGTTTCGATATTTTCTGGTGCAGGGAGATGAGATATTATGGCAAAAAATGATATATGTAATTGAAAAGAAAATTAAAGAAATTAAAAAAAAAAACTAAACATGATACCAAACAAAATTTGAAAAATTTAAAATAAAATATAAAATAAAATAAAATAAATATTAAAGGAAAAACATAAAACTAGGGAAAAAAAAGAAAAAAAAAATGAAAAGAAGGCAAAAACCTGTAAAATCACAATAAATAAAAGTAATAAAACAAAAAAATTAAGTAAAAAAATACTATAAACAAAGAAAATAGGAAATTATGCAATAAAAAATTGTATGTATAAATTGCTCAAAAATTTTCATTAAGAAAAAAAAAATTAAAAACAAAAAAGAAAATTAGAAATTAGAAAATGATTTGCAAAATGAAATATCAGAAACAAAAAATTAATATAATTAATTAATATTTTATTCAATTATAACACAATAATATATACTATAACATAAATTTATAAAAACTGATCAAAAATAAATAAATATTGAAGCAATGTTAAACTCAGAAAAATTCTAATTTTTTTTTAATGTTAGAAATAAATAATTATAAACTAAATAAAATTATTTAAATATAATTTAAAAAAATTAATAAAAAATTAAAAAATCAACAAAAAATTTAAAAAGAAATTATGAAAATTATAAAAATTTATTAAGATATAAAGAAAAAGTACGAGAAATAAAATAAATATTCCGAAAAGGAACAAAAATTGAAGAGAAACTCAGGAAATTTAAAAATTTTAAACTTTTAAAATTTAAAAATGTAAATTTAAAAAAAAAAACAATCATGATTAAAAAAATTTAAAATTTAAAATTTAAAAAAAAATTTTAAAATATCCCAAGCTTCAAAATTTAAAAAATTTCAAAATTTAAAAATTTAAAAATTTCTAAATTTTAAAATTTCTAAGTTCCATTATTTCAAATATTTAATATTAAAAAATTACATATTTAAAATATTTCATATTTTCAAAGTTTCAAAATTCAAAAAGGAATAAAAATTCATAAAAATTAAGAGCGCAAATACAAAATTTAGAGTAAATTTAGTAAACTAAATGTAAAAAAAAATGTGAGAGAAATCAACATGAACTTAGAAAATAAAAGCATATAAAAATAAAGAAAATATGCGCGAAATGATATTCTGAAAAGGAATTAAATTTGAAGAAAAATTTAGGACAGTTCAAAATTTAACAATTTAAATATTTCAATGATTTCAAAATTTTAAAATTTACATATTTTAAAGTTTTAAAATTTCAAAAATTCCAAAAATTTCAAAATTTCAAATATTAAATGTATCAAAAGATAAAAGGACTTATAACAGCAAATAATTAAAAAAAATATATATATATTTAAGATAGTGGAAGAAAATAAAGAAAACATTTAGTAAACTAAAGAAAAAAAATATGAGAAAAATCAATACAAAATATAATAAAATCTTAGAAAATAAATAAAACGTTAAATAAGACTAAGAAAAAATATTTTATAATAAAAAAAAAAAAAAAATATAAGCAAAAATGAAAAAAAGAAGAAAAACTAAAATTAAAAAAAAACCAATATTTAATTAAAAAAGAAATTAAGAGAAAATAAAAAATAATATATATGAAAATGTGAAGAAAATATTTAAAACAAATATTTAATAAAAGTAAAAAGATTTAAAAGAAGTTAGAAGAGAGAAGAAATAAAATTATGCAAGAAAATAACAGAAGAAAATAAATAAATCAAAAGAAAATATATGATAAAAAATGAAAAAAAGTGTATTAAACCACTCCATAATAAGGTTTCAATAAGAAAAATAAAAGGAAAACTCAAATAATCATGAGTATTCAACAAAACTAAAAATAAATAGTGAAAATTAAAAAAGTTAAAAGAAGGTAAAGGAATTAAAAAAGAAAAATTAAAAAAAAAATTAAAATGAAAATACAAAATTAAAAATAAGAAGTAAAACTAAAAAATTTGAATGTATTATTTATATAAAATAAAATTTAACAATGTTATTAACAAATTTAACAGAACAATTTAGAAATCAAAAAATTATTAAAAAAAAATAATTAAATAAAAATAATACTTATAACCTATTTCTGTATGATAATTAAAAGATTCAATGAATGATTAAAAATAATTTTGGAAGGTTATAAGAAATTAAAAAATATAAAATAAAATGAATTTAGGCAAAAAAAAAAAATTATTTTTTTTAAAATGGCATAATAATTAAAAAACGCGTACAAAATATACAAATAATAAATATTGAAAATTGAAAACTAATTTTAATCTTTGATACGATTTTAAAATAGCGGTAGAGGCGTGAATATAGAAGTTTTTGCAGAAAAATTTTTGAAAAATTTCTAAAAATTTGTTTTTAACAATATTTTGCGTAAAGGCAAAGTCAACTAGGCATTAATTGCAGTAGCCATTCGTTCCATTTGAAATTTGTTTTTGTATTTTTTTTCTCTAAAATTTGGAGTTTTTAAATTTTTTTTTAGTTTTGAGATATTTTAATTACTTTTATTAAATTTTGTGTTTTTAGTTTTTATTTTAGTGATTTTTTAACCTTTTTTTTAAGTTTCGAAAAAATTTGAATTTGTTTTTTTTTTAATAAAATTTTTTTTTTAGTTAGTTTTTTTCTTATTTTGAAAAATTTCGAAAAATATACAAATTTTTTGTTAGAATTTTGAATTTTTTATTTAAATTTTCAGTTTTTAGTTTTTATTTTTGTTATTATTCAACTTTTTTGCAGTTTTGAAAAATTTTGATTTTTTTTAAATTTAGAAAAAATTTTGTATTTTTTTTTGTTATAATAAAATATTTTTTTTAATGATTTTCAACTTTTTAGTTTTTTTTTCTTATCTCTAAAAGTTTCGAAAAATGTAATCGTAAATGTTTTTGTTAGAACTTTGAATTTGTTTTTTAATTGGGAATTTTTTAGTTCTTTTCTTAAGCTTTTTCACTTGACCACGGCCATGATTGTCTTGTTGTGTGTGGAATATTTTTTTAAGGCTTATGAATGTATTGTTTAGTAGGTTTACCACACAAGATCCGAAGCATTTTTGTTTTCGTAAAATAATTTTATTCTTTTAATACATTCTGAAATTATTTCAGAAACGAACTATTGCGCTTTTAACGCCATAAAATGAAATCAGCAATTAAATTGTTCCCAAAAAGATTTTACAACTTGAAATCAATCAATGCCATAAAAATTTATCAATTGAAATAAAATTGAAAGAAAAAACAGATAACGGTATCAATTTACTAATTACAAATTTACCAAAACAAGTAGTTGGAAATAATCAAGAAGAAGTAGAAGGAAAAAAAAGCTACAAAAGTACAACATACTAAGCGAAGTATGCCACAGTGCCATAGAAATAATGCAAAGACATATACCAAAGAGTTTCAAAATTAAACTGAAATATTTGCCAGCGCAGTCTTATATACATACATACATATAAAAATAAAAAATATGACATTTAACTGCCGATAAGTGCTTATGTACGTCGAGATAAGATGTACAATATACAATTTGCACAAATTCCAATGATGGCAGATAAAGCAAAAAAAAAAAAAAAAAAATTTAAAAAATTAAAAAAAAAATTTAAAAAAAAATTAAAAAAAAAATTAAAAAAAAAAAACATTTCAGGTGGGCACGCATACCAAAGCGATGATTGGAAGTTATTCATTAAATAACTGGATATAAATATATACGTAATTTATATTACATTCTCCAGCTCCGCTCAGATTATGACGTTTTACTCAACTGCAAATATCTCACTAATTACTCAGAAATATATATGCAGTAACCACCATGCACCATGCTTTGGTTATACGGTGAGAGCGAGTGGCATGTGGGCGATTTGCTTGACTCTGACTTATCATTAACGCTTATAAATCATTTAATTGCCAGTTCACCTATATATTTATAAAGGGTGTTTTTTTATAGAGGTATAGAACTTTAAGTTGGCATTACTTTTCAAGATGGCGACCGATTTAACAGATGTCAAGTGATTTATTCTCAGTTTGGTTTGGCAATTCATCATGAATAGACTCACGCCTGAACAACGCTTGCAAATAGTGCAATTTTATTTCGAAAATAATGGTTCTGTGCGGAAAACTTATCGCGCACTACGTCCATTTTAGCGATGTTTAGCGATGAAGCGCACTTCTGGTTGAATGGCTACGTCAACAAACGAAACTGCCGCATTTGGAGTGAAGGTAATCCTCAAGTGTATGTTGAAGCACCGTTATATCCAGAAAAACTGACTGTTTGGTGTGCTTTATGGGCAGGTGGAGTCATTGGTCCGTACTTTTTCAAAAACGATGGTGGCCAGAACGTTACAGTCAATGGTGATCGGTATAGAGCCATGATGACTAACTTTTTCATTCCTGAATTGAATAACCATGATGTCCAGGAGATGTGGTTTCAACAAGACGGCGCAACATGTCACACAGCTCGTGCCACAATAGATTTATTGAAAGGCACGTTGGTGACCGCCTAATTTCACGTTTGGGACGTTTTGTGTATTGGCCTCCAAGATCTTGTGATTTAGCACCGCTAGACTACTTTCTGTGGGGCTATGTAAAGTCATTGGTCTATGCGGATAAGCCACAAACGCTTGACCATTTGGAAGACATCATTCGCCGTGTTATTGCCGATAAACGGCCACAAATGTTGGAAAAAGTCATCGAAAATTGGACGTCCAGATTGGACTACATCGGCGTCAGCCGTGGCGGTCATATGCCAGAAATCATATTAAAATGTAATGCCACGAGATTATCTTTCGGATAAATAAAATTCATGTCAATCGAATAATCCATCGTTGTTTTATTGCAACTTAAAGTTCTATACCTCTATAAAAAACACCCTTTATATGTAGACATATGAGGGTGGGCGATGGGGTTGTTTTATGGCCTAGAATTTGCTATGCAAAACAAGAAATTTGCTTAGAAATTTGAATTAATCATCATTATTTCAACATTTTGTATAGAATTTTTTTTAAATAATTTAATTTTTTTACTTTAAATTTTAATTAAATTATTTTTCATTATAATTATAATGTTAATTTTAGGGTTTTTATATTTGAAAAATGTTTTTAAATTTAATTTTTATTTTTTTCAATGTTTTTTTTTAAAGTTTTTTCCTTTCTACTTTTTGCATGAAAGTAATTGCTAAAGTGATGTAAAGTAGATTTTTTACATAGCCTTCATCGTTTATGAACCCATACAGTAACAACAACAACAATAAGAATGCCACTTAAATTTATTAATTTCCAAAAATGTACAAAAACCATTGAAAGTGTGAAAAACTGTGCAAAAAAATAGGGAAAAACAATTTCCAGCGAATGAATCAATGGGGGAAAAGGCGCAAATGCGTAGATGTGAAAATAGTCAAAAAATAAAATTAATAAAAAATAATAAAATGTATGCCTATTTTTCCAAGTGTGTGAAACTTTGTAGCGTTGCTGAAGTGTGTAATAAATATACCTACACACTATGATACGAATGATTGACGAATCGAAAAATATATAGCAAAAATATTTGTTTCTCTTTTTTTTGCGGTATTTTAACTTGATTTGTTAATTATGAATTTTTCGGAGCTACTCCGAATTTTCGTTATTATTCCGAATTTTTCGGAGGTAGTCCCCAAATTTTCGGATTTACGAAAATACATGCAAAATCGATTCGAAACCTTGAATAACAAATAAAAGAATCTTTGGTGTTAACCCGATTTTTTCGGATTAACTCCTAAAATTCTACGGAATGATAGAACTATTTTAAAATCAGTTTGAGCACTCTGAGCAGGTTACAAGTAAGATGCTGAAAGTAAATGTGTGGGAAATTAACTATATATTATTGTCCTAAAAATTTCGAGATGCAGAATTCTGAATGTTACTGGTAGTATTCACATAAAGGCTACTTCGAGTTGAAGATTCCAACTGTCTGGCTATGGAAAAACTTATACAATATTTTGGTAAAAATTTCGATTTTCGCAAGAAGCTTAGCTGAATTCTTCGTATTCGTAATTTTTGCAGTTTTTCTTTCTTCTTTCTTCTTTTCTTTATTTTTTATCGGTTTTATTTAACGCACTTTTTAAATGCTATCAAAATTTACACTCAGGGAAATATGTACCGTTAATTATGAACCATAAGATTGATAGTTTTACACCCAGAAAACTGCACTTTTTTGCTAGTTTATCCGTCTAGTATTAGCTCTATCAAAGAATGGGGTCACATTTTCTCCGTGAAATTTCTGAAATTTTGTGAATTTTTCGAAAATACTCCGAAAAGAGCTTGGAAAAAATTCCTGTAAAAATATTTTAACATTCTAAAAGTGAAACAAAGTTAATTCAAAGGACTATGAAAAATTCGGAGTCACTCCGAAAAAACTCCGAAAAATTAGGAGTTTATCTTAATCGAATTAAAGCGTAAAAACTCTTTTCAAAATAATAAAAAGTTTTCAAAATTCCAAAATTTTAATTTAAATCTATATAAAATAATTGAAATACCTTTAAGAAATTCCAAAACCTCATTCAATCTTTAAAAACCTCAAAAAACTTAAATATTACTCTGATCCTTTATTCTATTTAAAGCAAACAAAAAACCATTGTAATTCTATCATTTGTTAAAATCAGTCAAAAAAGGCTATCAATGCCACAAATAAATCGCATTGCACAAAAACAAACAAATTTCGCCTGCTCTCATCAATAATTTTCTTACATACATACATACATAAAACCAATGCTACTCACCTTTTAACATTTATTCAAATTCATTGCTCCACTGCAATGCATTTCTCAGTAATTCACACCTTTTTCGTTCGTTTTACGTTTCCCTCTACGTTTTCGATTGTTTTTCTCAATCTACCAACTACTTTATCTCGTTAAATGTTTGGTTTTTTTTTCGTCAGCTTGACGTTTTCGACTGCAATACGACAACTCAATAAGGAATTTATTTGCAGCTTCGAACATTTGCTAAGTCACTCCTTACGCTTTTTCGCATTGTTTTGCAGCAGTTGGTTTTGCAATGCACCCAGAAGCTGCCACAGCAAAGTGTTGGGAAAGGTATTGAAATGTTGGTGTTGTGGTGTGTGCATGTGTGTGTTGGTTGGAGTACATTTGCCAAAAAATGTGTTTACAAACAATAAATCGCAATGTAAGTGGAGGTTTTGCAGTCAAATGTGGATACAATGTTGCATTGCAGCAACAATAAAAACGTCGATTGTTCTCCTTAGAGTTTCCGAGCATCAGAAAAGGGTGGAAATAACTGCTTACACGAGTACGTATATGAATGAATTTATGTGTAGTGTTAAAGAAAGTTTTTTGTAATTTTTGGTAGCAGAACGAAGTTTGGAACTTTTCGAATAAAGTACAATAAAGTTCATTATCGACGTGCGATAACACCGAAAAATTCGAAGTAGCTCCGAAAAAATTATAAAAACTCCGAAAATTTGAATTACTGCAGAAAAATTGTTTCAAATTAATTCGAAAGTCAAAAAGACTTCGAAAATTGTGAAGTAACTCCGAAAATTTATAAACACTCCGAAAATTTCGGAATTACTGCAGAAAAATAGTTTGAAATTAATTTGAAAGACTCCGAAAATATTCAAAACACTCCGAAATTTTTTAAGATATCCCGAAAAATGTATAAATACTCCGAAAAGTTCGGAATTACCACAGAAAATTCTTTTCAAATGAAGGACTCAGAAAATATTAAAAAGACTCCGAAAAATTTGAAATAATTCCGAAAAATTCATAAACACTCCAAAAAATTCGGAATTAATGAAGACAAATAGTTTGGAATTAATTGTAAAGACTCCGAAAAATTTAAAAAAAACTCCGAAACATTCATAATTACTACTGAGGAACATCTTCAAATTGAAAAAGTCGACTTTGATAATTATTTGGAGTTACTCCGACAAATTTAAAACTTCAGTAAAGTTTGGAATTACTACAGAAAAATAGCTTCAAATTTATTCAAAAGACACCGAAAATATTCAAAACACTCCGAAAATATTGAAAAGACTCCGAAAAATTCGGAGTAACTCCGAAAAAATTAAACAAAAACCCAAAAATTATGAATAGATAGAAAAATAATTAAATATTAAAAAGAAAAATTAGCAGTAACTCCGAAATATTTCAAAAAAACTCCGAATAATTGAAGTAACTCCGAAAATGTTTAAATATTTCCCGAAAAATGAGGAGTAACTCCGAAAATATTCACAAGACTAAGAAAAATTCTAACTAACTCCGAAATAAAAATTGTATAGTAGAGGAATGAGACTCATCCGCTGAATTGAGTTTGATCAGCACCAGAATTTGAAATTTACTGGGATCGCATAGAAATGACTCATTCTTTTTAGTAATATACACAATATCTTGTGGTAGTTACTTTCGACTCTCTTTAGACAAATGGCAGCTTAAGATCTGGGATCAAAGCAAGAAAGATAGAGAGAGAAATGTGTGATATGGAAAGAATGAGAGAGGGAGGATGGGAGATAGAAAGAGAGGGAGAGAGAGCGAGGAAAGAGAAAGAGAAGGGAGAGACAGATAAGGAGAGACAAAGAGAGGGAGAGAAAGAGAGCTAAAAAGATATTCAAAAGACGAGAGAGAGAGAGAGAAAAAATGGGAAAAAGGGGAGAGATGTCGAAAGAGAGAAAGAGAGAGAGAGAGAGAGAGAAGAAAAGAGAGGTATAGAGAAAGTGCTCTGTTTGATCTACTCTTTTTTTTTGTCCTTTTCCGCTCCAGGTACAGAGAACAAACATTTTCAGCAAGAATTGACGCCAGCATCGTAGGATTAATAGTTCATATTAAGATGAGGTTCATTTTGTACTGAGTGCGTTGAATGGACTTTATAAACCCGCACGAGCTCATTTCCTGGCTTTGTAGGCGTTCTATGTTCAGATTCTTTCCATATGTCGGTACGTTTTCGCGTTATTCAAAGTTTTGCTGCTTTAAGTCTTGCCTAATGAGTCTAAAAGACGCTTCGGTATGCCTAACATGAAGCGGAATCGATACAGTGAATTTTCGGAATAACTGTAAAACACTATATTGCATGCCTACAAAGCTACCTGATGAAACTTTTATGGCTAAACGCTTTTTCTTGCATCCTTTGACCTCTTCACGAGGAGAACCTTTCACGGTTAGCCCAACTGAGTGCTGTAGTAGTTACACTAACCCTTCGCTGTTACTTTGTATGTTTTGTAGTGTTTGTTTATATGTATTTATCGCGTTTTTAGCGCCATCAACGCTTCAGTGATGCACAGCAGCAGCAATAGCAACAGCAGCAACAACAAAAAACAACAACAAATAAACAACAACATAAAGGAATCAATCTCCTGGAAAATTCTTTGCATATCTCAATCGAAAAACTACGAACAGTCAGCATAAACTATACCACATTTTGCCCTTACTCCTCGATCCTTTTTTGTCTATTTGCAATAGTATTTGTTGTTATTGTTTTGAAGAGTGTTTTTTGTATGCTCTAACACACGTGCAGCAGACGCCAATTGCAGTGGCATCATCTGATTGTCTGACTGCACTAAAATTTCGCCGTTTGTTGCACGTTTTGCATCAAAGTACACATACAGACACACAAATGCATATAGTGATAAATAAAGTGTTCCCTTTTGGGTGCCAATTGTAATGCAGCAATCGTAAAATGCACACACCAACACACACACACATACATACATAGCCAGTGTCAGCCAACGAGGCAATCAACTGAATGCGGCGTGAGTGCGTTGATGTGTGAGCGCATTTCCAGAGGGGGCAGAGAGAGAGGGAGAGAGAGAAGGCTAGAGAGCGCGCTATGCTCGTGTGAATATGTGGTTGTTTGCACAATTTTTTTTACTTTTTACCGTTAGCAAGTGTGCGTGAATTACATTCAATTGCACATTTTCCTTAACTCTTTTTGTATTTTTCGTAAAATTTTCCCTTCTTCCTTCCCTTATTGCTGCTCAGTTGCAAGACGTTATTGTTTCGGCTTAAGAAATCTTAATATTTTGCCACTTGGAAGCTGAAAAGTTTTGAAATGAACCAAAGTGCTGCACTGGCTTGTGCTGGTCTTCAGATAGCAAGAACAAGAACAGGGTTGGGTATTGGGTGACGACTTAATGACCACTCTAAGTTCACTTACGTCCTGAGGGAGGGACTTATTTTAAAACCACAAAGAAACGCAAAAAGGTGAAATTTTCTTCTTCTTCGTCTTCTTTGGTGTAGGCACCACTTACGCGATTATAGCCTCGTCCACAATAGCGCGCCACTCGTTTCTTCTCTTTGCTTTTTGGCGCCAATTGGAAATACCAAGTGATACCAGGTCGCTCTCCACCTGATTCTTCCAACGGAGTGGAGGTCTTCCTCTTCCTCTGCTTCCGCCAGCGGGTATTCCATCGAATACTTTCAAAGTTGGAGCGCTTTCATACATTCGGACAACATGACCTAGCCAGCGTAGCCACTGTCTCTTGATTCGCTGAACTATGTCAAAGGCAAAGGATTAAAAACAAGGCTTCTTGTACATGAAAAGTCCTTTATGGCGAAAAGAACCGTAACGAGTCTTTGAGTGAGTGTAGATAGACTAACGAACACTCGATCGTGTTATCTCAATACTGTGCTCTTTGGTCACAGAGGCCTCTCTCCTCATCGATGAAAATTGGCACGAATCTTCTTTTGTCCTCTAACTAGCTAGTTCCCCGAGTGATATCAGTGAGATCTTTGGAGAGTTGCAAAGGGAACAACATACGATAGGTTTATCGTGAGTACCTACCGTCGATGGCCTAACCTCACGGTACACCATTGCACAAGGAATCAGTTTTGCGACGCTGATTAGCAGCCCATGAATACAAACATTGAGCGAGCATAATTAATGCCAAACATACGCCGCGAAATCACAACGCAAGACCCAGCACAAGGCCATGGGCCTTCAAACACGATTTATGCTAGCACTAGCTCGCACAATGCCTGCATAATGGTACCAATTGGTAACCCAGCATGGACTCATTACCACCTTGGTAATTAGCGAGGCCCACCCAAACCTCTGCCTTTCTCTGGATCGGGCACCCCTTCAAATCACAGCCACCACGAAGTTCCCCGAAGCGCCTTACACGTATCAAACAGGTTGATACCATATTTAAGTCCTGTGTCGGACTTCTTAGGCGAAACTCCTTCCAGTTGACTTTCCATGCAGCTGTGGAATATTAACCAGGATCTTAGTCGCCTTATGCGATAGACAAATCCACTGCAGTGGATGTATTCTTATCCTCCCAGCTCACAGGGAGAAGTTGCAAAGGGAAGTGATATACATTTATAGGGAAGAAAGCAGAGATGGATCGTTGAGCTTGAGAGTTAAGGGCTGTGACTATGAGGGCGAAGTGATTCCCTGCCTATATGCAAGTGAGCTCGCCAGTCGTGCAAAGACCATTCTGTTGAAAGGCCAGTTGTCTGAGAGATGAGATTATTAAAGGAAATATTGAAATGACACAAAGGGGTTTCCGTGAGAAATCTCCCACAAAAGCAGAAAGAATGTGATTAAAGAGATTCGAAGCTCTTTGTTGATCACTCTGGCTGGATAAGTTATTAGCTTCGCTATGGGCTAGCCAGGTGGTGCTTCTTCCTTGACCAACTCGTCAGTTTTTTCTTTACCGAAAATATTTCTATGGCAACTCTAAATATTAGATGTCGCGTTGACCTAGATTGAGAAGACCTGCCTCCCATGTCGCTTTTCCACTCACGGCTAGTGGGTACCTTCACTCGGAAACAACTATTGAATTATAAGTATAACGTTGTGACGATAGAGAGATCTAGTTTGGTTCAATATATATTAATAAGTCCATAGCGCTGTTGGTTCCAACAACCTCAACTCCATAACTCTGGTTACGGAAAATGCTTTCTAACTGAAGATGTCTATTAGCAATTGAACCACTAACTTTCTCGTATTCAGCGCATCCGCTGAACATAACTGAACATAATTCATTTGCTCCCCCAACACCTGCACAGGCTGCTCTTTGCATTCCATTTAATTTTCTAATATTTTCTGTCCTTACAAGTGTACTATGGCTGGTACATCCAGTAGCACTCTTTATCGTCTCTCTGCTGAAGGTGAGTGGGGTGTCCTCGTTGGTTTTAGTACTGGGCCCTTGATTCCACTGAAGCGATTTTCGGCCGAGCTCTTCCTAAAATTCGTGGTTTTGCGTCTTGATGTTTTTCACAACAAATGGAGGGACGTACAATTTATTCTAAGCCGCCATCGAACGGCTGATGGATTTCTATGAGGAGCTTTTATTTCACGTTAAAAATACGCTCGGTGGACTGGGTATTCACTGCTGCGAGGCGACCGCAATTAGAAAAATTGATTTCCTATAATTTTGGAAATTGGTCGAACCTGTACTCGAACCCTGCCCTTCCGAATGATAGTACGCAATGTTAACCACTTGGCTTTTGCTAATACCGACGGGTTTTAACACCGTTGTGTACATTGTTTGGTGTGCTCAGTTCTGATGACACGAGTAAACTCGATAGGGTTGGGTATTCGTACACAGAGGTCCGGTATACGCAGAGAGCGTATTTAATACCTTCAGCCTGGGAACCAAAGAGGATTATTTTCTACAGGTGCCTCGCCACCGTGGCTTAGTCTGTTGCTGGTTCTATGAAACTACCCGCTGATGGGAAGTGAATACGAGGTGTGCTCAAAGGTAAAGGTGAAGGTGTGGCTCACTGCTTTCATTGATTTCAATGGTGTGTTGGTGTGCATTATGAGTTCCTGCCCAAAGAGCGTACAGTTAATAAGGAATACTACAAGGAAGTTATGCAATATGCTATGCGTGAAGCAATACGGCTCAAACGAATGGAATTATGGAGAAGCAAATCGTGTATTCTGCATCACGATAATACTCACAGCTCACGCATCAAATACTTATTCGTGATTTTTTTTTGGCCAAAAACAAAACCGAAATGATGCCTCGACCATCATATTCACCAGATTTGGGCCTCCCTGCGACTTTCGCCTGTTTCCGAAACAAAAGAAACCAATTGAAAGGAAAGCGTTGCGCCACCACATTTGATGGGATGAAGTCAGTATCGAAGAAAGTGCTGATGGCCATACTGAAAAGCGCGTTTCAGAAGAGCTTCGAGGATTGGAAAAAGCATTCGCACAAGTGTATTATAACCGAGAGGGATCACTTTGAAGGGGACAAAAATAGATGTTGATGAATAAATAAATACTTCGAAAAAATTCAAAATTCGCCTTTTCCTTTGAACACAACTCGTACCACACACTAAAAAGCTTCTGGTGCATATTTCCTTCAGTGCTGGTATTCCATATGAAAAAATTATGATTAATTTATGTTTCCACAGCAAATACTTTCAGAATTTTTAAGCCCAAAAATATTTGATTTAATAAAAACACTGGCAGGGCTAACAGCCCACATAAACAGCACAAATGAGTCACCAAATAATTGAATGAAATTATATTTTTTCCTCATAAAATAGAAACCTATAAAATTCAACTGCGTTTAATGCATAAAGAAATTCGAGCGAAACTAAAAGAAGAAAATCATTTGAAAAAACTAAAAAAAAAACTATTGAAAAAATTATTACACGAAAATCACGGCGCAAACATTGAAAATGTTGAAAAGCGAACGTTGAACGCGCCAGCGAGCGACAAGCGGAAATACAAAATTCGCATTTTCAATATTTTTTTTTTTTTTTGTATATTTTCGTTTGTGTTTATTATTTTTACAATTATTTTTACAGCTATTTTTCGCCTTATGTAAAATAGTCATACGTAACGACGTCATCGGTGATTATGGCCGAAAAATATTTGCGACGCATACAAATCCCAATTCACAAGAACGCAAATATTTGTCGGAATTTTTTTTTGGGAATTTTTTTTTTGACTTTTGGTATTTAGCTTGACGCGCTTAAAGTGCTCTCAAATATTATTGAAATATACATATGTAGAAAATTTATTTTTATGCCAACATGTGTTTGTATGTATGTATGGATTTTCAAAATTTGTGCAAAATAAAATTTAAAATTTGAAAACTTTTTTGTTTTTTTGCGAACAGAAAATATGCAAATATTCATGAAGAACAGTAAAATGTGAATTTCTATTTGCAAAATTTTTGTAGATTTTAAAATTTTTGCATTTTTCAAATAATTTTAATTTTTTTTTGCAAATAAAAAAGTGAAAAAAATAGTAATAAATAGCTTCATAATATAATATATATAAACGTTTGCTTTAAAAGGCCAAATATGCTTTGATGCGTTGATTTAAAAAAAAAACAATTAATAGAAAAAATTAGAAAAAAATTTTACAAAAATTTTGAAAAAAAAAGAAAAATATAATTGAAAAAAATTATAAAAAAAACTAAAAAAATTAAACAAAATTCATGAAACCAATTCTATCAATGACTTTAGCTATTGAAAATTTTCACATTTTGCATATAACACAATCCCATTCAGACATAAATACAACAATTTGTCGCTGCATATTTTTCCACCGATTCTGAATCATTTCGTGTGACGTTTTGAATGCGATGCTATTAAAAACAGCCGTAGCTGATTGATTTGTATTTTGAGGGACCATTTGTGACACTAAAAATAAATATTTAATTTACAAATAGTTTTGGATATTTGATTTTGTAGAGAAAAAAAAAATACTCTCTTTCAATAAGGAGGCAAAATTCTTTAAATTTTGAAAATAAATCAAAGTTTTAATTGACTTAATCAACTAAACTATTTTAAAACGAAAAAAAAAATCGATTCAGTGCCCCTCTCATGGCTTATCGAGATGCTGCATTTATGCAAATTCAATGCAAATATACTACTTTTCCCAAATAAAATTATGCAATATTGCAGAACTGGAATAAAATTGCAAATATCTGGAGCTGCTCAATACACGAGGAACATAAAAATCAGCACTGAAATCTTCCAAGGCGATTCACTGAGTCCATACTGGTTCATCAACAGCATCAACCCTCTCATTCATATTCTACGGAATATATGTGGGCTACGGTTATGTGATGAAACATGCCCAGACTGGAAGGTAACGTTTCAGTCATCTCTTCTACATACATAGATGATTTGAAGCTTTATGCCAATAAGCCAAACCAAATCTTGAAAAGATTTTCAAATGTGTCGCAACTTTTTCCAATGACATTAAAATGCCTGTTGGTCTGGAGAAATGCCGTAAAAGAACTATCCTGTAAGGAAGGGTGATTCTCCGAAACACTCCAATTGAATCTGTTGGTCTCGATATAAAAGAAATGAAATCAGTTGAGATATACAGGTATCTTGGCTATACCCGTGGTATCGTACACTTTCGGAGTTATAAAATGGTCAACAACCGAGCTGGAAAATATGCAGCGGATAATACGTACAGTCATGTCCAAATCTAAAGCTCATCATCCCAAAGCAGCTGTCTTTCGAACGATGTTGATCAGGAAAGCAGGTGGAAGGTGCCAGATCGACATTGACGCGTTGCATGACAAACTAATTTTAAATCGCAGAGAGTATTTTCGTCAAAAGTCACCACAGTCGGAAATTCATCGGGCTGTAGAATTCGCTGATGATAACTATACTCCACTGCGAATGAACCAAGACAACCTTATGAAAGCAGAAATATGTTATCAATGGCTGAAAAACTACAGAAATGCTCTGCAATGAAAGTCCACGGCGTATATCGGAAAGATTTGCTGAGTCTGCTGAGTATTGACCAAAAATTGTCGCACTTATGACTCACAAACAGCGCAATATTCGCCGAAACGGAAGTGAATATTTTTGCAATGCAAGCTGGAGTCTTACCCACCAGATGCCGTAGATGCAATATAAGAAGCGAAACTCTAGACCATGTCCTTGCTGGATGTGTTACGCTCGCTAATTCGATGCATATTAAGCGACATAAGGATATTGCGAAAGTAATTCACTTGCAGCTTGCCCAGAAGTACAACTTTTATCAAAAAAAAAAAAAAAAAAAAAAAAAAGCAGCGGAAAAAATGGAAACCTTGATGTGAAACGCCAATAGAAGTTAAGAAATCATCATATTTGCACAGGGTCTGGTGTATATGAGTCTTAAGGAAAACATACGAAGGCTCCAGCTAAGCTGTCGCCAACAAATGAAATTTACTCCTCAAGGGGATGCAATAAATCGGAGGGGAAAAAAATAAAATAAAATAATATATAAAAGAAATTAATTCTGAAGTATCAAAAAAAAAAATATCTTAAAAAATAAATAAATAATATAGGTAAAAATAAAATAAATCCAAATCAAAGACAAAAAAAAAAAAAAAAAAATTAAAAAAAAAAATTTAAAAAAAATTTAAAAAATTTTGCGGGTGAGGAGAAGAAAAATGCCTTCCGCATCATCATTGTGTCGTCACATCGAGGGTATGTGCCACTTACAGGTCACTAAATAAAAAGTGTCCTCTAAGGAACCGTCGTCCAGGAACTCAGAAACCACTTACGCAATACTTCAGGCTGGCATGCCATTTTGCTCGTCACCTGCGTTCAGCTCCCGCTTTTTTTTTTATGTAGTACGATCTCTACGTATTCTGATATAGTTTTCCAGTTGGCTTCACTCTGGAGCATTACTGATATTAGATGTTGTCCGCAGCTAGCGCACCTACCAGATTCCCTAGTGCCTCTCGCTCTGCTCCTGCCAAAGCTCGCATTTAAAACATGTATGCGGTCGGCACTGTCTTAGATAGCGACATGCCGGATATGCAGGACGGCTCTTCTGCGTTACCAATTTTGTGCTGATATTTGCGGCGGTATCTATGTTCGGATAACATCTGAGTGATGAAGTAGTTCACTTCCACGAATTTTCTCTGTGTGTAGAGTTTCACGACCTTAATTAGCCTAGAGGTCCATCTGCTGCAAATTTCTTGTTCCCAGCAGTTTTAGGCATCGATTGTAGGTATCCAGTTTAAGGTCGTCTCTTGCGTTTTCTCACATTGTTTGTATCTTAAGGTCCCAAATTTTCTTTCTCTCTAGTGCCCGGGGTTCTATAGGTATACTTCCACTTATCACCAGAACGCCTTCAATTGACACTGTACGGTATGCTGAGGCGACCCTTAATGCTGCCGTACGATAAAGTTTGGCTATAGTCTTGCGCCGGTTTTCTTTCTGTAATGTAACTGCCCGTAGTTCTGCACCGTAAAGTAGAATACTTTTAGTTGCCGACATCAGTAGGTTTCTTTTCTCCTGCATAGGTCCTCCGATATTGAACATCAGCCTGCTGAGTGGTGATGTTATTTTGGGGACCTCTTCCGCGGTGTGTTACATTTGTGCAAGGTGAGTTAACCTTGGGTCCAATCCAGAAAAATGAAAAAAAAATAATAAAAAAAAATTAAAAAAAAATGTAAAAAAATAAATAAAATAAAACAAAATAAAATAAAATAAAAAAAAGTAAAAAAAAAGTAGAACTAATTTAAAAAAAATAAAGTAATATTAAAATAAAAATTAGGTATAAAAAAAAAATAAAAATGAAATAAAGAAAAGAAAATTTCCAAATTAAAAAAATAAAATAAAATAAAAAAAAGTTAAGTTAAAAATTTGAAAAAAATAGTGTAAAAAAAAGTAAGAAAATAAAATAAAATAAAATAATTAAAACATTTTTTTTGAGATGTTAACAAAATGGTTAATATTTTTATTTTTGAATAAATTTTTATTTTTGAATAAATTTTTATTTTTGAATAAATTTTTTTATTGAATTATTTTTTTTAAGTTCAATGTTATTTTTCGCACAAATGCCATAAACTACAAAACCATTAAAGATAATATTTCTTTTACATATTCACAGCATCGTTGAATGCAGAAGCTTTGCTTGCTTTTGAAACCAATAAAAAATATTACCAAAAAATATTCACAAAAGAAAAAAAAAGTGACCAAAAGCCATAACTCTCTCTCTCTCTCTGCAAGGATTAAAGTGGATAAAATGTCATATTTTAAAGTAAAATCATACGTGGATTTTTATGCGGCTACAATGCGAGTGTATACCAATGCGGAAGCAAAAAAACTTGCAGTGAATTAAATTTTATGATGGCACAAAAATAAATCAAAGAAGGATAAAGAGAAAATCGAAAGGAGATACATATAGAGAAATGGACATATATGGAATGTACATAGCCTTAACCTAATTACGTAGTGTGAAGACCACTGCTAGTGGGCACTCAGTTCGCACATTTCCTTAAGATGTGTCGGATCAACGTTCAGAAAGGATGCTAAAGAGAAAAATAGTCGAAAATACTTCAGATACTTCATGTTGAATCCTCAAAGCAATATTAGTATTTTGCTGGTGGGATTGGATGAAAATGGCGAAACCAAAGATGTTCTGCAACGGAGTAAACATATATTGGACGTGTGACGATGGTTAACCTCAGTCCATAAAAGTTAACGAAGGACGGGACATCGCTCCGCTCGAGTACACCTAAAAAGGTCCCGCCCCCCTCAAACCTTTACCCCCGTTATATTTGCCAATTCGAACAATACCAATATTTCCGTAAGGACTGAAAAGAACATCTCGATCTCTGGGCTAACAAATGTAAGATAAATCGTGCAGTTAGTATCCTAAAAAGTAGCCTCCTCTCTCGACAAACAAAGACCAAACTCTATAAGTCGCTTATCATGTAGGAACAGGGAAGATGACGAACGTCGTCGTCATAGCTGACACTGGCGGAGTCAGTGTTGAACAAAACATACCAGTTTTGAAAGTTTTCGATGAAAAGTATGAAAAAAGGAAAAAGAGACCTTCAATATTCTTCAATATACTGAGGAGATATGCTCGCCTAGGGAAATTTGTTTCCACCCAGAAACGGTCGTACCTTACAAGCCAACATATTTGTCATAGAAACAGCGGCATAGCTAATGCTGGGAGCAGTTCTTCACAGTAGAAGAACATATATTTAATATACAGATAACTAAGAGGCCATTAAGACTCTCTGTTGGGTACCCGACTTGTAGAGTTTGGTCTTTGTTCTTCGGGGAGGACATTATTTTCAATTGCCTACTCAGTGGGTCAGCCTTTTTTGGATTGTGGAGAGCACACTTAGGTTCTATTCGTCGGTCATGCTTTCGTCCGTGCATATCCTGCAAAGAAGCTGATCGATGAACCTTGTCAGTTCTTCGCCGCCGTATTTGAATAGCTCTGCCGGTAAGCCATCGGCTCGCTCCGCTTTGTTTTTTTTTTCAAGCGGTAAATCGCTATTCGAACTTCTTCATCGTCGTATGATGGTTCTCTGCGTATTGGCGACGTCAAATATCGCAGAGGATGTACGAGTTATACAAAGAGATTGACATAATGCAGCAAATTAGGAGGCATCGAGATAGGTTTTTGTTGTTGTTGTAACCGCAGAAAGTTCTCAAAACTGGGCTTCGGGTAATATTGTCCTTGGCCGGATAAAAATCCGTGCCGTTCCGGTATAAAGACCCGACTGCCACGAGAACTATTGGATTTTAGTCGGCTCTTACGGCAGGCATGCCTTACAGGGGATAAAATCTTGAACGCCTAACCTGCAGGGGGTACACGGGATAGGTTATGTCGTTCGGATGAATGAAAACAGCACAGGTTTGAAAGTATTCGATGCATTACCCACTCTCCGGAAGCAAACGAAGAGGAAGACCTCTACTTCGCTGTTGTCTCCAAAGGGCGCCGAACGATGATACGAAAGAAACGACTGACGTGCTAGCGAAGACACAACTGCGAACGTTTAAGCGTTGCCTACGCCAGTCAATAAAAAGTAGAAGAAGAAAGTTAAGAAGAAGAAGAAGAAGTAGAAGAAGATGGTAGGTGATGATGGGAAAGAAGAAGAGGAAGGTTAAGCAGAAGGAGAAGGAGAAAGATCATCAAAAAATTTATATATGTCTTCGATAAATCTATTTCAAAATCATTTATTTGCAATTATTTCGGAATTTTTTTTTGGCGTAGGTCGTTTTCAATCCGGAAATAGTCAATCAATTTCATTCATTGCAATCCATTGAAGTAATTTGTTTAAAAATCAGATCAATGAAATTACAAAAAGATTTACGCAGGCGATAAATATTTATTTGACGTTAAAGCAAACGCGAACTGAGAAAAAAAAAAGAAAAAAAAATAATGAAAAGAAAAAAGAAGTAATGAAAATAAAAGAGCAGAAAAAAGATAAGTGAAAATACAAAAAAAAAAAAAAAAAAAATAATAATAATAATAAATAGAGGAAAAGCATGCAGCAACTGCGCAAGAATGTGTGAATTTAATTTACGTCTTACCTTCTGCCGCCAAACAACAAGGCAAGCAAGCAGCAACAACGACGAAAACAGCAATAACAAATTTGTGTGGAATTGTGGAACGCAAAATTACGCGAGTGAATTATAGATGTGTGTGTGTGTGTGTATGTATGTTTTTTTTGCAGCAGCTTGTTGAGCACAATTGCTTGAAAGCAAACGCCGCCGCAGAAACAGCAGCCACAGCAACAACAACAACAAAAACATCCAGCGGCAAATTGTAAACACCGCAATCAGCGAGGCGCGCAAGAAAACGCACGCGATGCCAACGAAATAGACAATAACAAATTGCCACATAGAGAAAAATAGACAGATAAACAGACAGACAGACAGACAGACAGACAAATGAATACTCAGAAAGGCAAAGCAAGGCAAAAAGAGGCAAGGAAGAAGCAGAAGCACGCAGAGCGCTAAAAACACAGCCAGAGAGAGAGAGAGAGAGAGAGAGTGAGTGTGTGTATATGAAATTAGTAGAGGAAAATTGTGAAAATTTGGAAAATTCGAATGCACGAAATAAAAGTTTTCCCGGCGCTGCATTGCTGCTGCCTGCCTGCCTACTGATGCTGTTTGCCGACAATAAATTTTGAACTCAAGCATTTTCGGAGCTAATTTATAGCCAACAACCGACGTTGTGGGCAAAAATGGCAGTTGAATTGGATGAGTGCGGAAGCGACGTGTGGAGAAAACTAACAAAAAAAAATTAAAAAAAAAAAAATCCAAAAAAAAAATTAAAAAAAAAAAACAATGTGGTTGCGCTGCTGATGCAATGGATGCCACTGGAGCCTAGAGAAATTAGAAAAAAATAAAGGAAAATAAAAACAAAACAAAAAAAAAAAAATTATCCAAAAAATCAAAAAAAAAAAAATTATATTCACTGAAAGGTTCTGTTTTTTTTTTCTTTCTAATGGCATTTGCAATTTGGAGCAAAATTTAATTGTTTTTCGACGCACACAGGCACACACATATATATATACTTACAGATACAAACGCACACCGAAAGAGCGACGAATGCAGTTCGCTGTGGTTTGACACCACAATCAACGCTGTTGTTGGCTGTTTTTTTTTAGTAGCCGAGCTGAGCAAGAGACCAACCGGACCGCAGGCTTAGTGCTTAGTTACCGAGGCGTCAAACCGACGACGCGTTTAACCGACAAACTGGCGTGGATAGCAAGAATTGCAAGCGACACTAAACTTTCCGTTTCCGTGGTTTGGCTAACTAACACTTTTTGGTGAGTGACTGTAACTGTGATTTTTTTTTTCACTGCACTCATGCACACATATGTTTTTTGGGCATAAAAAAAAAGGGAAATCACCAATGTTAACCAATGCCAAAAAAGAAATATTTTTTTTTTTGGGTTACATGTTGTTAATCCTGGCGTCGCTTAGCCTTGTAATGCGACTAATTGGCACCAATAAAAAAAAAAAAAAAAATAATTAAATTGTCTGCTATGCATTTTTAATTAATTTTCAGCTCTTTAAATTGGTATGTTACAAATAATTTAGTTACTTGAAATTATTATTTAATATTATTTATTGATTATTGTGGTATTTAGCATAAAAATATATACAATTTTGAGGTTCCTACTTTTTTAAAGAAAAAAAAAAACACAGAAAATTCAAATTTAATGCGAAATGGAAATGATCATTCGAAAGAACATTCTTTGGCATTCATATTTTTGAAGATTATCTCATTCAATTGTTAGCCGAGGAGGCTCAGATGGTCTATCATCTGTTGAGTCCAATTTTCGATGACTCGCTCAAACATTTTGACTGGTAAGTGGCGAATGATACGCATGATGTTTTGATCGTAGGCCTGCATGGAAGCGGGATTGACCGCATAGACTTTAAACTTTACATAACCGAACAGGAAAAAGTTTATCGGTGTGATATCACACGATTTTGGTGGCTAATCGACCGGCCCAAAAAGTGAAACTATCTGCTCGCCGAAGTGTTCTCTCAATAACTGCATTGATTGATGCGATGTGTGGGAAGTGACGCCGTCTTGTTGATGTCCAAGTGTCGCGGAGATCACGAGCTTCAATTTCAGCCATCAAATAGTCGGTTATCATGGCGCGATAACGGTCGCCATTAACGGTTTCAAACCACATCAAGCCGTTGTTTTTTTCTGGATGAAGTGTCAGCTCTTGAATCCCCTCAGGTTGTCCCGAAAACGTCGGATCTTCTTTGAACATTTCAGGAGGCCATTGAAATAAGCGATGTCCCTTGGGAAGGTCGAGCGGCTTCAGTTCTTGCACAAGCTTTTTTTTTATACGCTTTTAATTTAAGATCTCGACTTCAATGCGCCAAGTCATTCCATACGTCAGTCCGAGTTGCTGCGAATGGCGCCGATTCGACTCTCCACGGTCTTCGTGTACACACTCGGCTACGGCCGCTATATTTTCTTCAGTGCTGCGCGCTGGACGTGGTTTATTCGGT
Source organism: Neoceratitis asiatica (assembly GCA_030068015.2). Taxonomy (NCBI): domain Eukaryota; kingdom Metazoa; phylum Arthropoda; class Insecta; order Diptera; family Tephritidae; genus Neoceratitis; species Neoceratitis asiatica. The sequence goes on along the minus strand of CM061527.1, from coordinate 68,785,289 downwards.
CGAATATTATCCAATAATGAATGCTGGGTCTCCAGATAGGTGATTGTGTTGCGAATAGTACGCTCAGTAGGCCAATTTTGTTGACCGTAAGTTGAATGAGGTGAGCGAAACACATTCTTTACAGAACGTGAATTGTCGTTGAAGCTGAAGTTGAATGATTTGGAAACGTTGTTCAAGCGTAAGTCTCATGCCATGATGAAATGACAAACTTCCACTGAACATAATCAACATGACAGCTTGACACGACTCACGCGTAATCTGTCAAAAAAAAAAAGGCTATTGAAAAAGTACCTCTACGTGGAACACCCTTTATTAATTGTAATTCTATATACATATATTTGGCATTTTGCAACAACGAACGCGATATTTTCCCGAACTCCTACTCCAATTTGTGGTTTTTACTAACAAATGGAGGAATTTAGAGTTTATTCTAAGCCGCTTCCGAACGGCTGAAGGAATTTTATGAAGAGCTTTTTATTTTATATCAGAAATATACTCGGAGGGATGGGCATTCTATGCCGAGGGGCGACCGCAATTCCAAAAATGTATTTTCTATAATTTTGAATGTAGCTCGAACCTAGACGCGAACCCAGGCCTTACGAATGGCAGTATGCCATGCTAACCACTCGGCTATTGCGGCCGGTTGTAATTTTTAATTATATAAAAATAATTAATTAAGGATTATTTATTTCCTTATAATTCTTAATTATTTTTTATTTCCTTTTTTATCTTTTTTTTTTTAATATATATTTTTGAATTCCAACTTAACTCATTTAATTGTATTTGGTTATCGCTCATATATTTGAAAATATATGACTTTTATATACAAATAAAAATATATATATGTTTTATGTATTCAATTTTAGTTTTAACACTTTTTTTAAATTGAAAAAATTCATGGTTTTTGAATTTATTAATAAAAAAATTTATACGTAATTTTTTCTATTAATTTTCCAGTTATTTTATTATTAATTTTTAATTACTGTGTTATTTTTCAAGTATTTAGCAAAATATTTTAATTTAAAATTAAATTTTGATACATGGTTTTTTTTAATCAAAAAATTATTTATTTTACATTATTTTTAATTTTTAATTTTTTATTAATTTAATTAAGTTTGCTGGCTACACTGCGTATTTTGTATTATTCCAATAAAAAGAAACCGTGAACGGAATTATTCCGCACCCACATGTACTTAACATATGTACATACATATTTATGTATGTATTTATGTAGTTATGCTGTAGCAGTGAAACAATTACGGCAAGTTGGCAACACTGCACACATTCCACAGACAAACAATGCTATTGTGGCGCCACCAACACCAATATACACTTGGACGAAAATTTTACATTTTTATTCTTTTTTTTGATGTCTGCTAGCTTGGCTAGTGAGTAGTTTTTGGTACTTTCAGAAGCGAAAATAATATTTTCAATTATAGATTTGTAACTATTTATTATGTTTAAAATTTTTGTATTATTAAATGACAATTAGAGTGATTTATTGTAGTTAGTTTTGTTAAAAATAATAAAATATAGTAAATGCTATTTTATTTTATTTTTCATACGAAATTGGGTTTATTAAATTACTAAATGTTAATGAATAATACCTTTATTTAATAGTAAAAATATTTAATATATATATGTTTAATTTTTAAATTTTTTTAAATTTTTTTTATATTTTATATTTATTTATTTATTTATTAATTTTTATTTTATTTTATTTTTTATATATATTTTCAAATTTTTTTTATTTTTTTAATTTTTTAATTTTTGTTTAATTTTTATAGTTTCTTCATTTCTTTATTTATTTAATTTTTTTAGTATATATTATTTCATATAGTTTTAAATTTTTTTTATTTAAAATTTTTATTTTTATTTTAAATTTTTGTATATTATAGTATTTATTATTTTATATAGTTTTTCAATTTTTTTTAATTATTTTTTAATTATTCATTTTTTACATTTTATTATTTACTAATTTATAAATTTAAAAAATTTTTTTTTTAATTTTTTTTTACTATTTATACAAATTTTAATATATATCACTTCAAAATGTTATTAATTTTTTTAAATTTTTATTTTTTTTAAATTTTAGAATTTATTATTTTATAAATTTTTATTTTTTTTAATATTTTTTTTTATGAATTTTTTTATATTTTAATATTTATTATTTCAAATATTTTTCTAATTCTTTTTTTTAAATATTTTTATTTTTATTTATTTACATTTTAGTATTTATTATTTTATATATATTTTTTAATTTTTTATTATTTTTTAAAAGTTTTTATTTTTGTTTAAATTTTTATTATTTTTTCATTTTTCATTTCAATCTTTTTACATTTTAATACTAATTGTATAATTTTTGTTTAATTTTTATAATTTTTTAATTTCTTCATTTCTTTATTTACTTAATTTTTTAATTTTAGTATGCAAGTATATTATTTTAAATATATTTAAACTTTTTATTATTCTTTAATTTTTTTTATTTTTATTTAATTTTTATTGTAGTATTTATTATTTTATATAATTTTCAAATTTTTTTTATTATTTTTTAATTCTTTATATTTTACATTGTATTATTAACTAATTTATAAATTTTTTAATTTATTATTAAAAAATTTTAAATTGCCTGTCTCACATTTTAATATATGTTTTTTTTCAAAATTTTATCTATTTTTTTTTTAATTTTTATATTTTAAATTTTAGTATTTATTATTTTATAGCTATTTAATTTTTTTTCTTAAATTTTTTTTGTATTATTTGTTTTACAATTTAATATTTATTAGTTCAAAATTTTTTCTAATTTTTGTTAAATTTTTTATTTTTATTTATTTACATTTTAGTATTTATTATTATATATAATTTTTTTACATTTTATTATTTTTAAATTGTTTTTATTTTTTTCTAAGTTTTTATAATTTTTAAATTTTTTATTTCTAGTTTTTCACATTTTAATACTTATTATTAATTTTTGTTTTAATATTTATAATTTATTTATATCTTTATTTATTTTATTTTTTCTTATTATAGTATATATTATTTTATATATTTTTTTATTCGTTATAAATTTTTTTTATTTTTTTTAAATTTTTTATTTTTATTTTAGTATATATTATTTTAGATATTTTTTCAATTTTTTTTAATTTGTAATTTTTTTTATGATTTGTTTTTCATCTTAATATTTATTATTTCAAAATGTTTTCTAATTTTGTACTATTTTTTAAAATGAATATTTTTATTTTATTTTATTTATTTTTATATATTTCAATTTTTTATAATTTTTTCGTTTCTCTTTATATTTTGTATTTTTTGGTATTTATTATTTTAATTTTATTTTTAATCTTTATTTTATATTTTTATTTAATTTTTAAATAATTTTAATATTTATTTTTATTTCTTATTGTTTTTTATTAATATTTTTATTTTTAGTTTGTTATTATATTTTTACATTTTATTATTTTTTATTTTTAATAATTTTCTAATTTTTTATTAATTTTTTTAATATTTATTATTTTATATATTTTTATAAGTTTTTATTATCTTTAATTTATTTTTATTTTTATTTTTTTACTTTTTTACATTGTAGTATTTATTGTTTTAAAATTTTTTCTAATTTTTAATTATAATTTTTTAATCTTTTAGTTTTTATTTTTTTACATTACAATTGTTATTATTGTTTTGGTTGGAATAAAATTCGTTCATTCAGATTTGGGAAATTTCTTTGTTAGTTTATTTTTCTATTCGAGCAATGAATTCACTTTTAATATATTTTTTACAAAATTTGCTCTATTAAGTCACTAAATGTTCACTAAGAATCCTTTTATTTAAAAATAAAAATTGTTTAATTACGTTCGTTGTACTTATTTACTTTGTATATATATTTTCTAATTTTATATAATTTTTTTCACTTATTTTTAAAATAATTTTAATATTTTTTTTTTCAAAAGAGTATTTTTTTACATTTAATTTATTTCAGTTTTTGCAGGATTTATAAGTCGCTTCATTGAAAATAATATTCGCTTTTAAGTTGTCTTACTTTATTATTATTATTTATGCCGATTTTAATAATTTTTTTGGCTTTTTTTTCGTTTTTTCTTGAATTTTTTTCCTTTTTAGAATTTCCAAAATAATATAAAATACCGCACTTTAATTGTTTTTTCTAACACAGCACGTGTTCCGCACTCACGTTCATTAGCCGCACAACTAAATTGAAAAATTCGAATTTTCGAAAATGATGCCAAAAATCTCGCTGTTTTCTGTTGGCTGTTGCCAAGAGAGGCATGTGTGTGTATTTGCATTGTTTTTTATGATTTTTATTTTCAATTTTTTTATTTGAGCATCTCAACTCCTGTCTGCTGTCTGTGTTCCGCCATTGCATTGACTGGCGCTGGCTATGGCGTGGCGGTTTTTTTTTTTGCATTTTTGAGGCAGTCAGCCGTTTTCTGCCACTGTTTCGAACGTTTTGAACATTTCGAGCTGCTTTTGTGTGCTTTTAAGTTGCATTAAAAGTATTTCTTTTGTATTCTCTTTCGTTTACTTGCTAGCTGGCTGGCTGGCTGGCTGGCTGCTGCATTTCTGATTTTTTTTGCCATTAAATGTTTCCTTTTATTGCCAAATTTGACTTTTCTGGCAGTAATTTCATGTAGGTTCGTATGTTTGTGCTCACTTATTGGCATTGACATTCTGTGCTGTGAAGGACAAAATCACTGCGATGTCATTGCAATATTAAGTTCAAGGTTTTCTTCTACATTTATTGCGGTTTTTTTCTCGTTTTTAAGTACTTTATTTTGTTAAAGAACGGGATGTGGCGACTGAAGGAAGAATTATAATGTTTGCGAAACCCTTAAAAGTCTTTTGATTTCTGACTTTGGTGTGAAATTTTTAAAAGTGGGTAACTGTGCTTTTCATAATCGGAAAATCGCTTCAAATTTCTCTTAATAAATACATAACAGGTTAATTGAGAAGTCCCCCGGCCTAGCATAGTGAAACATATTTTTTGGCAAAATTAATTTTTTTTTTTTCAATATAGTTCCCTTCAAGGGTGATACATTGATTATAGCGACCCTCTAACTTTTCAATACCATTTTTGTATTACGATTCGTCCTTTGCTTCAAAATAGGCCTCGGTTTCGGCGATCACCTCTACAACCGACCAAAATTTCTTCGCAGCGAGCATTTTTTTTTGGGATCTGAGAACAGCAAATAGGCACTGGGGGACAGATCTAGAGAATACGGTAAATGCGGAAGCAATTGGAAGCTCAATTCATGGATTTTTGCCATAGATTTTACTGACTCGTGACATAACGGTGCACTATCTTGGCGAAGCAGCACTTTCTTCTTCTTCAAATGCGGCCATTCTTCGACGATTTTGTTCCTCAAATGGCCCAATAATGCTGTGTAATAATCGCTGTCGATATTCCATTCTTTCTCAAGGTAGTCAGTGAAAATTTTTCCAGACGCATCCCGACTAACCGACTGTTGCATTTTTCCGTGTTTCGGAGCCGGTTCATCATGTGCAATGCACTCATCCATTGTCACATATCGACGCAAAACCTCGGGTTTATTACGCTTGAACATCTCCAAAAACTGCTCCGAATCATCATGTCGTCATTGGTTTTAGTCAAAAGTGAGCTCGCGAGGCACCCACTTTGCACAGAGCTTTCTCATACCCAATAATCCTGAAATTGTTGGATTTTTTTGATGTTTTCGCCGGTAAGAACCTCTTTTGGGCGTCCACTGCGTTCACCACGTCTTCGGTGCTCATTTTACCACGTCTAACATCTTAGGATACCAATCCATGATGGCTGATTTTCCTGAAACAGTGTCCACAGAAACTCGTCATCAGGCCAAGCCTTTGCTTCACCTATATTTTTTCCTTTCGAAAAATGCTATGATTCATAAACTAATGATCCAAATGGGCTCGTTTCTTGAAGCATCGAATCTGACCAAAATAATATGATTGAATTAATGACTGAATAATATTCTCCGGTGACAGTTTTACCCTTTTTACCAAGGTAAATGATGTGAGTGACATCTCATGCATTCAAAAAAACTGTTTCCATGAACTTGTTAGCCTTTTTTGCTGCACATTCACCTGGACAAACTTACTGCCTTGTTTGTTCTTTGTTTACTGGTGCGATGTCGTGGATCCCTGTTTCGGCTATACTCATATATACTCCTTTGAAGGGTTTACATGGTTGCGCTTATGGTCGTCTCTGAGGAAACGTGGCACCCATCTCTCGGAATGCTTTTTTATGCCAAAATATTCATACAAAATGTGATGCAACCACTCAATTGAGTTGCCTATAGCTTCAGCGATCTCACTCACTTCTATTTTTCGATAGTCCAATATCATTCCATGGATTTTATCAACGATTTCTGGCGTGACAATCTCTTTTGGCCGTTGAAACAACAGAATGCAGTAAATTACTTCCTAACCATTGAAAGTGATGGTGCAGAGTTCTTATAGCTTTATCGGTTCTTTCTTTGGTTTTGGTGATGGTTTTTTTGTGTAAAAAATAATGCTTAATCAGTATACGAAATTCACTTTTTTCAATTTTGGTGTACACGTTTACTGTCGTATAATCTAAATATATGGAAAATATACAAGAAAATTTTTTTTTTAATTTAAATTTGTGTTTTTTATTTAAATCAACATTAACATCAAGCCAGCAATATTTATTGTCAAATTAACAGAAAGGAGGCCGAAAGCATTTAGTATTTTCAAAATTAATGCAACTAAAATATCATAACACAATAAATTAAGGTTAATTGACTTTTAAGTACACTAATGCGCATTAGTGTAAGCTATAATGCACTAAATTTTGTGTATTTAATGCATTCATATATTTTTCTTTTATTTTTTAATGTTAATTTTTTTTAAATGAAATTTAATGCAGTTTTAATGCATTATCGCACCTTTAGGTACTGGAATGTGCATTAGTGTAAGCTATAATGCACTAAATTTTGTGTTTTTAATACATTAATATGCTTTTATATAATTTTTTTGAATTTATTTTTTTTAAGATGAAAGCTAATGCAATTTTAATGCATTAATGGACTTTAAGTACTCTGATGCGCATAAGTGTAAGCTATAATGCACTAAACTTTGTGTATTTAATGCATTCATAAACTTTTATTTAATTTTTTTCATTTAATATTATTTTTTAAAGGAAATTTAATGCAGTTTTAATGCATTAATTGACCCTTAAGTGCTGTAATGCGCATTAGTGTAAGCTATAATGCATTAAATTTTGTGTATTTAGTGTTTAATGCATTCATATACATTTATTTAATTTTTTGAATTTAATTTTTTTTTGAAATGAAAGATAATGCAATTTTAATGCATTATCGTAGCTTTGAGTACTCTAATGTGCATTAGTGTAAACTATAATGCACTAAATTTTGTGTATTTAATACATTAATATGCTTTTATATAATTTTTTTGAATTTATTTTTTTTTTAGATGAAAGCTAATGCAATTTTAATGCAATAATGGACTTTAAGTACTCTAATGCGCATAAGTGTAAGCTATAATGCACTAAACTTTGTGTATTTAATGCATTCATAAACTTTTATTTAATTTTTTTCATTTAATATTATTTTTTAAATGAAATTTAATGTAAGTGTTAATGTGTTTTAATGTAATAGAATTTCCCGAAGCTAATGCAGTTTACATTTATCTACTTCAAATCCAACATTAGAGTTAATGCACGTTTAGGAACTTTGATACATAACCAAAAACCATTAATATTTTCAAAATATATTAAAAAATATTAACACTAAATTAATTAAGCTATAATGCATTAAATTTTGTGTATTTAATGCATTCATATATTTTTATTTTATTTTTATTATTTTTTTAATGAAAATTAATGCAATTTTAATGAATTAACGCTGAAAAAATTTTCTAAAAATATTAGTAATAAAATTTCTCTCAAAGTTAATGCAGTTTACATGTATCTTCCCCAATTCCAATAGTAGAGTTAATGCACGTTTAGGCATTTCGATGCATAGTAGTGTATTTAGTCCATTTCGAAAATTGCCTGTGCACTCTTGGTGAAATCCCTTCTCTTTCAACACAAATAAATTTGAATTTACTTTAGTTTTTACTGCAAAGAATTAAAAGAGAATTTTCGGGTTTACAAACAGTATAGTATAGTACATGCATATTTGTAAAGTTTGAGAATTTTTAAAATCTATTTTTAAATGCAAATTAATTTGCTGCAGGCACTGAGAGTAATGTCGCTCTATGCGACAGAGCCTAAAGAGAAAGAGCTACAGAAGAGCATAATATGGGCGAAAGAAAGAAAATAAATAGAAAAAGGGAAAGAGAGCTTTTACAAAGAAATTTTGATAATAAAAAGAGAAAAAAAAATAAAAAAAATTCCAAATACAAAAAAAAGTTAAAAGGAAAAAAAATAAAAAATTTAAATAAAAAATAAAAATTAATAAAATAAAAAAAATACAAAACAAAAAAAAATAAAAAATAAAAATAGATGAAAAAAATAAATAAATGAAAAATAAAAATAAATACAAAATTAAAAAAAAAAAATAAATTAAAAATAAAAATAAGTAAAAAATAAAAATAAATAAAAAATGAAAGTAAATAAAGAATAAAAATAAATAAAAAATGAAAATAAATAAAATATAAAAATATATAATTAATAAAAATAAATAATAAAAAAAGGGAAAAATTAAATAAAAATGAATAAAAAATAAAAATAAATAAAAAATAAAAATAAATAAAATATAAAAATATATAATAAATAATAATAAATAATAAAAAAAGGGAAAAATTAAATAAAAATGAATAAAAAATAAAAATAAATAAAAAATAAAAATAAATAAAATATAAAAATATATAATAAATAAAAATAAATAATAAAAAAAGGGAAAAATTAAATAAAAATGAATAAAAAATAAAAATAAATAAAAAATAAAAATTAATAAAAAATAGAAATAAATTAAAAATAAAACTGAATGTAACTGAAAAGATAAATCTCAGTTATTTTCAATTAAATATTTAATTTTTTAGACCTATATTTTATAATTAATTTTTCAACTTATGTAGTTTCAAAATTACCTATCTGTATTATTTTTAATTTTTAATTTTTATTTTCTTATTATTCATAAATTTTTTTGTCTCCTAACTCAACACAGAAATTCTAAATATTATTTTAATGTGTTTTTGCTCTCTACCTTTTAATTCCCCATCCATTAGCCCACATCATACAAAGGTAAACTCAACCGATGATTAAATCACAGTAAATAAATTAATGAAGAGCCATTTAAAATAAATCTCATATGAAAAGACTCAACCAAATGCAGGTGTGAATGTACTTAGTAACAGGGATTTTATGTAAATAAAAGTAAGCTCTCAAGTACATATGTACATATATATGTATGTATTAGTAAAAGTATATGTGTGTTTAATTTAACAGTTGGCAGAAAAATATTAAAAAGGCCAACAAAGCACATGTGCTGCAGGCATAATCAGGTGTAGGCATGAGTTGGGTAGATTGTTGCAAACAAGTGGTTAGCTTAAGTGATTACTTAGGGGTTAGATAAGGGGTAGTTGCGCTTTCGCGTTTTCCCCCCCGAATATTTTACAGGAATTTTATATAATATGGATGCTGCTAACGGCAAGAAAATACAATAATTTAAATGTAAAAAAATATATTTTTTGCATTGTATACTACAAAAAATTGAAAACTTTATATTTTTAATTTAAAATGGTAAAATAACCAAATACAATATAACTTTACCCATCCGATATATGTTTTGATAGGGTTGCCAGCTGTTTCGACATTTAAAAAAAAATTCAAAAATTAAGAAAAAATTAAAAAAAATTCTTTCTGTACTAATAAAAATGTTTTGAACCAAAAATGTCTGGAAAAGCTAAAGGGAAAATATATTTTGCATAGGGTTGCCAGCTGTTTCGATATTTAAATGTAAAATTTAAAAAAAATCCTTACCGTACTAGTAAAAATGTTTGAAAAAAAGGTGTTCAAAAACGTTAAAGCGAAATTATATTTTTGATAGGGTTGCCCACTTTACTGAAAAAAAAAATGAAACTCATAAATTTAAATACAAAAAATATTTTTAGTCTAAGATGAGATATTTCAAATAAACCACGTGAAACTTTAATTTAATTAAATTAAACTCATGTATTGAATTATAGAATTTTGGCATAAAAGCTGTAATATTGAAATCTCTAACTCAAATATAATTCTATGAAGAGTTGCCATTTAAAAAAAATATATTTATTGAAAATTTCGCTGATACGTAAACTACTGCAATATAAGTACAAAAAGGGATATGTTTGAAAAATTTTCAAAATAGCCAGAGTTGCTATCCTGTTATAATTAAATAAAATTTAAAATAAAAAGTATTTCAATTTGGCTATTATAGGAAAGGCCCTTCAGCAGAATTGAAGAAATGTATATTTTTGTATGGAGTTACCTCATTTTTTTTCTTCAATTTAAGAAAATAAAAAATAAAAAATAAAAATTAAAATTTGTAAGAAATTAAAATTAAAATATATAAAAATAAAAATAAAAATAAAAATAAAAATTAAAATAAAAATTAAAATTAAAATAATAAACTAAAACACTTTCGTCAAATTCAATAAATCAAAATTTTTGTCTCGAGTTGACACCAATTTCGAAAAATTTTGGGTTGTTTTTCATTTGTTCTTATCATATTCAAATATTTGCAGTTTGAATTGAATTTGAATTGAATTTGAATTGAATTTGAATTGAATTTGAATTGAATTTGAATTGAATTTGAATTGAATTTGAATTGAATTTGAATTGAATTTGAATTGAATTTGAATTGAATTTGAATTGAATTTGAATTGAAATTGAATTGAATTTGAATTGAATTTGAATTGAATTTGAATTGATTTTGAATTGAATTTGAATTGAAATTGAATTGAAATTGAATTGAAATTGAATTGAATTTGAATTGAATTTGAATTGAATTTGAATTGAATTTGAATTGAATTTGAATTGAATTTGAATTGAATTTGAATTGAATTTTAATTGAATTTGAATTGAATTTGGTTTAAATTTGAATTGAATTTGAATTGAATTTGAATTGAAGTTGAATTGAATTTGAATTGAATTTGAATTGAATTTGAATTGAATTTGAATTGAATTTGAATTGAATTTGAATTGAATTTGAATTGAATTTGAATTGAATTTGAATTGAATTTGAATTGAATTTGAATTGAATTTGAATTGAATTTGAATTGAATTTGAATTGAATTTGAATTGAATTTGAATTGAATTTGAATTGAATTTGAATTGAATTTGAATTGAATTTGAATTGAATTTGAATTGAATTTGAATTGAATTTGAATTGAATTTGAATTGAATTTGAATTGAATTTGAATTGAATTTGAATTGAATTTGAATTGAATTTGAATTGAATTTGAATTGAATTTGAATTGAATTTGAATTGAATTTGAATTGAATTTGAATTGAATTTGAATTGAATTTGAATTGAATTTGAATTGAATTTGAATTGAATTTGAATTGAATTTGAATTGAATTTGAATTGAATTTGAATTGAATTTGAATTGAATTTGAATTGAATTTGAGTTGAATTTGAATTGAGTTCACTATAAATAATTCTTTTTAATTAAGTAATCACACGTTTCTTATTAAAACAGGAAAAAAAATTCCTTTTTTTTAGATTTGAAGTAAAACCTATACACCGCGTTGCCACCTAAAACCGCGTGTGATGAAAAAAAATTCGATTTTTATTTTAAATTTTGCCATTTTTTCTTAAATTTTTAAATTTTGTTTTATTTTTTAACAAATTATGAAAACTAAAAATAAGTTTTAAAGTAAAACAACTACAATGTCTTGCCACCTATTTCGAAAAAGGAAATAAAAATAAATAAAACTATTTTGGCCATCAAATTTTTGATATGAGATTTGCAGTTTGGGTATGTAATAAGCTTTTTTAACATATGATACTAGAGAAAGCTTTTGTGTGGTGTTGCCACCTATTACAAAAATACAGAAGATTAAATAAAACTAGAATTGTATTAAATTTTTTTGTGGGAGATTTTCAGTTTGAGCAACTGGCAAGTAGTAGTAGTTAAAACTTTTGTGCGGAGTTACCAGCTATTTCGAAAATTTCGCAGATAATAACACTTTTTTTCTTAGAGATTCAGTCCAGTTATCAAGCAAAAAGTGCTAATTTAAGATTGAAATTAATTCTTTTGTATGAAGTAATCACACATATATTGTGCAGGTTTTCATATTGAGTGACAAGCGAAAATCCATCATCCATTGTATGGTGTTGCCATCTTAATCGAAAATTAAAAGGTAAAGCAAAATATTTCAGTGCAAATTTTTTTTCGAACTAAAATACAAGTATTTAGTAACAGACACCTGTAAGAGTTAAATAAAAAATTAAAGTAAATCTTTCGCAGCGAGTTGCCACCTAAAATAGAAAAAAAAATGGAAAAAATTTTTCAATATTAACACGACCCGGCAACAATTTTCAATTTGGGCAACTTGCAAAACCATTTATGCAAAATTTGAATTCTACAGAGTTGCCAGATGATTTGAAAAAAAATTATAATAATAAAAAAAATTAATTATTTTACCAGCAAAAAAAATATATACGAGAGTACAAGATGAAAGATTTGTAGTTTGAATTTTTGGAAATATTGTGCTTAGGGTTGCCACTTTAAACGAATAATCATATTGGAAATAAAATAAGACATTTTTTCATTATTTTATTTCATTAATTCACTTTACTAAACGTAATTTTTTTTCGAATTTATTCCTTATGATGAATTTGATTTTATTATAGGGTTGCCAACTATTTTAAAAATAAAATTAAATAATTTAAGTGCAAAGAAAATATAATTAGCTATAGGAATACAAAAATTTCATATTTGTTATATGCATTTTTGGAAAATATTATTTATAGCGTTGCCACCTTAAACGTACAATTAAAAAAATATTACATTTTTGTATATTTTATTTAATCAATTGACTTGACCAAGCGTAAATTTGAAGTTAAGTAATGATTTAGTAATAGGGTTGCCACTTTTACTTAAATTTAAGCTATTTTTAATTGTTTTTTTTGTTGTTGAAAATTTTCAACAAAAGCAAGCAACTGTAAAAGGAGCTACCACTGGGTGCTTACAGCAGCATATAGCGAGTCTTTTCTTTGCGAACATCTGCCATCAATTACCACAGAATTGCCACCAACATTGAAGGCTTTTCACAGGATTAAAATCAAAAAAACAGACACACACACACAGACACACAAACTCCTTGCTGACATAGCTTTCGCTGCCACACCTTCGTTGCTTGCTTGCTTGCTTGCTTGCCATCGTCTTCTGCTCAATCTAAGACTCTTCACTTTTAATTTCCTTTTCAGTTACTTAGCGACACTCAATGCTTTTACTATTGTTGTTGTCGTTGTTGTTGTTATGCTACATTGCCGAAAATTTTAATTTAATCCGAACAAAGTAACAACAACAACAGCAACGAGAAAAAAATTAGTTATATTTAATACTCTTTCATACAAAGTAAGGATAATAAAAAAAGGATATTTGCGGTGAGGAGCGTGAGTGTTTGTGTGAGTGTTTGTGTGCGTGTGTATTTAAGTTGCCTGAGCTAATTTGTGGCTTAAATCGTTGTAATTTCATACATGTGCGAGTGTGAATATATGATTTTAGCTCACTTCACACTTGAATGCAAGGAGCTGTGCATAAAGGATACAGACTTACCCATCAGCAAGCACCACAGCCGCAGCCAGATACAGTCAGAGTCGCTCAAGTAGTGAGGGAGTGAATTAAATGCAGTTCAAAATTTCATTACGAAAATATGCTGAAAGCAAGCGTGTAAATAAAATAAATCAAAGTGCAGAAGAGGCACAAATGAAGCGTGAGATTTCCACTTTAAATACATGCGTGACGATGTATTTCACCCAAGCAAGGTGTTTGTGCCGAAAAAAAGTGTGGACTGAGTCGAACTCGCTACTGCCAAAATGAAAAAAACAACAAAACAAAAATGAAAGATGTAAAAATTAATAAAGAGAGGAACAAAAAGGAAAAAAACTCAAATTTTGCTTTAGAAAAGGATATAAAGGATATTTTTAACCGAAAATATTTTCAATGTGCGATAAAATAAAAGTGTGATTAAAGAGGATTTAAATTGTGCTAAGCAGATTAAGCAACACAGTTGCCATAGGCATTGCACTGCGGCTTAAAGGCGGATAAGACTCGGATATTTGGTTTTAAAGACTCCTTGAATGACTTGTGCTGTGCGAAGTTCACTTTTTTAACCGATATGAGACGCTCTGCTATATAGCTTCAAGTTTAAAGACGACTCAGGCTAGAGATTTGGACATAAAATTTGGCTGGAGCTCCTTAAATTCCACCAGACTGCTTCAAAAACTATGAATTTCTACCTTCCAACCTTCGTGGTTTCATTCTTAGAGTAGCAAGCAACTCTATCTTGAACCTGCTACGTTGCGCTAGGCAAAAATAATACGAAAAGCAGTCTTGAAGACAACTAACTCTATGGTAATAGACAGTCCAGAGCTTTATAAGACTGCCAGTTCTTTATAGAAGATGCTACATGAGCTGTAAAAAGGGATGAAGAAGTGTGATTCTTCTTCTTCTTTTCCTTCTCCTTCTCCTTCTTCTTCTTCTTCTTCTTCTTTTTCAATAACAAATGAAGCCAGCTCGCAGAAGAGTGATGGTTCTTCTTTTCCTCTGCTTCCACCAGCGAATACTGCAACGCGTACCTTCGAAGCTGGAGTGCTTTCATTCATGCGGACTTAGACAGTGGAGCCGCTGCTTCCTTCTTCACTGAGCTATGTGAATGGACAGTGTTAAATTTTGAAATTTCCGTACTTATTTTTCAGTGATCTCCCAAAAAGCTAGACAGCTGCTTTTGGATCTAATGGATTTCTTTAGTGAATTGAATTGGTTGTATAGTGCATCTTAGTGGTCTGGCCATCGGAGCAGTACAACAGTTTTGCTTCTGGGCTAAATATACACGATGCCTTTTCATCACCATCCACTAAGCAGCTAACCTAACGGAGTCTGGCATGAAACTCTATCTCTTCGATCTACTTTAAACACCTCACTGCCATGGATGGGTACTAAGAGTAGTTGGTCTGGTGGAATCTCTTTCTTCTCATCTTTTGTGAGTTGAAAAACACCAGTTGTGGGATTGAACAGTTTCAGAACACTTAGAGCTGCAGTAAAAGGTAATTGTAGCGACCTTCCTCGATCGGTCTGGGATTTAGAAAAGTCCGGACGGTACGTAGGCTTCGGTTTTCAACCTTCAAGTGTGCTCCTTGATCGGTTAGGTGGGCTTGTCTCGTAAAAGAAAGAGGCCAAATCGGTAGCTTCTCTTAATATAAATTAAATACAAATCCATTCATGGAACCAGGAGACTTTAATGTTTCTTTCTTTCGAGACTTAAGACTATCCAGTCTCAATTTCCGTGGCGAGTTTCTACGCCGAACTTCATTTTTTGTGGCCCACCTTTCATAAGCGTTTGCTAAACTCCAATCGAAGTCGGGTTTTCCTTCGAACATCTTCCAAAGAACAACAGTTAAGAGTAAAATTGTATAAAATTGAACCCAGTTTATCGAGGTTCTTCCAGATTTTCTTCAGTCTCCTTTGCTTACCATATGTGGCATCATTTCGGAGCTTTGAAGAAGCTTTGATATGGATCTTCTGTGCGGTTTTTGATTCGTACCTTGCTGGGGTTGCAAAGTGAGTGATCTTCCATGGTAAAAATCTCTCTTAAGTCTCTTACTCTTCCCTCTGTTGGCTTTCTTACTATAATGTATAGTTTTCGTAGCTCCAGGCTTGCCTCTGTAATTAGCTTGGCAACTTATGAAGAGTCGCTAGCACAATTCGGTATATCTTCACTTAAAAAGATCTCTAGTAATTTTTTTTGGGTTTCCTGGTGCTGGAAGCTGTGAGGAGCTCAAACTCAAAAAGCGGTTTCTGGATTTTTGCTAAAAACATAAAAAAATCTCATGTGAAACTCATTACTAGTCGGAAATCTTGCGAAGTTGTACTGAATCTCGTGCAAACAGTGGAAAGGTAGTACGTCTAGCTTAGTCAAAACCGCCACGCTGAAAATCAGACGGGAAGCAGGCAAGAAGAACTAGCACTGCTAGTAAAGGGTTAGAGCTCCGAATAGTCTATTGAATCTGTTGCTAAAGCCAAGACGAACGGGTTTTTACGACATTTTTGTTTTCCAAAATGTGGGTTTTGAGTGTTCGTTGAAGCTTTAAAGCTGACGTTTCAGGTTCTGTTGTGTCCGTACTCATACTTTAACTAGTTGAACTTATCATTTCTGCACCCCCTTTTGGAATTTATTGCTACCCAGTGGAGTGTGGCAAGTAAATTCACCTGTGTTGTGTTCCAAGCCAAGACCGACCGCCTAGGCAAGGGCAGAGTGCAAAAGATTTATGTAACACCCGAAAATAAATACCAGCCAACATAAACATATCCATTACATACGAGTATACATGTCTGTTGGAGTGCACAAGTCTACAGTGTTGATTTTTTCCAATTTCTTTTCTTTTGTTGTTGTACTCGTATGAATTGTGTTTTGCCGTGTGCTGCAGCATAACTTCGCCCATAGTACATGCAACACGGCTATAAATAATATTGCATTTATTTTGAAGTGAAAATATTGCGCAGACAAAAATCATGTGAAAATTTATTTATTTTATTGCTGATTTCTTTTGCTGATGTCTGTTGTGTGTTTTGACGCAAAAAAAAGCAAAAAAAAATGCTTGCAGCTCGCTGAACACGAAATTGAATATTGAGTGCTGCTGTTTTTTTTTTTTTGGGCGATTAAATTTACAACAACAAAAAAGTTCATAACATTATTGCTTGTGAATTTATTTGAAAGCGTTTTTTTTTGGTGAAAATGTTGTGTTGAATTTTTGAGAAAAAAAAATAAAAATAAATAAAAAAAATTAAAAATAAAAAATAAAAAAAAATTATGAAAAAATACAAAAAAAATAAAGTCGAAAAATCAAAGCAAAATTTGCCTGAAATTTAAGGCGAAAAATCCATTTTATTCAAAGTTTATGTGAAATTAAAGCCGCGTATCCTTCAAAGCCGAATCGATGACTACAAAAAGCATTTGATTTTACGCAAATATTAAATTGCCTGCGCAGCAAACAAATTTATTTCATCCCATACAAAAACAAAATGTCGCTGAGGTGCGCTTGATGCAAAATAAATTTCATAGAAAATATCCATTTCACTTGAATTAGCAGCAAAAAACCATAGATAGGATTATAACAACAAATAATTATGAATTAATCACCACCATTTCATTGCTGAAGTCTACGCGCTGCCACGCGCCACGCACACAAATACCTAAAAATTTATTAAGAGTAGAGTAAGAGTAGGTGGTAAAATCTCACTTGCGGGACTATGCATTGTTTGTAGTCACCTCCGCCATGCAAGGATTTACTCTCTAGCGGCTGGTGATTTGAATCTCTCTCTTCGTAAACAATGAAATTTCTAATTTAATGAATTTCGCGTGACTGCTCTTTGGGGTGTGGGGAATTTATTGCAAAACATTGCTGTGGTGGAGTGATTAAAATTATTTGCTACTAAAGTTCTGGTTGTTCTATTGTGGAAGCGGTTTTGATTATATATGAGTTAATGGTATGGCTGTGTTTTATATGAGCGCCATATTTTTAATTTATTTTTTAAATAAATTGTTATATTTATTATTTTATTTGCTTTTACTTTTTTATTTTTATATTAATTTACTTTCTTACATTTTTTGCTATTTATTTAATTAATTTTAATCCACTTTATTTCATATTTTATAAAAATAATAAATTAATTTAAATTTTATATTATTTTATTTTATTTTTATTTTATTTTTATTTTATTTTAATTTTATTTTAATTTTATTTTTATTTTATTTTATTTTAATTTATTTTTATTTTATTTAATTTTTATTTTTATTTTATTTTCATTTTATTTCTATTTTATTTTCATTTTTATTTTTATTTTTATTTTAAATTTTATTTTAGTTTTATTTTTATTTTGTTTTTATTTTTATTTTATTTTTATTTTATTTTTATTTTATTTTAATTTTACTTAACCCAATTTATTTCATTTATTTAATATTTTTAATTTATTTAAATTTACTGAATTTTTTTTATTTTGAATTATTTTATGTTTTAACTTCCTTTTTTTGTATGATTTAATTAATTTATTTTTATAATTTTTTTTCTTTATTTATTTAATTTAATTTTATTTTCTTTTATTTAATTTAAATATTTTTAATTTAGTTTTATTTAATCTAATTTAATTCAATGTAAGTTTTACTTTAATTTAATTTAATTTAGATTATTTTATTTTTGTTTTTAATTTGTTTTGTTCCAATTATTTTTGAAATTTATTCTATTTTATTCCTTTTTATTTTATTTTATTTTTTCTAATTTTTTTGAAAATTATTTAATTTAATATTTTTTCACTTAATTTAATTTAATTTTTACTTTTATTTTATTTGAATTTGTTTTATTCTATTACATTTCTTTTTTACTTTATTATAATTTAATTGATATTATTTTTTATTCTATTTAATTTTATATTATTTTTATTTATTTTATTTTTTTTTATTTTATATTATTTTAATTTTTTTCTTATTTTTTGGAAATTATTTTATTTAATATTTTTGGATTTAACTTTATTTAATTTTTACTTTTATTTTATTTTAATGTGTTTTATTCTTTTTTATTCCTTTTTTACTTAATTTTAATTTAATTTATATAATCTTTTATTCTATTTTATTTTATATAATTTATTTCATTTTATTTTATTTTTTTAATTTGATTTCTTTATATTTTTTTCTTAATTTTTTAAATTTATTTTATTTAGTATTTTTTGATTTAATTTAATTTAATTTTTACTTTTATTTTATTTGAATTTGTTTTATTCTATTTTATTCCTTTTTTTACTTTATTTTAATTTAATTTATATTATTTTTATTCTATTTTATTTTATAAAATTTTTTTATATTATTTAATTTTTTTCTTATTTTTTGAATTTATTTAATTTAATATTTTACGATTTAATTTAATTTAATTTTTACTTTTATTTTATTTTAATTTGTTTTATATTATTTTATTTTAATTAAATTTTATATTATTTTTCGGTCTTTATTTTGCTCCTTTTTGGGTTTCATTATCACATATCGGTTGTTTTCAGCAAGATATATAAGACTATTGCTAAATCAGGTACAGAATTTACATTTCATTATTCTAAAAACGAACGAACAATTGATGTTGTTGATAATATAACTGCTTTTTGTATATTTAAAAATTTCTCACTTAATTGGAGCTCATCCAGCATTTTCAGCAATGTTTTCGAAACTACACCTGTCGACGAGATGATGATTGGAACAATTGTAGGCTTGTCCAAGTGCCACATCAGCTTCACTCCTAATGCCAGCTGCTGGTATTTCCTTCTCTTTTCACCAAAGCAGTCTTGAAGATTATGCGAATTGGGTATACCAACATCGATAAGAAGAGCTCGCTCTTCCTACTTCTCGACAAGAATCAATATCTGGCCTGTTATGTTGGACGCTCCTATCCGTCAGTATCGTGCGATCCCAGTATATTTGATACTCTTCGATATCTTCGATGCAATTGATTTCAGGTTCGCTAAGTATATGCGGATGCTTACCATGTAACATGTTTTCAGCTTCTAATCATTTAGCAACTTTTCGATTTGTAATGTATCTGTTATTTCAAAACGTTGCATGATTCTGAGATCCAAAGGTGTATATCTATCGTCAGCTTTGCATATTGCTATGTGAAGAGTCGTGCTCCGTTCCAAAAGAAATATCGACGTAAATTAGAGACTTGCTATGTATGGAAGAGATGCATGATATCAATAATTATATTACATTTTATCTTATTTAATTTTTTAATCTTTTTTTTCGTTTTATTTTGTTTTATTTTATTTTATTTTCTTATTTTTTGAGATTTGTTTTATTTTTTATATAATTTTTTTAAGTTTTTTAAATTTAATTTAATTTAATTTAATTAGATTTTTTTTCTTCATTTTAATTTTATTTTATTTTATTTTATTATTATTTTTATTTATTTTTATTTCTTTATCTATTTCTTTATTTATTTTTTAATTTTATTGAATTTATTTCAAATTAGTTGCTGCATACATATAATTAAATAGAAATACTTTCTGTTGCACCCACTTCAACGATTTTTCTTCTTGACCTAATTTAATGCTCGGAGATGATCTAAAAATACTCACAGCAGCGTGAAAATAGAATTTAGCGCGCATTAAAAATAGTTCTCAGGCATTCAATCGATGTGGGAACGCATTTTATTTTTAAAGGAATTCGGCAATATAATTTTGTGGGAAATGAGTGCGGGCTCATCAGAGAGAGAGAGAGAGAGAGAGAGAGAAAGAGACAGAGAGATAGGTGTTTTCACATAAAATAAATTTCTTTTGTGTAGAAGAATTTTTTGGTTGAGTGTTGAGGGCAGTGGCAATGATAATAAAGAAAGTTCTAAAAAATAATTAGAAAAAATTTATTCAAATTAAAAAATGAGAACATAAAAATATCATGATTATTACTTTCTGTCACAATCACATCATAGCAAGCAAAATGACACGTATCACGTATACTACATCACAACAAAATATATCGCGCCACAACAAACAGGAATATACTATATACCGTATTCCTCACTAGTATCTCATCAACGCTAATAAGTAAATCTCATCAAGTATCAATGCACATACATATCATCACATCAAATCGCATGACATCATATCACATCACATCATATCAAATCACAACATCTCACATCACACCACATTATATCACAACATTTAACATCAGCTCACTTCACATCATATCATATCACATCACGTCCGTGATGCTCACAACATATCATATCATATCACATCATATCAGATCACTTCACATCACAACATATCACATCATATCAGATCACATCATATCATATCACATCATATCAGATCACATCGCCTCAAATCACATCATATTAGATCACATCATATCATATCACATCATATCAGATCACATCACCTCACATCACATCATATCACATCATATCAGATCACATCACATCATATCACATCACATCAGATCATATCATCTCACATCACATCATATCAGATCACATCACCTCACACCACATCATATCATAACATTTAATATCACCTCACATCAAATTATATCACATCATATCACATGACACCACCTCACACCACATCATCACCTCACATCACATCAGTTAACCATATCACCTAACTCCATATTATCTCACATTACATCATAACACAT
This sequence comes from Neoceratitis asiatica, assembly GCA_030068015.2. Taxonomy (NCBI): domain Eukaryota; kingdom Metazoa; phylum Arthropoda; class Insecta; order Diptera; family Tephritidae; genus Neoceratitis; species Neoceratitis asiatica. The sequence continues at coordinate 68,763,910 of CM061527.1, read as the reverse complement.
CACACCACATTTATCACGTGACATCACATCACACCACATCATACTACATCATTTAATATCACCTCACACGCCGCCAAATTACATGACATTACATCAAATTAAATTAAATCACATCACTTAAAAGCCTGCATCTTAGTACTCGAACCACAAAACATACAAAAAAATTATCAAAATTATATTATTAATTTATTTTTCCATATATTTAACGTCTGAGAAATCACAATTTATGTGATGCGTCATATCACACACCTAAATATTTAATGTGTATTCAAGAGTATTTCAGAAATTTTAATTTCTTAACTTGTCATAAAATTGTCTGCGAAGGAGCTCAAGTGTCACTTTTATTCAAGTTTCGTTGCCGACAACAACACGCAATGGAGATGGAATTCGTCTGAGTGGCGGACTACACACATGACATATTGCATGTTTGAATATGTGAGTGAGTGAGTCAAAAAGGTGCTCAGCTGCTATCATATACATGCGCTCAGATGAGTACATAATCCCAAACACAGGCGCTGCCGCCACATATTTAGGTATTTAATGCATGCCTCTCGCTGCACACACCTTGCTGCGTGGCAGCTTTAAAGGCATTTAAGCTTGCCAAAGGCTTCAGCGCCTTAAAGCATGCTGAGGTAAGAGCATAAAGCTAGTTGTAATGCGTAAAGCGGTGGATTAAAGATATTCTCGTGTTATACGAGTATGTACATATGTTAATAGAAGCGTGTGTTGAAGGTTAACTGTGCAGGTCGCTATGTATGCGTGAATGTGTATGAAAATATGGCGAAAAAGGTTAATAAATTGCTTTGTAAATAAATAATAGGCAACTTCTTGGCAGAAATGTTTGGCTGTAAAAACTTTCTTACTCTCCTAATCTACGCTCTTCTCCTCACTTTTGCTTACTCACACAACGGTTTTTCATGCTTTAAACTTGGCCTGCTTTCAGGAATAAATGCTACAATGAGACTGCCTGTGAGCTTTTGTTTGTGTGATTTTCAATTTCCTTTTGTGGTTTCCGAAAATGATAAATAATAATGGAGAATATATATGAATATGAGTTTGAAATATATATATGATTCTCCCGCTTTAGCGTGACTTGTGAGATGATATTGAAGAGTAAAGAGATGAGTAAAGTCGCAGACATTCAAGGCGCTGATACTCCTACTTTTACTGTTATTTATTTACAAATATTTATATTTCTGTGTATATATGTATAGTTATGAATTCTTCTCAACTCTTTGGCTTCTTTCGATTCAACTCAAGCATTTCATTCATTCACCCAAACGATTATTTCTACCTTTTTCTATGCTCTTATGCAGTGCACACCTTCCACATCGCCGGATATGTGGCATAAAACAGGATATTAATCCAACCCTCGTTATGTTTGTACATCCATATTGGCACGATTAAATAATAAAGCAGCAATTAAATGGCTTCCGGTGGCGCATGAAAAGCTGTTTGGGTTATAAATTCCCATATATATATATATCACGTGATGTGCGATGAAGCGATACTCAAAGTGAAAATATAAATAACAATAATAAGTGAAAGAGAGAGAGAGAGAGAGAGAGAGAGAGAGAGAGTAAAGGTGATTTTAAGTGAATTTTCATGAAATTATGTCAAATTAAATTTTTTTAAATGCCATGATGTGACGAATATGACTCTTCTTACTACATCACATGACATAATAATATAAGATTTCATTTAATTTTCTTAAATTAAGAATATCAGAGTATTTTTCATATGACCTCACATCACATAATAACTTTTTAAATAACATCACATGCTATTACATCGCAATTTCTTAAGTAACATCACATGATGTCACATCAAAACTTTTCAAATGACATCACATGATATCACACCACAACTTTTTAAATAAAATCGTATGATATCACATCACAACTTTTTAAATAATATCACATGATATCATATCACAACTTTTTAAATCACATCACACTACATGATATCACATCACCTTTGGTTTTTTAAATTAATATCACATCACAACTTTTTAAATAATATCACATGACATCACATCACGACTATTCATCATTATTTTCAAATGACATCATATGTTATCACATCGCAATTTTTTAAATGACATCAAATAATATCATATCACAACATTTTAAATCACATCACATCACATCTCCTATTTCAAAAAATATCACATTAAAACTTTTCAAATGACATCACATGATATCACATCACAACTTTTCAAACAATAGCACACCACATGATACCCCATAACCTTTTTAAAATAATGTCAAATAATATCACATCACATCTTTTCGAATAATATCACATGATATCATCACATCACAACTTTTCAAATGACATCACATCACAACTTTTCAGATAACATCGTATGATGTATGATGTGATACACAACTTTTCAAATAATTTCATATGATATCCCTTCTAATCACATCACATTACACAATGTTATAAGCTATCATGTCCGTAACAGCTGCCACCCAAACACCACAAGCCAATCACATCACATCATATACTACCATATCACGTCATATGACATCACATCAAAGCACAAGCCATCAAATCGCGACGCAAAACAACGCGAAAACAATAAAAATCGCTCTTATCATAAGCTACCATATCACAATACATAATTTAACATCCCTTGACATACATCATATACATCACATGACATCACGTCACGTTTAACAACATATATTATCACCTTCAGTTAAACTTCATTACTTCAATCAGAATATCTCTTGACATTTACATTTGAGTAAATTTTTAATTTTTTCATTTGAGTAACGTTTTTTCGTGGCAATTTCTTACTACCATTAAAAGCACAAAATTCACAATAAAAATTGTACAAAGAAAAAATTATTTTATATGCAAATATATGTTTGTGCTCGCATGTAAATGCGCTAAAATATGCGTTTGCGCGCAATTAAAATCCAAAAAAAATATTGCTGACATTTTTCGTACTCAATAAGACAGTGTGCTGAGAGGCCAAGGACAAGGCTGTAAAAGGTGAGAAATGAACATGTATGTATGTACAAGGTACATATATGTAAAATTTTTTTTTTAAATTTGTGTTAAAGTGTTCAAGCATGTTTGCAAAAAAAAAATCCTCCTCTCGGTACTCACGTTTGTATAAGTAATTTCATGTTTGCATAAATACATATCGACACTCACGCGTCCATTTGATGACATTTTCAACGTCGTTTAGAGGCAAGCAAAAGATTTTCTGGCATTCAAAGCATTTTGACAGCAATTAAGTGGGTGTAAAGAAAATTACTGAAATATCGCAGATATGCTGGTAGGGGAGAGAATAAATAAAATCAGCGTCAACTAAATTAAAAAGAAAGTTTAAAATATTTAAACCAACAATAACTTTGAGATTTGTAAATTTTTTGATTTTTTTTAAACTTTTAAAATTTAGAGACTGAAATTTTAAATTTTCTTAGATTAGGAGATTTGGAGACTTCTAAATTTTTTTTAAATTGAAAATTTTAATTTTTTTTTTTTGAGATTTGTAGATTAAGTTTTTTTTAAGTTCTGATACTTAGAGAAGTTTGGAGATTTTTTTTTTGGATTTAAAATTTTTTATATTAAGCTGCTTTGAAAATTATTTTTTTTAGTTTCGACGATTTGGAGATTTGTGAATTTTTTGAAATGTGGAGATTACGAATTTTTTTATAATTGGAGAGTTTGCATATTTTTATTTTTAATAAGAGATTTGGAGAATTAAGGTTTTTTGAGACTTAGTTATTTTGAGATTTTAGAAATTATTTCAGTATTTAAAATTTTGAGATTTGAAGAGTTTGATATTTGGATTTAGAGATTTTTTGAGAATTCGATATTGTAACTCTTTGAGATTTCGAGATTTCGAAACGTTTGTGTAATTCAAGAGGCTTGAATATTTTTTTAAACTTGGAGATTTGGTGGCATAAATTTTTATTTAGAGATTAAGATTTCGTCAGATATTTGGAGGTTATTAGGGGTTTACAAATTTGAGAATTCGAGATTTGAAAATTTTTGAGTTTTGTAGGCATTTTGAGAATTCGATATTCGTATTTTTTTTTTAATTTTTAGATTTTTGAGAATTGTATACTTTAAATTTTTTTAGATTTAGACAATTTTTGAGGCTTGGAGTCTAGGAGCTTTTTACACCTTTGGAGATTTCGAGATTTACCGTATTTGGTATTTGGAAACAGTGAGAGGCTTTGATATAATTTGAAATTGATATACTTTGGGAGTATTGGAGATTTTTTGTAGTTTAAAAATTTTGAGATTTGAAGCTTAGAAAATACGGATTTAGTTTTTCGAGTTTCGTAGATTTGGAAATTTTTTTAAATTTTAAGTTTTGTAGACTTTTTGGGAATTTGAAATTTGTAAATTTTTTTGAAGTTTTGGGTTTTTGGAGAATTTGAGATTTAAATTTTTTTGAGATTTGGAAATTTTTTGAGACTTAGATGTTAAGATTTTTTCTATCTTTGGAGACTCTGTAGGGGTTTTTTAAGTATTTGGATATTGTGAGGGATACTTAAGGATTTGGAAATGCGGATTTTATTTTCGAGGCTAGGTGATTAGGAAGTTTTTCGAAAATTGAAATTTTGAAAAAAAGAGTATTTGTAAATTTTTGAGATATGGAAATTTTTTTACACTTAGAGGTTGGGAGTTTTTGTTATCTTTGGAGACTTGGACATTTGCGGTATTTTGGTATTTGGATACTTTGAGATGCTTGGAGATTTTTCTATGATTTAATATTTTTGATTGAGATTTCGTAATTTAAATTTTTACGGATTTGGAATTTTGGAGACTTTCCAATTTTTTTAGGATTTGGTGATTTGGAGATTTTTAGAGAATTGAAGATTTTGAATTATTTGAGTCTTGGAGATTTTTGTGACTTAGTGGCTTGAAGTTTTTTTATTCTATTTATTATTCTAGAGACATGGAGGTTTGGGTTTTTCGATATTTAGAAAGTTTGAAGATTGTAGACTTTTTGAGATTTAAACATATCGAAGGATACTTATATTTATAGTTAAATTTCGAAACTGAAAATTTCTTTTTTTCATAGATGTGAACAGCTTTGTGTGTAGTTATACTAATTTGCTGTATTGTTATACAACAATAACAACAAAAGCAACAAAAAATTATGTAAATATTTAACAATAACATTTTCTGATTATCATAACAGATTTGATAACACATAAGCTACTTCCTCTTCGTCTTGGGCTAGTTCCATGACGTGATCGTTAAGTAACGGAAGCTAAGGTGATATTTCTCTTAAGTACATACATACATATATATGTAACAAATGGCTTCTTCATTTATGTTTTGTTTTCAAAATTACGCCAAGCTAACCTAACATTTTTCATATTATATATGTACACTAGCTTAGTCCGTGTGAAAAAACTACACAAGAAATACCTCGTAAGATACGCAGTGATGTGTTTCAAGCTCTCATGTTGACGTGGTATAACCACATCGATTTTTGAAAATATTTTCTTGTTCTTTTTAAACACATGCCACGCGTACAGTACTGACATGGTTGCATTGATTTAGTCGTTCAAAAAATACAATGTTTAGAGTAAAGGAAAATTCACACAGACGATAGGTCTCGTCTAAGTGAATTTGCTTGAACCACATACACACTCATCAGAAACACTATCACCCCCACCACTACCACCACTCGTATGTAGCATAGTTAGAATAGACATTCAAAGAAATTATTTAGAAAAGCACACACTTAAATATTCTGAAAATCACTGCCAGCGTGGACTTTTCCACTCGCTGCTTGCTGCCTACCTTGCGACACTCAACATCGAGATTCGCTGTCGTCTTTGACGCTTTCAAGTGCACGGCCATTAGCTAACAGTGATGCGCAGAGAGCTTAGTGGATTCCATTACGGTTACTTAAATTACAGACAGACAGACAGACCCACACACAGACAGACAGACCGAGAGACGGACGTAGAAACAGCGTGCGACAGTGGAATAGACAGAAATTTGATTTATTTAATTTTCTTTACTGTTTTTGCTCCGGCAGTTTCGTGTTGCGCTTTAAAGTGTTTTCTTCTTCTACATTCAGCACTAATTCATATTACATTCTTCTCTAATTTCTACATTATGTCCGTTCTTTACATGTTTTTGTTGCTGAGTTTTTCCTTTTTCCCCCCAACAGCTGTCATTGGTAATGGCATTAAAATGCCTGTTGGAATGGGATTCTTGAGAGGGGCAATACAGGTTACTTGGCTTTATTTATTTACTTAGAATTTTCTTTTACCTTTTCTTTCTTATTTTTCTTTTTCTTCTTCTTCTTCTTCTTCTTTTTCCCTTCCTTCGGCCTCTCGCCAGTTCAAGGTAATTATTCAATTTACCAGACAGCCGACCTGCGTGCCCACTAATGGCATAGGTGAGGGACGAAAGTGTGCTGTTGCAGCCTTCAGTTGTTGCTCGACATTCTTTTTTGCTCACTTTTAATCACTGCTCTAATCACCTTTTTGAATTTTAATTCTTAACTTTAGCAGCGCCACTTGTAGTTGTTATTAAGTCGCTTTAGGCCATTGACGGTGTTGGCTCTTAATGAGCATACTGAGATTGGAGTTGGGGAATGCGATTTTGATGTAGTGTAGTGTTAATAAATTAATTTAAGAATTTTTCTAGGAAAAAAAGGAAGTTTATTTGCGAATAGTTTTAATTAAATAGCTAAAATTTTACTCACTTACAGAATTTTACTTTCCAAAGTAATCGTGATTTCTTAATTAAATTAATTTTATTTTATTTGTGTTTTTTAATGAAATTTTTTTCTTTTTATTTTCATATTTTATATTACTTTTTTCATTGATTTGATTTTTTTTTATTCCACATCATTTTATATTTTAGGAATTTGTGGCTTTACTGCATCAAAATCCGTGCCAAATGTTAACTGAATTCGCAGAATCATTGGGAGTGACTCAGCAAACAATTTACTTTCGTTTAAAGAAATTTGGATTTATTCAAAAGCAAGGAAATAAGGTGTCGTACGAGTGAAAGCTGAGAGCTGTCGAAAAGCGATTATTGACTTCGGCATTGCTTCCTGAAAGACATCGAAGGAAGAGATTTTTGCTCCAGATTGTGACCGGTGATGAAATGCGGCTTCACAATGATAGTTTCAAGAAGAAAAAGAAAATTACTATGCCAAACCTGTTAAGTCCGTGCCAACATCGTCTGCATCGATGCTAAATAAAAATATCCACGATTCAAGGGTCATACGCTGCATATGGTGAAATCAGACAGAGGTATGCTGTACTACCAGCTGCTTTAAACAGACGAAGCCATTGATGCAAAACGTTATAGACTAAAAACGAATGTGTTTATGCCATGCATTGCTAAAAAAAAATCTAACAGAAACAACAGAAAGGGATAACAACGTGCGACTTCACGTGACTATAGTGTTCAAAAACTGTCTGGAAACGTTGAAAACGCTGAAATGAGAGTTCTCGCCTCACTCGATATATTTTCCAGACCTTATTCCCTCCGACTGCTGCCTTTTTCAATGGCTGTCAAACGATATGGGGGCTCACCGGTTCGGTGATTTTTTTGAAGAAATCGAAAAATGGCTGACTGATAGAATTGATTACGGAGAGGACTCATTTTGTAGAGATTGTATTTGAAAATTTCCAGCGAGATGGGGAAAAGTAGTCGCTTCCGTTAGGCAACACTTTGAATGATGCATTTTTAACTTGTTTCAATAAAAAAAAATAGTTTTTTTTTGAACCTAAAAAACCAAACGAATTAATTTTTACACCCATATTTTAGTTAATTTAATTTAATTTTAATTTAATTTATTTTTTTTATTTTTATTTTTTTTATATATTTTTTATTTGTATTAAATAATTTTTTTTAAATTTATTTATAAATTTTTATATCTTTAATTCTCTTATTTTATTTTATTTCTCTGTGTTTATTATTTTTGATTATTTTAATAATTTTAATTTTTTCAATTTCAATTTCATTTTCTTTTATTTTTTTGTAATGCAATTTATCTAAAAATTTTTTCTTTCAATTTAATATAATTTATTTTTTGCTTAATTCATTTTAAAAACTAATTTTTTTTTATATTTTTAAGCTAATTTATTTTTATTTAAATTTTTTTAATTTTATTTACATTTTTTTCTCTTATTTAATTATGTTTTGGCTTTATTTTCATAAATTTATTTTATTTAATTTATTTTTTTTTCTCTTATTTAATAATTTTTTGGTTTAATTTTCATTAATTTTTTTTTAATTTATTGAACATTAAAAAACTGGCCGAATTAATTAAATTAAATTAATAAAAACAATATTTCAATTAATTATTAACTTTATTTAATTTTAATGAAATTAATTTTATTTAGTTTTAATTAAATTATTATTTTTTAAATTAAATTTTTTTATTTGTTTCATTTCAATGCATTAATTTTTTATATTATATTCTATTATTATTATTTATTATATTTATTTATTACTATTTTATTTTATGTTACTTTAGTTTTTTTTTCATTTGTTTTTTATTTTTTTATTTTCCTTTTTTTCATTGTAGTTTATCTAAAAAAAAAATTCTCCTTCAATTTAATATAATTTGATTTTCGTTTAATTCATTTATTTAATTTTAAACTAATTTTTTGTTTTTTTTTGTAAAATTTTTAAGTTAATTTAATTTCGTTCTGACTGTTGTTGTAGTTTTTTTACTTTTCCCCAAAAAAAAAAAAAAAAAAAAAAAAAATTAAAAAAAAAATTTAATTTACATTAGGGATGCATATAAGGCTTATTAATCAGCTTTCACTCCAGAGTCGACGAGGGAGTTTTATTTTTAACTAAGCTGATAAGAGGTATTTATCATCAATTAGTCCATTCGAGTGAGATTAACTTTAGCATCACTTTAAGACGATCTCGAGACTCTAGACCCCTTTCCTTGTCTTTATGCAGAACAATTTTCAATAGGATTTAGATTTGGGCTTATTGCTGGCCACTCGAAAAGAGGTGTGTGTTGTTTTTTGTTTTTCTGATGAAAATAAGTCTTTAGTCACGAGCGCAGTATGTGTGTGATTTGTGTGGTTTATCTTGCTGTAAAGTCCAAGAATCACCATAAAGATTATCAGCAAACTCGTTCAGTACTTCATCAAATAGCTTCAAATACATATTTCTATATTCGTTCTAGTGTGTATGAAACCCAGCGGTGACTTTCCATCATATCTGAAGGCTGCCCGAAATCATCAGTGAACAGCCATCGCGATTTCGCTTATAGCCAGAAGTTGGCGAGGCCGCTGTATATCACGCCAGTACTTTTGGCAGCCTTAAGGATCGTCCAAATTTTTTTCTTTTTCATTAAAGTGGAAAGTGGAAAAATTACAACAATAGTGTAAGCGGTAGAAGTATTAGATTTTTCGGAAACCACTGCGTTTCCTCATCAGACTTCTTTCCAGACACCCATGTTTGAATTGGATTCAAATTTGGGATATCCACAGTTTTTTTTTTCATCAGAATAAAAATAATCATTTTGAATTTATCTATCACAAAATTTTAGTTTTTCAACATAGGCTAGACATGTCGGCTCCCGAGACTCATATTTCACGCTTACATCTGTCATCGATTTTTTTATTCGGTCTTCCACTGCAATTTCGGCAATTTTCTTTCGCGCTTCCTGAAAACCTTTAATTAGTCTACGCTTCCCCGCTGATAAATATGTAGCATGTGGCATTTTGACCTAAAAAAGCTTATTTGCCGACGAAACAAATTTATTTCATACAAAAAATCACTGACTTATCAAACTACCCTCATATATGCATATATATATATGCCCTATTCGCTACTTCTTTCTACAACTCACTATTAATTCCATTTCCCTGCTTGCAGCAGAGAATAAAGCCATGCCGTTAATCCACTTCCAACTCTCCCTCACAACAACAGCAGCAGTAATAATATCAATAAATCAGTCAACTGCCCCAAAATGCTTTTGCTTCAACGGAGCCACAAGTGCTGCGGTGGCTCAAGCTTGCAACAACTGCTGGAGAATGCCATAAAATTATGTACTAGTATGTGTGCACATACGCCTGTGTGTGTGTGTGTGTGTGTGTGTGTTGCAATAGTAAACTTGCCTCTTAACCTCGTATTAGCATTGGATTACTTTGTTATGGTTTCTACGACTTTGACTTTACTCAGCGCCAAGCTCAGCCGGGCTGAGCTGACTTTAGCTACTGTGTTATTTTTTTTTTTCAAAAAATATTTCTAAACTCCGTTGCTGCAAGTAAGCGCTTCTACTTAGCAGCTGCAGTGCATTTGCCGTCTCCATTTACCGTTACTCTAGTCACGTCTCTATGGTTATGTTGCAATATTTGACTTGTTGTTGCTATTATTGTTTCATTTTTTTCTCTATTTTACAGTTATTTCTATTGTTATTGTTATGTTTATAAGCTGAAAAGCTGACAGCCAGCAGTCAACTAACATTTCTTCTAATATTTTCTTAGCGAGTCCATGCATTCTGTTTGGGGAAGAAGAAGAGGAAGAAGCGCAACTACTTAAGTGGCTCTGCAAATTTGGTACTATTAAATTTACGTTGTTGTTGGTTTTGTTGTTGTTGTTGTTGTTGTTGTTGTTGTTGTTGTTGTTGTTGTTGTTGTTGTTGTTGTTGTTCTTGTTATAGTTGTTGTTGTTATAGTTATAGTTGTAGTTCTTGTTGTTGTTATTACTGACTTACATGTATGTTCATACATATAAATATACTTTTATGGTAAGTTTTAGGGGGCGCCAGTGAAGTAGTATCAGGAAATATGACTCATAGTGTATGCACACACACACACAAATGGACATATGAGTGTGTATGCGTTATGACATTTTTATATGGCAGCAGTTGTAACAACCAACTCGTCCTGCATCTGGATGCTTCTTCGGCAAAATGCAACATATTTGATTGCGTCACAACGGTGCACAGTGATTTGCCATCGATGCTGCTTCTTCTTCTACTTGCCATATATACAGTGCTGCATGTTGCAGATACGGTTATCGCTAAATTTTTTAAATTTATTTTTTGCATTTTTCTTTCTTTCTTTCTTCTTTTGATGCATTCAATATTACATAAAAATCTCTCCCGTGTGCCAAATTTCATTTAGTCATAAGCGAAATATTGCCGATTTATTAGGAGTAAAAGAAAATATGCAATGTGGGGCGGGGATAAAAAATAAACGTACAAAATTCAGCAGAAAAGTGAATAAAATTATTTATGACAATGAAAGCACTTTGGAGATCTGTATTTGTTGCCAAATGGAATTGAATGGATTTGTAAAAAGGAAACATGTTGAAATAGTTTTCAAAATTATGAAGAAATTCATTTTACAAATCAAGCATAACTAAATAAGAAGTATGGCTAAACATTAAATATGGCTGACCATAAAATATGGTTAGACATAAATTATGGCACAACATAAAATCCACAAAAATGGTTGTAAAATTTAAAATATCATATAAATAATTAATAAATATCTCAAAAAATTTCTGGGAATAAAAGTTTGCTGCAGAGAAAATAGCACAAAATGAAATATTGCTCGATATTAAAAGTTGAAACAATAAAATAATAACACAAAGCATAAAATGTAAAGTATTTTTGAACATAAAATATTTCTTAAAATGTTTGTAAAAAATATTGTGCACAGGAAATCTGAGAAAATTTAGTTTCTAGAAAGCTTGTTTAAGCTTCCGAGATATTGCTTGACATAAGCTGCTTACCGACATAAATTTTCATTAAGAAATGTCTGTATGCAAATATTATGAAAATATGGCTGGATCCAAAAATTTCTTAACATAAAATATGTTTAGACATATATTATCGCCAGACATAAAGCCGAAAAAAAACTTAAATAGAATAAAGTATTACTACAAAAAACAAAGCAACATTCCATAAAGCTACCATAAAATAAATATCTAAACATGAAAATTGCTTAGCAAAAAATTTGGTATACCATAAATTGCTAATTATGACAGAAAAAATCACAGCCAATGAGTAAAATAACAAATTATAAAAATTTCGCCAAACATAAAAAACTTTTAGATACAAAATTCAACACAATTAACTTGGGTATATATATGTCTTAACATAAAATTTGGAAAATTTGAATTTTTAGTTTCTTTTAAAAGTATTTAAAAAAAAAAAGTTTAAGCAAAACTTATTTAAGCCACTTATGAAGCGCACAAAAGTTTGTGCAGTAAAAGGAATTGCATGTCTTTTAGGTATCAAAAGTGTCATAACATAAATTATTGCTTAACATAATAAATTTTTAGACAGAAATTTCAAAAAATATATGCTATAAAGAATGATAATGCAGCTAAAATTGTTATGACATAAAATATGGCAAGACATAAATTATGTCTAAACATAAAATTAATCAAAACAAATAGATTAGTGAAGTACAAGCACGAGGTTCGAAGTGAGAAATCTTTGGCTATGCTCAATATTTTTAATAAAAAAAAAAATACTTTTTGTTTAAATTTCAGGCTGTGAATTCAGCAAATTCGAAATTCAAAAATAAATGAGATATAATTTTTAGAAATTACAATAATAATTAAAAATAAATTTAATTTTAATTTAATTCAATTTAATATAATGATTTTAAATTCACAAATACAGACTTATTTGTATGCATTTTGCACTACTTGTACTCCGCAACCAATACACTTTCCAGTATTTAAACTAACCTTGTTGTGGTCGAGTGTAAATTTAATCTCGATAATCCAATAATATTTGGCAATGTTGTTGCGGCTGGCTGGTTTAATTTGCTTATTTGCTTAAAGGTTTTTGTGTTTGTTTACTGCAGGATTTCAAATTTAATTTGCACATTACTCAAAAGTATTGAGATATTTTGCATTAGCATTCGTCGAATATTTACAAAAAAAAGTTGATTGAAATAATGAAATGATGAAATCGTCTGAAGGAAATTAAATTTTGTAACAAAAGCTTACGGTTGCGAAAATCGGAATTTAAATTGGAATTAAGAAAGGTGTGTGTGTGTGTGTGTATGTGTAAATAATAAATTCAATGGAATTTCAGTGCAGGAAAATAAAATATTTTTAGAATTACTTTATAAGGAAATAATGTTTACGATAATATCAGGTAATTACGTTCCACGAGCTTAGGGACAGAAGAGAGAGGTCGCAGCCTGGTAAATATATATATGTCCAAACGTTCATACTGTCTCTGATTATGAAAAAAAACTAAAAAATTATAATTGAAAAAAAAAAATTAAAAATAAATGAAATAATATATTATGAGAAAACAAAAATGAAATAAATAAAATAAAATAAATTTAAAAATTTTTTTTAAGAAATATAAAATACAAAATAAAATAAAAAATATATTAAACCAACATAAGACAAAAAAATAAAATAATATAATACAAAAGTAGGGACAAGAATCCAAAATAAATAAAATAATTTTTTGTTTAAGTTTATTTAAAAAAAAACTTAATATAATGATATGAAAAAGAAAAAAAAAATTAATTGAAATAAAATAAAAAATTACATATGAAAAAGCAAAAAGAATGGAGTAAAAAATAATAAAAAAAATATAAAAATTTAATAGGAAATTAAAAAACAAAAAAGTTGTTATTAAAAAAATTATATAAAAATTATATAAAAAAAAAGAAATATAATCATAAAGTACAATAATAAAAAAATAAAAAATAAAAAAATAAAAAATAAAAATAAATATAAAATAAATACAAAACTGTTAAAATAAAATAAAAAAGAATAAAATAAAAAATACATATAAAAAAGCATAAAGAATGGAGTAAAAAATAAAAATAAATATAAAAATTTAATAGGAAAATAAAAAACAAAAAATTTTTATTTAAAAAAAATTAAAAAAAAAAATTTTTCTAAAAAAAAAGGAATATAATCATAAATTACAATAAAAAAATAAACTAAAATAAATAAAATTAAAATAAAATAAAATAAAAGAATATAAAGTAAAATAAAAATATATCAAAATAGAGTAAAATAAAACATTCGGCAGGCTCTTCCGTAATCCCTAGATCCTAAAGGAATAATGTCTCTAACATTAAAAAAGGCGTTGCCTTAGAATATTTGTTAGCAGAAATTCACAAAAACAATTACCGCGTGATCCATTTCGAGGTTCCCTACTTTTTTAAAGAAAAAAATACAGAAAATTCAAATTTAATTGGAAATTTTTAATGTCATTCGAAAGAATATTCTTTGTCATTATTTTTTGAAGATTATCTCTTTTAAATATTAGTCGCGGCTGCGTCTCAGATGGCCCATCCGTTGAGTTCAATTTCCGATGACTCGTTCGAGCATTTCAACTGGTGCGGGTAGCTGGCGAATGACACGCGTGATGTTTTGCTCCAAGGCCTGAATCGAAGCGGGATTGTCCGCATAGACTTAAGACTTTCCATAGCCCCGCAGGAAAATGCCACGTAACGGTGTGATATCACACGATCTTGGTGGCCAATCGACCGGCCCAAAACGTGAAATTATCTGCCCACCGAAGTGTTCTCGCAGCATATCCATTGGTTAATGCGATGTGTGTAAGTGGCGCCGTCTTGTTGACGTCCAAATGTCGCGTAGATCACGAGCTTCAATTTCCGGCATCAAATAATCGGTTATCACGGCGCTATAACGGTCGACGATGACGGTTATGCTCTCACCGGCATCATTTTTGAAGACTATGGACTCATGATTCCACGGGCCCTCAAACCACACCAAACCGTTGTAATTTCTGGATGAAATGGTAGCTCTTGAATCTCTTCAAGTTGCTCTTTGTCCCCAATGCGGCAATTTCGCTTGTTTACATATTACCCATTGAGACAGAAATAAGCTTCATCGCTGAACAAAATTTGGCCCGAAAACGTCGGATGAAATAGTTATCGCAAATGAAGACAAGTTAAAGCATAACATGACTAAGTGACACTTAGCGCTGCAAAGGCAATGCCATTAGCAGTAAAAGTATATATATATATTTATACGTGCTAAGTATATTTTTTTTTTTAAATAAAATAGTGGAAAAGTGCACATGAGAACAAGATGTACTTATATATATGCCTTCAACACATATTTTCAGTTGAATATAGCGGAAGAAAATAATTTAATTGAGCTGAAAAATGTATTAATTTAATAATTGCCAAGAAATTGTACAATTCTGAAGCATGTCACAAAAGTAATCACAAATGGGCGGAATAAAGCGCCGAAAACTATGCTTCAATGCTGTACGCAAAGTTCACTAATTCCAATTTTGATATTTGTTGATTTCTTTACGTGTTAAAATATTAATTTTGTGGCATACTTTTAGGCGCAAACTAAATACAACAGTGACTGTGACAATTTTGTGACTGTGAACAGAATAGGACAGAAGGGGATTTTCAGACATTTTATTATTAAAATTACGCAAAAATTTTATTGAAAAAAAAATTAAAATTATTTTTTTGGTTGTTTATAACACCTTAACCAAAACTTTTTGTAATTAGTGCAAGAAATTCCCCAAATGTTATGTGTAAGGCATAACGAAAAACACTTGTTGATCGCATTAGTCATTTATAAGTATGAAGTGAGGCGCTTGACGCCTAAAATGCGACTACATAAATTAAGTTTGTTGGGTAGGCGCTGCCACCAACTGTGTTTTACGATGGCTGACTGACAAATTAACCACACAAATATATGGGTAATTTTACGCACACTTGGAATATGGGAACGCCTTACACACACACAGTGCTTTACTAATTCCTTGACTTTCGGACACTCTTGTCAGTTTATTTTTATTTTCTTGCTTGTTGACATTTGAATGTTGCGCTATTGATAGCCATAGGAAATACATAAGCTGAAGCACCTACCCACCCACACACTCACACACATGTGCAATACACACTGCCATTACACTTTCTCCCACATAACCAATATATATTTTACAACAGATATTCAATGTGTTTTAGCCTAATTAAATTAGGCTCACACAAGTGTCATCATATTGTTATTGTTGTGGTGGCCATATAAATTTCAGCGCCCCACGGTGAACGCTTTCAAAACGCTGCGACATTTTCGCGTACACAGCTGTCCGTTGCTGTCAAGTGTTGGAGGAGGAAAACTAAATAAAATTAAGGATATTTTTATATAGTTTTTGGTGGAAAAAATTTTCCTCGAATAGCTTGTGCACACTACACCGTTAAGCGCTTATCGCGCAATACTTCGGCAGCGTGTACGCCATAACCGGATAACGAAAAACGCTAACAAAACGTTTGTTGTTTTTTCACGCGGAAGCATTGAGAAGCTTGGTGTTGTTATTGTTATAGCTGTTGTGCGTACGCGTGGCGTGATTGTGTTGTGGTAGTTCATATTTCAAGGATGTGCAATGGAAGATATTGAAATATAAATGGATGAAATACATATATGAAAAAAAAAATTAATTAATCGATAAATTTGAAAAAAAAACAGTTAAAAGTAAAAAAGAATAAAAATAAAAAATAAGTAAATAAAAACAGTGAAAAAAATTAATAAAACAATTAGAAAAAAAAATTAAGATAAAGAAAATAAAGAATAAAAAAATAAAAAAAGTTAAAAGTAACAAATAAAAATTAAAAAAAAAAAATAATTAAAAAAAAATATAAAAAAAATTAAAAATTCAAAAGCAAAAAAATTAAATAAAATTTAAAGCCAAATAAAATCATTAAATTATATAAAATAAAGAAAAAAAATAAAAGAAAAAAAATTAACATAAGAACTATAAGAAAAGTTACTGGATGTTCGAGAAAAAAAACAACAGAAATAATAAAAAGAGATAAAAAATTTAAGCAAAAAAATAAAAAATAAATATTAACAAACATTTAAAAAAAATACACTGTAGGTTCAAGAAAATAAATACATTATAAAATATTGAAAAATAAAATAAAAATATAATCGCAGGTACCTATACATACAATTATTATAGTAAAAAGTGCAGTGTAAAATACATATATATTTAGAAAGATAATAAGCGTGATGAATTCAGTGGAAAATTAAAAAAATTACGAAAAAGTGAGGTTAAAAAAAAAAAAAATAGCTTACCTTGAAAGTGAAGATTGTGTGAAAGGAAATCCTTAATTAAATTAAAAACAAAATATATATATATAAATTTGCCTAAAATGTGAATAATAATATGTTGTAGAATTTAAAGAATTATCCAAATAAGTACGAATTCACATATGATACCCCTAGAGTTAAGACACAGGAAGACCCCATAATATTCTTTAATATTTAAGCAAAAAAAAAAAAAAAAAAAAAAAAAAAAATTATAATTTTTTTAAATTAAGTTCAAAGCTTATTATTTATATACTTTTACACATTCAATGATAAAATGGAAATTAAAAAATTATGAAATCAAATGTTGTTAATTAAAAAAATGTGATTTCAATGCTAAAAAAAATTGAGTTCAACAAAAAAAAAAAAAAAAAAGTTTTAAGTAAAAAAAAGTAAAAAAATTGAAAATATAAAAATTTGAACAAAATTTTAATAAACAAATTTAAAAAAATTATAAAATATTTAAATTTTATGTATATATATATTTTGTATTTTATTTAATTAAAAAATATATATAATTTTGAAACAATATTTAATCTCATAATAATTATAACATTTTTTCTTAATTTTTTATTCGTTAATTTGTAAATTTTTAAGCTTTTTTTTACCTGAAATAACCAAAATTTTGAGGTTAATAAATTTATTACTTAATAAAAACTCAATATAGACTAACGCAGCTCAGGCTGAATTTGAGTGACGCAACTGTACAAACACTCATAAAGCAAGTGAGAGTCATTAGGGAGGAGAAAATCCCTCAAAAAATGCGTTTCCTGCGGAACTACTCAGAAGAGTTGAATATTTGGCATTTTTCTTTGCAAAAATATTATAAAAAATTAAAAAAATCATTATTATTTATTATAATTAAAATTTTATTTAAATTGTACTTTTATTTTTTCAACTTTTTTTAGAGCGATTCGGAAGAGAAATCTCCTCATTAACCGCTTTTTCACCGGAAATTCTCAAAAGAGTACTAAAGCATATATAAAGTATTTATATTGTGGAAAATAAACAATTTTCTATAAGAAATTTGTTAGTTTTTTTTTTCAACTTTTTTTAACTACTGTTGCTGCGCCCATTCTTCATTCTGTAGTAGCATTTTTTCGTTTTTTATTCTATAAACTCAAATTTTACAGTTTTTAATCTTTTATAACACATTTTTGGAACAAAAGTTTTGATGTATCTACCTGTCATGAAAGTGACTGCTTGCCCTAAATTACTCCAGCAAAAACGCTGGAGCGTAAATGTGATGCCTTAAATTGCTATGTTTCTACTTAGAGCATCTTTATGTGATTAAAACTAAAGTAAAGCACAGAGAAAAACATGTGAAGAAACACAAATTTCTAAGAAATTGTATGTCAGATCAATTCGAAAAATGTAAAAAAAATTTAATAAAAATAAAATTTTCTTTTAAAGATTTTTTTTATATATTTATTGCTCTTTAATTTTTGATTAATTAAAAAAAATTATTAAACTATCTACTAAATAGAGATTCTTTTCTAAGAAATTCCATATAATAATGAACATAATTAAGTGCCTTTAAGTCGAATTTCGGATTAAGAATTAAAAAAGCAAGAAAAATATTATTTTCTAATCTTTTTTATACCAAAAATTTTAAATTTAATATATACGATAAATACATAAAATAACTTTTAATTTAATTTCAATTTTAAGTAATAATTTTACGAAGAGTATATATAAGAAATAATATAAAAAGAAGATTAAAACCGTAATATTAATCGTAAAAAATCAAACGCAAAAATTTGGAAAAACAAGAAAAAAAACAGCTGTCATCGGCCATGCCGAAGTCTCTATACCTTTCATGCACATATCAAATTTATTGCAAAGTTGCAAAATTCGATTTCGATGTTTTCCAGTGTCGGTATGAACTTGAATTTACGTCTGTAGAATACCAAATTTCATGCTCTTAGATGTTTTTTTGACTGAGTTTTGACCCAAAACCTCATGCCTGAACGAATCACTTGAAGGGCAGCTATTTCATTTGGTATTTCGATTTCAATGATTTTCTGTCACTCCACCTGCGAATAATAAAAACTTACATGCTTCTAATGCTTTTTTTGACTGAGCTTTGACCAAAAATCTTATATCTGAAAATAACAGTGTGTGGGTGCCATATGCTATATTCGTTAGATTTCGATAATTTTAAGAACCAATATGTAATTCATTATGTAGTATAGTGTAGTATACCAAATTTCTAATAGCTATTTTCGTCGTCCAAATATTTTACAAAAAATAGTTTCTTCAGTTTCACAAAACAGTTTTGGTAACTCAGTACAGCATAAATGTAATTTGAAATTAAATTTAGTATGGCCTTAAGGTACCTAAAAAACTACAGGTATTACAATTACTTAATAAGTTTGGTTTAAAATATATATGTATTGCAATTAAAATAATTTTTCATAAATTTATTTGCCACAATTTTTGGTATAAAATTAATTTTATTTTTGTCTTTTTCTATTTCAAAAGCTACACATTCAATTTGTTATATTTTTATGGCAATAATTAATTAAGGAATAGCGCTTAAAGTATATAATAATAACAATAATAACTATTAAAAAAAAATTAATAAAAAATAATAATAAAATTACTTTAGTGTTTAAATTAAGATGGAAGAAGCGGGAATTATATTATTTTCGTATTAGTTTTTTATATAAAAATTATTTTCTGACTTAAATTGCGTATATTATATATAAAAAATATTAAATTAACCTCATTTTATAATTTTTTTTTCAAAAAAAGTGAAATCGCTATCAAAAAAAAATTAGTTAACTGACTTTTGGAAATGATTCAAAGGCAATAAATAATCCAAACGAAAAATAGCTGTTGATGGGAACTTATGTTTAAAAAATATATATATGTAAATTAGCAAAAAATAGTATCAGACTACAGAAATAGCTTCAGAGCAGTGATTTTATTGATCTACAAAACGCAGGGGAGTTTTTTTTTTTAAATAAATTTCAAGTGAATTTAAATTTAGTAGGAAATTTTTCCAGAGAAGGCTTAAAATAATATGCCGAATAATAGTTAGAAAGTAAGGTTTTAAAGAGAACTAAAAAAAAAAATAATAAAAAAGTGCAGCTACAAGTAAAATTAATCAGCTGATTTTCAAGAATTATTTCAAATACAAAATGTAATGTAACGCTTAGTAGAGAGTCGACGAAATAGTTTTCTTAATATGAAAAAGGCGAATCAGATATGTCAAATGTGCTTGAATGAGAGTTCAAATCAAGACACAAACAATGCAAAGGCACGTGAAATTCAAAATTCCTTTTACAAGTTTTTAGAAGAAGATTTATTCAATAATTTTTGATACAAAAAAAACAAAAACAAAAAAAAAATTAAGTACTGCCAACAAAGTAATATACAAGTGCATATATTAGTTTTTAGAGGGATTTTCTGATTTTTCAACAAAAGTAAACCGTAATATTTTCATAACGTTAACCTGATTTTTTTTTGTATTACATTCCAGATATTTTTCATGAAATTTTATATACTAGATAATTTTTAATTTTTAATATAATACACAAAACGCCTGCAGCAGAAAAATCAAAATGAAAATTGTGCCCGAACGTTTAGAGAAATTGCAAGCCTTTGTTTGCACAAAAATGCAGCAGGTAAGCGTGGCTTAAGTGAGATAACTTTAAAAGCCTGCTGAGTGCGACTAAAACTGCTTTAAATGTGCTTTAAATGTATGTACATCTTGTGTGTGTAAATAGCATTGGACTTTGATTTTTTTGTTCAGAAATTAAAAAAAAAATTTTGAGTTTAAAAATAAATAAAAATTTGTTGGAACTTAAAAGTAAGTAAAGTAAAAAATAAAAAAAATTACGGTTTTCTTTTGGAGTTTTTTTTTAAATATATATAAAAAATTTTGACCTTAAAAATAAAAAAAAATTTATTTGAGTTTAAAATGAAATTCTTTTTTTAATTTTTTATAAGTAAAAAATAAAAAAGGAAAAGGTTTTTTTATGTTTTTTAAATTTTTTTCCTTTGTAAATTTTTTTTTAAGAATTTCGAGTTGCACAAAGCCAATAAAGTTTCTGCAATTATGCGTTTTTAGTTTGCTTAAAAAAATGCATAAAGCAACAACAACAAAAAATTCCTTAAAAGCTAAAATAGAATTTTTTCTCTTTTTTTTTGGTTTGATTTGGGAAATTTGGGATTTTGGGCAAATTTCATATATTTTTGTTGTTATGAATAAAAAATTCACAAAAGGCTACACGCATTAAATAGTCTTAAAAATTAAATCTCACCCAAAAATATTTTATTTCAAAATGTTTTCGCACAAAAAAAAAATAAAAATAAAAAAAATAAAATAAAATAAAAAAAACATATAAATTAAAAATTAAAAAATGTTAATTCAAAAAAAAAACAAAAAAAGAAAGAAAGAAAGCAACTTCAAGCCGCGCAAAGCTGTATAAATATATGACCAACAAAAGCCACGATAAATGGCTAACAAAGCCAGTTTGTAAATATGTTTATAGAATTTTTTTCACACCTCTTTTTTCCATTGTTAATAAATTTATTCACTTTTTATTGTGTTTATTTCGGCTTTTATACACTCGTTTCAAATTTAGTATTTTGCACTGAGTAAATAAAATATATATTTACACGCTGTTATCATTTACCACTAAGCCACTTTTACAGTTTATAAACAACTAAATAAATAAATAAATATGTTTTTTCAGAGCGTGTGAATAAAAAATGTTGGCATACAACTAGGCGTTGAAGCTATTAAATGGTGTGATAGTGAGGGAAGAGCATTAAAAAAATGGGAATGAAAAAAAATAAAATAAATGGCAATTAAAAAAAATAAAAAAAAAAATATAAAAAAATGCAAAAAAAAAAAAAAAAATATAAAAAAAAAAATTTAATTAGAATAAATAAAATGAAGAGAAAAATATTTATAAATTGAAGTCCTTCTATCCCAATATTATCGATTTGGTTGCGCGGCTTTCAATCCGGAGACAACCATGTAGTTTGATGGCACCGGAATCTGGTATTACCGACAACTATATTTCGGGCACCGGCAAAGTTAATCAGTCCCAGCCTGTGTGATGATGTTTCGTCATGGAGACTGAATTTTCTGACTTTTGTGCCAAATATACCTTCTTTACCCAGCCCGGTGCTGAAATATCCAAGCACGATTTTGACATCGTGGTGAAGGTAGCGTCCATAGGTACATTTTAGGCGCTCATAGAAAGCATCTTTGGTCACATCGTGCTTCTCTTCCTTTGGTTCGTGAGCACAAACGATCGATATGTTAAAGAATTTCGCTTTGAAGCGGCTTTTGGCGAGGCGTTCATTCACCGGGCTGCATGCTGGTGCTCGACGTCGGTGTCTCTCTCCCACCTCAAATCCAACACCATACTTTCGCTTCTTTATTTGGCCTTGCTTCTTTATTCGTCTTTGCACCGTCCATCACAATTCTTGGATGGCGCTGATGTCAGCCTTTAGTCGTACGAGGACATCAAACAGCTGGGTAGTAGTGCCTTTTCAATTAAGGCACCAGACATTCCAGGTGCATGCCCTCAAATCGGTCATCATCAAAAGGGAGGTCGCTGATTCAAGGCTTATTTGCAAATCTTTTCATTTGGATAAGATTTTCAATCGCTGAAGCTGGGCAGTGGCAAATATAATGCTCTGCGATAGATGTCGTTGATCAATGTCCAGATCTGTCCAATTAAATTGCATGTGATTTCACTCCGCCTTCTGCTTATGGCTTGGTTACTGGCTAAAACCGATCTAAGCAGGTTTTGTTTTTTGCCAAGGAGAGAGGTTGGCCTACGTCGTATGGTATATTCTCTTCTCTTCTAGCTCATCAGCCTTATCATTCCCTCGGAGGTCTCTATCTCCGAGGACCGATTATTTTCGCGATTAGCTCATGTCGCTGAGTTTTGAGCCATCAGTGGAGATAGCTACGGATCTTTGATCCAAAACCAAATTTATTGTCAAAACTGAAATCGAAGGTGATATAGGTCACCGCTTCGGAGAATGGGAAAGACTTACAAGTGAATAGAGGACTCCGTCTTGTGGGGAGATTAATTAGCCTGTTTTAAAAGAGATTTCTCGATGAGCGACGAGAACAGTCGTCGTGACTATGTCGGGTGAAACACTATAAAAAGCTCACTCAATAGCGAGCAAAGCGAATACATGGATCAGATTAGCATTTAGTCTTTTTGGCAGATTCCAATATTCTGTGGATTTCCTCTACTCAACAGCAGGTTAAATTTCAACGTCCAACTTTATGGGCGAGGGTACTTAATAGCATTGTAAATTCTCGTTGGATGCCTTGATGCGGAGTCGCAATCACGGTTTTTAACCTTATACAAGGCGGCCAGGCAGGTTCTCAATGTGAGCTAGCGGCCAAAACCTCAGCTGAGTGATGCTCGTGCTGAGAAACTTTCTACAGTTCAAAGATTTGGTGCCGGATTGCAATAAATTTGTAAACCAGGAGCAGAGTGGAGATTTTAGTTGGGTTCGGGGAACAATATCTGCAGTTCAACAGTCAGTATTGACTATGACTCTGTGATTATCATGGTATTGTGTGCACAGAATCCTCAGTAGAAGGTCAGACTTTATATGCTGGGCGTAATTTTTTTTAAAGCGAAATTATTGTATAGAAAATTCAAGGATTTTTCCTGGAAACAAAGCACAGACTATTCATACGAACGAGTTTCTGTCTAAAAATTCAACAAAAATTATCGAAAATGCGCTGTTTCGAACTGATCCGACCTCGATAAAACTTTTTCCTCTTACCAAAACTCAATTTACCTCCATCAGCTACTAGTTTTCAGTTGATAAAAGTCATAAAAAAGGGCACGCGACGAGAATTGAAGTTAATTCACAACACTGAGCACCGTAATTGATAGAACCAGCTCGAACTTAACGTCTGGAAGTGGTTTCTGGAACTGTTTAAGCGATCTCCATTGCAATTTCATATTACATTAAGACACTTTCCCAACACGAAAACTTAATATATGGAGCTGAAGTTAGAAATTCAAACAATTATTTACTATTTATGAGGAAATTTCCAAGTTCAGCTAAGTCAAGTCGTATATAATAACCTCCTCTCAGAGAAACAGGTATTTAAATGTTTATTTGATAGAGCAAATGCACACAGCCAACACCCTTCACACCTTCCCTAAGTGTATATAACGGTGTATCAGTATTTACAACTCCTTTTGTTTGCGCAAAATTCTATATCGGAATTTATGTTTTTATATTTTATTACCATTTTCCACCAATAACTACTACGCGTCTCATTGCGCTATCAGCGACTCGTCGGCTTTGCCTCGCTGACATTCCATTGCCATTTTCATGGCAACAACTTTTGTTTTCCGAATTCCCAATGGTGCAATTTCACTTAGTTAACTGGATGTACGTTGTACATAAAAGGGTGGGCGAGCTGGCGTGTGGTTTGAGGTGCACAATGTGCTTTGTTAGTAGCTCAACCCAACCAACAGCTTACACCAACCATATCAACCAGCTGGTTTGCCAGTTTGGCCGTGAAATCCTTTTTTTTTTTTTTTTTGCTTTTGACATTTTTTTATGTTTGCGTATTTCCGTTGTGGGATTTAAGGTGTGACAACTTTACTTTTACCAGTTAGAGTTACGCACACACACGCACACACACATGCACACACATATGCGCTGTAACAATATTTGCCATATTTTCAGCAAAACACTCTCTCAAGGCATGGCATTGTATGGGTGTTGAAGGCGCCAGAAATGGTTTAAAAGTTGACAACGGTTAAGCGCATTTTGTTGCGTTTTGATTAAGTGAAAATAGTTTTGCATTTGCAAAAAAACGAGGGGCGGGGAGAATATAAATTTTTGCTTATCCCTTCATATGCAGCGGCGGCATTATGAGTGTATAAAAGTTAGTTGTAATAATTTTGGATATTTAAAAAGCGCATAGAGAGTTATGTAAATAATTCAGTTGCAGTGTTGCTTTGGCTTAAGGAATTTCTATTCATTTTTATTATAACACAACTAGCTGGCGAGAGTGGAAGGCAAATTTATTAATTTTTTTATTTTAATTTTTTATTTAAATGTTAGGGCCAAACATAAGCAAAATATTATCAATATATATATATATATATATATCTATATATATATATATAACCTAAACTAAGCAAACTAAATATATGATAAAAATTATTGACAAAATAAATATGATTAATAACAAATAATAATAATTAAAAGAAATAAAATAATAGTAAAAAATAAATAAACAAAAGAAAAAATGAATAAAGTTCAAAATAAATGGAGAAATTAAGAGATTTTTAAATATTAGAGAGACAAGAAATACCAAATAATTATATATATAGATAAATAAAAAATAAAAGTTTTTATAATAAAGAATAAATTAATAATATAAAAATAAAATATTAAAAAATAACCAAAAATTTCTTAACTGTTATAAAGATAAAGTTGTAGAAAAAACAATTACTTAATTAATGGAAGTTATATTTATTGTTTAGAGAAAAACAAATATATAAAGAACAAGTCAATCATCTCCTATGGACTAAATACAATTAATCCAAAAGACCGTTGATAACATAAAACTAGTATAAAAAATGAATCAACAAATGAATTTGGGTGTACAGAAGAAGGTGCCTGTGGGTGTAAGTCAAAAGAAGAGAAATGAACATTAAAGCTATTTAAATTGATATATTTTCGGGCTAAACCCTCACCCTGAATACAATAGCAACCAAGAAATTACATCAACCATATTGACTATCATAGCGTAGTTTTTAATAGAGTAATTAACAAAAAAAGAAAAACAAAAAAAAAAAAAATAAATAAATAAAGAAATATAAAGTAAAAAAAAAAAATGGAAAACAATAGAAAAAAAAATTAACTAAAATTAAAAAATAAAATAAAATAAAATAAGATTAAAAAAAATAAATATAAAAATAAATTTAATAAAAAAAAAAAATAATAATAAAAAATAATTTAATAAAATAAAATAAATTTAAATTAACTAAAATAAACTAAAAATAAAAAAATAAAAAATAAATTAAAAATTAATAAGAAATAAATAAAAAGAAAATACATACAATAGAATAAAACAAAAGAAAATTATTTAAAAATAAAATATTAGAATAAAAAAAAGTAGAAACTTAAACTCTAATAAAAAAAAAAAAATTTAAAATATAAAATTAAATATAATATAAAAAAAATACAACAAAAAAATATATATATAATATATATATATAAAATATATATATATATATATAAAAGAAATAACTAAAAACATAAAAAAAGAAAAGAAAAAAAAATATTAGAAAAAAGAAAATCAAATCAAATAAAAAAAGTAAATAAATTAAAATGTAAAAAAAAAAATAAAATAAAAAAATAAAAACAAAAAAAAAAATAAAAAAACAAAAAAAAAATTAAAAAAAAAAAAAATTAAAAATAAAATAAAATAGAAACTGAAAACCTAATACAAAAAATAAAATAAAATGAAATAAAATAAGGAAAAAAATCAATAACATAAAATAAAAAAAAAAATTAAATAAAATAAAGCAACAAAAAAAAAATATAAAAAGAATAAAAAAATATATATATAATCAAAAAAAAATATATTAAATAAAATCAAATAAAAGAACGTAAATATAATAAAATTAAAAATAATAAATAAACTAAAAAAAAAATTATAAAAAAATATAAAAGAAAATATAGAAGAAATATAAAAAAAAAAAAAATTAATAAAAAAAAAAAGAAATTAAAGTAGAATGAAAAAAAAAAATTAAAAAATTTATATAAACAATTATAAAAAAAATTAAATTGAATAAAATATAAAAAAAATATACATAAAAAAAAATAAAAAAAAAATAAAAAAAATAAAAAAAAATAAAAAAATATATTTAAAAAAAATATAGTTAAAAAAAAAATTAATAAAAAATAAAAAATAAGATAAAATGAGTTAGTAGTAGTCATCTTCAAAAATTTCTTTTTTTTTTTTGGTAGCTACTCACTTTGGTAATCAGAATGTCTATTGTTGTCATAACATCAAAAATTCTAAATGCGCCAAAAGTCATTACTATAATCCGAAATTGTTAAAAATCCCGTATCTTTAGCCGAATTCGCACGCTTCATCTTACGATAACGGTTGCTTTTGACTCTCTAAGCCATTTACGTTTGTGTATGTAATTTTCAAATTTGTTGTTGTTTGTATTATTAGCTTGTGTTGCTACTGCTGTGTAAATTGTATATAAGAATATATACAAATACGCTTTAAGCTTACCATTTTTTACACTTAATTTGTGTTTTTTTCTTTCCTCTTTCTTCACTCAACAACAACTTTGGTGAAAAATCGTCGTCTTCTTCTCTGCGCTCCAACTTGATATGTAAATTGCTGTCGACATAACATTTATTACTTGTATGTGCACGGCACAGGTGCCAGCACATGGCCCACCAGCTGGCGCACGTAAAGGCTGCTTACCATTGGGATTACCACAGCCGCTGCTGTTGGAGGAGAAGAAATTTCTGTTGGCAGTGGAACGCGGTGATATTGGCAATGTGCGAAGGTAAGTAGCTGGAAATTGGCATACAATAGAAGTGCAAATATACAAAATAAATGTATGTATGTAAAGATATACTTGTATATATATATCTTAAAATATCGGCAGGTCTTCTTAGTCTGCTTGAAACACAGTTGGGTTTTATTGTAAACTCAAAAACGTACAACCAATGTTTGTGGGTGGTAAGACGCCAGGGCGTATGAGTGATTTTTTTGTGTAATTATTTTACATTTTGATTTTATTGAAGTTTTTCTTCACATATTAGCATCAGCATCTTCTGGATAAAAAATTTATTTATATTAAAAAAAATCTTATCAATTTTTTCAATTTCTTGCAGTTTATTCATTTAAAAAGCGCCCTTAGCATCGATTTCCTTGCCTTGTGAATTATCCATTGTGATATAAATGCGCTTATGTCAGGTGTATGTATATATAAGTATATCTTCAGGCAGTTTCCTTAAGAGGCTATTAAATTCTTTTCTTCGGAGAATGATAACAGAACAGGCTATTTAAAAAATTAATAATGTATTTTGAAGTTTTGCGAGAAGCGATAAGCAGATAGTGCCTTTGTATGATGGCAGAATGCCAGTAGCAGTTCGCGGAAGCGGCTGAGTGGATAAATGTAATTTTCATACCAAGCGCAAGGTTGTATTTTTCAATAAAATTTCTATAGACTATCTATAAAAGTTATTGAAAATAATTTTTTAGTATATAATTTAATGAAAAAACGTTTACACAACAGATTTTCTTTGAATTCTTTAAAAAAATTGGATGCATTAAAAAAAATTTATTTACAACTAAAATTTACAAGGTTACGTATACGCACTGTTGTTCTAGAAGTAGTGTTATCGCGCAATATAGCTATAAAATACTATTATGTCGATTTTATTTGAAGGTGAGCTATTCTTCTCTTTTGCCTATTACACAATTATGGCCGAGTTACCAATCATTCGACTCCTCCCTTAGCCTTTCGGCACAAAATGAAAAAAGCAAGCCTAGTCAGAAGTTTCTCCAACCAATCCTTTCTTGATCTTCCTTTACTTCCACCGGCTGGTACCTCGTCGAAAATTTTCCAAGCTGGAATGTTATCGCCCATACCGATGACCCATTATCCGACCAGCTGAGACGTTGTCTCTCAATTCACTGAACTACGACGGTGGTTTGATAAGTCAGTGACTTCTGACGAATGAAATATATTGCTTTCGGCGGCAAATAAGTATTTTATTTCAGAATATAGCCTCCTTAGCTCTAGCATTTTTCCATTTTATGTATTTCTTTCAAATAAAAGGTTTTTTTAGAGGCCCTCAAAATAGGCGTTTGCATTTGTGATCACCTCCTCATTCGACTCGAACTTCTTATCGCCCAGCCATTTATTCATGTTATTTGGAAATAAGTTGGGTGGGGTAGCAGTTCGTAGTACAATTTATGAATTCTTGCCATGTTCACTACACACGTTTGCAACCGTGAATTATCCTGATGGGACATCACTTTTACTTGCCAAATACGGTCGTTTCTGTTTCAAATCAACATCGAATCTCTCCAAAAAGCTCTGAATAATATGCACCGGTGATTTTTTTACCCTTCTCAAGGTAATTGATGTTAATGGCCCCTCTTGCATTCCACAAAACTGTGGCCACGACACACTTTGGCCTTCTTTGGTGCACATTCAGCCAGAGAATGCCTGAATGAGAATGATTGCTATTTGGTCTTCGGTGCATTGTGGTGGATACAGGCTTCGTCTACGGTAACGAAACGGCTCGAAATTTCCTGAGTTTGAACATCGCCAAACATTCCTTTGAAATGGCTACACGGTTGCACTTATGGTCGTGTCTGACCAACATTGCAGATATGCCGTCCATCTATCTGTATAATTTTTCAAATAATTATGTAAAAATATTTCCTGAGAAATACCCAAAAATCAGACTAATTTACACAGCATAGTAACCTCATTGAGAAATCGACAAATACACAAATAACCATTTGAATAGATGGCTTCCGGTGTAAGCAATGAGCTCAGTTGGTACACCAACCCAAAAAAAAAAAAAAGTTTAAAAACGAGGAGGCGTAAGGGGAAGCAGAGAAAATATTTACTCACATTTCGCACTCTCACAGACAGCAGGCATTCTCTGCGGCCTTTATGCTTAATACAAATGAGCGCCTGCAAGTATGCCATTCCTTCTTTCCATTATTTGCTTGTATATGTGGGTACGTGTACATAAGCGGAAATGTGTTGTAACCATTATCTTTGCATCAGTGCATGCTCAATGATATGTTCTCGGTAGTAAGCAAACGCATCCGCAAACACTTCCTATTATCATATCGGTCTGCCTACTTGATTGTTGGTTAGTTCCTGGTGGAGCGGAATTGAAAAAGAAGACAAAAAAAAAAAAAAATTAAGAATAAAATAAAAATAACTCAAGCATGCATTAGGGTGTGATTTATTAGCAGAAGTATACCTTTCTATTGTTATTTTGTTAATAATTTCTTGAAATTCAAATTTCTTTTTAATCATCAAATGATACATACATACATACATATATTTTATTTTATATAAATTTACAAAAAAACAAAAAACTCAACTTGTAAATAAAAAACCCACAGATGTGCATACATTTTTGCTTATCGATTTTTTTTTTTCAAATTAATATTCAAAATAAAATCTCTTGAATATTTACAAATGTTTAGCTTTACCAGTAGATTCAATTTTTGGCTTTCTTGATCGTTTAGCTTAAGGGTAGTAATTGAAAATCCATTCAACTGAAAAAAGTATTAGTTTTTAATCACAAATTTATTTGCTTATTTTCCATACTTGTAAATTTTCACACTTGTAAAAAAAATCCTTAAATTTGTTTTTTGCTGACTTTTTTACAAATTCTTTATTCGAAGTAAAGTCATTTGAATTTTTACAAGTGTTTAATTTTACTTTTTTTTTTACTCAGCTGTTTTTTCTTAGTTCCTTCAGCTGTTTTTTCTTAGTTCCGGACAGAGTAAAAGTATGGAATTTTCACACAATTAACAAAAAAAAAAAAAAATATATATATATATATATATTTTTTTTTCTTAATCTCAACTTTTTGTGTTTAAATTTTCTTAATATTTTTTATATGTAAATAAATGAGCTTTTAAATTTCTTTAAAAATATTGTTTATCGACTCTTTCATTAATTATTTATTTAAAATTAAGAAATTTGAATTTTTACAAGTGTTCGGTTTTACTTGTAAAAAGTTATATATACGTTGCTTTGTACCATAGTCAACCTCTTAATTGGGTATTACTCTTAATGATCTCTACATCTTGAAATTTATAATAGCAATTGAGCTTTAATAATAGAAAACTTGAGAATTCGATATAATTAAAAAATAAATATATATATATAAAAAAAAAATTAAATATTATTATCATGAAAAAAGAATTGTAAATTTTCTTGTAACATTTTTTTAGACTTGTAAATAAAAGAAAGAAATATATTACCTTGAAAAATGGATTATAAATTTTAACAAGTGTTTAATTTTACTTGTGGAAAAATTGTGCTGTTCTAACGACAGCTATAGTCTAGTAAGTTTCCACACTTTTAAAACGCTGTAATGTTAAAATGAGTTTAAATAATTATACCAGTTTTTTGATACCACAGTGCGTATACGTAACCCTACTAATTTCACTTGTAAACTAATAGGCAGTTTGAGCTTGCATAACTTTTGATGAGTCAACTTTTTAGAGATACTTTATTAAGCTGTATTTTTTTTTACAGGAATTTTAGCTAATAAAATACGTTCTTTTTATTCCGATTTACTTACTAGAAAAGAAGGAAAAAATGAGCATTAAATATTTTTTCCTATATTTTTGCTTTTGCTTCTTAATTTTTAAATTTTTTTTTTAAACTTTTTTTTTATGCTATATTAAATTTTACTTATTTTTAGTTTTTTTTAATTTTCTTTTTAATTAAAAAAATTTTTTTTTCACTTTATTAAAGTAACATTTTTTAATTTTTTTTTAAATTTATTTTTCATACTATATTTGATTTTACTTATTATTATTTTTCTTAAATTTTGTTTTTTATTTTTGATAATATTATTTATATTTTGCTGATTTTTTTTAAAATTTTTTTTCTATTTCTTTAATTTATTTTTCATATTATATTTAATTTTTACTCAGTTTTATTTTTATTTGTTAAAATTATTTAATTTAATTAAAAAAATTTTTTTTTTTGATATTTGGTTTAATTATTAGGTATTTTAAATTTTTATTTTAAAATTTTATTTACTTTTCTTTTATTTATTAAAATATAACATTATTATTATTTTTTTTTTAATTGTTTTTGATAAAAAAATTTTATTTTTAATTTTTATATTTTTATTATTATTATATTTTTTTTTACTTTTTTATTTATATTTAATTTTTTTTTGTGATAATGTATTTAATTTTTATTTAAGTGTAATTATATTTTAATATTTTTTTTTAATATTATTTAATTTTCTTTTTACTTTTTTTGAATTTTTTTATTTTTTTTATTTTTTATTTTTGATAATATATTTACCTCTACTATTACTGATTATATTTTAAATTTAATTTTTTTTTTATAATATATTTAATTTTTATTTTATTTCTATTTTTATATTTATTTTTTATTTTTACTAAATTTTCTTTTTTCATTTATTTTTTTAATAATATTTTGAAAATAAAATTTTTTCCTTTTATTTATTTTTCAATAAAATTTTTTAATTATTATTTTTTTAATAATATATTCTATTTTTTCTTTTTTTTTTTAATTTTTATATGTTTTTCTTGATTTTTTAATATTTTTTATTTATTTATTTTTGATAGTATATTTAGGTTTTAGTTATTTTCCTATTTGTTTATTAATAATTAATTTTTTTATTTTTAATTAATTTTTTTTTACTTTTCTTATATTTTCGTATTAATTGGAGTGTTCCTTCTCCAATATGTGAGTTTGTATGTAAAATTTATCTTGCTGTTTCTTACCACAAGCCCTTCACATGATTTTCCTCCAACTACCACCGAACTATTATTTCTTTTACCAAGAACATTTTTTTGTCTATTCCTTTCTGTATGTTTGTCATTTGTGTTTTTCCACTCTTTTTAATTTTGCTATACCTACTTGTTCTCCATTCTTTTTGTTGTCCCTTATCACTAAGGCACTCATTCAATCAACTTCAAAAGCCATAGAAAAAGTACCGTTACTTGTTTATTGTTATTTGCCATTTACTTGTGTGCTAGTGAGTTGGTGGGTTGGTGCGTCGGTGTTAGTGCTGACTTCCGTGTTGTGACATATTCATTTGCGTGTTAAATTACGAACTCCAACTGTGCACGGGCGAGTGATTCTGAAGTTTGCCTTATATCGTATATATATATATATATTATTTATTTAGGTAGTTAGTAATATAGTTGTAATTGTTTGACTTCTCTCTCTGGTTCGCTGGTCACTCATATGCATGTTATGGCATAGCTTTATCAACTGGTAGTTGTACTTTTGTGTTCACATGCGGAAGGTCGAAGGTGATGTGGATAACAAAAGTTAAATGTGTACTGAGCACTGTGAGCACCAAACATTTACTTGCTTTGTATATATAAGGATAAGAGTCAGATGAGCTGGTTGCGTAGAGTTAGTTGGGGAAAAAAAATTCGAAAAAAATTTTAGAATTTTTTTTCTATCTTACAAGTGATTATTTTTCGGCTTGCTGTAGAATATATCGAAATATTTTTTTTAGCCTTATACCTTAATATGTAAGCGACAAAATTCATAATTGGTAATTAAAAAAAATCAGTAATATCAAAATTATTCAAGTTTAAAATCGGTTTTGAGTTTACAAGTATAATTAATATGGTTACGTATACGCAGTGGTGTGCTTAAATTAGTTGTATTATGAAAAATCACTACTCAGGGAACTTCTGAACCCTAAAACAGTTCATGTCACTTAAAATTTTTATTAAATATATTTAAAAAATTATTGAAGAAGTATTTAGCGCTTTCCAACAGGCCCATTTGTTCGCTTAACTTTCATCTTAACTTCGAGTGACTGCTGCCATAGTTAATTGTTTGCTTGCTACTCGTGAGCTTAGTGTGTTGCTTTTGACAGCTTCAACTTTTGTCGTATCGTTTGCGTGTCAGAAAAAAAACTTGTCGCTCACACACTCTTCTAATTCTGCTTTGGGCAGTCAGACTTTGTCGAAACTACTTCTCGTTTGTAATTATTATTGTAAGCTATGTGGTTGTGTTGGCTTTTAATGCATCACTGCATTTATGAAGGCGCAATTATTTCGGTGGCGGCACATGAATTCTTTCGATTAAACATATTTTTGTGCTGAAAGGCAGCTTTATAGGTGTATAAAGGTATGAGCTAAGAGGTTGGGGCAGGTAAAGTACAAAAAAAAAATTTTTTTTCAGATAATTTTAGGTTTCTTTGTCATTATATATTAATATTTTCTAAAAGTGTAGATCAGTTAAAGGAAAAAAATTTGTCTCGGCTTACCATAGTAAAACAAATTTTTTTGTCAAAATTATTTTTTTTTTCATTCATTCAAAAGGTAAATCTTCAAGTGTGATACACTGATTATAGCGACGCGACCCTTCAACTTTTTGATACAATTTTTGTAGTACGACTTATACTTTGCTTCAAAATAGGCCTCAGTTTCGGCGATCGATTCGATGGAAATCTCTTCCCAGCGTTCTGTTGAGATCTAAGGATAGCTAAGAGTCACTGGGGGCTAAATCTGCAGATAATACGGTGGAAGCGGTAGAAATTCGAGGCTTTATGGATTTCTGCCAACGATTTCACTGACTTTTGATACATTGCATTACCTTAGTGAAGCAGAACTTTCTTCTTCTTCAAATGCGTCCGTTTTTCGGCGATTTCCTCCTTCGAAAGGTCCAAGATGATCCTTCCATTTTCAAGATAGTCAAAGAAAATTATTCCATGCGGATGCCCAAATACAGACATAACCTTGCCAACCGACTATTGCGTTTTTCCACGCTTTGGTGAGGGTTCATTGTGTGCAGTGCACTCAGCTGACTGTCGATTGGACTCCAGAGTGAAAAACTGGAGCCATCTTTCATCCATTGTCACACATCGATGCAAAAACTCGGGCTTATTACGCTTGAACATCTCCAAAAACTGCTCCGAATCCTCAAGTGGTCGTTGCTTTTGGTCAAAGGTGAGCTCCTGCGGCCCCCACTTTGCACAGAGCTTCTCATAACCAAAATATTCGTTAATGAAACGACGTACACGTTCAGTTGATATCCTAAGAGTGCCTGCTGTTTCATTAAGTTTCGATTTACTGTTATTCAAAATCGTTCTGTTGACATTCTTGATGTTTTCATCGACAACAACCTTTTTTTGGCCTTCCACTGCGTTCAGCGTCTTTGGTGCCAATTTCACCATGTCTAAACTGAGGTATTGATAATTGATGAGTAGATTTAACTGAATAGTTATAAAAACTTAATAATTCCGGGGGTTGGCAGCGGATGTGAAATATTTTATTGAATAATAAATTTTTTTTTCTGAGGTATTGGAAGTCGATTCAAAGATTAATTGAATATTTAATTATATTTTCTCACGGATTGCTAAAAATTTATATATATTTATTTAATATTTTTTGTTGTTGAAGAATTTAGTTGTATATGTGGTTATTGATATAAGAAAGATTATGCCTCGGAGAAAAGATTTTTTTAGTGACCTGCAAGTGGCACCTACCATTACTGTAGCGACGCAATGATGATAAGATAGACAATTTTCTATCCTCCTCATGTAAAAAATTACATATTAGAGGTTGTTAATTGAATTACTAATTTAATTATTTTTTTTTTCGAGGCAAGCCTTGATTAAATAATTTTTTTCGAGGCACTGAGTTGCTGGGAGGATTTAATTAAATAATAATTTTTTTTTTTTGATTGAAGAGTTTAATTAACAATAAACTTATTATTAATGAAAACATTTAGGTGCTAATTAGTTTCTAAGTGATTAAATAATTTAATGTCATAGCTAATGATTTTTCTAAGCGATTAATTGAAATGGAAAAAATAATTATTTCTTAGTCCAATTTTTATTTTCTACGAATATCAACTGAATATGCTGAAATCGTAGCACAATCACAACTTATATAAAGAAATATTTGTATAGAAACTCCGAAAAAAAATTTCAATTTTTTTTTCGAATATAAAAATAATCATTATTTTTTCCAATACTTTAGTGAGGCTTGCATTGAGTAAATGAATTTTAAGGATTTTTTATTTATTTATTTGGAACTACAATTTTTTTTTGATTTATGCTGATTTCCCAAAATTTTTTTGGGATTTCTAACAAAGTTATAACTGAATTCTCAATTCAATCACCACTTTTTCAATTCTTCTGTTGACTTTAGCTTTATTTTCACGTCCATTTTTATCCTTCAAACCTCTTCCCCATTACTTTTTTCTTTCTTCACATTTTTAGCCCCCCAAAACCAATAATAAATTACCCTAAAGCATCAGTTTGAATTTTGTGATTTTTATTTTTCGAATTTCTTTCTTTTCAAATTTTTTTTTAATGCCATTTAACTTTTATAATTGTTATTGACTTTGGCACTTTCACGGTCTATGATTCTCTGCCTCTTACTTGCTTCCTTTCCATTCCAACAGCGTCTAATAGCAAATGGTAAATTTGTAATTTCAATAAAATGTACATATATTAGTAGCAGCAGGCATACTTGGAAACCGGAAACAGCGGCGGTCGGCGGTCGACTGTTAGCAGCAAACAATGTGCTAATGCAATGCCATTTGGCGAGTTAATTGATATTTTTTGTGCTTTGATTTCATTGATTACCAAAGTTTTATTATTATTTTAAGCAATTGAATTGCTAGATTGCTATTTTCACTCTGGTTTTCCGCTTGAGAAGTTTTTAAATAACTTTGTTCAATACGATTGTCGAGTGTTTTTCAGCTGAAATTCTCGGTGGTGAGGTGAAAGTGAGACATTTATTTGTATGTTTTGAGTGGTGGGCGGGAGAACTCATTACAATTTTGAGCTCAACGGAGGGAGACTAAGTGATATAAGTAAAAAAAAAAAAAAAATCAAATTAAAAAAAAAAAAAAATTACATAAATTAAAGATTCTTAGATTTTGAAAAAAAAAAAATTTAGTTAAAAATACAAAAGGGAATGTAAAATTTTTTTTCTAGTACAGTTTGAACAGACCAAACACCGATTTGTGCTTAATTTTTATAAGCCTAACTCCACTGGGTAGCAGCAGGTATTTTTTGTAGTTGAGAGCGCAGAGTTTTTAAAAAGAGACTTTTTTCTCTGAGGCCTAGTCGTGCGCTATTCTATTGAAACCTATACCCTCGGGCTGACCTAGCTAAAATTTTGATCGTTTTTTTTTCTTTACAAATCCTACATTATGTGCTCTACTCCCTCATTACCTTCACAGAGTAATTTCCTACTACTGCTCCTCACTATCACTCCTTGACAGCATTAGCCTGCTGTGGATTGAACTTTCGATAATCATTATGAGGGTGTAGTTTGTGTGTAATTGAATCAAGGTAGTCTTAATGCAGCTACATACAAATGTTTATACATTTCTGTATACATATGCATGTGTACATATGTGTACTAACATAGCTAAAAGAAAAGCTCTTCTGACGGCCATCTATACCTATTTGTTATTTTTATTTTTGTATTCATTTAAAAGAAAATTCTTTTTAATTTTTTACATATTTTTTTCTTTATTTTTATTTCATATTTTTTTAATTCTTTATTTTTATTTTTGTAAAATTTTATTAAATTTTTTTAATAAACAATTATTCTAATTTTTTAAAAAATTTTTTTTATATCTTTTTTTCTGTTAATTTTTTTTATTATTTTAAATATTTTTATTTATTTATTTTTTTAATTTTATTTTTTTTAAATTGTTTTTAATTTTTTTTTCATTTTAAACAACTTTTTATATATATTTTGGTACTTTTTTATTTTTAGAAAGTTTTTTATTTCTTTTCTTTCACTTTATGTGTTTCTGTTTTTGAATTTGTTTCTTTTCAAATATATTTTCC
The DNA here is from genome assembly GCA_030068015.2 of Neoceratitis asiatica. Taxonomy (NCBI): domain Eukaryota; kingdom Metazoa; phylum Arthropoda; class Insecta; order Diptera; family Tephritidae; genus Neoceratitis; species Neoceratitis asiatica. The sequence goes on along the minus strand of CM061527.1, from coordinate 68,726,272 downwards.
AATTTCTTTATTATTGGTTTTTATTTTCATTTATTAAATTTTTTATTTAATTGTTTAAAATGTTTTATTTTGTATTCTATTCGTTATTTTTTTTAAATTTTTTTTAAATTATTTTATTGTTTATTTTTATTGTTGTATTTTTTTATAAAACAATTTTTTTTAAATTTCTTTAAATACATATTTTTTTAATATTTGTTTTTGTATATTATTATTTGATTTTTTTTTACAATTGAAAATTTTTTTTGTTATTTTATTTTTACTTTTGTATATAAATGTTAAATTTCGTTTATTAGTTTAAATATTTTTTTGTGTATCTTAGTTTTTAATTTAGGATTTTTTTTCATTAAATTAAAAAAGATATATTTTAAAATTTTTGTAATTATTAAAATATTTTTTATGTAAATATTTAATCTTTTTTATTAAATTAAAAACTAAATTTCTAAATTTTAATTTTTTTTTTAATATTTTTTTCAAAATTTGTATATTAAAAACATTTCGTTTGATGCATTAAACATGTTTTTTCTCTGTTTCTTTTGTATCTTTTATTTAAATTTTTATATGTTAAAAAAAATTTTTGTAAATTTTTATTTTTGTATTTTTTTTTTTTTAAATATTTTAAGTATTTTTTTGTATTCTCTTCATGGTTTTCATTTTTTTTATTCTTTAATTTTTATATTTATTTTTATTATTATTTTTTTTTATAAAAATTATTATTATTATTCAAGTTATTTTCTATATTTTTTTTGGATGTAATTATTTAATTTTTTTTCATTAAATTAAAAAATTTTTTTCTAAGTTTTAATTTTTTACATTTTTTATTTAAAATTTGTATTTAAAAATTTTTTTATGCGTAAATCTCTTTTTTCTCTATTTTAATTTTGGTATTTATTATTAGATTTTTATTTTATTTTTTTTTAAATAATATTTCTAAATTTTTGTTTTTGTATTCTTTTTTTATTAAATGTTGTTATTTAAATATAATTTTTGTATTCTTGTTATTAACTACTTTTGGTAAAATTTTTTTTCCTTTTTTTATTTTGTATTTTGTTAATAAAGTTTTTTATTTTCTTTGTATATTTTTTTATAAATTTATTTTTATTTTTGGTATAAAAAATATATAATTTCTTCTTTACAATTTATAATATTTTATTATTATTTAATTTTTACTTTTCTATATAAATATTCAATTTTTTTATTATTATTGGAAATAGTTATTTGTATATCTTATTTTTATATTTGAATTTTTTTAATTAAATATTTTTTTAATGTTTCTGATTTAATTTTTTTAAATTTTTTAAACACTTTTTTATTTTTGTATTGTTTTATTTTGTTTTTTATTTAATTGAAATTTTTTTTCTACATATATATATATTTTAAGTTTTTTTATATTTTTTTTTTAATTTTTTAAAATAATTTTTTTTGTTACATTTTTTTTGTTTTTTTTTTTATATTAGCTTTTTTATTATTATTTTGAAAATTTTTTATGTATGTATTTTTATAATTGTATTCTTCTCTATTATATGTTTGAAATTTTTTTTTATTTTTGTATAATTTGTTTCTCTTTTATTAAATGTTTTTGATTTTAGTTTAAATACAATTTTTTTCTGCCTATATTTTTATTATATTATTTCGTATTTTTTATATTTTTTGTTATATTTAAATTTCTTTTTTTTTTTAAATTTAATTTTGTTTAATTTTAATTTTTTATTTTTTATTTTTTTTATAATTTTTTCTATTTTTTTTTTGCTACTCAAACCCAATATCAGTATCCAGCTAAGGGTGGCCGAACTCTGCACAAATCACTCATAATGGCTTTTGTCAGCCTTCATTGGCTTGGGTTGGTCTCATTTTTTAATGGCTTTGACATAGTCCGAGATATTAGCTTGCATTTGCTTTTAATTTCACACACATACATACACACACACACACCGTCGAAGGCCAAGTAATTAAAAGTTTCTTTAAATTCTACTTTTTCTTTTTTTTTTTGCAGTGATTTTCCACTTTTCCATTGTTGATAGAGGATTTTGGGAGAGGAGAAAAATAGGAAAAATACAAAAAAAAAAATGAAAAATAAAAAAAAGTTGAAAATTAATAATAGCAATGAGAAGAGGCAGAAAAACAGGATGAGAAAGTAGAAAAAAAAGTAATGTGTATTGATATGGCAAAGTATCTAACAAATATTTCTGGTTAGAAAGCGGCCAAGGTTTTGTCAGGTTTTCCCTTTTATTATGGGCATGTATTTGTCATATGCTTTTTGGAAGCGCTTTATTGCGCTTAATGGGTTTGGTAGAAAACTTTTCTGTGAGTTATATGCGTTTTCTCAAATATTTTCATTTTTCTTTTTCATTTTTAATTTTTCTCCTTTTTTTAGCATTTTAGTTTTTAACTTTTGCAGTGTTTTTGAATTAGTTTAAAATTTTTGAAATTTTGGATTTTTTTTCATATTCTACATTATTTTTTTTGTTTTCCTTTTTTTGATTTTTTATTTTATTTGGTTTTTTAATTTTTTCTTTATTTTTTATTTATTTTTTTCAACATATAAATGAGTGCAAATGATAAGAGGTAATTTCTGATTGGTGTATTCAACGGTAAAGGCTTTCTTTTATACTTCTGTGTTTCACTTAAAACTTTTCTCATTTTTTTTTTGTTTTTATCCCATCATCATGCTTTTCTAATTTTCATTTTTAATATTTTCCTTTCTTCTTCTTCCAGAATTCTCCAAAAGGCCCATCGCAAGCATCACATCAACATCAATTGCATGGATCCTTTGGGTCGTCGTGCCCTCACGCTCGCCATTGATAATGAGAATCTCGAAATGGTTGAGCTGTTGGTGATTATGGGTGTGGAAACGAAAGATGCTCTATTGCATGCGATTAATGCGGAATTTGTGGAAGCTGTGGAGTTGTTGTTGGAACATGAAGAGCTCATCTATAAGGAGGGTGAGCCGTATGTGAGTATATACACGAGTGTCGCATGTCTATTTCTTACTAATAAAACATGAAGTAATGAATTCGAAAATAGAACTCGAAAATAGTAGACAACTGAAATAGTTGCTGAGTAGGGTTGCCATATATTTGAAGAAAAAAAAAAACCAAAAAATTTCAAAGCAATAAATTTTCGCTATTTTTTTATTTAATGTGTCAACTTGAAGAGTTAGGCCTCTTAAGTTAAGAGTTAAGTTGAATATAAAAGGGTTGCCACCTGCTTGAAATTCTGCTGACAATAATTGATATAATAATTTAAATTGTTTTTATTTTCTATCAAAATAAAAGTTCCAAATATTTTAGAGGTATTTACAACAAAAATACGTTTGAGAAGGGTTGCCACCTATTTGCTTTTTATTTAGGGAAATTGATTAACTTAAAAAAGGATTAAAATCAGCTCAAAATATGTTTAAGAAGGTTTCAGTCACAAATATTTTTTTGAAAGTGTTGCCACCTATATTATTATTTTTTTAAATAAAATTAATAAAATAGTCAAATATAGCAATGGGAAAACCAGCTTTAAAAAGATTTTCTCCATTGGGTCAATGTTTTTCTTGCTCTCCCCTGATTTTAAACAGAAATTTTTGAAGGTTGCCACATATTTGAGAATTTTTAGACAACTAGATGGATGAAAATTGCTTAAAAAGGGCTATGAAAGACAAAATCTCAGGCAGTTAAGTTAAGTAAAGTTAAGTTAAGTTGAGTTGGTGCTGCTTTTGGGCAGCGACCAAGGTACTATAGGCTTATGGGTCCATTCCACTGTGAGGCTCCTATCACCTTTTCAAATGTGTGCGAACCATATGGGGTACTTTCTAAAACCTTCCAGATTGGCTGATTTCAGCTGAATCTATCTCAGCCAAGCAACCAATAAAGTATTTTCCGTGCAGTTTAGGCCACGCGGTTATTAAAGCTGGACAGCGAGAGAGGTAGGGTTCAGCGGACTCATTCTTCGTCTCTGCAGCTGGTCAAATCTATCTGGTAACATTCAGCCCTCTAACGTTTGTATCAAAGCTCAGTTTTATCGTATATTTGAGGTGGGGGCATAGCTACAGCCACATCGTGTGCATGGTTGATTGTGGCTAGAAGGCTAACTCCTTTCGCTCGCTCATCCGCCAAGCAGTTGCCGTGGATGCCCTCGTATTTGGGTACCCAGGCGAGGACTGTGTTGCATTTACTCCAAAGTTTGCCAAGATTTTCTTGATATTGTAATGTTAGGATCTACCACGGTATTTAGCTTCTAAGAAACTTCTTCTTCTGGTCTGTCAGTCTCAAGCTACTATTATTGGTTGAGAACATCGATGTGCGAATTCCACACCTCCTTTGCTATCCGTGCTTTGAACCGTCTGTAAAGATAGATGACTGGGGCCCTCTAATCCAGATTCTCTCTACAGGATTACTGTATAAAAGAGAATATTTAAGCACATATTGGAGGTGGCTTAACTCAGATCTCCCGGTATCTTTGAGAGAGATAATACTTGCTACTATACACTGCATTTAAGCTTGAAGTTTGCCACACAGGTCGAGAAGAAGGAAAGGTAGAAAAGTTTACGGGACTTTTGAGGGAGTCGTTGATATAGATACTGTTATGAGCAATGCTACAGACTGCTGAACTATCTCTAGTGATGCCACACAAAAAAAAAAGTAGTATTGGCCTAACTTACTCTATATATATCTAGTACATAAGCCCCTCTGTTGCCAAAGACCGATTGCCGAGCTTGAAAGTAAATCATTCCTCGGCCTTTCTGCCATGTTATGGCTCAAGTTTGGTTTGTTATCTAAGATTATCCTCTGATGTTTCACTTCAGTAGAGAGCGAGAGAGATAGAGGGCGAGAGAGAGAGAGAGATCTTCTTGTCCTTTAGTAGAGATGCTTTTCTGTCGCTGTTAGCACAATGGCGGCAGCCTATCGCCCACCAAGCTCTGCGACACCATAGCAGTGGCTATAGAATTCCTCCTTGAGGGGTATCTATCTGTCTCTGATATTCCTGTCTGTCTGTGGTAGGTCATTTGAAAGAGAGATAATCTACAAAAAATAAATGCCATGAAAGAATGTCCTTTCGAATGATGATAAACATTCTATTGCCGATTTATATGTATATGCATGTATGTCCTTTAAACAGGCAGTCAGCACTACGCGTGGCACACTTTCTTTGTGTCAGCGACTAATGCCATGACAACTGCCATATGGTTGCTGTCATACTTATATAACTAAATACTTAGCGCTGCTGCTGGTTAAGTAAACGCTGCTCTATGCTGGCATCGAGATTGATAGTTGGAGCGCATTAGGTACATTGGATTTGGGGTTGTACAAATGTATGAGTATATATATATATATATATACTCCAAGCAAGACATATGTAAGCTGAAGCAAGTGCAATTTATATGTACATGCAACACACTCGCACCCACATGCAAGTGCAAATATATATGAAAATCAGTGAGTACTCGTCTGTATGTATGTTTGCCGATTTCAATATCTGTCTGTCAATAAACTTTATTAATACCAACAACACTTGACACTTATGCTGCTGACATAGGCATTAAGCAGGCAGCAAGCGATTAAATGAAAATACACATCTCTGTATATATGTATATATGTGGTATAATCAATACATATACACTTGTGCACATGCGAGACTGTCTGAAATTTCCTTCATACGAATTTTCAACCCGCAGAAAGTGGAAATTTATATATATATATAATATGTATGTATGTATACTATATAAGAAATAATAAACATATATATAAATGTGACTACCTATAGATTTCTAAGTAATTGCATATGTATGCATATGCACGTGTATATGTGTGTTGAATTTTTTCACTTAACTTCACTGAGTGCCAGGAAATGTTACTCATACGCCCTGCTCTGTTCACTGTCACTGCTGCCTACGTTCGTTATAACAATTGCCTCGTTAGTCACGTATTTATCATGATTAAAAAAAAAATTAAAAAAAAAACAGACGTCAAGTGTGCGCTGGTAATTTTTGCATTTGCTTAAGCTGACATGAAATAAAACTTTTTGGAAAATATTGAAATTATAAGCTTTGAACTCATAGTGTCTGCTTAATGGTGACGAATTTACTTTTAAAAATGAAATTAATAATGCAAAAATATATTCAAAATCATTTGGTTCCGAAATACACATTTTTTTATAGTGGCTATAGTGTCTATAAAGACTAACTGGAAAAAGATCTTACCACAACCGACCGTACTCACCAGGTCTTGCTCCTTCTGACCACTGGCCTTTTCAATGGTTGCAAAACGAATTTGAGGTTCCAATAGCCCGGGGGTTTTTGAATAAATCGAAAAATAGCTCAATAATTGTATCGTAGGTAGAGAGAAATAATTTTTAGAGCTGAAATTCGAAAGTTACCAGAGAGAGAGATGGGAAAGAGTAGTCACTTTCTCTCAACAAAAAAAAAAAAAAAAAAAAAAATTAAAAAAATGGAACAAATTAATTTGTGCACGCAATATGTAAACTCTACCACTATATATATATATATATATATAAATTTTTCTATTAAAATACATATGTAGAAGCATTTATTATATTCAATAAATAACCCACCAGCACTTGAGTCGTCTGCAATTGTCACTTAATTGCGCCATCTTATGACTAACTCAATAGCGCATAACAATTTCAATTTGCCTTTATTAGCGCCCGGTGTTATGAGATAATAATAAATGAGCGCAGCATGGACGGGTAGGTGACTTCAGGGTGGTAACTTGTGTTTGTATGCCACATAGTTGCGAATTGATGGACTTCGCAGCGCACCAAAGCTAATATTTCAATGAAAAACTTAATACAAAAAACAAAAAAACAAAAAAATTATAAAAAAAAATTAATAAAATAAAAATAAAAACCATAAATAAAATTATAAATATAAAAATCAAATTAAATAAAAAAAAAACTGAAACAACAAAAAGGAAGGTATAAAATTGAAAAAATAAATAAAAGTTAATAATGTAAAAACTTCGAATTAATAACACAGATAAGATTTCCTCTTTAAATTATGATTTTGATTATTTATTTGGATGGTTTAAGCATCGTTGAGTAAGAGATAAATGTATAAAAAAAACTACATCACGTCAGCTCAAAGGACATTAAGCAACGTGTTTGCTGCCAAGGTCATTGATAAAAATATTGCTTTTTGAACTGAAAATATACAGTTAAAGCAAAGGCTTGGCTTGATGATGAGTTTCCGGACACTACCAATCATCGGAAATTCAGCCATCAAGGATTGCTATGCTAAGTGTAGATGTGGTGAAATAAGCACCGAAGAACGCGGTGAACACAGTGGACGCCCAAGAGCGCTTGTTACCGCCGAAAACATCAGAAAAATCCACGAAATGATTTGAAATGACCATAAATGGAAATTGAGTGAAATAGCAGGCACTTGAAAAAGATATCAACTGAACGTGTACATCATTTAATTCATGAATATTCGGGTGTAAGAAAGCTCTGTGCAAAGTGGCTGCCGCGCGAGCTCAGTTTTCACCAAAAACAAACGACGAGTTGATGATTCGGAGTAGTGTTTGTAGATGTTCAAACTCAATAAACGCGAGTTTTTGCGTCGATATCTGATAAGGAATGAAATATGACTCCATCATTTAACACCGAAGTCCAATTGATAGTTAACCGAGTGAACTGCACACGATGAGCCTGCTGCAAAGCGTGGAAAAATGCAACAGTCGCAAGGGCAAAGTTATGGTGTCTGTATTTTGGGATGCGCATGGAATAATTTTCATTGTCTACCTTTGGAAATGGAAGAACCAACAACAGCGAATATCGTTATGGAAGGACGAAATCTCTGAAAAAACGATCGCATTTGAAGAAAAAGGAAGTGTTTTTTCACCAAGACTATGCACCGCCGTGTCACAAGTCTCTGAAATCGATGCCAAACATCCAGGAATTAGGCTTCGAATTGCTGCCGCATTCAACGTATTCTCCAGCTCTGACCCCCAGCGACTATTTGCTGTTCTCAGATCTCTAACGAATGCTCGCTGGAAAGAAATTATCAGCGAATGAAGAGATGCTCGCTGAAACCAGGGGCCTATTTTGGAGCAAAATGCAAAATCGTACCACAAAAATGATATCGAAAAGTTGGAGGGTCGCAAAGGAGAAGTATGTCACCCTTGAAGGTAACTATGTTGAATGAAAAAAATGAATTTTGTGAAAAAAATTGTGTGTTATTAAGGTAGGTCGGGGCTTTTCTATCTTTAGTATTGTAAATTTGATATTTATTACACAGAAATAAGCATAAATTATTAGAGGAGGCTTAATGAAGATAGGTTTGTCCTTATAGAGAGCAACAAAAAAAAAAAAAAAAAAAAAAAAAAAATGCTGCACGAGTACCCCAGTGTTCAGAGAATAAAAACATTTGTGAGCGAAAAGTTAGTTTCTGTCAAAAAAAAAAAAAAAAAAAAAAAAAAATTGATAAATAAAATTATAAAAATTTGCTACCCTCTTTACGGATAAAACGGACGATGATTCTGTAAAGATACTGATTCATTCTGTAAAGATACTGAATAAAGAAAGAAAATGTTAAAGAAAAAAAAATTCACTAAAAGTAAATTGGTTTGCAGTAATATTAAGGAACACCCTTTTCAATGTATTTTAGTTTATTTAAGAAAAAAAAAATCCTAAACACAAATGTTACGTATACGCCCAGGTGCCAATGAAATGCTGAGGCGCTGATGTGTTGAGTTCTAATCAAAGAGGGAAAGTTAAATAAGGGCACAGAATTTGCGAAATTAGCCATATATATACACATATATTTTTTTGATTTGCATATTTATACTCACACACACACACACACACACATGCACACAAACAGTCATTCTACACTTGACTTGCCTCATCAAGCAATCATTTATGCATTCATACACGCAAACAGCTATTCATTGAGCTATTTTTATGCTTTTCAATGAATATATTCATAAGCAACTTTTTTCGCACTTATGCATACATACATGCATACATACATACTTACATAATATACACATGAATAAATAGGTTTAGCTGTGTACACCAAACCACATTTATATTCATATGCAAATCCGAGGTTGACTCTGGCTGTGTATGTTTATGTGCATACAAACACACAAACACACAAACACACAAACACACACACAAACACAGAGACAATTGCCCACATATCCTTTATCCATTGTTCATTTGAGGTGTCGACTGCACCTCACCTTTACCCCACTTTGTAGCAAATGCGTTATGCCATGCTTGATTAGGCACTTAATGTGCCACAGGGTAGGCAGGAAACAAATGGCAGTTATAGGTAATGAGGGAGAAAGTGAAAGAGAGGGAGAGAGCGAAAGAGAATGTGTTTGTTTGGGTTGGTGAGTGATGCATGAACGTAGCAGCAGCTGATCCATTTTAATGTCAACTTTTTATGTGTCCTTGACTTTGTTGCTTACATTATTATTTACATACAAACACAGAAGTGCATGTGGTTGTGCGCAAAAAAGTTGACGGCAAATTGACACACTATTCACTTGAATGGGCGCGATGGTGCTCATGACCGAGTGAGGCATTCAGGTGTGGCTAATGGGTCGCCATTTAACATCATTCAATCAAATGAAGAATTTTTTTTCGTGGGCTCACGTCTCTATAATTTTGTGCCAATTTTTATATATTTTATGGAGTTTTTTTTATAACTAAATAACTATAAGTATATGAAGGAATATATGACAGAATATGTGACTATTGGAGGAGAAAGAAATTAAATTAAAAAAAGAAAATTTTTTTTAAGTCATTCACACTCATCCCAGTGTATCTAAGAATAATTTCACAAATCCTGCGCCTAAATTTCTGTGTAAAAAAGTGTGCACAAACAAATTTGGATGCACAGTTAATAGGTCAACTGAAAAGTCCCCGGCCTACCATAGTAAAATATGTTTCACCTCTTCATTCGACGAACATTTCTTCCCAGCAAGCATTCTTTTGAGATCTGAGAACAGCAAAAATGCGCTGGGGTTCTGATGTGGAAAACATGGTTTATGTGGCAGCAATTCGTAGCCAAGTTCATGAAGTTTTGCCATCGACATTCACTGATTTGCGACACGACGGTGCATTGTCTTGGTGAAACAGCATTTTCTTTTGCTTCAAATGTGGCCGCTTTTTGCCGAATTCGTCCTTCCAGCGGCCCAATAACGCTATGTAGGAATTGATGGCCCATCCTTTATCAAGGTAGTCAATAAAAATCATTCCATGCGCATCCTAATATACAGACGGCATAACCTTTCCAGCCGAATTTTGCGTTTTTCCATTCCTTGGAGCGGACTCGTCTTGTGCAGTCCGCCGGATGACTTCTTGCCAATTGACTTGTTATAAATATCAAATTCTATTGGGATGAATGAACATAATTTTAGACGCAAATATTTTTGTCAACTTATATTTTTTGAAGAAGAGACCTTCAACATGTTCAAAAATCAGCTTTACAGTTTTTATATATATGAACAAACTGTTCTGGCTTACTGCCGCGGAGCTGCTGGAAGTGTTATACTACGCCCCCGAATATAGGCAACGTTTTTTGCAGTATTTTTTTTTTCACAGTTTTCATACCAGAAACATTGCCTACATTTAGGCTGCAGTGAAAGATAATATACACACGTAGAAGATATCGAGAAACAAGTGAACTGCAGGCTTTATCGAAGTAGATAAGAAATCTTCACGCAATATGGCAACCCCTCTAAACTATTCTTCTTTCCTGCATACGGTCGTCAAACTAAAAAATTGTTTTGTAAAATTTGACGTTATTAAAGAAATTTTATTTAAAAGTTATCAAAGGGCAACCCTGTCAACAATATTTTTATACAATACTTTATTAAAATTTTTTAATTACCATTAACTAGCCAAATTATAGTGACTTACCAAATTAGCAAGTGTACTTCTTGTCAATTTTGGAGAAGCTGGCAACTCTGTTCATACCATATACATAAAATATATATTTTTGGCTAAATTTAATAAAGAGCATCGCATAAAAATACTTACATTTTATTTGAAATTTTTTATTAAAATCTTTTATTAAAAAACATATGGCAACTCTACCGAAATTATAACTAGAAAACATTCACTTCAATTCTTAATACAAAGCATACTGTCAATTAAATATCAGAGATATTTTAAGTTATTTTTTAATTTTGCGAAATATGGCAACACCAGCAACATTTTTGTTTAAATATTTTCCTAAAATATCGTGCATTTATTAAATATGTAGCTTTGTTGCTATATGTCTAAAATTTTAAGAAATTTTTTCTCGGATGGCAACCCTACTAAAAATAATCCAAAAGAGAAAAATAAAACATTTTGTCGAAAAATATTTCTTTGAATTTTTAAATTTCTTAATTTTAACTTCAAATTTATCTCGCTTTGTTTTTCCTTTGTTGTTTTTTTTACAGAGTTGGCAGAAAGTTGACATTAACACGGCTATGTTTCCACCGGACATAACACCCCTAATACTGGCTGCTCATAAGGATAATTTCGAAATTTTAAAAATTCTATTAGATCGCGGTGCTGCCGTGCCAGTGCCACACGATATACGGTAAATATGAGAAATTATATTTTTTTTTTACTAAAATATTTTTCATTAACTCAGCTGAGGAAAATTTGACCTCTAAACATTGATTTTTGTGGCATATAAACCTATTCTGCGAGACATCACAGAATAACTACCCTCACTGAAATGACGTAGACTGCGCCTGATCTGTCCCATATATATTAAATTTTATTTACTCAGCATTTAGCTCTCATACTCATAGAAATATATTTATCGTGTTCTTAAGCATAGTTTTAGGCGCCATATATTTTCTCACTTTTATCACTCATTTTTAGTGAGTAAAATAGCTTTCTGAGTTTCTTTAGAAAATCACTACTAATATTGCTTTATTATTACTTAATTAATTTATTCTTTCTTTCCTTCCTCCTTCTAGCTGCGGTTGTGATGAATGCGTACGCTTGTCTAACGAAGACTCTCTACGTCATTCTCTGTCACGTGTTAACATTTACAAGGCATTGGCTAGTCCCTCACTCATATGCCTCACCTCGAGTGATCCATTACTCACGGCATTCCAGTTGTCATGGGAGTTGCGGAATTTAGCTTTTACCGAGCAGGTGAGTGAGAATTAAAAAAAAAGTAATGGAAAGAATTAAAATTGCATTAAAATAAATGAAGAAAGATTTATGAAGAAATCAAAATAAAATAATAATGATGGAACAGCGAAAATCGAAAACTTAAAAAAAATTATAAATATTAAAAAAAAAATCAAATAGTACAAGAATGGAGAATAATTAATAAAAAATAAATAAGAAAATTTAGGAAAAAAATTTACAAATATTAGTAATATATAAGAAAAGTTTATAAAAATTATTAACGGAGAAATAAATTAAAAAAATTTGCGATTTTCAAATTTTTTAGGTAAACAATTTAAAAAAACTTCAAACAATTATTCCAAAAAAATTTAAAATTGTTAAGAAACAAATTTAGACCAAAAAATAAGGAAATTTTTTTTTGGAAAAGAACTTTGGAAGGGTTTAGTAAGGAAGATGGATTGCAGAAAATAAAAATATAAAAATAAAAAAAAATAAGAAAAAGATAGAAAAAAGCCTCGAAAACAATTAAAAAATAAACAAAAGGAAAATTTCAAAATTGAAAAAAAAAATAAAAAAATTGAATTTTTTTTTTTAATAGAGTACGAAAAATTACGGGAAAAAACACGGAAATTTAGGAAAATGTTGAGAAGAATATATCTTATGAAAATTTAAAAAAAAGTAAACGAATAAAAGGAAATGTTTAAAAACATTGAGTAGTTAATAAAAATTATTTTAGAAAAATTTAGAAAATAATTTGGGAAAGAAAAAAAAAAATTGGAAAATAATTTGAAATATAATTGAAGAAAAGAAGAAAAAAATATTTATATTTAAAACTTGAATATAAAAGTTTATAAATAATATAAAAAAAATTCTATTTTTTTAAATCTTTCAAATATAAGTAGAGCGAACCGAAAAAATTTGTACATTATTAATAGACGAATTTTAAGTAAATTTATGAAAACAATTAAGAAAGGAAAAAAAAAAAAAAAAAATTGAAAAACTGAAAAACTGAAAAAATAATAATAAATATTATAGGAAAGAGAAAATGTACGTGAAAAATTATGCAAAATTTCGAAAAGAACTTAAGGAAGTAAAGAAAAACGAAGAAATATATTTGGAATAAAATTGAAAAGATTTATTAAAAATTCAACACATAAATTTAATAAATAAAAATAAAAATAAAAATATAGGAAAAATGGCATGAAAAAAAGTTTGAAAAAACTGAAAGAAAAAAAATTTTATTTAACTAAAATAAATTCGGAAAAAGTTCTAGCACTAGTTAAAAAAAAAAAAAAACGATGACATCAAAAAACAAAACGAAGAAAAACTTATACACAAAATTTTAGAAATAAAAAAGTAAATATTTAGAAAAATTGAGAAAATAATTTATAAATAATTTCAGAAGAAATATTGTAAAAAAAGTTTGGAAAAAAGTTAGAAATATTAAAAATAAAGAAAGTAAATATAAATAAATTAGAAAAAAATTAAGTTAAATGTTGGAAAAGAAGTTGAGATAAAAATTTCGTATAAATTTAACAACAACAAAAATTAGTAAAGGAATTAGAAACAAATTGTGAAAAGAATAAAGAAAATACAGCAATAATGGAAAAAATGAGGAAAAATAAATAAGAGAAGAAGGTGAAGAAAATATCCCGAAAAAGCTTAGAAATTTAAAGAAAAAAAAAAAAAGAATTTAAAATAGCAAAATAAATTCAAGAAGTTTAGAAAAGGAAATATAGAAATAATTTAACTCCCAAAAACAAAAAAAAAAAAAATAAAATAAAAAAATGAAAATAAAATAAAATAAAAAAAATAAAAAAAATCTAAAACCATTTTTTTAATAATTAGGAAAATTTCAAAAAAAAAAAAAGTTAAGAATACAGTTGCAATTGTTTTTGGTTATACATACTTAAATGAAATGTCAAATGTCAATTTTTGTTAGAAAAATTATTTTTATTAGAAATATTAAGCGAAATTTTAGGAATTATTAGGAATAACATTCTTTCTACTTTATTTAAGTTAAACTTTGGAAAAAAGTTGAGATAAAATTAAGAAAAAATAAATAAATGAAAAAATAATTAAAAGTACATAAAAATTACTGAAAGAAATTAAGGAATATTACAAAAAAAAAATTAAGTGGAAATTGAAGAAAATTCCAAAAGTTCAAAAAAAAAAAAAAAAAATTTGTTCAAGAAATTTGGAAAAGAAGAAGAAAAAATTCAGTAAAAAGGTTCAGAGAATTACAACAACCAAAAGTAGAAAAAGTTCGAGAAATTTAGAAAAATAAATTTAGAAATAATTTGAAAATATAATAACAAGAAACTTTAAAACCATTAGAAAAATTAAGAAAATTTAAAAGAATAAATAAAAAACCTGTTACAAAAAATAAATTTTTAATCATAAATAATCAAATCATAAGAAATGCTTTTCCCAAAATTATGCGTAACTACAAAAATTTTGCGTGTCAAATTTAAATATTTCACATATAGATATTTCAAAGCATAATTTTAGGCTGAAGTTTTTTTTTTGAATAACATTAAGGTCATACTACTCGTGTGTGTGTCATTAGCATAACATTATAAATTAAATTAAATTGAAATTTACCTAAATTTTCTTATTATAAATTACTTTCTGCTTTTTGTAGGAATGCAAAGCCGAGTATATGGAGTTACGTCGTCAATGCCAGAAATTTTCCGTAGATCTGCTCGATCAAACACGTACCTCAAACGAGTTGGCCATTATACTAAACTATGATCCGGAGTTGTCGACATATGAGCCGGGAGATCGTATGAGCTTGAATCGTTTGGAGCAGGCAATTACATACAAGCAAAAGAAGGTGAGTCTGAAAGAATGAGAATCTCAAGAGATGCATGTACAATAACAGCGAATAGATTTTGAGTTCATTTAATGCTAATTTAAATTAATTAATTTAAATTTATATATGTTTTATTTTAAAAATTTGAGAGAAATATACAATTTTATTTGCTATATATATTTCAATTCGCAAATGATTCTTTCATTTATTATATCGAGCCTAAAATTATGCAGCAAAATTTTCCTTTTTTTTTTAATTTTTCTGAAACCGTAAACCATTCTTGTAGCACCGGTTTAGGCACTAGATGACTCAAAATAGTGAGATCTTGCACTTTGTGAGGCTGAACAGAAAGCAATATTTTTTAAAAGTATAAAATATTTGTTAATCGAAAAATCTCAATTCAATTATATTTCTTTAGACACATAAATAATTAATTTTTTTTTAAATATTTAAAATAATTAGGCAGATAATAATCTATTAAAAATATTTTATTTTAAGTGTTAAAAAAAAGTTTTTTTTACAATTTAATTTTTTTTAATGTTTATCTTTTTTATATTTTTTATAGTTTTTATTTATTATTATCATTATTATTGTTTTTCTTTTTTTTTTTCTTTTATATTTTTATATTTTAATTTTTTTATTTTTTATTTTTTTAAATATTTTTTTTTATAATTATTTTTATATTATTATGTAATAAATCAAGATAATACCAAAACACATTTTCCAATTTTTTTTTCTTCCAGTTCGTTGCCCATTCAAATATCCAACAGCTACTCACCGCCATTTGGTATGATGGCTTGCCGGGTTTTCGCCGTAAAACATTGCTGGAGAAATTCTGGTGCATTATACAGGTGGCTGTACTCTTTCCGGTATATTGTACGATCTATATGTTTGCGCCGAATTGTCGTACGGGTATATTGATGCGTAAACCGTTTATGAAATTTTTGATACACGCCTCATCGTACTTGTTCTTCTTGTGTAAGTATGCGTTGGGCGTTAGTTGCTTGTTGTTGTGATATGCGCAAAAATGGGGGAAATACGGTGCTGATAATGTGTATGGACTTTGGGGTATGCCGCAGTTTGTATTTGTTGAACCAAAAAAATTTAGTTTCAAAAAACGATAAAAAATTATTTGTTACTTCCTTTTTTTCTGCGCTATAAAGACTAGTTTTGCTGTTTTCAAAACCTTTACTAGTTGCGAAGTTATGGTCAGTTGAAAGTGCATTTAATTTTACAAGTAAATTTTGTGTTTATTACGTATACGCACTGTTGAACTAATGAGAGTCTTTCAATGAGAATAAATAATATTCGCTGTAATTGTGAGCCAACGTTATTTAATTTTCATGCATTAGCGCTTTAACTGTGGAATTTTCATAGGAAAACCAGCTTTCAATACACCGGAGCGTATACTTAACCTAATAAATTCTACTTGTAAAGTTAAGTAAAAGTCCAATTTTCAAATTTTATTAAGAAATTATTTAAAAAATATTAAAATGTATACAGAACACCATGGTACTTTGTTTAATATTGGCTAAAAAGCAACAACCCCCACATGCGCCTGAATGTAGGCAACACTAAAACTCAAAATCTTAAGTCGACAAATATACACACACATACATATAGCAGAGCACTTTAGAGCCTGGTATTTTGTTAATCACTTCCTGCTTACATTGCTTCCTCCTTAGCTCAAGCAGCTCAAGTATTTTGTCAATTTGGCTGGAATGTGCTGGCGTGTCTGGCGTGTGCGTAAGTTTACTGCTGTTTACGTAACGGTTGTTAATTTGTACTGATGCAGGCATTTAACTTTAACTACTTTCGTCTCTGAATCAATGAAAAAGTAGTAGAGGGAAGGTTTCTGGTTGTTGTTAGTTGTTAGCCAGAACAGGGTAACTCAAAGTAACCAGAAGCTGAATTCTAATAAGTAGAAGCATAGCGTAATCTTGCTTATCTAAGCAGTTTGCTGCTGAAAAATTCGATGGGCGAACAGCTGAGTGCAAGAGTAAAGCTGCACATAGTGGCCGGTAAGTGATTGAGAGTTGAGCTTTGGTTTTTTGAGTAGATTGAGTACTGGAGATAGAAGTAGCAAATATTTTACTACCAACCCTCAGCACAAATTCAATTTCCTTTCTATTGTGCTAAGTAAAATGCTCAAAATTACCGTATAAAAACATAAAATTAAAGTCCGAACGCGAAAAAAGATATCAATGGCATTATAGTAAAGAATCGATGTAATGATAGTAATGATAAAGTATAGATTTAGGCGTAATGATTAACAAAAAAAGATATGACAAAATTTGGGAAAAGTTTATGGCTGTAATCACTTTGAAAAGAATCATATACAAACAATTAACTTTGGAATTAAACTATTTCTTATATTTAATATCTTTTTTTAATACCAACTAAAACTTTTAAATAGCGCGCCTAATTGTAGGCAACATTTTTGTAAAACTATTTGCAAAGCCTACTATCTCTGCTATAAATAAAAACATTGCCTACATCTAGGCTTATAGACTAAATAAAATTTTTGCAATTTTTAGCCAATTTCTTTTGGAAAATTCACAATTTATTTCCCAAAAAATTCAACATTTTATAAAATCAAAAATCTTTCTGCATCAAATCATCAGTCTCTCTTTGTCACTTTTCTCCTATTGAAATCTTTCTTCAAACTCGAAATGCCGTAAGCATAATAATGTACACAACTAATCTTTCCAGTCCATTAAATTTGCTGTTGATGGCATATTTGCATCCACTTGTCATGTTTGTTAATAGCTCAAGCTGCTTTTTTTTCGTTGTGAGTGAACATCCGTTCGTCTAACGGTTATTAGCACTTGTCTGGTCAACAGCAATTTGCTGTTGTCACGTCAAGCCATCACCTAGTAGGTGGACGGACAGCGTTTGTCGGCTTAATGATAAGTGCAAAACTTGGCAAGTCTTGAGCATTTTATTTTCAATTAATATAGGAAAATAAGAATAAATAAATATAAAATAGTGAATAAAATACTCTATAGAGGAAATTTGGGAAATATGGAAATTTTAAGTCTTAAAAATGTGAATAAAAATTATATGGATGCTTAAATATTATGCTGCTGGTACCAGCTCTGTTTCCTTTCTCTTTTTCTCTTTTGGTTTCCAAAAGGTAATCCATTTAGGGGTTCTCCAATTTTTTAAGAAAAAACCACAGAAAATTAAAATTTAATGGGTAATGGGGAATTATCATTCGAAAGAATTTTCTGCCACTTCATATTTCTGAAGATTATCTCTTTCAAATGTTGGCCGCGGCTATGCCTCAGATGATCCGCCCTTCCGTTTAGTTGAATTTTCAATGTATCGTTCGAGCATTTCGACTGGTAACTGGCGAATGGCATGCGTGATGTTTTGCTTCTGCTCTTTTGCCTGAATCGAAGCGGTATTGTTCGCATAGACTTTAGACTTTACATATCCGCACAGGAAAAAGTCGAACGGGGCGATATCACACGATCTTGGAGATCACGAGCTTCAATTTCAGGCATCAACTAGTCAGTTGTAATGGCGCGATAACGGTCGCCATTGACGTCTACGCTCTCACCGGCATTATTTTTGAAGAAATATGGATCGATGATTCCACTGGCCCTTCAGGTTGCTCTTCGTACCAAATGTGGCAAATTTTCCTTTGCTTGTTTACATATCGATTGAGCCAGAAATGGGCCTCACCGCTTAACAAAATTTGGCTCGGAAACGTCGGATCTTCGTGGAACTTTTCAAAAGTCCATAGAGCGAAGCGATGTCGCCTGGGAAGATCGAGCGGCTTCAGTTCTTGCATAGGCTGTACTTATACGCTTTGAAATTTAAGATCTCGGCATAGAATGCGCCAAGTCGTTCCATACGTCAGTTCGAGTTGCTGGGAACGGCGCGGAATCGACTCTCCACAGTCTTCGTGTTCACTCTCAGCTACAGCCGCTATATTTTCTTCACTGCTGCGTACTTGATGCGGTGTGTTTGCTCGAATATTATCCAATAATGAATGCTGGTGATGATGTTGCGAATAGTACGCTCAGTAAGCCGATTATGTTGACCATAAGTTGAGCAAAGCGCGCGAAGCACATTCCTTACAGAACGTTCTTTAAGAAGGGTCTTGAAAGAAGTACTTCTACTTGGATAACCTTTTATATTTTGATAAAATTCATGCCAAATTTCGTCGATCTATTGATCAGTGATCATCTTCCCAGAAAAAAGTATTGTATAAGAATAATAAATAATAACAGACTTCAATCGAACTTATTCCCTGACCAATTTCCGGCATTTGTTTGTTTGTCTAGATAAGCCATAAAAATATTTGTCCCTGTAAAATCAGTATTTGGTACTCCTTATGGTTTGATATGAATTTCGAACAAATCCAATCATAATTTCCATTTTTTTAAATATATTTGTTTAAGACTAATTTATTCAATTTTAAATTAATCAAAAAATAAATACGAATTTTTCGTAGATCGTTCCCTCCTCTACTGGCCGGAGAAAATATAATTTTTGTTTTAATAAAGACCTTTTCTTGGCAGCTAAGAACAATTAAAGAAGAGTTATAGCGAGCTAAATCGATTGAAAAATTATTCGTATATAATTGAATTGGTTTTTTTTTTTCGGATAGTTGGCAACTCTATCAAAAATATCCAAACTTCTCAGGAGCACCACTCCGGGTTTCAAAGAAATTATTCCGAAAACTTGATTAAAATCGGCTATGGTAGTTTTCGAGTCTATATACTAGGGGTAGTTTGAAAAGTCAGCGACTTTTAGCATAAAATATATTTTTCTCGGCGATAAATAAGCATTTTATTTCTGAACATTTTCTGTTATTAGCTCTATACATTCAGTCCAGCGTTTTTTCTTTTTTTTTTTTGGATTTTTGTATTCCTTCCAAATAATAATTCTTGTTGAAGACGTTCAAAATTAATGTTTGTCTCTGTGATGACTTCTTCATTTGATCCGAATCTCTTACGGCCCAGTCATTTCTGCAGGTTTTCAGGTAAAAAGAAATAGTCGCAGAGGACTAAATCAGGAGAAAATGCTGATTAGGGTAGCAGTACGTAGTCCAAATTTCTGAATTTTTACCATGATGACTACGTACGTATGTACTCCTGCATTGTCCTGATGGAACACCATTTTCTTTTATGTCCAACACGCAGTCGTTTCTGCTTCAAATCAACATCGAATCTATGTAAAAGCTCTGAATAATATACGCCGCTGATCGTTTTACCCTCTTTAGCAAGGTAAACGATGTGAATGACAGCCCCTTGGCATGCCTAAAAAGCTGTGACTACGACCTTGCTGGCTGACAGAATCACCTTGGCCTTCTCTGCAGCACGCTCACTCGAAGAAGCTCACTGTCTTGATTGTTCTTTGGTCTCTGCTGTGGTGTGATGGATTTTTGTTTCGTTTGCGATAAAGAAATGGCGCAAAAATTCGTTTCGATTGAAGTTGAACATAGCCAAATTACGCTTTTGAAGTGGTTACACGTTGAGAAATCGCTGCACCCATCATGCGGATAGCTTTTTCATGTCCAACTGTGTATGGAAAGTGTGATGCAACCGCTCAGTTGAGTTGCCTATAGCCTTAGCCACCTCACGCACTTCTATTCTTCGATCATTCAATATCATTTCATGGATTTTATCGACGATTTCTGGTGTGACGACTGCTTTTGAGCTACCTGAACGTTCGGCGTCACTTGTACCGATGGTATGGCCACAACGCAAATGAAAAAACCCTGATTAACCATTAAAAATTATGGTTCAGAGTCCTCTAAGTACTTCTCATATATTTCTCTGGTTTTGTTGATGTTTTTTTTTTTTACGAAAAAAATAATGCTTAATCAGCACACGAAATTCATTTTCTTCATTTTTCGATAAAATAAAATAAAAAAATTTTCATTGAAATTTCTAAAAAAGAAAAGGAAAAACTAGTTTATTTTCAGATAGATGGACAGGTGGCTAGATGGTCATGGCTAAATATCAACTCTGCGCGACATTCCAATACGCTCGTTATAAATTTCGGTGGCTCCGTAACTACTACTCCTTTCGGTACTAACATACTTCGCACCGCAGTTTAAATACCACTTCATGTACATAAAAGTTGGAAAAATTGGCAACAGCAACAACTGATCCACAAAATCGATATTTGACAAACATTTCAAAACCCATTTACGAACATTAACTAATCGAGTCAAGCGGACAGCGGCAAATAGTGCTTGAGTTGTGGAGTAAGTAGGTAAATTATACCCATGAGAGGCTGCCAACGATTGTTGTTGCATTGAAGAGCAAATATACGGTTAGAATGACAATGAAAGTGGCAAAAAGAAAGAGAAAGAGGAGGAGAAATAGTGGACAAAAATGAAGAAAAATAAAGAAAAAAAATTAATAAAAATATAAAATGAAATGAAAATTGAATGAAAACTCTTGCAGTTGAGAGCTTGGAGGAGGCAGGGATCAAAAGACACTACTGTTAGCGAGAAGAAAAAACATGAAGAGAATATACTTATATATATATATATTTTTTCCACTTAAATTCGTTAAAAGAATGTGCGTATGGGTGTGAATAAAATGCTCTGACTGACTAAGTCCACATACAGCGGAGTGCCTTTAGTGCGACATCTACAGCCAGCATTTGACAGCCCCAACAGCAGCAAGCACTTATCTCAAGCCATACATACAGCATTGCACTGGTTGAAAGGAGTGAAACGTTGCAATATTTTTCGAATTTTTCAATCTTTCAATACCTCAATTTATTTGCTATGCACTTTGGTCATTTTTGTTGGCGGTTTTTGCTACAACTAATGCTTCTCTTCTTCTTTTATTTTCTACTTTTCTTTTATTTTCTACCTTTCCTTTATTCTTTGATTTTTATTTTATCTTTTTCCCATTTTTTCCAATTTCTTTTTCTGCTGACTACAACACTTTTGGTCGCTTGTCCAACTTGCATGTCCTTGAACTCGACGCTGTCACATGGTTTTCACTTTACTACGATGTGCACACACACTCATCCGTCTTCCACCGCCTCCTCTTCGGCCATGCAGTTATACTAATTCTCGTTTCACAACGTGCCGATGACGATGTTATACGTCTTTTCGGCACCGAACGCATGCGACAGCAATTGGCCGAAGAACAGCTGCGTCAGCGTGGCAGAGGACCCACCAAATTGGAGTTGTTGGTTGTCTTCTACGTGTTTGGTTTTATGTTTGAGGAGATACAGGAAATATTTACGTTGGGCATGAAGAGCTATTTGCGGAATATGTGGAATTTTATTGATTTTCTACGCAACAGTTTGTACGTGAGCGTCATGTGTTTGAGGTAAGTGTCGGGGTATGATGGGTAGTGGTGGGTGGGTGTAAATGAAGTTGATTTGGCTGGACAGTTTCTAAAGGCTGTAGAGTGTTAGTTAGAAATGTGATTTCCAAGGGAGACTAAAGCTTCTCGATGCGCAAATAGATATCGCAAAGACATCTGAATGGTACTCGGCTCAAACTGCCAGAGAACTTCCAATTTTCCAACTCTTTTCGGTGCGTCATCTGGTGGTAATGTTAAAGTTTCGGGCCTCAAAGGTAAGCAGCGGATATGAGTGGGTTTCCTAAAATGTCTTTGGTGCGGTCTGGAGCTCGAAGCAAAACCGATCACACCTAATGGGTATGACCTGCAAGATTAGCTTAGATGGCCTAGATCTTCTGGAAATATTTCCTCATACAGTTTGTACGTACGTACTTGCCCAGGTTAATCCAAACAAAGCTTTCGCGAGGCAAAAAAGTTTAGTCTTAGATAAAATATACCCAAATATCGACTCGATAAGGGGGAAGAAAGCTTAGCTTTATGGAACTACCTTCAGCGAGTCAAAAGTTCATAACCACAGATAAATTTTTTAAGCATCTTGATTAGCTTAGAGCGATGGAAAGGATATGCTCCTCGGTTTCTGAGCAACGAAACGCTTTGGGGGACTACGGATGCTCAGATGTTCCAATATAGGCTTTCGAAACTTAGTCAATATACATTAACCCAGTCTCGAATGGAGGACGGACTTTAGAGGAGGGTAGACTCGGCCTTTTCCTCTTTGCGCCATTCATCAGTATGTCTAAAGAGGGTTTAATACAGATTACCGATAACTTAGTCAAATTACTTCGATATCTGACCTTCCAGGCAAGGTTGGGTTATAACTATGTAGCATGTAGTTTGGATCTTGAAAGCCCGTACGGAAGTTGAAACGATGGATCTCATGCGCGGAAAAGGTCTGATACTCAATTATGGAGTAGTAATGGCTGTTGGATGATGAGACTGGCTGTTAATATAAGAACACAAAAGAGCTCCTCGTGAGAGAATCAGTGAAGCCCAAATTTAAATTTCTACTCATAGTAGCGAGAACCACTGGAACCACAATAAAGTATTTTAATAACGCTGGTCCAAGTGCACAGGAAAAAGTATTCAGAGTTGGACCAGATGTGACGCTTTACAACCGAAAACCACAGAAAACCTGGAAAAAGGCCTGAAATCAGACTCATCACTCGTAAGCGCTGTAAAGTTCTGCAGACAACAGTAGACAGTTCAGACTCCACCAGCAGAAAAAGCTGAAATTTTTCTTTCTACCCAAAAAAAAATAAAATAAAAACTAATTTTCTTCCCTATCCTCTCTCCCCCAGAATCATCGCGTACATTCAGCAGACCAGCGAGATTTCACACGATCCAAAAATGGCTTTTGTACCGCGTGAGAAATGGGATGACTATGATCCACAACTAATCGCCGAGGGTCTGCTCGCAGCTGCCAATGTTTTCTCCGCACTCAAACTCGTACATCTCTTCTCGATCAATCCACACTTGGGACCGTTGCAGATCTCACTCGGACGCATGGTTATTGATATTGTGAAATTCTTCTTTATCTACTCTTTAGTGTTGTTCGCCTTCGCTTGTGGTCTCAATCAGTTGCTATGGTATTTTGCCGATTTGGAGAAGAGTAAATGCTATAGTTTGCCAGATGGCTCGGCCGATTGGGATGGCAATGGCGACTCGTGCATGAAGTGGCGACGATTTGGAAAGTGAGTAGAAAACTTTGGGGGTAAAGGGGGTGATAAGAAATTTTAACTAACAAAAATAATGGCAATATAGAAATCAAAATAAAGAGAGGTGAAACGGCTGCAGCGAAAAAATATCTTCGGCCAGGGTTGCCAACTCGCTCTTTATTTATGAAAATTGAAAAAATTAAATTTTTTATTAAAATTAAAAACTCTAAAATATTGAAAAAAAATCCACAGAGCAAAATAATTTTCTGAGTTGCCACCAGTTTAGAAATTTAATAAAAAAAAATGGAATTAACCGAGATCAAATTGTTCAGGCAGCTGCTTAAAGCGATTTAAGTGGAGTTGAAGTAAAAAAAAGTAAATTTTTCGGCCTTTTTCTTGTAAAAAATTTCGCATTAAAATTTACTAAACAAAACATATTGCAAGAAATATTTATTACATTTTTTTTTACAGAAAAATTTCAAGCTAAGAATTTGGCTTGCACAGGTGTTTCTGAATAAATAAATGTTGCTTAGAAAAAAATATTCTAGCGGTTAATGTTGTTAAGCAATTTTAACAAAAAAAAGATCTATATCTAAAAAAGACAAAAAAAAGGTATTTTAAAATATCCTTGGCAACCAAAAAAAAATAAAAAAATAAAATTAAAAAAAAAATAAAAAAAATTTAAAAAGAATAAAAAAATAAAAAAAATTAAAAAAAAAAAATTAAAATTTTAAAAATATTTAAAAAAAATTTTAACTTGAAAATATTGCTTAAAAAATTACTAAACAAAAAATTGATGCATTTTTTTTTAGAACGAAAACTGCTTATAAAAATTTTTTTAATCTAAAAATTTTCAGCTTAAAGAAATTCTAAATAAAAAACAATTTGAGTCAAGAATGTGTCTAAACAAATAATGTTGCTAATCAACTATTGTTTACAACAACAGAAAATTCAGAAAATCTTTTTGAAAAAAAAACTTTTTCTAAACAAAAAGATTAAAAAAAGGGTTTAAAAAAATTGAAAAGCTTCTCTGAGCAAGAAAAAAATTTGCTCCACAAATACAGGGTCTTCCAATAAGAGTATTATGATTTCTTTACAAAAAAAAAAAAAATAAAAAAAAAAAATAACACTAATTGCTAAGAAAATTCAAATGTTTTTTTATTTAATTTGAAGTACAATCGATACAATTAAATTATCTGAATTCAAAAGGCCTCCACGACTTCTTTTGCAGGTACAAATTCTGTGAAGCCAATTTTTGAGCACTTTTTCCGCTAAAGCTTGAAGCAAAGTCTGGCTTATTGCTAAAGACCAATGACTACAAATAACCCCAGAAGCAGAAGTAGTCCAATGTTGTTAAAGCACAACTTCTTGGAGGCCATTCAATATCAGAATTTCTTAAAATAAGCGAATCTCCAAACCTTTCACGCAATAATTCGGATGTTGTACGTACTGTGTGACACGTAGTGCCATCTTGTTGGTGAAACCAGATGTTGTTAAGATCAACTTCTTCCAAATGTGGCGATAAAAAGTTGACGATGTAACGGTGCTATTAGCTTCATTTCGCAAAAAAAAAGTACGGACCGATAATACCACCAGACCAAAAAACCACACCAAACTGTCAATTTAGGCGAATGTAATGGTTATTCATGAATAATTTGTGGATTTTCTTCACACCAGAACAGCGACAGTTTTGTTTTATTTACCGCACCACTCAGATGAAAGTCAGACTCATCGCAGGAAATGATTTTCTTAAAATAAAAATAAAAAATCGTTATCGTTTTCACGTTGTTCCAAGGAAAAATCAGCAAATTCACGACGTTTATGGTGGCCCAATAGCTACAATTCTTGAGTGAGAACAATTTTATATGGATGCAAGCCCAAATGCTTACTCAGAACCCGCCAGGTTATGATGTGAGACAGTCCCAACGCTTGAGAACACCTTCGAATCGTCAAATTGCGGTCTTCAGCAACACATGCCTGAACAGCAGCAATATTTCCATTACTTCGACCGGTTCCTTGTCTTATTGGCACTTGAATATTATGCAAAAAAAAAAAAAAAAAAAAAGAAATTCGCTCGAAATTTTCAATTTTTTTCGACGAATAGGATTATCACGACCATAAATTTGCGGCAAAAGCGCACGAAAAGTTGCAATTGCAGAAAGATTATTTTGATAATAATAATATTGAACAAATTCTAAGCGTCGTTCTTGCGCATATCTTGCCATGATGAAAATGCAAACATTACTGAATACAATGAAAAAAAAAGACAAATCATGACGTATTAAAAATGATCAAAACGACGCTTAGAAATCATATCATCCCTATTGGAAAACCCTTTATTTCTGACAAAAATCGTTTACATATCTTTTCCGGATGCAAAATGTTGCTAAGCAAAAACTTTTTCAAAATGTCCAGCAAAAGTTTTTGAAAAAAAAAACTTTTTCAAAATGTCCAACAAAAGTTTTTGAAAAAAAAAAATTAATTAATTAAAAACCCAAAATTGTGGAAAAATGTTTCTAGAGAAAAACTTTTCTGAGCGATAGTTTTGAAAAATTCTGTTTATAAATTTTTTGAAAATTTCTGCTAAGCAAAAGTTATTGCAATATGTTTCGAAACAAAAATCTTACTAAGCAAAAAAAAAAAAAAAAAAAAAAAAAAAAATTATAATAATAATAAAAAATAAAGACATAAAAAAAATAAAAAAATAAAATTAAAAAAAAATAAATAAATAAAATAAACAGAAACTTTTCATAGCAAGAACTTTTGGAAAATTCTGCTCAAGGAAATTTTTACTAAGCAAAAATTAAAATAAAAAAAATTTCTAAACAATAGTTATTGAAAATTGTTGCTAAATAAAAATTTTTATAAGCAAAAATCTCTCAAAAAATATTTTTAAACAGAGAGTTTTGGAAAATGTTGCTTTACCCACATTTTTCAAAAATTCTAGCAAACAAAAATTTTTGAAAAATTTTTCTAAACAAAAACATTTGTAAAAAATGTTGCTAAATATAATTTCAGTATATTTCCAAAAAAAAAAAAAAAAAAAGAAAAAAAAAAAAAAATTAGTAGAAAGCAATTTCTTAGCACAAAAATCCCAAAAAAAAGCTCGTATTTTTGCAGGAAAAAATTGAGAAAAGAAATTTCGCCACTTAAGCCGTTCAAAGTGAAATCAATTTTTCTTGTTCCCTTCATTTGCTCATCAGTCCATACTCCATAGATTATTTCCAATTATCCTTTAAATATTTAGCAAACACACGCACACGCATACACATGCAATTCTCGTTTCTTTTTTTTCCAATGAAATATACGTTTCATTTACTGCTTTCGCTTTTCTCATTCTCTTTTACATTCTCTTTCTCTTCACCACCACCTACTTGCAGCCTCTTCGAGTCATCACAATCACTCTTCTGGGCCAGTTTCGGTATGGTTGGCCTTTCCGATTTCGAGTTGACTGGCATTAAATCATACACACGCTTCTGGGGCTTGCTGATGTTCGGCTCGTATAGTGTCATCAATGTGATTGTCTTGTTGAATCTACTCATCGCGATGATGTCCAATTCATATGCAATGATTGTTGTAAGTTGAAATTTGTGCACCAACACGCACACACACACACACACATACATGTTTATGTACATATATATAAAGTAGTGAATAAATGATTGAAAGATTGCATGAGTTAAGGAAGGAATGAAATGAAATGAAATGAAATGAAATGAACTTGCTGAGGAGAGTGGGCGTGGGAGTGCGGAAAGTAGCGCACAACGAGCTGTTGATATGACGACAGGCTGGATAGCGCAGAGCACGAAAACAAAGTATTGAGGGTGTGTGTGTGTGTGTGTGTGAATGTGGGAATAACTTTTGGGTTGAGTAGTTGAATCAGACGTGGCTGTGGGTGTTGAGCACCCTACGGGAGACAGCTTGTTCAACCCGATATGTCAGCAATGTACGTAAGCTGCGCGCCTCAACCCGCCTTGTACGATATGAATTTTGTCAATACCAAAAGTACAAAAGAGACAAAAGAGACAAAAGACCGTCGAGGTGTTGAAAAAGTTGCACGTAAAGATGAAACTGATTGCGTTCTCAGTGGCTGTTGAAGGAGTTGAGGGCTACACCAGCACCAACGGCCGCCGACGTGTGTTTGTTGGTCATAAAGAAGGTCGGCACGTAAAGACACCAAACAATTGTCACAAAACGTCTGTTCGGCCGTCACGTGCGCACAATGAAATAGTAACGGCAGAATATGCCTCACCGTCTCTCTGTCCCACTGTCTCTCTGTCTCACTGTCTCTCCGTCTCTCCGTCTCTCTGTCTCTCCGTCTCTCTGTCTCTCTGTCTGTCTGTCCGTTCGTCTGTTTGACTGCAGGCGTGAACAAAAATAGATTTATTTCTTTGTGGCAACCTCTGGTTCCGCGCCCCACTAACTAAGCTCAGTCTTCCTTATGCAATGTCTGATTTATGCATGCAGGCACTGTACTAGGCTCATAAAAGGCCGACAGAACGTTTTGAATACTTTTATCAGCCACTTGTGCTACAACTTTGTTTATTTATTTGTTTCTTTCTTCTCTTCCTCTCTCCACCTCTCTTCCTCTCTCTCTCTCTCGGTCTCTCGCACTTCCCGCCTGCCAGGAGCACTCCGACACCGAATGGAAATTCGCACGCACCAAATTGTGGATGAGCTACTTTGAGGATAGCGCCACACTGCCGCCACCCTTCAATATAATGCCATCGGCTAAGTGGCTAATAAGGATATTTCGCAAATCGAGCAAGGAGCTGGATAAGAAGCGTTCAAAGGTGCGTTTAATTACACGTGCGTTAGTAGTCCTTTAGTGTGGCTCTAATCTTCTGATTTTTTTTTTTTACTTTATTGTTGTTGCTACTTTTCAACTTTCACCCTCCACAGAAGCGCCATCAGCAGGATCAAGAGAATGCCTATGATAATATAATGCGTTCGCTGGTTTGGCGTTTCATATCCGCTGAGCATCGCAAATTCGAAGAGAAACCTGTCACCGAGGATGACATTAATGAGCTGAAATGTGAGATCTCGACCATGCGTTATGAGATTTTGGATGTGTTCGAGGATAGTGGGCTGGATTGTTCGAGTGCGAGTAAGCGTGAGAAACGTAAGTATGAAAGGGAGTTTGTTTGCGTTGGTATTCGGGGCTGGCGGGGTTAGTAGGTAGAGTTAAAATAAGCATCATGTGAGCTTTCGTGTTTTACAGATTACCGTATATGGATTTTACTTTGAGGAAGGATTCAGTGTAGATAGAATTTCAAGAGGCGAGGAGCGTAGAGTACTGTAGCTTAAGGAAGGGAGCTTGACGTTGACATTAGCGGTGGAGGACTCCAAATTAGAGCAATGCTTACTAAGAGCCAGTTCAGGCAGTGGAAAACTGCTGACTCGTAAGAAAGCTGTCCTCTACTCGGACATAGGGATAACCCAGCGCCGTAGTAAAGTCCTTGTGTTATATTCTTTAAAGAAGACAGACATCCAGGTATAGATTTTCTTATGTAGAAGGTTCTTTGCCCTCATAAAGCTTTTGAAGGTGGGAAACATGGAGTACCTCAGGTCATGGGTAGGAGCTTGATGGTAAGGCAAACCCTGGTAGCGCTAGTGATACTTCAATCTCGTATTAATGTCGATATACTACATCCTGGTAGGAAGAAGGGAGGAGGTTTTATAGGCTACCGGAAATGGATTTGCTCTCGGAGTAGGCATTTGTCTTGATGGAGTCTCTATAGGATGAGAACTCAGAATAGGCTCAAGGATGAGAACCTGATGACGAGCTTAGCGGTAGAGGACTCCAACTAAGAACTGTGCTTTGCAAGAAGATGAATCAGCTAGTGATGGAAGCAGTGTTTCGGCAAAGAGCTGTCTTATACTCGTGCGGGGAGGTTCACTAATCTTACAGCAATATGGTTGTGCTATATTCTGGCAAGCAGGAAGAAACTGCGGAAAATGGTTTATTCTTCAAAGAAGGGTTAAATCAGGATAGAGCTTCTAGAAAAGGCGAGTGTAGTTTACTTCGTATCTTATGTGGGAGTTTGATGGTAAGACAAGCGGTTGGAGACCCCAAGTCTAGGATGAGATTTCAGCCAGCGGCTGTCACTCATTTGGAGTATTTTTGGGGTTTTCACAGGTCAGGTCATATTAAAAATTCACCCTCCATATTGCCGCAGAAGCTGGCGATATGGACGAATAGCTTCCACCACGAAAGCACTTGCATACTGTCGAGGATCAAGCCAAAAATGTTTAGAGTTGTGTTTAACCAGTGGCTCTTGGGACCACATCTGATCTTTTCACTTCCAAAATCAAAGCCTTTGGTTACTCAGGCAGACCTGATTTGCAATTTCCCCATCGTCAGTCAACCAGAGGAGCTCGGAACCACGTCTGGTCTCTCCCTGCCAAATTATACAAAAGAGCTGACGTTCCTAGATACTCTCCTTAAAGACCGTCTGATGTTCTCCTCTTATTTTTATCGTGGACTCTGCTGGTTTCGTGGTCCGAACTGGGTTAAACTCGAAAACCAGTTAACGAACTGGAGCTAAGTTATATACGGTATACCCCAAATATAAATTTTTGGTATTGCGTAAAAATTATGGACAGAGATTCCGAGCTCAAAGTTTTTTTTACCGATTTCTTACTCAAAAATCCTTATCTTCCCCACCTTTGCAGCATCCCGCGCCAAACGCAACAAAGTTTGGGAGCGACGTCTAATGAAAGGCTTCCATGTAGCACCCGTGCAAGTTGCTTACGCCGAGGACGCCAACTTTAATGTGAATGGCGAAGGAGATATGAGTGAAATTCGCGTTGAGAAGGAACCCTCACGTAATCCCAATGAAACGCCAATCGAACGCTTCCGACGTGTGGCACGCACCGTGGCTGCACAGTCGGCTACACATAAGTGGACTGTGGTGCTGCGTGGTGTAACGAAGAATTCGCAAATCGGACGCTGCAGTAACTATCACGATGCGGATAATTTGCAGCATCTCGGCAAGGCAATCGAGGAGGCGAAACGGTGAGTCTGACTAACAGTCAAACATATTTGAAGTGAGCTCTTTTATAATTCTCTTCATAAATCCCACAGCCTCATCATGCTCAGTCCAACATTCACACGTCCTGGCATCGAGTCGCCCATACCAATTGAGTTCGAAGATGAAAAGACCTCAACACTATTGGACTTGCTCAATAAGATCAGCGGTGAGATTGACGATCACTATGACGGACCGCATGCGCGTACTGCAGAGCTGAAGAAACGTGAATTGCTGCGCGCTTACCAACGGGGACAAGAACAGCCAAATTACAAGGAGCAGACATTGCTGAAGCAAAGTAAAGTTAAGTTGGAGCAACCACCAGCGCTGACACGCGCCAAGACTGCGCCAGAAATTGAGCTCAACAAAGCGGCTAAAGTGTCCACGGGTGGCAACAACAACAAACTAGCAAAGCAAACTACTGCGAAACTCAGCAATGAGCAACCACTCTCCGCTGCCAACTTGGCCAAGCAGTCGCAACAGCAGCAGCCGGCAAAGCCGCAAGCATCGAAAGTGCAGGCGCCCGGTAAAGCCGTCAGCGCAGCAAGCACTGGCGTGCCAATGGCATCTGTGAAGAAGACCGCTGCACCGCCAGCGCCGCCCAGCTATCAGCAAAGCAACAGTGCTGCACACGCGCCAGGCAGTCGTCACACGCCATTCTCCGTAGAGTTCGGTTACTCCGGACGGCGACCAGGCTACACTGGACCCACAGCCAATGCGAGCTCTTTCGACATAGATGTAGTCGATTTAGATGATGACGAACAATTTTACAATACCTATGATGATAATCTCTCCGAGGTGAGTTCGATAGTGAACATGCAGCCAGCATTTGGTGGCGCAAAACCCAAGGCGACACATGCTGAGCTCACGCGTGGCTACAGTGTGGAAAACGAGAAGCAACCGAGGGCGACCAGGCAGAAATCTAGCGAGGGTAGCAATAATGGTGGCGGCAGTGCCAATCGCTCAGCGCCACCGCCGCGGCCACCTGTGGATCGCAATGGTAAGGAGTGGATGTGAGAAGATGCGAAGAGAGAGTCAAACTAAATATCGAAATGTAAAGGCTAAAACAGATACTCAGGAACGACTTTAAATAAATAATTAAGAAACTAAATCAAAACCTTATATTTCGAAAGGGAATCGAACAACAACACTAATGTCCTTCCAAAAACAACCATGTGCCTCCTTTGAAAAACTCCAAAGCCAAAGTTAAGAGATTTTATCCAGAGTAACGAGCAATGTGTAAAACTTTATTGCAAAAAAGGAAGAATTTGTTAAAAGAAAGTGCAATAAATTACCGTTATTTAAGAATGAAAAAATTGGTTTCATTTTGACTGATTTATTTTTTGAGAGCTTCGGGTCTGCGCTATCCGCCATACAGTTTAGGGACCAAGAACTGCCACCAAGAACTGCCACGTTGCCCTAATCCAAAGCTTAATGGTGTAAGTGGTCAACTTTCAGTCAGAGAGTAATATTGACTGTAGTATAACAGCGCCTTTCTGACACCGGTTCTTCGTCTCAGTAAGGCACGGTAGCCGTACCGTGGCAAGTAGTTCTCCTGACATTACATTGAACATCGATTCCCCCCCCCCCCCCCCAAAAAAAAAAAACGGAAATAGCAAGGGGGAGATGAGCATGGTAAAGAGGTCTCCCATCGAAAACCAAAAGGGAAAAAGGGAATGGTGACAGATGACCTTGACCTTGACGAAATCAACAAGTAGGAGATGAGCATGGTAAAGAGCTCTCCCACCAAAGTTCAAAAGCGAATGGTGGCAGATGACTTCGATCATGTCAAAATAAGCTCTACGAGAGCGAGCGAGCTTTTATCCTGCCCTTGGAAGTTTTCGAAAGGAAAGTGAAAAATAGAGCAGCGAAGAGGGTTCTATCACAGTACATGATGGTGCTGGATATAATCCAGAGACTCGGGGCGATAGTCAACCAACCTTGCCGAGTTTTAGAGCATCTGACGAATTTAATAGCGCACAGTTCGTGGACGAGCGCTACACCGGAGGCAACTCGAAATATCCTAACAGTACTGAAGACGAGCACAAAAGAAGCGGATTCAAGAGGTATAATTCAACAGAGTCAACAGAAAAGACGACCGGAAATAAGCAAAGAGACTCTACGAACAGCGACAACTCTGGTAACATATTCAGGGGATCGAATTTGGCCGGAGCGAGGCAAACATTTCTAACTGAATGCGGTGAATGAAGCCCTGATATCTACAATCTCCAAAACCAATGTATAGATTCTAAGTGTGTGGAAGTCGGTGGATGCTCTCCAGATTTTGCAAGCTCAAAGCCTTAAAATACCAATGGTGGATTAGAAGGTACTTCACGCATCTAAGTCAACTGAGGAGGGGCAAAGCTGTATCCCTCAAAGTAATAAAGAGGCCGGCAACCTGCTGTACCCAGAGGATGGAAAACTGAACGCTGTACCTGCATATAAAGAATAGCAGATCAAAGGATGTTAAAACGAATACGCTAGAAGCAGAGATAGTCGAGATGGACCAAAGTTCGAACTTGACTGACCCTATAAACCGGATGTAACTATAAATGGTGGTTCCACCGCAACTGCTGTTAGGGAGATAAGAGAAATACGGCTTAAAGATACAGAAATTCCTCCAAATAGACCTACAACACCGTTGGATGGCTTCGAATGAGTTTCTGTCTACGCTAGACCTACAGTAAAAAGTCAAACTACGCGTGGTTGTGCGTAGTGCTTGGGACTCACACTATAAAAAAGTTGATCTAATGAGATGAATGAGATTGAGAATTCACAAAAGCCTTCAGATGAGAGACTCCCCCACGTTTTAGGTAAGACGAGTTGATGCCACGCACTTGAAGTGTGCGGTTCATTAGTTGGAAAAGTGCCACTGACCACCTTTTGATGTCCTTGTAGTACTAAAGGCCGAAGTGCAATGGTTGGTGCAAGAACGTAGAAAGGTGGAACCCCCTGAAATATATCACAAAAAGGAGCTCTTTATTTAGTGTTGGATTTATGGTAGGAGACAGGTTTCTTCGAACGAACTCCTGGCTTTGAGCTCGGTATAATACCGTCTTAGCATAGCCCTCATAATAGCGAAGTCCCTCAATATATTTTTGACGGAATAGAAGCTTTCTAGAAGCGCGGCATCAACCACGATTTCTCTCTTAAAGTCTTATTGCCAACTAATCAGATGTAAGCGTCCTCTGCATGGCGCAGAGACGAAAATGATGAGCAACTCTTCGAGTTTGATTTTTTGTACCTCGAGGGAGGACTTTACTTTTCCAATGCCTATTCAGTCCAAAGCAGCACTTATTGTGAGGTCAGATTCTCCCTTGAATTTCCAGCACGACATTTTTAGTGCACTCTTAAAGACGATTGTGTCTTTTCCATTTAGTTCTGAAGCTAAGGTGTGATCCATTTCGAGGTTTCCTACTTTTTTAAAGAACAAAAACATAGAAACTCATTCGAATGAACATCATTTGGCATGTATTTTTTGAAAATTACCTCTTTAAAATATTGGCTGCTGCTACGTTTCAGATGGTTCATCCATCCGTTGAGTCCACTTTTCGATGACTCGTTCGAGCATTTCGACTGGTAACTGGGAAATGACACACACGGTCCTGGTGGCCAATTGACCGGCCCAAAGCGTGAAATTATCTGCTCACCGAAGTGTTGTCTCTATTCCAAATCCATTGATTGATGCGATGTATGGGAAGTCACGCCGTCTTGCTGAAACCAAATGTCGCGCAGAAGACGAGCTTCCATTTCAGGCATCAAATAGTCGGATATCATGGTGCGACAGTTACGTTCTCACCGGCATCATTTTTGAAGAAATACGGACGGATGATTCCACCGGCCCACAAACCTCACCAAACCGTTGGTTTTTCTAGTTTAAAATGCCAGCTCTTGAATCTCTTCAGGTTGCTCTTCGTGGCAATTTTGCTTGTTTACATATCCACTGAGACAGAAATGGGCCTCAACGCTGAACAAAACGTGGCCCGGAAGCGTCGGATCTTCTTGGAACTTTTAACAGAGCCCACAGAGCCAAGCGATGTCGCTTGGGAAAGTCGAGCGGCTTCAGTGTTCTTGCACAAGCTGTATTTTGTACGCTTTCAATTCAAAATATCTCGACGTAAAATGCGCCAAGTCGTTCCATACGTCAGTCCGAGTTGCGGCGACTGGCGCCGAATCGACTGTACACGGCCTTCGTATACACTCTCAGCTACGGCCGCTGGATTTTCTTCACTGTGTGCTGAACGTGGTCTATTCGGTCGAATATTATCTAATAATGAATGCTGGGTCTCAAGATGGGTGATGGAGTTGCGCTGGGTTAGTACGCTCTGTAGGCCAATTAGGTTGACCATAAGTTGAGCGAAGCGGAACTCTGACTACACGGAACTCATTCTTTACAGAACGTGAGTTCTCGTTGAAGCTGAAGTTGAATGGTTTGGAAACGTCAAAATAGTTATTACTAAAGGATTTTTTAATTCCTGTTTTTCATTCCCAGCCAGTTTTGGTTAAGTTCAGCGTCTAGGTTTATTATTATTTTTTGTCCACCACTTTCGATTGTACTTTGCAAGCGCACTCAATTCAATACTAATAAATTGATTTGTCAAATATGCCACTGAAATGGTGAAGCGATTGCTTTCATAACCCACAAAGGACGACGCTGTCGCAGGAAATTTATTTATTTTATTTTCATTGAGTTTTTATTTAGTCCTATCAACAGACATTCGTGTTGATTTGGCTGTCAAATATTTATGATATATATTTTTTGCATGCTTTATATACATATATATGTATATACAAATATTTTTTTTAGCTCTCTTTTCATCCTTCTCAACACAATTCCCGTACTTTCAACTTGCTTGAAAGTTTTTTGTCAAGATCATCATCATTGCATATCTTCTTCTCGCTCTCCCTCTCTCTCTCTCTCTCTCTCTCTCTCTCATGATTATTATTATTTCCTTTCCGAAAGATTTTACATTCATCATTTTCAATTTCAATAATTCTTATGATAAATTCTCAGCTTGTGCATTGCATATGAAATGAGTTTAAATCATGGAAAAGCTGTTGGGTGAGGCAGGTGGGGGCGCGTGCGACAGTAGAAATGTGACACCGAGCAGACGAACGAAAGTTCCAGAGATGAGAGCAGAAGTATGAAGGTAAACGGAGGACATCTGCATATAAATATGTATGTATATGTGCCATTATATAGGTAAAGAAGAAGAAAAAGAAGAACAAGTAAAAAGATATCTCATTCAAATGGCTTTTGTTCGCCGCAGCAGTTATATCTACACTTCTGCAGCTGCGCGTATGTTTGTTTGTTTGTATGCTCATAATATTTATGTTTATGTGTGCATGTGACAGGCGACATGTTGCACACTACACACTTACAGTTATTTATATTTATACAGTTAGATAATTTTACTACCTACTTTATGGCATTGAGGTGAAGCATATTTTTAGGCGTTTCTATACAGCATATGGCCAGCCAATAATGGTCGAGTGCTTAAGGTCATTGACATTAAATTTATTAGATCTAACAGTCTGTGTATATTTATGTAAATATTTTTCATACTTTAAGCTATAAAATGTTCCATTGGCATGCTTATAAGGAGGTAGAAGTAGAATATTTGTTTAATTTATTAACAATATCAAGTCGCAAGCTTACCTTACTCAAAGAATGAATTTATAACGCGTGATCCAAGTAGAGTTATTTTATCAATTTTTTCGACAGATCACCCGTGAGTCATGTCAAGCTGTCATGTCATTTTTGTTCAGTATTGTTTGGCATGCCATCATGGAAAGACTTTCGTCTGAACAACGTTTACAAATCATTCAACTTCAACTTCAACTAAAATTCACATTCTATAAAGAATGTGCTTTGCGCGCTTCGCTCAACTTATGGTCAACATAATCGACCTACTGAGCGTACTCACTATGCGCAACACTATCACCCATCTTGAGACCCAACATTCATTAAAGGATAATATTCGACTGAATAGACCACGTCCAGCGCGTAATAGTGCAGAAAATATAGCGGCCGTAGCTGAGAGTGTACACGAAAGAAGACCGTGAAGAGTCGATTCGGTGCCGTTTGTATCAACTCTGACTGACGTTTTAAAAGACTTGGCCCATTTTACGTCGAGATCTTAAATTGAAAGCTTACAAAATATAGCTCGTGCAAGAACTGCAGCCGCTCGACCTTCCCAAGCGACATCATTACGCTCTATGGGCTGTTGAAAAGTTTCAAGAAGATGCGACGTTTTCGAGCCAAATGTTGGTGCAGCGATGAGGTCCATTTCTGGCTCAATGGGTAAGTAAAAAAATAAAATTGTCGCATTTGGGATGAAGAGACGAACCTGAAGAGCTTTTAGAGCTGCCATTTCATACAGAAAAAACAACGGTTTGGTGTGGTTTGTGGGCCGGTGGAATCATCTTAACATATTTCTTAAAAAACGATGCCGGTGAAAACGTATCCGTCAATGGCGACCGTTATCGCGCCATAATAACCGACTATTTGATGCCTGAAATTGACAGCGGGCTCACTTTTGACCAAAATCAACGAGGACTGGATGATTTGGAGCAGTGGAGATGTTCATGGGTAGCAAACCCGAGTTTTTGCTTCGATATGTAACAATGGATGAAACATGGCTACAAAATTTCACGCCGAAATCCAATCGACAGTCAGCCGAGTGCATTGCACATGATGAACCCGCACCAAAGCGACGGAAAACGGCACGGTTGGCTGACAGTGTTATGGCGTCTGAATTTTGGGATGCAAATGGAATAATTTTCGCCGACTACCATAAGAAAGGAAGGATCATCAAAAGCGACTAGTGTTATTGGAGCATTTGAAGGACGAAATCGCCGAAAAACGTTCGCATTTGAAGAAAAAGTAAGTGATGTCTCACCAAAACTATGCACCATCCGTGTCACAAATCTATTAAATCGATGGAAAAAATTAATTAATTGGGCTTCGAATTGCTTCCGCATCCAGCGTATGCTCCAGATCTAGCCATCGGCGACTATTTCCTGTTTTCAGATCTCAAAATAACGCTCGCTGGGAAGAAATTTTCATCGAATGAAGCGGTGATACCCGAAACTGAGACGTATTTTGAAGCAAAGTGCAAATCGTACTACAAAATTCGTATCGAAAAGTTGGAGGGTCGCTATAATCAGTGTATCAGGCTTTAGGGGAACTATTTTTAATATAAAAAAAATAAAATTTTGCCAAAAAAAATGTGTTTTACTGCGGTAGTCCAGGCACATTTCAATTGACCTCTCATGCTTTTACACAATATGTATAAAAGTGAATACCCAAAAATCCATCTTTTGTGTATAAATATTTAAATATTCAATTTCAAATTTATTTAATAAACTTTCGCAACACTTGGCATTTGCTAAATCAATTCTGTTTAAAATCAAATTTAATTTTATCAAAAACAAAAATTCATTTCCTAACAAAGGCTGTGCCTTAAGCCCAGCTAAAGCTGCAAGTGCAACAAATCAAACTCTACGGGTGGTGGCAGATGTATCTTAGCATTATATACAGCTTAAGTACATAGATAAATATACAATACATAGACATACACGCACACACATATACATACATTTGCAATTGTAGTTGCATATCCAATTACTAAGCTCAGCTGGATATAGTAAAAAGCTTAGTTGATGAGCTTTAGTGTAGCTGAAATCTTAGCCAAAATTGATTATTTCAAACTAAAATGAGAAAATTCATGTAAATTGACGATGGAAATGTGTAGAGAAAATATCAACAAGTAAAGGCAATCGCCAAAGAAGGGTTAAACTAAATCTTTAAAGGGTTAAAAGCAATAAAATTACAAATTCTCTTTGCCATTTAAGCTCAGAAAGCGATAATGGAAATTTATTTGAAATTGAACTTTTTCACTTATGTACTTTTAAAAATATATATAAATTGTACTGTTGCTGCTCATTGCAGCATATATTTCATGTGATTGGGTATCAAACACAATGCACCAACCACACGGCTGGTTTGCCTTTTCACTTTAGCTTGCCGCCATGTAGGTCTTTTCGGCTGTCTGTTCGGAAATCGTTGAAAGCTTGAATTATATGCAGAAAATTGTTTAACGCCATGCTCTAACTTAGGCGCTCGGTTCCATCCTCTAATCTCAAGATAAAGTTGGTTAAACAATATGAGCTAAAGAGCTCTCTACAAAAGGTACAACTTTCTAAAAGAACTTATGACTGCTGTCGTCTGCCTGTTGATATTGACATGATCGGTCTCAAAAGCAACACCGTGAGGTTTTTGCTTTCTACATACTGAACAAAGAAGATAAGGACGAGTTCGAATATCTTCTGTCATCACACAAGTAGTCATCGCGTACGCAGCTTAGCTCCCACGTCACTGCTGACAGTCTCACAGATTTGAGGTCGTAGATTATTTAGTCTACTTAGGAACCAGCATCACCATCTACAACAATGTAAGCTTGGTAAACTAACGCAAAATCTCTCTTGCCAACAGTTGATACTTTAGACTGAGTAAGCAATTGAATAGCAATCTCCTCTCTCGACGAACAAAGGCCAAACTCCACAACTTCCGCATCATTCCCAGCCTATGAATGATGCGGCGGCATGAACGACGACACACGTCCTATGAGTAGGCTTTAAAACTTGCGAGGGGAAGAAAGATTTATGTTCCTTTGCGATATAGAAATGGCGAATGTTGCAGAGAATGGAACGATGAGATGTATGAGATATACTGTGACGCAGACATAGTTCAGTGAGTGAAGAGACAAACCGGACACATCCCCTACGGGCTAGAGGTTCCAGAAGTTCCCGCGATAAGCCATGCCTATCGTTCCCGCGAATGTCGGGTCTTTATACCGGAACGACTTGGATTTTTATCCTGTGGAAGGACTGTCAATTCCGTCTTATTCCCCGAAAAGCAATTTGAGTTATATTTTTGCGGTTGCTATAACAACAACAATAATATAATGGCTATAATGGCTAGATTTGATCATTTTTATTCCTTCTTTTTAAGTTATCGATGCTGTAAGCGTTGGTGTGTAGCAGACGCAGAGGAAGAAATCTTTAAATTGTTGAAGAGAAAAGTTGGCGTAGAATCTTCCTTACCTTATCTGGTGCCTCGTATTGATGCCTGGCTGTGAGAAAGGGAGCGAGCGAAGGTTTGTGGTTGAAGAAAAGGAAGAAAACAGAGAAGGAGGTGAAGAAGCAGAAGGAGAATAACAAGAAGAGAAGGAAATAGAAATAGGAGAAGAAAATAAGGAAAAATAATAAAAATAAGAAGAAGAATTAGAAGAGAAAAGAGATGAAGGAGAAAACACAAAAGAGAAAAAAGAGGAATAAAAGAAGCAGCAGAAGAAAAGGAGAAAGAAAATAGGGAAAAAGTAAAAAAAAAAGTTGAAAATGGAAAGTAAACAGAGAATATTAAATGGGGTAGAAGAAAAAGAAAAATGAAATAGAAAAGGAAGAGAGATGAGGAAGGGAATAAGGCAAATGAATAAAAATAAGAATAGAAAGAGAAATGGAAAGAGAAAAAGAGCGGAAGAGAAAAAACAAGAAAAGGTAGAAGAACAAGAATAAAATGAACAGTAAAAAGGAAAGAGAAGAAAATAAGCAAGAATAAAAAGAAAAAAAGAAGGAAGAAGAAGAAAACGAGTAGGAATGAAATGAGAAAAAAGATAGAAGAAGAATTTGTAGCTTCGTTAAGAAAAAAAAAACACACATCTTAATAGACAATTTGAGAATTTATTTCGAATTTGCTACTTTTCAAAGGATCTTTGACTTGAGCTTACTTGACTTGACTTGAGTTAAGTGTTTTAAGGCGAAAAATCAATCAATCAAAAAGTGCAGGACTGTATTTTGACATCTGTCCAACTTAAC
Organism: Neoceratitis asiatica; assembly: GCA_030068015.2. Classification (NCBI taxonomy): domain Eukaryota; kingdom Metazoa; phylum Arthropoda; class Insecta; order Diptera; family Tephritidae; genus Neoceratitis; species Neoceratitis asiatica. The sequence continues at coordinate 68,685,450 of CM061527.1, read as the reverse complement.
TGTCACAGCAAACTTGTTTTGTTTTAGTTTAAAGTCAGGCACTTATGGAATGGATCGCCAAATGGAGCTGTAAGAAGGGATTATGGTGTACATAATCGTCCAACTACTCAAGCAATAGGTAATATCTTAAAGTAATTTGAAGAGACTGGATCGGTTATAAATATTGTAAGTCCTTTGCATCATCGTTTTGCTCATTTCACCTCAAATATTGCTGCTGTAAGTGAAAGTGTAGCCGCAGACGTTCTCAAGAGCTGCGATTGTGTCTGGAACGGCACATTATGGCGTATTTCGCACTTGGACTTCCTCCTACATCCATATGAAGTCCAACTTAGTAGAGAACGACTAAAGCCAGCTGATTACTCACAACGCCGTAGTTACGTCGATTTGGTGCTTGAACAAACAGTGGATCGCGCTTTTTCCAACTAAAATTTTTTATCCGCGACGAGCCACATTTCTCACTCTGTGACTAAGTGAATAATCAAAATTGTCGCATTTCGGGCGCCGATCGTCCTAAACTAATTAAAAAGAGGCTAATACACCACAAAAAAAAAAAAAAAAAAAAAATAAAAAAACTTACAGTGTAGTGCGCTGGTGTGACTGGACCTTACTGCTTCGAAATTGGTAACGACAAACGACTGGAATTGTGAATCCGGTGTGCTATGGTCGTACGGTAAACAATTTTTCGTGGCCTGCAATCGAAGACCACGATTTGATGACTTGAACAATGTGTGGCTCTAACAAGATGGTGCAACATGCCACATAATACGCACGAATATGCCTTTATTGCGAGAGAAATTTCGCAGCTGCGTAATCTCTCGTCTTGTTGTTTCAATAGGTCATCGAGATCGTGCAATTTGACACCGTTGGACCGTGTTGACCCTTGGGGTGACTACGCGTAAGATCGTGCTTGTGCGGATAAGCCTTTGAATTCTGAGCAGCCGGAAACCAACATTGCTGAGATAATGCCCAATATGTGGCCAAAAAGTAGTCAAAAATTGCCTCAAATGCAGCTTGCTAAAATTCACGTGGCGATCATTTGAATGATGTTTGTGTGTTTCACATATAATGTCAGGGCTCGAATTTTACAAAAAAAAAAAAAAAAATAATAATAATAATAATAATAATAATAATAAGAAAAAAAATTATTTTAACTGCTTTTTATATGCGTTCATTTTGAAAATCGGCAGTGGAATTGCTCACTTCTGGTTAAAATTTTAACTATAAACGAATTTGTGGTATTTTTATTTAAATAAATTTTCTCTTAAAGCTTTAATACCTAACATATTTCGGAGGGTGAAAAATTTTAGCCAAAAAAAAAAAAAAAAAAAAATTTTAATAAAAGAATTTATCAGCAATTTATATAGCTTTTTCTGTAGTCGTCAAATATTTACATGTTAATATAATTGATTACCGGCGGTGTTTACAGGCAATTGAAAACAGAGTCAACTGGGAGTAAAAGAAAACCGTTGCGCTTGACCCAGTAGGAAATTCTAAGCTTTTCGCCATTTATTTGTCGCTATATTACTGGTGCGGAAAAAATCTCTTTGGTGTGAGATTTCCAGCTTTCCATAAAATATTTTCTGAAAGCCTTTCAGTTGCCATATGGTAAGATGTTTAATCAAAAAAATAAAAAAATTTAAAAATAAAAATAATCCTAATAGATAAATAAAGGTCATGCACAGAGAGCTGAGTGTTTTTTTATTATAGGTTTCTTTAATTTCATGGTAGCAAAATTTCCTAAAATGAGCATCCCATCCCAAAACCCTCTTGCGTCGATTTATTGCACTTGCTGTTCAAAAAAAAAAAAAAAAAAACCATCGGTGCTCATATTCCTACAGGGTTTTCCAATTTTAGGCAATGCAAAAGCATATTTTTCCACATTGTCCCTTGACAAATCTAAAAAATATATATAAAAAACCTACCCTCCGTGCTCTGTTGGCTTATTTAGTTAGTTATGTTGCTGTATTTTTTTTACTAATTTCCTTTGGAAAAAATTTCAAATAAATATATTGTATGTATATATTGAAGCTTATTTATGTATGAATTACAGCGTAAATATTTGCTTTACGGCTTTGCATTGCCGATGGCTATTTTGTATTTAAATTTTTTTTATGCTGTTCACTGGCCTCACACTCTGCCTTCTTTCGACTCTCGCTTTCAAGGCAAATAAATATTTTGCTAAAATATTTTAAATGTATTTTTTGAAAAAAAAAAAAAAATTAAAAACAAACATATTTATTAAAGTGAGTTTGTATGTATGTTTGCTTTTACGGTCATTCAATTTTGCGTCTGCCAACATTTTCCTTTCATTTTATTTATTTATTTTCGTGTTTTTTTTTCTGCTCATAAAAAGCACGCCAAAGCAGCCGCACGTCGGCTGATGAAATATATTTGAAAAAAATTCAAATATTTATTTATGTAAGTCCATTACACATTTTATTTAAGCTACTCACATACACTCTCACTCTCCCATTTCATTCTCGTATTTTTTTTTCGATTTTTATGAGGGATGTTTCATGCTACTTCGACGGTTGGTGACCGACCTGTTTTCGCTTGCTACTTACTTATTTATGGCTACATATGTATAGGTTAAATTTTGTACTTTGGATACCGTTAAGTGATTATACGCACATATTTAATTATATATTTATTAAAGCAAAATAATTTTCTTGCATTTTTTGTGATTTTATGTTTAGTCTTCTTATGCCACACTCTCCATATTGTGACTCTAATTTCGGAATGCTCGTTTCTCCTTTGATTTGTTCAACTAGTTTGCCTGCGTTTTAGTTTTAAGATATACCTTTTCAACTAATTAAGGTTTCGAAATTTATTTTGCACATTTAATGTTTACTTTTTCTCAAGCGGTTTTATATGCGAGAGACTATAAACTTTCGTAATTACTTCGGAATTTTTTTCCTTTACTGGTTGTTACACTACCAATACGAGTATGTCCGCCCCTATTAGCGCATCAGCTGCACTCTTAAGTTAAAAGGTGAATTCGAATATCTTTATATAGTCTAATCAATTATTCAAAGTTCCAATATATGCTTGAAAACCAAAAAAAAAAAAAAAAAAATAATTTAAAAAAAAAAATTATTTAAAATAAAATTAGCGAAAGTGAGGCGAATTCGAGTTATGTGAGCTGCAGTGCTCACCTAGGAAAATAATATGCGAAAGAAAGTGTATGGAAAGAGTATGGAGTTGAGTTTTTTTATATAAAATCTTTGATGTTTCTCTTGCATATTTTGCATTAATCAGCTCATGATTAAGGAGTTATGTGGGTTTGAAAATTTAAAAAAAAAAATCGATTTTTTTCTTATTAAATTGTAAGATATTGTGACGGAAATTCCAAATACGAAGAACAGAGTGAACTGAGTAGCAGTGTGGCGAGATTTTCAAATAAAAACAGACAAAAGAAGCGGCCGTATGATGCAAGTTACCCTTACCAAGGCCAAATAAAAGGGTAAACAGTGTAAAGAAAATTCGACGTCGTTAAAGGATAAACGCAGCAGCTGCAGCTACCGCAGGCAAACGAATTATCAGCCTATTCTTAAGAGTGTTTGGGTCATCCCATCAGGTATAAAAAGAGCGGCAGCCGCTATCACGAGAAGAGACGAGTAGACAACTCAATGGAGTTAACATTGCTGTGAGCTGTGTGTGATTTTGAGCAGCGGATAAGCTGTGTGAAGCAGATAATAATTGTATGCCATAAAGAATTGTAAAATAAGCCATTGGCAATAGTAAAGAATTGTAATTATTGAAGACTTAAGAAACGTTGAGTTAATTCCTGACGGTTAAGAGGTCAAACAAACGAGTCTTGGGAGTTTTATTTAGCAATCCAGTGATCGGATTTGGGAAATCATCGAGGTAGCAACAAACAACGTTACAATATGTTTAAAATATTCTCCCTAAAAACTTTCAAATCGATCGGAGTAAAATTCTAAGAGATAGTCCCTTTGGAAATTCGAGCCAATGCATAGCGAAAATATGATCGAAAAATGTGTTTTTGGTTCAAAGTCTGGCAAAAATTAAAATTTTAATTTTTTTTGTTTTTTTTCCTTCGTCCAATAACGAGATTTATCCACGTGATAATGAAATATTTTTGGTTTTCTGATTTCAGATGAACCAGTAATTAGTTTTGCTGTCTACGGCGAGAGCCTTTGCTTTTGAGACGCTTTGCGTTGAGAAGGGAGATGAGGTTTCTGAGTTTTCGGAATTTTTGGATAAAAATTTCACAAAATACTGATTAAATATGTATCTTTGATATGGTGAGTTGTTTGAATATAATAATTGTATATAAAAAAATGTAAAAACACCTTTTTATTAACCTATGAAACCCACCTAACCCCTTAAACAATGAATCAATTATGCTTAGCATACAAACGTTTCTTTTGCTAATTAAAATAAATAAAAGCGAGTTAATATTTTTGCCAAAAAAAAAAAAAGACAAAATATGAAATTTGTCCCACCTTACCTCTAATGTATTCCACTTTTGGGAAATTTCACTCGCAATAAAGCCGAGTTTCGCTCGTGTTGTATGTCATGTGGCAGCCATCTTGTTGGAATCACATAGTGCCCAAGCCATGTTCTTCAATTGCAGGCCAAAAAATCGGTTACCAAACGACCACAACTCCCGGAATTGACAGTGACAGTCTCGCCGTTATCACAGTCACACCTCCGGACCAAAGAGCGCACCAGACAGTAGTAAGTGTTTTTTTTTTTTTTTGTTTTAGGATGTATTGACCTGTCTTCAATTAATTGAGTATTCTTGGAGCGAACACTAAAGGCGACAATTTTGCTTATTTACGCATACACCGAGTGTTATCGCAATTCACTGCTTGTTCTTCAAGCACCCAATCGACGTTGTGATGAATAGTCAGCTGGCTGCCGTTTTAGTGTGAGCTGCACTTTATATGGCTGTAAGTGTAAGTCCGTGTGCAAAATACGCAAGAATTTGACGTAAGAAAGTCCCAGTCGAGAAATAGACACTTCGGCTACATTTTCATTTAAGGCAACGATATTTGAGGGTGGAGCGCGCAAAGCGATGATGCACAGAACTTACAAATCTGTAACCGATGCCGATCTAAAGGGTGTTTTTTGTAGAGGTATAGAACTTTAAGTTGCAATAAAACAACGATGGATTATTCGATTGACATGAATTTTATTTATCCTAAAGATAATCTTGTGGCATTACATTTTAAATATGATTTCTGGCATATGACCGCCACGGCTGGCGCGGATGTAGTCCAATCTGAACGTCCAATTTTCGATGACTTTTTCCAACATTTGTGGCCGTTTATCGGCAATAACACGGCGAATGTTGTCTTCCAAATGGTCAAGCGTTTGTGGCTTATCCGCATAGACCAATGACTTTACATAGCCCCACAGAAAGTAGTCTAGCGGTGTTAAATCACAAGATCTTGGAGGCCAATTCACAGGTCCAAAACGTGAAATTAGGCGGTCACCAACGTGCCTTTCAATAAATCTATTGTGGCACGAGCTGTGTGACATGTTGCGCCGTCTTGTTGAAACCACATCTCCTGGACATCATGGTTATTCAATTCAGGAATGAAAAAGTTAGTCATCATGGCTCTATACCGATCACCATTGACTGTAACGTTCTGGCCACCATCGTTTTTGAAAAAGTACGGACCAATGACTCCACCTGCCCATAAAGCACACCAAACAGTCAGCTTTTCTGGATATAACGGTGCTTCAACATACACTTGAGGATTACCTTCACTCCAAATGCGACAGTTTTGTTTGTTGACGTAGCCATTCAACCAGAAGTGCGCTTCATCGCTAAACATCGCTAAAATGGACGTAGTGCGCGATACGTTTTCCGCACAGAACCATTATTTTCGAAATAAAATTGCACTATTTGCAAGCGTTGTTCAGGCGTGAGTCTATTCATGATGAATTGCCAAACCAAACCGAGAATAAATCACTTGACAGCTGTTAAATCGGTCGCCATCTTGAAAAGTAATGCCGACTTAAAGTTCTATACCTCTATAAAAAACACCCTTTATTAAAAATTTTACAAAAATTTTCAAATTCCATTGTGTCGTTGGACGATTATAGCACCAATTAGCTTCTCTTAAAGCACGAAACGTGGCCACGTTGTTGTGACAGTTAAGTTTATCAGATATCAAAATACAGCCCTGCACTTTCGAAAAGCCCTTTTTTATATTTAGTTTGCGTTTAAAAAAAAATTTCAAAATTCTCGATATTGGCATTGCTTTAGAGGCTGTATTTCGTACTGCAGTGCAAACGCTTAAAATTTTGAGAAACGATAGAATGGCGTTTGTACTTTACTTACCATTATTTTCTACTATTTGAATAAAACTATTCATGCATGAAATTAATTTTCTTTTATAAATAATAATTTTATTTTATTAATTAAATTTTTCATATAATTTTAATTGAATTTTTGTAATTTTTTATTTAATTTTTGCTATACAATAATTTTTTTTATTTACTAAAAGCTATCAGTAATTATATATATAATTATTATTATATATATATATATATATATATTTACAATTAATTATTAAATAAAATTAATATATTTATTAAATTTAATAATTATTTTCTTATAATTATTCACTACTTTTATCGAAAAATTATATATTTATTTTTTATTAAATTTTTTTTATTGTTATTTTTATATTTTTTAATATTTCTTAATTTTTAGATAATTTTTATTTGTTTTTATTTTTATTTTTTATAAATTTGATTTTTTTTTTTTAGTTATATTAATTTTTTTATCATATTTTTTTCTAATAGACAATTATTTGCTTATTTTTTACTACAATTATTACTATGTAATACAATCTCGATTATTGTTGTTGTGCTGCTTATAATTATTTCTAAATACCATTAATATATATCTATTTCTATTTATTATCTACACCAGCATACAAATATATTTATAAACAATTAATTTTTTGGCTTAAGTATACTTATATATTAACTACTACACAGAGTAAATGCTACAATTTTGTTGTAATTTTATGATTATTATACGCTTATGCTAATTGTAAGCTTATAAGTTAGTAAGGGTTAGAGAATGTGGTAGCAGACTGGTATACACATTTGCTTTTCATATATGTGAAAATGTAAAATTTCAAAAATTTTAAATTATTTTCTCCTCTATACAAGAGGGTGAAAATCGAGTTAAATATATCAGTTAATAATACTTTTGGGAAAGAAAAACGTTGAAAAAAAAAATGGTGTGAAGCACATACTAGTGAAATTTTTTTTGCAGACTAAGTTATGTTCAGATAGGGTGTTCTTTTTTTTGTGAAAAGGTGAGCTTTAAGGTAGACATATTATGGCAGCGGCAGCAAAATGTAAACTCGACTCTTCCTCAGCCTTATTCAAATAGGAAAAAATCTACAAAAGCTTCATGATTAGTTGCTAATTTTGTTAAATTTCTGATGAAAAATAGTTGATTGAGTACACCCTGCGACAAAAAAAAAAACTGCCAAACTGAGCTTGATTATTCCACTGTTCACACAGACACGCAATTAGCTAATTGTGAGTACTTTGTCAATTAAGTCCCCCAGATTATTTGTAACAAAATGAGTCAGGCAGTATTAACCAATTAATGAATACTTTTCAGCAAATTAGTGTAAAATACAATCCCGTAGGGTGTTTTTATTGAGTAGTGAAAGAGATGTTAGGAAAAAGGTCACCATATTATGCACTGCAGTATCCTTGACAGTCCATGCTCACGCTGAAGTGAATATAAAACTTAGCAGAAAAGCACTTAGCCTTCAAGAAACAGCTCAGATGTATAGTTTCTATCACTTCTCTGATCGTGAAATTCATTAAAAAAATAAAAAATAAAAAAATAAAAAAATTGCAGGTCCTTTTTTGAAAAAATTTACAGAAAGTTTTCAACAGAAGCTTGCCTTTATCATTGCTCACACAGCTACTCAATTAACTAATTGAGAAGGTTTTTTTCAGCTAATTAGTGCTAAATTACAACAAAATTAGTTACATATATAGACTCAAGAAGCTAATTAGCAATTAAAAACTAATTTTCAACAAACTTACGTGAAATGCAACCTTGTATGGTATATATAATGAGAGAAATGACGAGGTGGTTTGAGTGAAAAAGAAGCTGTTATGACACCTTACGTCAAAGCAATTTTTCCACTAGCATATTAGTGCCAAAAAAAATTTATTTCGAGCGTATACCTCTAGATCTCTTTATTAATCAAATTTCAAGCAAAAATGAGTACAGTTCTTGAAAAAAAAATAAAATAATAATAATAATAATAAAAATAATAATAATAATAATAATAATAATAACAATAAAGAAATTAGTATAAATAATTAAATATTTCTAAAAATATTATAAAAAAATAAGTCTTACGCTGTTCACATAGACACTTAATTAGCTAATTGAGTGAATATCAAAAATCCAACTCTTAATTACAATAAAATTAAACTTATAAAATTTATAAAAATTTAATTAACATTTAGCATTAAATTTTGCGGCAACTCTCATAGAATGTAATATAACTCTGTTTATATACCCACTAATTAAGCAATTAGCAAAATCATGAGAGAACTTGATAAAAAATTATTTCAAAACCATACTTTCAATCACGTTCTCGTCGAAATTTGAAGGGAAAATGCTATATGTGTGTATTCGAAAATGAAGAATGATTTGCTAACTGAAACTCCATTATTACTTTTGTTCACACAGGCACTCAATTAACTAATTGAGCACATTATTCATTGAGCTTAGCTATTAATTTAAAAAAATAGTTAAAAAAAAGCTCAAATAACTGGCAATGAAATTTCAGCAATATTTTATAAGAATTTATTTTATTTATTTTATATTAATTTATAAGATTTTATTGGCTGGAAATGCAAAATTTTACTATAATTAGTAAAGTACCACTAATTAATATGCACATCTTTTTTGAAGCTGATAAGAATTACATTAGAAATGCAGAAGTTTTATTTAAAGATAAATATAAAGTTACTGAGCTGCCAAAAACACTAATTGTTTCACGTTAATTGAGTGTGTGTGAACAGCAAACTTGTTGCGTAATCAAATGCGTAACTACCCTTTTTTTGATTCTAATATACACTCGCCACCTTTCATAATCACTTTTCAAGCCATTAACGACGCGCTTTCCCTATTCTGGATGTGAAATAATAAATAAAAAAATAAAAAATAATAGAAAAATTCAGAGAAAATTAGAGATATGCGCGTGACTCACATATAAAATTTCCTAGTATTCTCTAACTTACCTAACAATGGATTATCTCTTCATTGTCTTACATATAATTCCAAGCTAATGGTATACTTATGTACGTACTGGGCTTAGCGTCAAGCTTTATTTACATTCCCCGCTCGAGCTCACCCTATATATTTCAAATATATACACTACACACATATATACTCAGTTTATATACTTCTTTTGTACGCCGCAATTATGATTATTTTGCCCCTCCCTACCTTCATTTGCTTCCCCATCCCATTTTCTATTTACAAAAACTGCGCCATCACACCGGCGCCACTGCGTCGTGCCACCACCAATAGTCGCCACCACCGCCACTATCAATCATTGGCCAACTTCAGTCGCACCGCAATTCGTTTGCACTTCCATATTAACTGCGTCTCCAATATGCTAAACGACATGGCGACCAAGACCAAACCCAACAGCAGATAAGCGCAACAAGCGAACAATTGTACGTGTGGACCGTGAAATGTGCGTTCGGGCATAAAGTCACCATAACCGATGGTGGCCAAGGTAACAAAGCAGAAGTAGGCGCCATCCACAATGGACCAATTCTCCCAGAAGGCAAAAATCACTGTGCCCAAGCATATGTAGCAGATGAGTATGAGCAAAACAATGGTGATGGGCACCTGTGGGCCGGTGTGCTCACCATCAGCTGAGGCGTTGGCATTCGAGGCAACATCATCATCGTCGTCAGCGTCGTCGTCGTCGTCGTCGCACAAATCGTTTGTTGTCGTCGCATCGGTATCACAGTAAGCGCGCTCGTCTGCTGTGTGGTGACTGCGTGTTTTTGTGGTTTTGTTGCATTTATTGAGTTTTGTTAAACGAAATTCTTCGCCTGTAGGCGTCGCTGTGCATTGCATATAAGCAGCCTCCGTGTCGTCATCGTCGTCACAGTCGGAGGTTTCCGTTGCTGCATCACCACCGTAACAACCGCTCACCTTCCCACCTCTACTGTTGCATGCTCTTGCATGCATATTACAGCCGGTTCGGCGTGTTGTCGCGTACGCGGTTGTTTTACGTGTCGCTGAATTACGTTGGAAGGTGTTGAGTGTGTGACGATGGAAGGAGGCAGCGGTGGCATTGAAGAGACTGCGCGCTCCCCTTTGGTCGTCATCTGCGCTGTTACTGTTGCTGTGTCCATTAGCATTGCCACTCGCATTGCTGCCTGAGATGAGTGGTACACGCGAGGGCGTGCCGTGTGGGCAGTTGCTGGAAGATAGAATGGAGAGTTGCTTTATTTTAGATGAAATGTGAGTAAGTTTTCAATAAATATTTGAAAAAAAAAAAAAAGTTTTTAATTTAAATAGTTTGATGAAAAATTGATTTTGAAATTTATAGACCTGATGAGAAGCTGTCAGCAAATTGAGTTTGTAAGAATTTTCGCGCCTAAAACTATGCCCGTTTTGAGCCGTATTATCTTCATAACAAAAAAAAAAAAAAAACATTTTTCAAAGCATTTTTTTAGGCGCGAGAAAATACTCTTTTAAAAGTAAAAAAAGAGTGTTAGACTTTGGAAAATGTTGCGGTGTTATTGACAGATATAAAATTTAATCAAATTTGCCATTCATATCGTTGTCGTTTTCCTTTCAAAATACTATATACTAGTCTCCTTTCTTCCTTTTTTTATCTCTAGCCTTCTTCTATATTGCAGTTTGCCACTCTCATACTTAATTAAAAATATTTTTTATCCATAATTATATTTTAAATATTTTTTTAATCATCTTTCTAATTAAATTTGGCTTTTTCAGTTTAATTCTCGCTGAACTGAAATCCTTTTGAGCTCAAACTTTTATACAAAATTTTTTTGTGATTTTCAAGCATTCAAAAAATTGCCTGTTTAGTAGAAAAAAATTAAAATAAAAAAATACAAATTAGCAAATTACTGTATAATATTTTTTTTTTAAGAAGAAAAATTATTTTTCGCCAAAGCAGAGATATTTGCTTTTGCAATAAATTCACATATTTTTTTTATACCTGAAGTGGTATAAAAGTCATTGGAAAGCAAAATGTGTTGCATACTTTTGGGCCATCACCATTATATCGCAATAGTTTCCCATCAAAGCCGCCAGATGTCACTGCACACAGCGAAAGGAGCATTAAGCTCTGCCGGTAGTATCAAGGGAAGTTTTCGTTCCGATCTAAAATTCTTATAATTCTCAAACGGCTTAGATGGCTATTCGTATAAGTAACTCTTAAGTACCTTCAGGTGGTATTTTTTTGGAGGAGATTTTGCATTTTCATGATAATGCCTTCAGGTTTTCGACTTTATTCGTTGGTCGTAAGTTTTTTAGTGCAGGCAACTTACAGCCACGTGAGTTACTAAACATTTCGCTTGATGTTTTTTTTTTTTGAGATATTTTTTTCTCTGCTCCATTCAAATTCGTGTTTTTTTCTAACCTAGTTGAAAGGATCATGCATACGATCCTGGCATATTTAAGCCTATTTTACCTTCAAATCTACACTATAAAGGATATGAACACCTCTATTGTTGTGATAGGAAATTCATCATTGACCTTATCTGAAAGGTTTTCGCCACCAAATACCTGGAGGAGGCTACTCCACCCGAATATATGACACAACTTCTAGAGCTTATCAGCGTGAGCTTACCCAGCTCTGTTTAGTTTTGCAGTAGAACCAAATTCGAATCAATGTAATTTTTAAATGAGTCTTAGAGAGCTGGTTTGTTGCGGAGCGTAGAACAATTATCTACCTATCCGATGGGACGCGTATGAATATCGTTCGCCAACACTGTATACGAAATTTTCGAATTAAAAAGAGTATTAAGAATCAATACTCGATTCGATTTTCAATTAATTGAATTAACTCTATGAATTCCATAATTCTACCGACCCTTATCAAATCGCATCAAATCCTATGCAAATTTTCTTCTCAGTGTGCCTACAGGAAGCGACAAGCGCGCCATCTGTGAGTTTGAATTGAAATGATCGTCCACGATGGCATTCTCAAAGCGCCAGCTGATCAGCTGTCACTGCCAACTGTCACTGCCAACTCTCATCGCCTCAAAGGCTAAATTCAAACGGGACGCGTGACTGCATACATATGTACATGTACGTGGGCCATGAAATGCCGAGGTACTCCAAATAGACTAATTTCAACCAAATGAGCGTGTAATTAGATTAAATTGCAACAACAAAAACAATTGAGGTGTGTGAATGTTGTTAGTGTGTAATTAGATTACATTACAACAACAACTACAACCACTTGTGTAAGTACCCACTCATCTTCCTATGCGTGTACACACGTAAGTGCCTCTAGGGGGTGAGATCAAAAAAAAAAAAAAAAAAAAAAAAAAAAAAAAAACCAAACAAAAAAAAACTTCTAAATTGTCTAAAAATTAAAAAAAAATGCCAAAAAGCCTATTAAGATATGAAGAGATGATAAATATTGATTATTTTTCACTGATATTTTACATTATTTGACAAGCTATTGGCGCTTTGCAACCGCTGAAGCGATTTCCGACCAAGCATCTCCTCCAATTTGTATTTATTTTATTTTTTTCTACAAAAAAAGGAACCTTAAATAAGTTTATTCCTTGTTGCCTCCAAAGGGCCGAAGGATTTTTATGTGAAGCTCTTGTTTGGTGTCAGAAATACACTAGGAAGGCTTGACGTTACCTGCCGAGAAGAAAAATTCAAAAATATTAATTTTTTTCTTAAATTTCGGCTGTTGGTCTGAGCAGGACTTGAAACCTGACTTTCCGAATGTTGGTAAGCAATGCTTACCTCACAACCATAACATCCGTCAATTTTGAACAAAGTTGCAATGAAATTTGTTGCAGAAGTGCTCCCACTGTAAGCTGAGTTTGCGCCGAGCGGCAATTACCAGTTCATTTCTCGCATTCCCATAGGAATATATTCCATTTAGCAATATTTTTTTCTGTCGAAATTTAAGATATTTTTACTGTCAGCCAGCTTTGCTCCTATATTTACCCAGTATACAATAATATTTTTTGACTCTGGTTTATTTTTATTTTTGCTCAGAAAGGTAAAGCTCGACATGCCATTTGCCGGTGCGATGTCTATCGACAGAAGAACTTTCCTTTCTAAGCAATGTTGGAGATAGAGTTCTCACCTGGTAGTTATTGAGACACTTAGAGAGCAAGCATCAATCGAATGACCAAGAAAATGTTAGACAGTCTTCTAAGATTTATTTATTATTTATTATTTAATTATTTTTTTCTAAATAACGGTTGATCCATTTTGAGGTTCCCCACTTTTTTAAAGAAAAAAAAATACAGAACATTCAAATTTAATTGGGAATGTTTTTTTTTATCATTCGAAAGAACATTCTTTGGCATTTATTTTTTGAAGGTTATCTCTTTCATCTTTTGGCCGCGGCGACGTTTAAGATGGTCCACCCATCCTTTGAGTCCAGATTTCGATGACTCGTTCGAGCATTTAGACTGGTAACTGGTGAATGACACGTGGGATGTTTTGCTCCAACGCCTGCATCGAAGCTGGATTGTCCGCATAGGCTATAGACTTTGCATATCCCCACAGGAATAACTCTAACGGTGTGATATCACACGATATTTGTGGCCAATCGACCGGCACGAAGCGTGAAATTATCTGCTCACCTAAGTGTTCTCTCGCCATCTTGTTGAAAGCAAATGTCGCGAAGATCACAAGCATCAATTTCAGGCATCAAATAGTCGGTTATCATGGCACTATAACGGTCGTCATTGACCGTTACGTTCTCACCGGCATCATTTTTGAAGAAATATGTATGTACCGATGATTCCCACGACCAACAAACCTCACCAAACCTTTGTGTCTGTTGTTGTTTTCTCTGGTTGAAATGGCAGCTCTTGAATCTCTTCAGGTTGCTCTTCGTCCCAGGTGTGGCAATTTTGCTTGTTTACGTACCCATTGAGCCAGAAATGGGACTCATCCCTGAACAATATTTGACTCAGAAACGTCGGATTTTCTTGAAACTTTTCAAGAGCCCATAGAGCGAAGCGATGTCGCTTCGGAAGGTCGAGCGGCTTCAGTTCTTGCACAAGTTGTAAGATCTCGATGCGACAAGTCGTTCCATACGTAAGTCCGAGTTGCTGTGAACGCCACCGGAAGCGCACGGCGCGAAGCACATTCTTTAGAGAACGTGAATTTTCTTAATGAAGTTGATTGATTTCTAAAGGTTGTTCAAGTGTAAGTCTTTCCATGCATGAAATGACAAACTTCCACTGAACAAAAAACAACATGACAGCTTGACACGACTCTTGCGTGATCTGTCAGCAAAAGGCTATTGAAAAAGTACCCCTATTTGGATCACCCCTTATGTATGGCCACAAAATGCCTTTAAAATATTCCAAAACAAATTTTATATTTAACGCGAAAGGCCGGGCTAGTCATTTATTGAGATTGGGAGTATCACATGGCGTATACGTAACCTCCGTAGCAGTCTTCAATGCGAAAAACTTATCGCCCTGGTTGATATGTGCATTTATCAATATATTTGAAAATAAAAAAATCATCGATGACATAGATTGCTCTGCTTATGCCCACTACATACATAAGAGAACACACGTAAATAAAAATTGTTATTTTTGTTTTCTTGCAATTTGATGAATAAAAGAATTTATAATATTTATTTATTGATCATTCATTCATTCAATGCCCCTTTCCTCACACACATATATGCATATATATGTATTGATGCTAGTAAAATATTATGCGATCCTTTGGCACACACACACACACACACACAAACACATATTGTGTCAATATCTATTTGACTGCTTTGCCATTTCTCAGCAAAAAAATATAAATAAAATTTCTTCTGCTCCTTTTTGTGGCCATCATCAAGAGAAGAAGAAGAAGCAGCAGCAGCATATGGTACAGCGCATGTATATGTCCGGCAGCTGTTTGAATCATCGTTTGCCCTTTGAAAAGTGATTTTATTTATGAAATTATTTTGTAATGCATTTTAAATTTCAGATTGCTTTGCTCTTCGCCACGTTTCGTATGTACGTATATATTTATATGCAATATAGATAAGTAAGTAAACCCTGACGACCAAGAAATATATATTTTTGCAATTTATTCGCAATGTAATTTGGATTTGAAAAAAAAATACCAAGCCCAGCTGTTGCCAGTTCGAATGCTTAAAGTTTTCTTGCCGCCGTTACGTGCGGAGTGCCTTTAAACTCAAAGCGTGAGGAGGAGACATTTTCTCTGAAGAGAGGTCGCCTTTTGGGCAAACCCTACAGCGATATATATGTGATTTACTGGAAAATCTGCTGGAAAATATGAAAATTAATTTTGCTTAGCGCTACCTAAAGGATATCAATAATATATTGTTATTTTTGTGCGGAAATTGACTACCAATTTGGAAAGAAAGGCTCAATGTGGGGGCGAGGACAATTTTCGATCCCAGCAGAACTGCTTGCTCCGCATAATTCTTACAGCTTTTACAGCATCTTCAAGTATAGGGAGTTCCTAGCCATTCAGCTGTTGCTCACATCAAGCAAATTTATTTTCGAAATTTGATTTTGGCGCATATTACGGAAGGGACTGTTCTCGGACAGATATAGAGTTTAGAGACTCTACAGTTAGATTTTAGTTGTCACTTCCCACAGACCTGGCTTACAGAGCGTAAGTTTTCGAGCTAACAACCCAGTTTAAAAAAGATATTAAGTAAAAGAATATGGGTAGTTAAGTAATGGTGGCAACCGATTTGAAAAAAATGGCTCACTTAGGTCAGAATCGGTCGTTTGTGCTTCACAGATATTTAAGCTACGAGAGCCTACTGCATCACCCGCTCAGTGCAAAACATTCGTAGAGGAGATGAAAAGCTATCTGCAGCTTCCCTTCATCATTACGACAGCTTTTGAAGCTGTATTTTTGGAAGGGAGCTCGTAGTCTTTTTCGACATGTTATCCAATCAGGCAGTTATCTGTCTAAATGCCTATAATATCTAATACTCTCAGAGAGCATTTGTCATGTCACCGCTATTGGGGTCACCTTTGTCCAGCTTGCTTGAGTTTGTAATCAGCTAAGTTCAGTCTTGCTGAGCTATAAATTCTTATTCGTATAGTAGCAGCTTGCTTAAGACATTAAGGCATGCCAACGCCATATTTATCTGGAGGAATCTAGTTGAGCATATCTTGCCTAGATATTGTAGCTGAATGACTGTAGCTTTCATGGGAATTATTGAAACTGTCATCATCGACTCTTTCACTCCTTTCAGCGCCTTAAAATAAGTCTTAAACAGTAAAACAAGGATCGGTACACTTGAGGATCGGATCAGACAGACTATACTTTTGCTATAATCAAGTATATTTACAGCCCAGGTAACCATCCCCTGAGGTACAATCTACACAAGCTATATTCGTAAAGTAGAATACACAGAGTGTATATACTGCACAGAGAAGGGTGAAACGTTGAAGCATTACCATTGCGAGTGCTCGACCTTCAGTCAATTGCGAGGTCAAATCGTCTACGGGGCTTCAAGCTCCAGCCTTATGGCAATAATGCACATGACTGGAAGAATCTTAAACAATATTTTTAATTTTACTGAAGTGCTCACACAAGAAAATTTGGGAGAGGAAAAGCATCACAATGAGCCAGCGATTCAGCGATTTATGTGCGGCCACTAGCGGTCAGGCCCCTCAGCTTCCCTCTCAATCAATCAACCAACTAATCAAGAGAGGCGACTGGTATCGCTAACACTTTCTTTATTCTCTGAGCTGTAGGTTTCTAGACTACTTTATGATGTGCCATAATTCCTGTCCTATTCTGTCCTTTCAGGTATTATTGCCTTAAACTGTGCTGCTCGATAGAAAGGTACAAAGCATTCAAGACCTTTTGAATGCCCAAATTAGGTTTATTGAGACTTTATTGTCGCAGTATCCATTGGAATTAATCGCCCCTAATGGCAGGCATGATCTACTAACCTGAATTCTGATATTTAGCTGCATTCCATTTTACCACAAAAGCTATACTGACCAGAAAAACATGGGGAACGAGGTTGTTTCATGGACTGAAAGCATTCGCAGCATTCGCTCATTTACGAATTCTCAATTTAAAATGGAAACCAAGTAAAAGAAAATGTGCAGATGAGTAAAAGTGGCTGCCGATGTACAAAGAATGGCTAACTATGGTTCGAAGACAGTTTTCGACGTCATGCTTCGTTAGTCGTCCACATTAAATGTCTTATAAATCTCACTAAATTACACTAAATTACTTGTCTTGACTGAGGACCATCTAGAAACGTGATTTCGACATTGCGAAGCCAGTCTCAATCCCCATTTGAGGGACAGTCCTGAAGTAGCAGGAAAATTCCGTCTTCCACATAATTCTCACACAGCTTCTACAGCATATTCCATCTCACTAACTGATGAGAGAAAAAGCTGAAAATTCCTACAATTTTCGAAATTTCTAACCTTTCCAAGAAGTATAGATATATTATATCACAACTTCCGGTAGAATCTCGGCATAAAGTCTGCTTGGTTTTTGCGAAAAGTGAAGTTCTGCTCGCATCACAGTATTTCCTTAAATTAATTTCTTTAGTCGGAGTTTTCATGGGGCCAATTGTATACAAATGCATATTGCCCTCTCTATGTTACCTTTTGTGCAACGTCCTAGGTGGAAGTTGCTCGTTCCACCTCAAATATCGCTGATGTAAGTGAAAGTGTAGCCGCAGACTTGAATGTGTCCATTTCTCGACGTTTTCAAGAGCTGGCACTATCTGGCACAGCACATTAAGGTGTATTTTGCACTTGGATTTACACCTACAGCCATAAAAAGTGCAGCTCACATTACAACTGCAGCCAACTGACCATTCACAACGTCGTAGTTACGTCGATTGTGTGCTTGAACAACAAGCTGTGGTCCGTGATTTTTCCAAAAAAAAAAAAAAAAAAAAAAAAAAAATCTTCGACGGCGAGGCACATTTCTCACTGTCAATGTCAATTGGCTACCGAGATGATGTGATTTGACGCTGTTGGACTCTTGGTTTGTGGGACTATGCGAAAGATCGTGTTTATATAGATAAAACTTGAAGGGTTGAGCACTCGAAAACCAACATTCGTCGAGTAATGACTGAGATAACGACCAATATGTGGCCAAAAAGTGTACGAAATTTACCTCAAACAGATTGCAGTAGGCAGAAATTCAAGAGACGGGTCCTTTGAATGATGTTTGTGTGCTTCTCATATGTATAATGGAAAGGTTCGAACTTTATAATAAAATAAAGGAAATTCGTGAAAAAAAAATTTTTTAAACAATTTTTTTTACATGTATTTTGTAAAAATCAAAAGGGATAAATGACTACGAGGACAACTTCATGTCAAAAAAAAAGAAAAAAAGAAAAGAAAAAAAACAGAAATAAAGGGTGTTTTTTATAGAGGTATAGAACTTTAAGTTGGCATTACTTTTTAAGATGGCGACCGATTTAACAGCTGTCAAGTGATTTATTCTCAATTTGGTGTGGCAATTCATCATGAATAGACTCAAGTAAGGCGTAGATTCGTCGAATGGGCCCAAAACGAGATTATCGTTGTTCCCGATTTTCATAAGCGAATTTTGTTTAGCGATGAAGCGCACTTCTGGTTGAATGGCTACGTCAACAAACAAAACTGCCGCATTGGAGTGAAGGTAATCCTCAAGTGTATGTTGAAACATCGTTACATCCAGAAAAACTGACAGTTTGGTGCGCTTTATGGGCTGGTGGAATCATTGGTCCGTACTTTTTCAAAAACGATTGTGGCCAGAACGTTACAGTCAATGGTGATCGGTATAGAGCCATGATTACTAACTTTTTCATTCCTGAATTGAATAACCATGACGTCCAGGAGATGTGGTTTCAACAAGACGGCCCAACATGTCACACAGCTCGTGCCACAATAGATTTATTGAAAGACACCGTTTGGTGACCGCCTAATTTCACGTTTTGGACCTGTGAATTGGCCTCCAAGATCTTGTGATTTAACACCGCTAGACTACTTTCTGTGGGGCTATGTAAAGTCATTGGTCTATGCGGATAAGCCACAAACGCTTGACCATTTGGAAGACAACATTCGCCGTGTTATTGCCGATATACGGCCACAAATGTTGGAAAAAGTCATCGAAAATTGGACGTCCAGATTGGACTACATCCGCGCCAGCCGTGGCGGTCATATGCCAGAAATCATACTTAAAATGTAATGCCACAAGATTATCTTTCGGATAAACAAAATTCATGTCAATCGAATAATCCATCTTTGTTTTATTGCAACTTAAAGTTCTATACATCTATAAAAAACACCCTTTATATGTTTATTCATATCTAAAATAATTCAAATACAAAGCCATCAAGCGCACAAGACAGTCATCTCAAGTAAAATAATATTTTTATTTTCAATTCATCATAAATCATGCCAAGAAAATGAGCAGACGAAAAACAGGCGTTGATGGCAAAAGAAGCAAATTCAAAAGTCAATATAAAATAGTTAAAGCATAAATAATGGATAAATCTATGCACATACATACATACATATGCATGTATATATACATATATTTCACTAAAAGCCAAAAATTATGAAAACTTCTAAGCTGCACAGCGCTTGAGACCAAACAAAAGGGTGAAGAAGTACATGTAACTATGTAGTTATGTATGTGTGAAGTGATATGCTTACGCAAGTGTAGTTGTGGTTAAGCAAAATGTCACGTAGTATAAGCCATATATACACTCATTTATACATATACCATACATATACACATATACATACACATATATGTGTTCACTGGTCATGTGAGAATTTCTAAAATTTGCTGAATTCAAGTCATCGACCAATCGCTTGCTGGTATGAGCTGTGAAAATGATGCTTTCATTTCTCCTTTGTTTAGTTATTAAATTGAAAGCGAAACGGAACGATTTTCGAATTTGGCAAAAAAAAAAAAACTCCGACGAGTGAGTGAGTGTGCAGAAGAAAAACAAGATAAATTGAATGCTAAATAGATAAAACCAATGAAAAGGCCATCAAACTCATTTGGGTGTAAAGGATGTGCATAGGCAGAGGCGGAAACCGAAAGGATGTTGGGTGGATAAAATTTTGAAGGATTTTTAAAGAAAAAAGCATGTTCGTTGAAGGCCTGAAAAAGGTCTTAACAGCAACAAAAAAGCAGTGCTGAAAATTTTGTGTTTGTAAAATAAAGCATTTTCCGAAGCGCTGAAAGTGGTAAAAAGGATACAATTTGCTGCATCTAGATACTAAAAAAGGCCCCACAGCAGCTGTAAATATTTAAAAATAAATAAATAAAACAAATTGATAAGAAGTCTCCAAATCTAACACAGAATTCACATATTAGTAGTATGAAAAATAATGCTCTACGTAGTAGTTGCAAAGGGTGATCCAAGTGGAGGTACTTTTTTCAATAGCCCTTTTCCTGACAGATCACGCATGAGTCGTGTCAAGCTGTCATGTCATATCATGTTCAGTACTGTTTGCCATTTCATGCATGGAAAGACTTACTGTCTGAGCAACGTTTACAATGCGAAATACTCTTATAAGCAGACCGCACGTAGGAAGAACTCACAGCGCGACCTTTAGCAAATCTAGTAAAATTTGGCCGAAATTGGATCGGAAGAGATCACGCTAGATGAAATCTCTCAGAACGAGGCATATGTCAAAGGTTATACAAGTATATAGGACTTGTCAGGCAGAAAGGTGGCCAGCTCTTTTTGGAAGAAACGCAGCGAAGCTGTAAGAACGGTTAGGAAAAATGTCGAAATGAGTCTTCATCGTTGTGCACTGCATCCTCATGGGACTCAACTGCAAAACAGACGTGAAGCCAAATCATGAATTTAGTATGTAAGATATTCAAAATGTATGAACAGTGAAGTTCTATCGTCCAATGAGCCTACTCTGGCCGAAGTGTAGGTAGGCAGTTAGATGGGAGTGTTGCTCGAAAGATTTTAATTTTCGGAGCCAATTAGCACTTATATTCGTTAAGAAATTTTATGCTCCATTATTATGTTTGTAGCACGATGAGAGCACGAGTACGAGTTATGCGACGACATATATACATAGTTCAGCAAATGAAGAGACAGCGGCTACACTGGCTAGGTAATATGGTCTGTATGGATTAGAACACTCCAGCTTCAGTAAGTTTCCAATGCAGTACCCGCTGGTAGAAGCAGAGAAATCATCATTCGAAAGAAATGACCATTCGAATTCGCTAAGAGAGGCTTCCGACTTGGCCAACTCGTCAGTTTTTTCGCTTAAGAAAATGTGCGTATGGCCGGGAGCTCAGATTATGCATAGGAAGAGTTAACCAGTCAGCGAGCTCAAAGACTTCACACAATTATTGAGGACGCTAGAATTTATTTTAGATGAGTATAAGGCCGCCCGGCCGTCCATGTTATTCAATAAAGCTCCACAGGTGTCTTCTATCTCTAGTATTTCCTCTCAACTGATATTAGCTGATTTTGGTAGACCGATAGAGAGGGAGAGAGAGAATGTTAGAGAATATTAAGATCCTTGAAGTATATTCCCAACCCCAAGACGTAGTTCGTTTTGCAACCATCTGTATAGATCTAGATGATATCCCTGTCCCTACTTGACCTCTTCTATTAAAATCACCTGACAGAAACTCAACTCCTTGATTGTGGTCAGATTTATTTAAAGGTGCTATGAGTTGATTCAGTATACCGCTGTGTCCATAACTCTTTTGATTCTATCCACACAATTCTTCAAGTTTTATAGCAGTGCATGCATGGGACTCTAAGCATCTGATAACTTCTATAGGCAATTGATGCAGGAGCATTTAGAGTGCATCGGTCGCACGTAAATTAATACTGTACTTACTGCAAGCTCTGTACAGTGTGAAGTGTACTGATTCTCTCAAGTCTTTAATCAACAAAGCTCAGCCTGACAAAGGTCCTGATTTAACTAGATCTACCTCCCAAAGAATAGGTCTTCTATTTTTAACCGACCTATGGAATTGTTTTTGGAATATTTCAGGAATTTATCGAGAAAAATTGGTCTCACTTGAGTATCTAATATTCAGTTCCACTTGAACTTGGTTTTCTTTACTTTCTTTCTTATTTCGCTTTTTTTAGAAAATTAGTAAAAAAAAAAAATATTTTCTATTTCCACTTATGAAATGCTTAAATAAAATCCTTTGCAACCCGATATTTCTGTTAATAATTTCAAAATATTTCACAGAAAATGTCACAACTCTCCATCATATTGATTTGAAGTAGGAAAAGAAATAAAATTTTATTTTTAAATATTTATAACACACACACACACACATCATACATCTGTGCCCGCATATCCATTCACTACTTGCCACTGCATATCGATATAGATATTCAACAGAAACGTGACAGGCAAACCGCAGACGTGTCGTTTTAAACCAACCGGTTGCTTACTTTAAATGTCAGCAACTGTCAGCTGACAAATATTCGTACCATATCAAATGGGAGCGTCGAATTTCAGTGATTGCATGAGTGTGACGGTGGAGTCTATAAAATATTTATTTTTATCTACTAGTAGCAGTAGTAGTATCTACTCGTACTGTACATGGAATCTGATTTCATGTTGTTGCGAAAAACAAAATATTTGTGTAGAATTCTAGTTCGATTGAGTCTGATGTTGAAAATATGAGTTTTTTTTTAAAGATAATGTTCGAAAAGGAATAAAATATTGAGTTGCTGCAAATTTAGATTGTTTGTTGTAGCTAATGTTGCTCCATTTTGATGTTCCCTACCTTTTTAAAGAAAAAAACACAGAAAATTCAAATTTAATGCGGAATTTTTCCTATCATTCGAAAGAACATTTTTTGGCATTTATTTTTTTAAGGATTATCTCTTTCATCTGTTGGCCGCGGCGATGTTTTAGATGGTCCATCTATCCTTTGAGGCCAAATTTCGATGACTCTTTCGAGCATTTCGACTGGTAACTGGCGTATGATATGCGTGATGTTTTGCTCCAAGGGCTGTATCGAACTGGGATTCTCCGCATAGACTTAAGACTTTACATATCTCAATAGGCAGTCTAACGGTGTGATATCACACGATCTTGGTGGCCAATCAACCGGCCCAAAACGTGATATTATCTGCTCACCGAAGTGTTCTCTCTCGATAAATCCATTGCTTGATGTGATGTGTGAGAAGTAGCGCCGTCTCAGGTATCAAATAGTCGATTATCATGGCACGAAAATGGTCGCCATTGACGGTTACGTTCTCAGCGGCATCAGTTTTGAAGAAATATGGACCGATGATTCCATCGGCCCACAAACCACACCAAACCGTTGTTTTTCCTGGATGAAAGGACAGCTCTTGAATCTTTTCAAGTTGCTCTTTGTCACAAATGCAGCAAGCTTGCTTGTTTACTTACGCATTGAGCCAGAAACGGGCCTCATCTCTGAACAAAATTTGGCTCGAACACGTCTTAGAACTTTTCAAGAGCCCATGTAGCGAAACGATGTCGCTTGGGAAGGTCGAGCGGCTTCAGTGTTCTTGCATAAGATGAATTTTGTACGCTTTCAATTTAAGATCTCGACATAAAATGCATCAAGTCGTTCCATATGTCAGTCCGAGTTGCTACGAACGGCGCGAATCGACTCTCCACGGTCTTCTTTCGTGTACACTCTCAGCTATGGCTACGGCCGCTATATTTTTTTCGCTGCGTGCTGGACGTGGTCTATTCGGTAGAATGTCATCCAGTAATGAATGCTGGGTCTCAAGATGGGTGATGGTGTTGCGAATGTTGCGGAAGTACCTCTACTTGGATCACCCTTTACAATAGTATTATTCAGATGACTGTCCAAATGATGCTAGACCATTTTCCCTCTTTTGTGGCAATTTTCTTCCTGCAAGATCTGCGCTGTCTTGGCAACCAAGAATGAATCAGTCCAACTTTTGATAGCCTGTTCTGTTGTAAACCGTATTCCAGTGGGTTCTTTCGCCAACGACCAGAAAAAATAATAGTCAGAAGCGGCAAGGTCTGAGCTGTAATGTGGCGGTTGAGGCAAAACATCACAGTCACTGCATTCCACATATTTTTTAATCAGTATAAAAACCTGAGGCAGACGAGCCTATTCATGATGGAAAATTATTGCCTCGTACCTGGTCGCAAATACCGGGCATTTTTCGGCAATCAATCGATTCAATTTTATGTGTTGTTCTTGCTTAATAATAAACATTAATGGTTTCACGTGGTTTTAGAAGCTCATATTACAGCATGCGCTTCTGATCCCACCAAATACAGAGCAATATGCCATAGATTATCGGCTTTGCTGTTGTTTTGGCTATTTTCCCAGACTTTAAATATAAATTTCCGCATTTAGTTTTGTCGCAATGGTTTTCATCAACAGTCACAATCTGATGACTTCTAACAGCAATTTTCTTCATATAACGAGTAACGTAATGAAGAAAAACTCCTCAGAAAGACACTTCTTTAGGTGCAAGGTTCGTCATATCCGAGTGAAAAAATATTGTTGCTTCAAACGAATAACATATAGTGGAGGACAAACACAATGGCAGTAGCTTTCCAGAGCATGTTTGGAATATTGGAACAATGGTATAATAATCAAGTTACCTAATCGCTTGGCAAACCGCTCGAATTAATTTATAGAACTAATATATTATGGAAAAGTCTACAAGTCTTACAAGTCTACTACAAGTAAGTAACACATACGCACTGGTGTGACATATTTAATAAAAACTAATTTTTTCCTGTATTTTATATAAGAAATTCATGGAAAATTATTTCAGGGACATTAATTGTGAGAATTTCAGCATTTAAAAGCAGAAAAAATACTAATTCCGTCTCAGCCGCTCTCTTTCTGTCTTTCTTTCGGTCTGTCTTTAAAACAGCAAATTGAAAATCTACAACAATTTAATAGCAACTAACCATTGTACCATAGGTCAATTGAAAAGTCAACGGCCTGACACATATATGGAATGTAAAAGAACTAAATCCTTATGATTTTTACTTAGCCCTAATCTTCAAACGACGTGTGTATAAGTTTGACAACTGTCCGACACATAAGTTTGAGAACTATAGCATGTTGAGTGAAGCAACTTTTGTTGTTGTAAAAAATTGTTAAAAAAAGAATTTCGCGTGTCGAAAAAATATTGTTGTTTTAAGGGAAAAAATGCAGCTGAAGCAAAATCTTTGCTTGATGACGAGTTTGCGGGGACACTGCCTCAAAGAAAATCAACCATCAAGGATTGGTATGCCAAGTTTAGACTTGGTGAAATGAGCATCGAAAACGGTGTACGTAGTGGACGCCCAAAAGGGGTTGTTACCGACCAAAGTATCAAAAAATCCACAAAATGATTTTGAATGACCGTAAAGTGAGATTGAATGGAATAGCAGGCACGCTAAGGCTAACAACTGAACGTGTACATCATATCATTCACAAATATTTGCTTATGAGAAAGCTCTGTGCAAAGTGAGCGCCGCGCGAACTCACTTTTGATCAAAAACAACGACGAGTTGATGATTCGTAGCAGTGTTTGGAGATGTTCAAGCGTAATAAACCCGAGTTTTTGCATCGCTATGTGATAACATATGAAACTTGGCTCCATCATTTCACTCCGAAGTCTAATCGACAGTCAGCCGAGTGGAGTGCACACGATGAACCAACTCCAGTCGGCTGGCCAAGGTTATGAAGTCTGAATTTTGGGATGCGCAAGGAATAATTTTCAATAACTACCTTGGAAAAGGAAGACCAATAACAGCGACTATAACATGGCGTCATTAGAAGGTTTGAAGGACGAAATCGCCGCATTTGAAATAAAAGTAAGTACTTTTTCACCAAGGCAATGCACCGTCATGTCACAAATCAGTGAAATCGATGGCAAAAATCGATGAATTGGGCTTCGAATTGCTTCCGCATCCATTGCATTCTCCAAATCTAGCCACTAGCGCTTGTTTTCTGTTCTCAGATCTTAAAAAAATGCTCGCTGAGAAAGCATTTTTTCGTCGCCTGAAGAGCTGATCGTCGAAACTGAGGTCTTTTTTGAAGCAAAGTACAAATCATACTACAAAAATGATATCGAAGAGTTGGAAGGTCGCTGTAATCAGTGTATTACGCTTGAAGGGAAGTATGTGGAATAAAAAAAAAATGAATTTTGCTCAAAAACTGTGTTTTACTATGTCAGGCTGGGGACTTGTCAATTGACCTTTTATGTATACCCATGTAAACGGAACTTTTGTGCAAAGCAAAATATTCAAAATATGTGGGCAACAAGCAGTTTAGTTGTTACTATACATAATCAAAAAAAAAAAAAAAAAAAAAAAAAATTAAAATTAATAAAAATTAAATTATAATACAAATAATAGATATAAAATAAATAAATAAAAATAAATAAAAAAGCAAATGAATTATAAAAAAATAATTTTTTTTTCCTAAAAAATTATAATATTTTTTTCTCTCTCCTCTTCCCTTGCTATTTCTCGTATCCTTGACGCTACAACAACTCGTGCGTGAATGAAACCACATGCCATTACGTCAACATTACTTATGACATTTCAGTGTTTAATTTAGTTTTTTTTTCCTTTTGCTTTGCTCATTCTTGTTTATTTTAGTTTTGCGCTAGTAAAGTTAGAAGAAGAAAATAGAGAAAATAGCGTAGAAGTAATGGGAATAATATATTTGTACGCTCAAATTAGTTTTATTGATGCCCAAACTATTTTTCGCTTTTCGTCTGTTGCTTTCTTTATTACTTACATTCATCTATATATATATATATATATATATACATGTATGAGAGTATTATTTATTTTCGCTTTTCCTTTTCCTTTTTTTCTTAACTTTATTACTCTTTCACGGTTGGTTGGCAATGCCAGTAATTAATTGCGGCTTCAGCTCGAAGCAGGTTAGGTCGATTAAGTTTTTTTGATACTTTTCTCTTCGAATTTTCTGCTTTCAATATTTTAGTCTTAGTTTTTCTTTGACATTTTTTTCTTGCACCAGAGCTAAAGGGTGATCCAAGTAGAGGCACTTTTTTCAATAGCCTTTTTTTGACAGATCACGGGTGAGTCGTGTCAAGCTGTCATGTCATTTTTGTCCAGTATTGTTTGGCAGTTCATCATGGGAAGACTTACTCCAGAAAAAGGTTTACAAATCATTCAAATATATTACGAAAACTCACGTTCTGAAGGAGTTTCGCGCACTTCGCTCAACTTATGGTCAACATAATCGGCCTACTCGCTGAGCGTACTCACTGAGCGTAACACAATCGCTCATACTGAGACCCAAAATTCATTATTGGATAATATTCGACCGAATAGTTCATATCCAGCACGCAGTTAAGAAAATATAGCGACCGCAGCCGTAGCTGAGAGTGTACACGAAGACCGTGGAGAGTCGATTCGGCGCTGTTCGCAGCAGCTCGGACTGACAAGAACTGTAGCCGCTCGACCTTCCCATGCGACATTGGTTCGCTCTATGGGCTCTTGGAAAGTTTCAAGAAGATCTGACGTTTTCGAGCCAAATTTTGTTAAACGAGGAGACCCATTTCTGGCTCAATGGGTATGTAAGCAAACAAAATGCGACAACATTTCAGACGAAGAGCAACCTGAAGAGATTCAAGAGCTGCCATTTCATCAGGGAAAAACAACGGTTTGGTATGGTTTGTGAGCCGGTGGAATCATCGGTCCATATTTCTTCAAAAATGATGCCGGTGGGAACGTAACCGGTAAAGGCGATCATTATCAGGCCATGATGCCTGAAATTGAAGCTCGTGATCTCAGCCACATATCGCATCAATCAATGGATTTATTGAGAGAACACTTCGGTGGGCAGATAATTTCACATTTTGGGCCGATCGATTGGCCACCAAGATCATGTGATATCACACCGTTAGACATTTTCTGTCGGGATATGTAAAGTCTAACTTCTATGCGGACAATCCGCCTTCGATTCAGGCCTTGGAGCAAAACATCGCGCGTGTCGTTCGCCAGTTACCAGTCGAAATGCTCAAACGAGTCATCGAAGATCGGACTCAACAGGATGGAACATCTGAGACGTAGCCGCGGCCAAGATATTGAAGAGATAGTTTAAAAAAAATAAATGTCAAAGAATGTTCTTTCGAATTATAATTCCCCATTCCCCATTAAATTTGAATTTTCTGTATTTTTTTTTTTAAGAAAAGTAGGGTACCTCGCAATGGAGCACCCGTTAGATTGTATTATTCTTGCACAACCTTAACATTTTCTTGAAATATCAACATGTTGGTCCAGAATAATATTTGCGTGACTAAGATCCAATAATATTTTTCTGCGATGGGGACAAGCAGCAGTAATTTTTCCTAAGCCCAAGAGAAAATACGACGCACAGCAATCCAAGGCTTCTCCAACCTATTATCAACAAAGGGAATTTTTGGAAATTTTTCTATCTCAAACCACATATAAGAGCTTGCTGTTCCACGTTCAGCACGTCTATCAAAAGAAAAGTAAACAGAAACTGCTCAGCAACAGTTTGGTTTATGTACCGAGAAACTCTTTTGGTATGAGGATTCCTGTTTTACTGCTTTTTGAAACAGAGAGTGCGATTTCAACGATATTCAAAAATATACAGAAACCGTGAGTGCTGCGTTGGGATTGTGGGCAAAAATGCCTTTCTTGTGGATTTCATACTACTACTACTCCTACGACGAGTAGTAAATATTGGCTTAGAAGGACCCAAAGCATCCTTATATGTCAACACCTCATGATGGCTTGCTTCTTAAAATGCCTTAGAACATTACGATAAACTCGCTCCGAACGCCAACTGAGTAGTAGTTGTAGATGGTTTGCCTATATAAAATTTCTATAGACATTTTGCGAACGGTTAGAGTGAACTCTAAGAAAGGTATACACATGGCTCGCTCGCTTTGGACTCTGCGTAACATAGACAAGGTTGAATTTGTGTGCTTAACTAAGAGGCATAATATTCAGCAAAGCAGTCATTCAATGCTAAATAAAGTCCACCTTAGTCTGGCACAAAGTATTGAACCTATATTAGAAACGTAGTTCGGTGATTTGAAAAGCCTTCCAGCGCTCTGTACGCCTGCAAGAGACATAAAACCCTTTAATTCTAAACTTACTTTCATATATATTCATCTCAGCTCCGGAAGGTCCATATTACATTTTACTCTACATCAAAAAATGTTTAGCGAGAAAAACTCAAAGCACTTCAATAGCAAAAGCTTACTTGACTTAACCCCTTAGAAGTGCTCACTCTTTCCATACTTATTTCTCTATTTTTTTTTTACTCACTTCAATAGCTCACCCATTTCATATGTCGTCTGGCCCAGCAATCAGCAATTTGTACCAATCAAGTTGAACATTAATCGACGAGATGGTTAACTATTTCATTCTTTGCCTCTCAAGTGTATATGGAATACCTGAAATTGACTGATTTCATGCTGCGAAAGTGCTGACGGCGATTGACAAATTGCAGCCAGAGGTTTGTGACTTTGGGTTGAGTAAGTAAATATGGAAAAAAGTGTAAAAACTTTTCGCATTAAGATATTTTGTGCGATTTTTCTCCCCGTTGAATAGCACGCTGAGTTGGAGGACTTCAACCACGAGTTAAACTAAAAAAAAAATTAAATAAAAAAAAAAATAAAAAAAAAAATAAAAAAAAAAATAAAAATAAAAAAAAATTAAATATTAAATAAAAAAATAATAAAAATTTATAAAAAAAAATAAAAATAAAAATAAAATTAAGTAAAATAAAAAAAAAAATTAAAAAAAAAATAAAAATAAAAATAAAAATTAAAATAAAAAAAAAATAAAAATAAAAATAAAATAAAATAAAATAAAATAATATAAATCCACAAAAATAAAATAAAATAAATTAAAAAATAAAAAAGTTAAAAAAATTAATTAAATAAAAATAAATTAAAAAAATAAATAAAATAAAATACAAAAAAAAAATACAAAAAAAAAAATAAAAAAATAAAAAAAATATTTAAAAAAAATAAAATAAAATAAAACAAATAAAATAAAGCAAAGTAAAACAAAGTAAACAAAATAAAATAAAATAAAATAAAAAAATTAAATCAAATAAAATAAAGCTAAAATAAAATTTAAAAAATAAAATAATAAATAATAAAAAATAAAGCAAAAAAAATATATATAAAAATTAAAATAAAAAAAATGAAATAAAAAAAAAGTTAATTAAATTAAGTAAAATAAAAAAATAAAATATTTTAAACCAAATTATAATAAAATAAATAAAAAAATAAAACAAATAAAAATAATTAAAGAAATGAAAATAAAATAAATTAAATAAAAAATAAAAATAAAAAAATGAAATAAAATAAATAAAATAAAATAAAATAAATAAAATAAAGCAAAGTAAACAAAATAAAATTAAATTAAATTAAAAAATATAAATTAAATAAAATAAAGCTAAAAAAAATTTAAAAAATTAAATAATATAAAGCAAAAATAATTAAAAATTTTAAAAATAAGCAAAAAAAAATTATAAAAAAATAAATAAAAAAAAAAATAAAAAAATAAAATAAAATAAATTTAAAAAATAAAATATAGAATAAAATAAAATAAATTAATTAAAATAACAACAAATTGATTTAAAATAAATTAAAATGGCATTTCCAACAATTAAAAGACATTTTGTTAATTTTCTGCATAATCTTTGCATTTCAGTGCTAACTTTTTCAATATTATTTAAAATTATTATAAAAATAAAATATAAAATAAAATATGAGTTGCATTTAAGAGTTGCATTCAATTTTTTCGCTATTCAGCGCAATTCAGCTGCGCATTAGTTTATTCAGCAC
The DNA here is from genome assembly GCA_030068015.2 of Neoceratitis asiatica. Taxonomy (NCBI): domain Eukaryota; kingdom Metazoa; phylum Arthropoda; class Insecta; order Diptera; family Tephritidae; genus Neoceratitis; species Neoceratitis asiatica. Next base: position 68,654,434 of record CM061527.1, on the reverse strand, counting down.
CTATGCAGCGTATAAGTATATGCTGTTTACGAGAGCAAAAGTAGATATTATGCTTATTCAGCTCACTGAAATACTGAAATTAATTGTAGTTAATATTTAACGTATGTTTTCCTCAGCTGAAACGCATATTTTGCAATTTTTTTTATTTGCATATATTAAAAACTTATTCAGCGCACATATTTCAAGTAAGCACATGTTTTTTACAGCCCAAATGTATTTAGGGAGTATTTAGTTACTCACAAGCATTCATATTTTGTGCTTGATGCATAATTCAGTCGAGTTATTTAATAAATTATTGTATATATATTAAAAAGAATAAAAACTTTGCTTATTTTTGTAAATTCTTACTAAAAGACAACGCCAAGTTCAATTCAGCGCAAGTGAAACTAAAGTTTTGGAGAAAATATGACTTTGTGAAGAAAATTTATGCAATTCAGCGGCTCTGAATTCTGTTTTATAACCAATTCAGCGCATATTTTGCAGTCAGCAGTCGATTGTGCTGCAATATAAATGAAATTTTCCTTAATTTTTATTAACAATTAAAGCTAAGGATATTATTTATTTGTCAACATGATCGTTGAGAGCATTATATCTTCCTCATTCGTCCAGATGATTCTTTGAATTTGCCTTTTTTTTTTTTTTTGAGAAATCAGTAGTTCTTACCAAAAAGATCAAGATAAAAAAAAAACAGCACCAAGAATCAGCAAGCAACCCACAAACGGAATGTCCACTTTATAAATCAAGTTGTCTTTGCGCAACAACAACAACAACAACAACAAAGCAGGGTTCAACACTTTAGCATGAGAAGCAAACAAAAAAAAAATGTACAAAAAACAAAAGAAAAAAATTCATAAAAAACGTAAAAAAGGGGAAAAAGGAGGAGACACAGTGTAAAAAAATTCGATTTAAGTGTGGTAGGAGTGAGCAAACAAAAAATGTATAAAACAAGGAAAAAAGAAAAGGAAATATGTATATGAAAAAAGGTGTAGCGCTCTACCCCAACACAGCTCGGCCGGATAAACAACCCGCCACACTGTCATTACGACAAATTTACCAAAAGCTTTCGCAGTGTAGTCTCCATGCATTGAGCTGCCCAAGCGATTTATTGAGAAATTTTTTTATTTTTATTTTTTATTTTACATACTCTTATGTATGCATATCCTCTTCGATTTTACTGGTTTCAGTGGTTCGGTTTTTCTTTTTGCTGTTTTGCTCTATGCCTTTTTCATGCCTTCATTGTCGCCCGAAAGACAGTAAAAAGCGGTAAAAGGCGGCAAACGGTGGAAAAAAAGGCGGAAAAAAGGCAAGTCTGTCAATTTGCATGGGCAACAGTATTTATATAATAAATGCCTATACACACATACATACATTCCACTATACATTGGCATGGCAAAATGTTTGTATTTTGTTGTATGTTGATGTGTTGTCATTTAATGTCGTTTACCCTTTGGGGGCCAATGTGCTGTATTGATTTTTTTTCTTTGTGAAGGTTTATCCTTTTTCTGTGGTCTTTGGGTAAGTAGCGTTTGTTTGTTGTAATAATTTGTTCCTTCTTTTAAATTACAGGCATAGCTTTTGTGATTTTTTTCCTCAATACTGTTGTTACAAAAAAAATTTTTTTTTGCTTGATTTTGTGCAAATTCAGCATTAGTTATAGTCATCCGAAGTGCTCATTTGCAGCTATAAACTCTTGAAATGGTTTAATTAAATAAATATTTTTTAAGGATAAGCGCCTAAACTGTCCTTAAATAAGTGTATACATATGTATACGGAAGACAAGAACAAAAAAAAAAAAAAAAAATATATACAAAAAAAAAAAAAAAAAAAAATCGCTTGTGCAGTAGAAAAAATTACTTCAAGGAAAAACTTGGATATTTATTCCTTTTTATCAGTTTTTCGTTGAAAAAAATTATGAAAAAAATTAAATTTTTTTAGTAATAGATGGCAACTCTAAGTGGACATATTTTTCTTAAGCTTTCAAAAAGTCTTTCTCTCTATTTAACAAAAATATTGGTGTATTTTACTAATATTTCTTTACTAATCTGACAACACATGGCAACCCCAGCCAATTTGTTTTTTACTTAAACGCTTTCAAGCAAACTAAAACGAAGAAAACAATTTTTTTTAATAAAAGGTAAGTAAAAATTATCTCAATTACCACAATGGAAAACTTAAATCGCCTTTATTCAGCATTCAGCAGAATTCAGCGCATATTATCAAATATTTTTCAGCAAGATCTCGCAAAACGAAAATATTTATTATTATTTTTTAGTATTTTTTCATATTCAGCACAATTCAGCTACATTTTTAATGTATTCAGCGCATTGTCAAAAATTACAAACTGGATTTGTAACATATACTCTTTAATTGAGCTGTTAAAAAATCTATTCAGCGCTTATTCAGCGCATATTATTTAGTGTATTGTAAAATATTAAGGAATTGCATACTCTCGAGTAACTTTTTTCATATTCAGCGTCATTTGGCTACACTTTTGAACTTTTCAGGGCAACTTCATAACTAATCGTATTGATTTTAAACACATTTTCTTTAATTTAGCTGTTGAGAAAACTGCTCAGCGCTTATTCAGCGCATATTATTTAGTATAATTGTAAAAATTTCAACAAATTGTATACTCCAGAATAATTTTTTTTAAATACAGCGACATTCAGCTACTTTTCTAGTTCATTCAGCGGAATGTCAAAAATTACCAAATTAATTTTTAATTTGTTTTTTTTTTCATATTTGCTTCAAATTTGACGGCAAAAAATCTGTTAAGGGTTTATTCAGCGCATATTTTTTTATTAACGTCTAAAAATTGACGCAATTTGATGCTCCCGAGTATCCTTTTTCATATTCAGCGCAATGTAAAAAATTTCCAAATTAATATTTAAAAAATTTGCTTTAAATTGGCTGTTGAAAAATCTTTTCAGCGCTTATTCACCGCATTTTATTTGATATATTTGTAAAAACTTAAGGAATTGCATGCCCTGAGAAACTTTTTTACATATTCAGCGTCATTCAGCTGCTTTTCAATATATTCAGCTCAACGACAAAAAATTACTCAGATCATTATTTAGATTTTCCTCAAAATTTGGCAACTAAAAATCTGTTCAGCCCTTATTCAGCGCCTACTTTTTAGTATATTGCCTCAAAATTATTGAATTTTGAAGGACATGTCAACCAGAAAAATTAACTTCGTCGATTTTTGGTTTATATTACTTTTTGAATACAATATTCAGGCTGTATGCAGCGTATTCTGGCGTCATAGTAGCTGTCTCCATAAGCAAAGTTGATATATTTCACATTTTGCTCAGCTCAAATGCTTTCACATATATTCAGCGCATATTCAGCGCTTATTGATGGCCACTTTTATATTTTAGGCAATGTTGAGATGATATTCGGTAGAAATAAAGAGTTCAAATTTAATTATTAACCATCTTCATGTAATTTACAATATATGTTTTTTAATTCTAACGAAATGCAACTTGGGAAAATGTGGCAACGCTCTTCACAAATTATATTTATAAAATTATCACCTTAACACACGCACCTGCAGACGGTTGTAAGATGTATCTGGTAATTGGTTTTTTGTAAAATGTTTAAAATTAAAAAAAAACAGGTGGCAACCCTTTTCTCACAACAATTTCTTTTTATATTATTTAGTTTTCGTTTTTAATGGCTTAAAATATGCAAAAAATTGCCAACCCTACTGAAAAAAGCAGCTTTTTCAAGATTTGTAAAACTTGTAATACTCGTGCGTTGTTTTAAATATTATTTCGAAGACTTTTTACACTGTTCTGTTCGTTTGTAGACTCTGCTTACAACGAATTGAAGATTTATTCGCCGAAAATCTATTTCATTTTACTCAAATTCCATAGATATTCCAAAACTAATAACTCTTTAGTGTGAAATAAACATTTTGTTTCCATTCACTCCCAATTCAGCGCCATTCAGCTCTTTTCAATGTCATTCAGCTTAATTCAGCAAATGGGTACTCGCCGATGTGCCGACACATGAGTACACCGCATCAATGAAATACGTAACGAAATACGAAAATAAATCACTTAAAATGCCAAAATCAAAAATAAATTGAAAAAAATAAATGGTGAAAATAAAAAATTCGGAAATCCCATATGGACTTATGTATTACTTACCCCAAACGCAATTGCTCCTGTTCCTCCTCATCCTCCATTATGTCCACAGTTGCATTCGAACCGACCATTGTAGTCGCTGCACCGGACATTAAAGTGCCCATTTGTGTGTTGTTTGTCATGGCTGTTGTTGTTGTCGCTGCTGCTGCTGCTGTTGTCGACGGATTACCGCTACACGTCGCCGCTGCCACCCCTGTTGCTGCTGTTGCTGTCAATCCAGCTGTCAACATAGCAATCGATGTGGCATTTGATGCATTTGTTAAGGTTGGTGTTGTTGTTGTAGCTGTTGTTGCGGCATTAGTTGCATTGCTACCACTGCCACCACCGCCACCACCGCCACTTTGTTGCAATAATAAATCATGTCTGCAGCTTAAATCCCGTTCGCCGGCAACTAATGTGCCGATCTCCGGTGGCAGTGGTTTTGTGAGGAATTTCGCACGGCGTACACCTGGAATGAGAGCGCGGTGGGCGTGCGAAGAGAAAATGGAGAATTAAAATGGCGTTTAAATGGTATTAATTTATATATATATTTGGCATTTATTTTTGGAAAAAATAATTGAAAAATTTATAATTCTTTGGAGCATAGCCTTTAAGATACGCAATAGTTTTACTTTTATAAATTATTCAGCTCAATTCAGCGCTATTCAGCGCTACAGAGCTCCATTTAGCTTTATGTATTCGGGCAAAAAATAATTGTAGTATGTCAATAGCAGTCAAAATATTCTAAAATTTTGTTAGTGAGCGCAATTCATTAAGGTAATTCGCAATTCAGCTAATTCAGCGCGTTGCTTACAAAGTATTTTACAATCTAAAAATGTTTTGTGTAACAACTTCATATAGCTTACGCTTTATTAACTAGTTTTTATAGTTTTCAGCTTTATGGTTTTCAGTTTTCAGCTAATTCAGCGCAGCAGATTTTATTTTCTTAAGGAATATTTCTCTCATTTTGGCATTAGTACTTCACCACGGACACTTTGTAGCATATTTTTTGTTATTCAGTTAAGTTTGTTACAAATAAAAGCAATTCAGCAAGTTTGAGCTTTTATATGCTAGTTCAGCACAGTTTTTCGTTTTATATTTTAGACAGAATTTATGTAGCGTTGAAATTTTTCATTACCTAAATGAGTTTAGCAACCATTTATCGCTATTCAGCGCTTTTGAGCGTTATTCAGCTAGTGTTTGTCTGCATTATTCCGCAATTTAGTATAAACATAAAAGCCTTTTCTGTAATTTTTATCGCTTCTAAGCGCATTCAGCTTTATTTAGTAATATTCAGCTATATTTGGCACATTAATTTTAAGCCACTTAATAAAATATTGCAGAAATGTGGCTTGGAAGTTCTATTTAGCCTTTCACATTACACTCATATTCATGGGGTTTGCGAAATTAGCTATATTTTATAGGTTAGCTCATGTTTACCCCGATTCAGCGCATTAAAGTGCAATTCAGCGCAGATATCAAATGCCTAAGACTCATTTTGCTTATAGCAAGGGCAAAAAGGAAAGAAAGCATTGCTTTATTTCGTACAGACGGGAAGAATATTCCTTAAATGTCCGCTATAATAGCTCATGTATATTTAAAAAATTTTAGTCGTAAACTTTTTTATATGTGCATTCTAAAATTAGTTGGTATTATAATAAAAATATATCAGAATTTCTAAATATATACATTTTTTCATTAAAAACTGTCTCAATTCACTATGTTTCAGCGCTGCTAACAACTTGCAGTTTTATTCAGCGCAGTATTTTCGCCTTTACTAAGCAGTGAGATAAAAAATAGCTGTGAAAAATATTTAAATTATTTAAATTAATACACTTGGTAAGCAATTTTCAGCAAAATTTAGCTTAAAATGTAAAAAAAAAAGTTCAATTTGATATAATTTTACACACGTTTTAACTTTTAATAGTGATTCAGCGCAAGTCAGCACAATTTAGCACAATTCAGCGCACATTTTTCTTTTAAAAATTTATAGCATGCATCACTCTGTTCACTTTTCATTATTTATTTTTGGAGTTTCCTATTTTCAACACGCTCTTAATTGAATAAAATCCAAAAATTAAGCAAACAACATGTGTGGAAAATCCAAACCAGCAACCGAATGCAATAACGGTATGCATTACATGTGCCCTCGAAATTCAATCGTTGCGAATACACAAAGGAAATTAAGGCCTGGAAAACAATAAAGCATTCCGCCACAAGCCTCATTCATCTCCAACACGAACGTGCCACAACGAGTCATTGTCATCATCAATAAAATAAAGTCGAGTGACACACATATGGCAGGGCTTACATAAAATTTTAGACGCACATGATAGCCTAGAAAAGGCAGGAGGGCAAGAGGGTGAGAGAGTGAGAAGGGAGGGAATGCGTCATAAAGCCAAACACAAAATTTTTAGATGACTTTTATTATTTATTTTTTTCCCCCTTAACAAAAGTCAAATTGTTTATCACCTCGTTCTCTACTCGTGCTCTACCCCTCTCTCTCTCTCACTCTCTCTCTCTCTCTCTCTTTGTGCTACTTAGTATTTTCTAAGTACTTAAATCCGTCAATCCAGAGGCTTAAATTGTTGGCAGCCTAGCATCAGCAACGCGTTGACAGCAACTCCGCCTCGCTTCATCTTTCGCGTTCTTTTAACTTTCACTTTCCCGTGGCAGCTGTCACAATTTAAGTCCTAAATTAAATGAAGTGATTGATTGCCGTCGTATTTTAACGGTAATGCGTGTTCACACAACAATTTACAAGCGGCTAAATTCGCGCTGTGAACTGTGAGTAGTGGCATTGTATATCCTTGCTTTCGTTTCCCACATGCCTCTCTGTGTTGCTCGTTCAACCTAAGTTGTATTTAAGTTGAGCAATTTATACTGGAGTTTTGTGTTGTTGTTAAAGGGCGCCAATTTACACTGTCACAATGACGGAGATGGTTAATTAAATCCATTGCGTGCAATTGAAGTGATTGAACCGTAAAAGCTTGCACAAATATATGTTTCAAGGTGTATTACGCTAGCTGAATAGCGCAAAATGTCACTAAAGTCGAGGTATTTGCTAATAAAATATGAAATGTGAAACTTTTATATCAATTCAGCGCGCTAAAGGAGAATTCAGCGCAAGGTATAGCAATTCAGCAAACTCAAAACTATATATTTTGTTATTTTTCCATATTTTTTCATTAATATTTGAAACAAGTTTTACTAAAACTTATGGGTTTTCTTAATCAGCTGTTGATAAATACGATTCAGCGCAATTCAGCGGATATTAGTTTCTCAAAAAATGGGATTAAACAGTTTTATTAGTTTTTTAAAATGATTTTGTGTTGAATTTATACTCGTACAGGCAAGTCAGTTTGAGTATTAACGTGAAAAAATTGTTTACATATGTAACAAGGCAGCTGAATGTGGCTGAATTCGTGCGAGGACAATTATGGAGATGCTCTGGGTACAAAAAATACATAGTTTGGGTAAACCAGTGTGCTTTCGTGGAATTCAGCGCATTTTAAAGGGGTTTAGTGCAATAAAGAGGGGTTTGAATTAAATTTTGTCAAAATAAATGACCTCAACTCATGTCAGCAAGAAGAAATTCTCTAAATTTTTCGGTGATTAGTACATAAAATATTCCTTACTTTAGCAAAATGCATCTGGTATTTTACTTAGAACACATTCAGCACAACTCAACTAATAAATTTTCGTTATATTGGAAGTTCGGTATAGTTTAAACTAAGTCAAATACGTCTCAATGTTATTCAGCTCAATTCAGCGGCATTCAAGTAGTGATTTGTAAAGTATTTTGAGCCCAAATTGAAAGTATAAAAACACATTTATGCTTACATAAATGCCTTCGAAACGAAAATCGTAGATAATTATGGCAAAATTTTTGCTAGTCAAGTTCGATTTAACATTATTCTAATTAATTCAGCAATATACATTCAAATTGCATTACTTAAGGTAAAATGTTGCCATTTAGTTATCTAAACTTACTGCAGTTCAATTCAGCTCAATTGAAGGCATTTCAATAGAATTCAGCACAATTCAGCTCACTTTGTTTTTTAACAGAAAATTTTAGAATGAAGTTTTGTGTCAATTGCGTGTCTTTGAGCTACATTCAGCTTAATTTAATGCAAATAAATCGAATTCAGCGCAATTCAGATTATATTATGCGCTGCTAAAAGGTTATTGGAGAGAAGATTGTGACATATTTGGTCAGCGAATTGTCTTTCTGCTATATTCAGCTTAATTTAATGGAATTTAACACCATTCAGCTGTCGTTATTTTTTGCCGGAACATTATTGGAGAAAATATTGTGACTTTTCATGTCAGTTAATTGTCTTTTAACTACATTCAGCTAAATTTATTACAAGTGATTGGAATTCAGCGCAATTTAGCATATGTTATTTTCCGTGCGAAGACTATTAGAGAAAACTTTGTGAAGTTTCATGCCAGTTCAACATTTTTGAGTTACATTCAGCGCAATTCATCTAATCTTATTCCTGCCAAAGCATTTTTAGAAAGAAGATTGTGACTTTTTGTAGTAACAAATTGTCCTTCAGCTATATTCAGCTTAATTTTTTTTTGGCAAAATGTTTAAAAATATATTTTGTTTAATTTTGTTGGTAGTTATCAATAAGGCTGTAATCTAGCTAATCAGTGTCTAATTTAGCAGCACTCAGCGAGCCTAAAATGCATATATCTTCTACAAATTATAATAATTTAAATATATTTAATCTTAGATTGTGCAATTAAGCTGTATTCAGCTGTTTTGTAAGCAATTCAGCTCAGTTTTTTTCTATATATGTGGATATTTGTATGCGGGAGCCTTTTTCTATGCTGTTCAGCTCTTTCGTATGTTGTCGTACACAAAATTATAGCATAAATTTGTAGCAAAGTCTAATTCAGCTACATTATAACTTATTCAGCACAATTCAGCTACACTTATTCATACGCCACAACACACTCAAGAGACCATCGCACAATGCAAATGACAAAAATCGCCAACAAATCAATCGCTTAACAAATGCCAACCATGCAAACGATTTGAAATCAAAATCAAAAGCAAAAGCAAAAGCAACATCAACTGACGGCATGACAAGCAAAGCGCACTAACGGATTCAGCCAAACAAGCAGGAGCACATCCAAGGCAAAGCAGCTGTGTCAGCAGCAGCACCAGCAGTTAAGAGTCGGCAATAATGCGCTGTAAATTATGTCGCTTGGCTGAGCCGATCATCAGACACCAACCATTTGCTAAGCTGTCAACGCGTCCACTCGGCTGATGTGCGCTAGCATTCAAACAGAGCAGCTATGAGCGGCGGCGGCGCAGCAGAGGCAGAGTACCACAAAACAGCTGTTCGCATATGGCAAGTCAACGATAACAGCGGTGTAACGGTGTAAGTTAAATGCAATTAAAAGCTGCTTGCGCTACAGAAGTCGAGAAGGAGAAGGAGTCGCCCAGGAAGTCCCGGTTGCGAGAGTGTCATTTTTGAGTGGTTATTAGTGTGGCTTTGGTGTGTTTGCGTGGGTCAAGTGAGAACACACATGTTATATATGATTACTGCGTGTGTTTGTATGTGTGAGTGTGGAAACACTGTTATTCATATGACATGTTGGACAACGCATGATAAGCGCATTTCGGTGAGATTTAAGAGCAACGCAAAGCGTTCAAAGCGGTTAGTGTTTGGATGTGTGTGTGTGAGAGAGAGAGAGAGAGGAGAGAGAGAAGGAGTTACGTAAGCAATGTTTGCGCAATTAATGCAGAATAAGGCTCTTAAGCGGAAGTTTGCCAGTGCAGCCACATAAAAGGGGTCCTTTCGTACTGTGAACACATTTCGAAACCAATGAAGTTGGACGAGGTGGAGTAAAGAAAAAAAAATTGTCGAGGAAAGAGGTGATTTTGAAGGTTATGACGGTTTTTGGGTTGCGTATGTTGTTGTGCATGCGTTGTGATGGAAAAAATTCAGCTCGGAGCTGACCAACCTACAACCATTCGCTGGCAGAATAACTTGTAAGACGGCCTGGTAAGCTCACTCCTTGCAGTTGCTGATGTGCCGAAAACATGAAAGGGGACACTGACTTTTTCGGACTCAGTATCCCCGAAAAATGAAAATTTGATAGCTCGCACAATGGGGAGATGATGCGGATCTCATCATGTTTCAGAACCCGTTAGGGATTTGAATGAAGATAGTAAGGGAAATCGTTGGTTGCTCTCCCAAACTCTTCCCAGACCTGTCCATCAAAATAGGTTATTCCAGTATTATAGAAATTTCCCAACAAATGAACAGATCTTCACTTTTTTCAAGCCGCCTCCGCACGGCAGAAGATGGATCCTTATGAGGAAGTTTTTATTTCATGTTAAAAGTATTTTCGGAGGTGTGGAAATTCTCCGCTTCTCTCATTTACGTACATTTTTTTGATATTTTGGAATGTTTTACTGGACAGAATTTGAACCCATGATCCTCTGTATGCCAGCACGAACTGTAATTAGTGAGTTGTTGAAGTTGCTCGCACAAGAAACCT